>CM054128.1:37006272-38206272 GCA_028751855.1 Ambrosia trifida | reverse complement strand
CACTCACATAAGAGTCTCAATCTCTTTCATCATCTCCAAGTTTTAGAGATTTATTCTATTTTTCTCTAATACCAAACTTTTATCTCCATTTCCATCTTTATCATATAAAGATTTTGCTATTATAAATCTCTATAAATAGAAATATTATATGTAAAAGTTCACTATTCATATCTCCAAAATATAAAGATTGTAAATTCAAGCATTTCGGTTTGTACCTTATCTATAGAAGAAACAGAAATATATAATAACAAAAGAATATAGAGATAAATTTAAAGGAATATGAACTTTTACACTATGTTTCAGAGTTTCATTAAAGAATCGAAGAGAAATGATCCCCCTCCTCTTCCTTTTTCTCTGATTCCTTCCAATAGGAATTCTGATATAAACAATCATATGACCGGTTACAATTCCATCTTTGTATATTGTTGCTTCAAAAGTATAGGTTTCAAATAATAAAATATAAGAAACCAATATCTAGAAACAACATATTGAGAACATCAAGCGAATTAAACAAAGATATCATGAGACTTGGTCGTTTTGCTATTTTTTTAATTGTTCTTGTGAGGGTTCTTCGTCATTATTCATTAATTATGGTGTATGGTTGCACGACCTCGTGAATTTCAGGTCGATGTTGTGACAGGTAGCTAATAATTTAGTCGAAAATCGAAATTGAAATATTGACCTGACTGAGTCAATAACTAAAAGTCAAAAATGTTTGATATAAAGGGAAAAGTTCACATGCGCTCGAAAGAAAAGTCCAAGTCAAACTCAAAATTGAATGATGCATATACTTGCCTTATTAACTCCGACACACATAAATTTGGGTTGGTGACCCAATGGTAGAAGCAAAGTTTCTAAGAACACCTAAAAGGGAGGTAACGGGTTCAAGTCTCACAAAGAGAAAAAATTTGTCGTTCAAAAAAAAAAAACTCCGACACACATTAAAATAACAATATATATTATATATTTACTTTGATAAATAATTTTAAAAAAAAATCATTAAGAAAGTGTTTTTCAATAAATTATTGATTTTTTTATATATATTTTTTTTGAAACGTATACTTCATAACATAAATTATTGATTAGTTAAAATCTATATCTATCTATACATATAATAAACCAAGGCTATTTTAATGACATGTCAATCAAAGAAACATTCTCTTTCTTGAGTGTGTCATGTGTCATCCCATGTGACATTAACATATTTTAGGAAAAAATAATTTAAAACAAAATTGGATTTTTCATCCTCATGTTTCCTCCCATAATTTTTAAACGTTAATATCTTTAATATACGAGATTTTTAAAGAAAAAAATTACACCTAATTAACGAGCGTTTTATTATCTTTCCAACGAGTACCATAGTCCTATATAAAAAACGGAGAAATTTTTTTGTGGGGTTTTGTTCATACAGGAAAAAAAACACAAACTGTTCAGTAAAATCATTAATCATGTATAGACAAGTCACTAATTATGTTTAAATCAATAAATATGAATTTTTTTTCAATCTATACATATAATAAACAAAGCCATTTTAATGACATGGCAATCAAAGAGGCATTCTCTTCCTTGAGTGTGTCATGTGTCATCCCATGTGGCATTGAGATATTTTAGGAAAAAAAATAATTTAAAAACAAAATTGGATTTTTCACCCTCATGTTTCCTCCCATAATTTTTAAACGTTAATATCTTTAATATACGAGATTTTTTAAAGAAAAAAATTACACCTAATTAACGAGCGTTTTATTATCTTTCCAACGAGTACCATAGTGCTATATAAAAAACGGAGAAATTTTTTGTAGGGTTTTGTTCATACAGGAAAAAAAAACACAAAGTGTTCAGGTAAATCATTAATCATGTATAGACAAGTCACTAATTATGTTTAAATCAATAAATATGATTTTTTTTTCAACCAGAGCCGAATAGGTTAATAAAGTTATACGTTGTTTTAAGTTAGATGTCAATATTAGTATGCTAGAGTTGTACATTTGTTTAGTCTTTAGGATATGTGTTAATATTAGAGTCACATTAAAGTTCTACATTATTTTAGGTTAAGTGTTAGCATTGGAGCTGTATATTGTTAATTTATTTTAGGTTAGATATTAATATTAGAGTTATACATCAGTCTATTTCATATGTAAAATTGATGTATCATATTAAATTTCTCAACCCGGGACGCTCCGGGGTATAATCTAGTATATAATACACACATAAATAATAGATGGAATTTCAGGTCTTGAACTACGTCATTTTTTAGTATTCAACTTCAATTGACTCATGATAATATAGCTCAGCAACCTAAATAAAATTGTTCGAATTGTGTAATCGTCAATTATTGACATTGGTAATCGACCCAAAGCAATTTGGTTACGTACCAAATCTCAGTTTTAAAAAACGGTTAATTAGTTATATTATACAGTAATATACTTTGGTTTTTGTTTCAAAGCTGTACGTATGTGTATTTCTTTATATATAATTAACATGGTATATAGTTTTTAAATTTTGTTCTGTTACAGTTTACATCAAGTATGTGTATGTTGATTGATACGATAAGAACCCGTAAAAACTTTTGTGTGACATAAACTTTCAAGTTTTTTTTCATTATGATACACAAGCTTTTACATTTTTAAATTCATCTTCTGCTTAATTTAAGTTTTTTGATTTGGATGAACGCCAATAATCCGAGTATCAAAGTCCTTGACATGGTGATCGATTTGGACATACGCCAATAATCAGAAATATCAAAGTCCTTGACATGGTGATCGATTTGGACATACGCCAATAATCAGAAATATCAAAGTCCTTGATATGGTGGTCGATTTGTTTGACCTAGCTAGGCCAATGGACAATAATTGTGACAAAGGCAATGCATTCTTTGCTTTAACGACTTTGACATTAATATTCATAAAACAAAGAATGTTTCTGTTGATGTGTTAATTCACCATCTCGACTAATAAATTCTCTTGTTTCTCGTACGAGTATTTTTCAACAAAATACGCATTAAAGTCATCTCCTCCAGCTTAAGATGATAGTGTTGTTAAGGAAGATATGAAAGGTCATGCATATCCAACTCATGGTTTCAGTCATCGTCTCTTTCATAAAAGACTACAACAAACAGGAGCAATAGTCGCGTCGCTATTGCCCAAATTTCTTGTAGTGTTAATTAATGTAAGACTCTAATATTATAATCAATACATATGTATGTATCCTTATGTGGGTTTGAGGATTCAAGTCTGATGACGGATGTTCCTAGCAAGTTGATCTGATGGTTAGTCACTTGGTTTCTCTCGTTGAGATTGCAAGTTCAACTCCCACTAGCATCACTTTGAAGGTTATTATGGCTATGAAGTTTATAATTATGTCTCTTCGGAGGTTGCCAGTTGGAAACCAAGCCAAACTGGTTTTACCGCAGTGGGCCTTCGAGTGACAGGTTTTCCCCACAACTGGTGGCTCGGGTATTCATCCAAGTGTAAATGTTTTGGAGGAGGGGATGCATCTGCTTGATTTATTTGGCATCCAAGGTTTTCCCCACAACTGGTGACAGGTTTTCCCCACACGGGTTTTCCCCACAACCGGTGGCTCGGGCATCCCACGATGTTTATCCGGTGATTTATTTGGCCGTTCAAAAAAAGGTCTCATGACGGATACATTTGTAAATTTATGAGTATAATTAGAGAGTTTGTGAATATGCCAATAGTAAAAAAAAACATATAAAAAAATAATAAATATAATAGGAAAATCATCAAAATAAATTGACTATCCACAAATCGTCGAAATAAATATGGTTTACTTCTAAACAATAGAGATTTCGATCTTTAGAGGCTAAGGTATAGACTCTTTCATTCAACAAATTAAATCATTACACCTCACACATTTCATAACTTTTGCGTTTATGTTTAGATGCATGTGTTTAGATCTCATAGATATCTTAGACTTAGACGCAAAGAGTTTTAATTAAAGGCAAATTTGTAGAGGCATACATTGTGTTTAGACGCATAGGCAAAGTCTTATAGGCATACACTCTTTAGACGCATTCACATGTATTAAAGGCATTCATTCATGTAGATCCTAACCAGGAAAGTAGAGGCTAAGAGATAAGATGCTTCTAAAGAAAAGTGAGATGGCCTCTACGTGAGATCTAGGAGACGGCGTCTAAACTAACACTATGCGTCTAAGAGTAAGAGATCTAAGAGATCACGTCTAAATAACAAACTGCATCCTAATTTTTGGGATCTAAAACATTGCCAAGTGAGATTACGTCTAAAGAATAGAGGCCTCTACACTTTGAGGGCTAAACAATCGATGCGTCTAGTGGGGCGTTGGAAGGATAGGTGTCATTATTTAATTGGTAGCCACTTTCTCTATCAAGTCAAAGACATTTAGACGCAAATTATGTTTAGTTTTGCTTTTCCTTACTAGTGAAATGTTTATTTATGTCATCATCATCATACTCAGTTAATTAATCCCACCAATAGCAAAAGCTAAGGTAGAGTCTGAGGAGGGTAAGATGTAGACAGCCTTACCTCTAACCCGTAGGAATAGAGAGACTGCTTCCAGTGAGACCCCCGGCTCGTGGCTTTGTATTAAGCCCTGGACATAAGGCACATAACACTTAGCAATCGGGAAAAACCCGATTGGTGCATGTGCCCCCTTGTCTTTTAGCTATCAACGCCACCATATGATGCATGATTAACCGTCCGTCATTCTTTAACGTTATTCTCACGAAATTAGTAAAATAATGTTAAAATTAGTGCAAATTTGTTTTCACGAAATTAGTGAAATGTTTATTTATGTGATTTTGCCAAATATAATACATAACTCAAACTGTTGAATTTCTCAAAATACAGAAAATCGAAAGCAGAACTTATCAGTAATGTTAACTTGAAAGTTGCATGCTTCCATTAACATACACTATCACCATGGTTTTCCAAAGGGAAAATCACCATAATAAACAGCTAACCAACAAAAAAAAGAGAAACTAAACATACTTGGCGTCTATCTATTAGGAACTAACTATATTTAGCGTCTACCAATTATCTCATTACCCATGTATAGTTCTTTAGAGAACTTCATTATTGAGATCTCAGGGTCTACCTACACATTATACGCAATTTACCATTAGACACGTCCCAACCGTTCTTTAGACGCAAACCCAATCTCCTCTAACCCCCTTTTCTTTAGATGCAATCCCAACGTTTGAGCCACTATCTATATGTTTGTGTCTTGGGTTTCAGCCTGTACACTAGCCCCTTTATTTCCTTAGACTCAATCTCCTCTAACCCTTTTCTTTAGCCTCTAAATATTACGTCTAAACTCTAGAGATTGTCTCTAGTAGATTGCCTCTAAAGTCAAGTCTAGGTATCTAGATTGAGATTGCCTCAAGGAATAGGGGCCAGACTAGATTGAGTCTAATAGGTAGAGGCGAAGTATGTTTAGTTTGGCTACGCTTGGTCAACTGTTTATTTTGGTGATTTTTCCTTTTTCCAAACAGCCACTAAAAACACTGCCGTTTTATTTCCAACCGGTCGTCCAACCCGACGACGGCGTAACCGGATCATCCACCGTCGTCTCCACCATACACCTCTTCCTTCCCACCACAGCTTCATCTTCTCTAAACCTTTTAAACCCTCCATCACCCATCTTATTCTTCTTCGAAACCGCAACGTCAAGAGGGAAGTTAAGAATGGCCTTACTACCTCTCATCGCAAACGCAGCTCGATCATACGCTTCTGCAGCTTCAACCGCAGTATCAAACGTACCCAACCAAACCCGAGATCCCCGACGCTTTGGATCTCTTATCTCTGCTGCATACTTCCCCCATGGACGCTGTCTCACTCCCCTATAACTCCTTTCAACAAGTTTTGTTGAACTTGTTACCAAATGGTCCAAATCAATCAGTTCATGAACTTCATGTTCATGAACTGATTCGATGGTATGGTTTTGTTCGGTTGTGTTATTGTCTGAAAAAGCTGAGCTGCTAGAACTTGAGGATTCACATATAGAGGTTGAACATGAGCTGAAACTAATGTAGTGATCGATGGGTGAGGATTCGAATTCGTCGAGGAGGTGTTGTCTGATGAATTGAAGGGCTGCAAGTTCATCGGCTGTTGACATGGTTAATGAAATTATAAGGTTTGATTGACTACGTAGGAGAAGATGTTTGGGAGTAAATGTTATTGGAATGAAGTAGAAGGGGAGTGGAAATTTGTTATATTTATAAGGAAAAAGTCTACATGAGATTGTCATAGGTGCTAGGAAGGTTCTAGTAGATGGACTTTTTAATTTGTTGTTACAAGTAAAATGATTATAAGTACATGAGTTTTATGATAGTTTTACTAGAAGGATGACTAAGTATGATTAATCAATCATTAACTATTTCAAAATATATATGATTCTTAGGGTTCAAATGATTTTTATGTTGGGTTAATTACAAAGCGGAAATTTTAAGTATGAAAATTAATAAAATTGTTCTCCTTTCCCTCTCCAAAATTAAGAAAATGGTTTCTCATTCTTCCCTATTCTCACGTTAAAAAACCAACGGTCCAAAAATTCATTAAATCAAATCCATCCATTTTTATTCGGTGAGGAGGGGGAAAATTATCGAAAGCACCGAAAACTAGGGGGGGGGGGGGGTTACCGATAGGGGGCACTACCATCTCACCCCACCAAATGAATCACCAAGACCACACCGGTAAGGCTTAGGGAGAGTGTACATTTAAGTCGGCTAGTCAGCTTCAATAATGAACATATAAAACTAAGCAACGTGTCCCTAATGGTGAACATTTGCGTTGGCTCTACCTAGCTTCGACACAATTAACTCAACTCACATATCTCATACGGTGAAAATGAGACGCGTGTCCTCAAATGAGCAGAAATGTAACGCCACGTGTAAAAACCTTACACAACGTGTTATACGTATACACTCATTCCCAACACGTGCCCATTGGATTTGGTGTCTTGAAGCTGACTTTTGAAAAGTTTAAAGACTAAAACCGTAAATAATATAAAGACACAAGTCCAGTGACTAAAGTGGGAAATCTGAAATTTGGTTTCTTACAAACTGTAAAGGTTTCACATTGCAGTTTGTAATAGAGATGAGCTCGGGACGGTATCGGTGCCAATCGATACCGATCCCGAAAACTCCCAAAACCCAATGCCGATACCGAAAACCTCTAAATGAGATTACCGATACCGAACACCCTCGATTCGGTACAAGATTGGTTCGAAATCGGTATCGGTTCGGTATTCGGTGCAATATGCTCATCTAAAGTTTGTAATTTGTCATGATATACAATGCTTTGGATATGTAATACAATTATGTTCACTTAAGTGGCTAAGTTACAATACTTGTGGGGTGTTTGATATTGATTATTCAAAACAGATTATGAATTTTGGAAAAGTAGGGCTGGAGTTGCTTATAGATTATTGCCTTTTGATAGCCTAAAAAACTGATTATATGCGTTTTCAAAACGCAATCCAAACACTAAAAATTGATTATTTACATTTTCAAAACGCAATAATCTAAAAATCAGATTCAAAACACAATCTCAAACACCCTCTTAATGCATGTGTTAATCTAACCATAAGGGAAATTTCGACTTTTTAAACAATACTTAAACATTTGTTTCTTGAAATTTACTATTTATTTAAATAATATTTACATTTTTGCCCTCTTATTTTAAATTAACTACACCCATGATTTCTTAACGGTCATAACTTTTCATACGTTAATACATTTAAAAAATACACCACAAAAATAATATTTTATTCTCTTTAATTTGAGTATAATATTGCTTAACTTTAATTAAAAACGATATGTTACATTAAGAGCGCTTAAGGGTGAGAAATACGATTCGTTGACCGAAAACAGAAGAAATCGAACTGAATTAACCGAAAATGAATATCATTTTTTTTTTTTGCACCACCACTTAACCGGACCGGACCATTCATATTTTCATATATTTCTACCTGTTATACCTCAATTTCATGTTAACTATAACCAATGTTTAGTTAAAACTATACTTATACTAATTATTTTGCATGGGATACATAAAATGTGTTCCACAACTTTTCTTACTCTTTTCCATTAGAACTGACTAGTGGGAATGCCCGCACGTTGCGGCGGGTGTCCCGACTAACGTCAAATGCAATTATATATGATGTTGTGCATGGAGCTTGGGCATAGTCAACTGGTTCATTATCTCCATCATATTTATCCAAGTTCTAATATGAAAAAAATAAAAAGAGGACGTTTATTTAAGGTTAAAATTTTCAAAATCAAAAAGTGAAATGAAAATAATTTAAGTTCTTTTAAGGACCTCATTTACAATGCCACTATCATCAACATGGATAAATGCATGAAGATCACCACTTACATTGAAGATGTATTTATGTCATGAAAATATAATATAATAAAAAAAAATGATTCATGGAGCTATATATTCTTCATGTGGTAAGCAATCAGAACCGGATCGAACGTCGTACCTGAATCCCCGACTGGTCCAACGAACCGGCCCAAAAACAAACAAAAATCCAAAAAAAAAAAAAAAAAAAAAAAACCGGTTTGACCTCTTTTTTCCTAGTCCAACCGGCCGGGTCGCCTGTTCGATGTCATAGCGGTACAACGTGCCAACCCGGACCGACCGGGTTTCAAAACATTGGTGCTAAGTCGACAGCAGTTGACCGAAAGACTTGTTTGACTTTAAGCAAAGCCTCACAACAATCATCTAAAAGATATTGACCTTTCTTTGAGTATATGCATGCATCTTAGGAAATAGGCACCTAAACAATTAGACAGCTTTAATTCAAAAGCATTGGTCATTTTGCGTAAAGCGGATGACTCACATACGGTCTATTAGCATTGTTGTTTTGAAAACACACATCGAAGAAAGCTTATAATGATTTTAAAAACACAAATCAACATGATGACTTGCAGCTATTAAAAGATCCATCCTTCATTAATAAACTTGAGCAAATATTATTATTAACTTAAAAGCGAAGAGCAACCTTTTCAAGAACAGACGTTGAGAGTATTATTATTAATTCCATAAACATATGTTCCTCTATAGTCTTACAACCATACAAATCTATATGCTGCAAGTCTAGATGCATTCGGTAAAGCCTTCAACTTCAACACAAAAGTTCCATGTTGGAACCTGTTTTATTACACATTAACAAAATCAACATATAAATCAACTTGTTTAACTGTTTAACAACTAAAATAATGAATAAATTATATACCATGAGATGAGAAACGACTTTAGAAAGGGGGAATGAAGAACAAAAACCAGTTCACTGAGCTTTGTTAGAAGGGAACATACGCAGAATCCAAATTTGTAGCAGATGCATCAAATTCAGTCTCGGTTGTACAAAGCGTATCCCAACAGTGAGCCATCTTGTGCTGTAATATAGGAACTGTAACTTTTCAACCAAATCAGGTACAAGTTTGACATCAGCATCATCCGAGTTAACTTCATTTTTATCATCGAGCATACCGTAATCATACGGTAATCCATGCCTGGACAAACAAATCAACATTAAATAAAAAAGAAATAATATTTCGGTTCGATCATTTAGCAAACATCTAACAAAAAAGTACCTTTGATCAAGTGAATCCATTTAGGTTGTGTGTTTTATTGCAGACGGGTCAAATCAGAAGTTTGATGAAAGTTGACTAAACTACCAAAGTATTTTTTCCATGTACACAACCGTCTAACGGTTTTACTCAAACACTTCGATTGTTGCTGTCATAGTATTGTTTTACAATTAAAACAACTCATTAGTTATTCAATAAAGGTTTAATTGATATATAACAGTTGAAGTATCGAATGACCAGATGTTTAAACCTCTACATTATCAACTTAAATACAGCTATTCGTGGATCGTTATTCAAGGAAGAACAGTGCAATATGATCAAATAAAACCCGAGCAACATAAAGGACACAAGGACCCCTGCGAAACAAACATACTGCTGCTTAAAGAAAGAATCATCGTAATATCAATGAAAGCATATCATACCTGGAAGCTTGAGTGGGCCTCAATGACAATAACATATATGCTTGATACTGATTGATGTCAAGATTTAAATGTGTAGTGTACACACGATTAAGGAAAAGAAGAAATGATTATAGTTCATGCATCAAAGTTGGAAACAAAAACGTAGTTGAAAAGTCAAACAAATAAAAGGAAGACATTTATTCTTCTAATGGTCTTTCATTTAGAGGTGGCAAATTCGACCCATTTGCTTTTAAATGGGTTGATTTGTATTATGTTTATCTCTAAATGGGTTAAAACATGTCAAATATAAAGTAGCTTAAAATGAAATAGGTCGAAAGTCGCCCAAAGGTGCGCATAATGCAAATAATCTCCTAAATTATTTTATCCTAACATACTAACCTTCTTACTTATCGATATGTCGAAATGGGTCGTGCTTCATCACAAATGGGTCAAATAACAACCTCGTAAATCATTTTTGTTTGATAATCATTGTAATGATATTGTTTCTGTGATCATGATTAATACATTAATAATTTATGTTTTTTAGAAAATGGAAATAAAAGTTTCGGGTCACTCGACTCTGTTCAATACATAGTTACATACTAAAAATGACCTGTTTCAACCCAAACTTTATTTGACCCGTTACCCCTCCTATCTTGCTACCTCATTTAACATTCTTTTCTTGCTTAACTTTGTTTCTGCAGGCAGCATTTTCTACAATGCGCATTGAAAGAACCAAGATGATGTTAATTACCATATAAACAAAGAGTTAGATCCTGCAAGCAAAGAAACTTACATTTTTCAGAGCCTACACAGTGTTCATCTTTTATAAGAAACCTGTATAATCTTCACAAAGCAAGTAGGTCTGATTGTATGTCCATATCCCACTAAAAACTATATGTAACATACCAAAGTTTAAGCTACAAGAATAAAAGAGACATGCTAAAAGAAAATAAAAAAAATTAAGGAAGAAATTAACCAAGAAACTTAAATTTAAAGCAACCGATTAACACACAAACCACAAACGCAAGTAGTTGAGATCAAACAATCAAAGAACAATAAAGCATAAACGATAAACCTACAATTGGTCCAACCACAAACAACAAAGGAAAAGAATAGATATCAAAGAACAATAAACATACCTTCAATTGGTGTGAATCAGCACAACAACAAAGCAATGCAAAACCCTAAAACACAAACAACAAATCAACAACGTAATTGAAGAGATGAATTTGAAAAGAGAGAGAAAAATTATCTCCGACAATTAAACGTTGAACAATGTGGAATCAAAAGTGTTCTATTTGTTTATTCGACGGTAGAAAAAAAAATCGGGGTTGCAGATTCAATAAATTAGGAGAAAGAGGGAGAGAGAAATGGAAGGTAGAGGAGCCAACAATTGTTCCAACTGAAGCAGAAGGGATGATGATTAATGAAATTGATGGACAGTAATAAGCGATTGAAGGTGAGTCGTTTCATTTGCAAATGAGAAGGTGAAAGGAGGAAGGGGTAGAAAGGGGAGGAGATTTTAGATTTGAACTAGAAAAAATAAAAGTTAAAATTACAATTTTGACCTTGCAGGTATCTTAATTGTCACCAATATCCCTGTAATACCCTTAAATGTGTTGCTTAAATATGTTGTACATGTTGCTTCTTAAGTTGTACGGAAATGAAAATTACTATCTTGTACATCACTCTTCCTTAATAAGATAAAATATAGATATAGATTATCTTCTATGCAACACATACAATTTTTTGTGATTCTTACGAATTCTACTTCAAATTAGAGGTGAGCAAATCGGTTTTTTTTGCCGAACCGGTTTCGGTTCCAAACCGGTTCGCTACAGTATCGGTTCCTGGCCGAACCGGTTTCGTTTCCAAACCGGTTCGGTTTTGGACCGGTTTTGTCGATTCGTAAGACCGGTTTCGCAGACCGGTTTCGTTTCGGTTTGTTTCGGTTCTTAATCGGTTTTTTCGCGCACTTTTTAAAATCGTATAAATTACATAAAATTTAACTTTTAATAACTTTTAAGGTTTTTTAAAGAAGAAAATTGAATATTAATACAAAAAAACAAAGTTTTGTTTGTGTTTATGGCCAAAAATGTATTTTTCTTAAAACCGGTTTCGGTTCGGTTTCGGTTTTTTACCGGTTTCGACCGGTTTTTAGCGATATCGGTTCCAGTTCGGTTACGGTTTGTGTACCGGTTTCGGTTTCTTTTGACCGGTTTTTTCGTCGGTTTTAGGCCGGTTTTCGGTTCGGTTCGGTTTGAGATTTTTTTAGTACCGGTTTCACGTGAAACCGGTTTTGACCGGTTTCGGTTCGGGTCGGTTTTACCAGTTTCGGTTCCCGAACCGGTTTTTTTTTTATCACCTCTACTTCAAATTGGTCGTGTAATAAAACAACGCCCCCTAAAATTTTTTTACAGATGTATCTATTAATTTATTCAAAATCACATTACACTTTGCAAAACGAAATATATTTATATTTATACTATATTATAAAGGATTTGACAAGGACTTCTTAAAATTTAAGAGGTACAAGTTAATTTGCTTATGACACAACATACAATGCACATAATAACTACATTTTAGGGGCAAAGTTGTCTTTAAAGCATCATAGTTAATCTAAATGAAGTCAAGAGTTATGTATATGATAAGTCATGACATTTATTTCTACAATTATTTTGAACAATTTTTTTTTTTGAACGGCAAATTTCACTCCTTGTGAGACTTGAACCCATGACCTCCCCCTTTAGTGTTCCTAAAAGCTTTGCTTCTACCATTGGGTCACCAACCCAAGAAAACATGTAAAAAAGAATTTTTATAATGCTACATGTTTTATTATAATCTTTTATATACAATTTAGCTACTTTATAAAAGTTAGTAAATCTATTATTATTCATGACAATGTTACTAAAGTTTTAGGTATTTGAGTCTTTTAGGAAATATCTACTATATGAATAATTTGGCATATTGAGAGCTAAATCGGGCTTACTGTAACACCTCGAAGTGTTACGTCACCTCGAAGTGTTACGTGTCTCTTAAACGGGTCGGGTCGGACATGACCACCCGATTACTAAATTAAATATTCAAGTTCGAATCTCGCGATCAACCGTTTCAACCGAATATATAAATAATAATTATTGAATTATTCTTATCGCGGTTAAGCGTTCCTTATCTGCTAATAACCCGTTGTCAAATGTCTTTTGTTCGGTTTTTATAATTATTACCAAACATCGCGAGTTCTAGTTATTATCCCCGTGGCCAAACACCCTCTATTTAATATCCCTATAAAAACCACCCCTCTCTCTTACCTCTCGCTCTCTCTCTCTCTGCACATTATCAAAACCACACACATTGGTGTGTGAAGACAGACAATGCAGCAGCAGCATCAACCGGAGAACATGGCCGGCTTACGCCGCCTCCTCTCCGACCACCGCTGCTCTGTCTCCGGTCACCACCACCGCCACCGTACGCCGCCTCCTTCCTTTCCGGTAAGGTCTTCACCTCCTCGAACCCTTATCCTCTTCTGTTTCTGTTAACGAGCAGCAAGTAACGCCGGTTGTATCCTCATCTGGAACACCGGACCACCCTAAACTGATAAACCCCTCCTCTCCTACTCTGCTGAACTGAATCCCAATTCAGATCTGTTCTCTTATTTTCCGATAAAAACCAACAAACCACCACTCCTCTGTTGTAACCGGACAGTCACCGGAATTTGGTGACTGTCGTCAGCGTCTTCTGTTCCCTATTCAGGATAGCAAGAATCCCTTTCATCTATTCTCTCTGTGTTCTGATTAAGCGGACAGTCACCAAGATCGGTGACTGTCATCGGGTCTCAACCAATCCCTCTGTTCCGAGGTGTACTCGTGAACCTTTATAAACAACCGAAACACTCTATTGTTCCAATAATCAGCAGATTAACCCTCTGTTTGTACTCGTGACACGTCTTTAAGTCGGGTTAAAGTGCATCGGATCAAGTTTATGGGTTATATATTGTTATCAATTGAGTTCTTCTCATAAACTAATTATGGATTGGTTGTTGATAATTATCAATTGACTATTGTGTTGACTGAGATATAAATCCATTCTTTGTAGGGAAAGATGGGAATTATAAGAAGATATTATCACTAACCGGAAGCCCGGTTAGTCTCCGGTCCGTCCCTGATCGGGTTTGAAAAGTAATCCGGCATGAAGCCGACCACTCCATGATAAGGTATAATATGCAAGATCTTATTATAATTGGATATTAATCGGTAATACCAGATTATAATATTGTTTTGTACTTGATTGCGAGGTACCTTTATCAAATCGGAAAGTGGAACCGATACCGGGTCGACTCAGTGACTCGGTCAACTACCGGAATAGAACCCGGTCCAATAACTAGACGAGGAATATTATTAGAATTATACGAATATATATATAATACGAATAACGTACGGACTTGATAATAATAATAAGAGAATAATAAACATATATAAAATATATATGTTTATATATATAAGATTCAATATATAAAACGATATACTAGACTCGGGTAAGTTCGTGTCTAGAGTTCTTTAGGTTCGCGTGCCAAGCTGTAAAGGCCAGCTTTATTTCTTTTTGCCTAGAATGCCCAAACCCCGAGTTTAGGACTATCTAATATATACCGAATTCTATATATATAATTGTATATATGATATATATATATTCTAAGTATGACAATCTAACAAGTCTCACGCGTAAAACGTATCAATATATATATACGAAATATAATTGTAATAAGAAGATTAGCTGAAGTTATAACACAAACCGGTGAGTATCGTGAACTCCCCACTTTTACAGTTTTATTAAGTTTTTTCGGGGAAATACATGTCACTTATAAGAAAACATAATGCTTTACACAAAAGAATCATTAATAATAGAAGCTATATAAAGGGGGTAATAGAAACACAAGGACAGTACTGGACGGTATTGCCATTTCCTTTCTTGTCCAACTAGAGGACGAGAACCAGTTTTACCCGAGTAGAGGGTAGAAATCATTATAGTTATCACAAGCAGAGTGATACCATAGATAGGAATGGCAACTCATAGAATATAATCGGAATAATAGACATATAATCGAATTAATAGAATATATGTTCCCCTCCAGAAATAGAATAGTAAAGCATGTTTATAAAAGAATATTTTAAATAAAAGAACTATCAATAAACGAACTGGCCATTCACTTTATAAAATACACGACCTCACCAACTTTATGTTGACAGAAACTATTTTTGACATGTGTTCAGGTAACCCAACAGATATGATGACGTGGATCCTGAAAGACTAAAAGACTGTTATTACCCTGGATTCCGCTGTGTAGCTCCGATAACCCGACCCGACGACCCGGCCACATCAGCCAGGGTTGTTACACTTACCCTACTAAAAACGTAAAGTGATATGTTCGTTTACCTCACAGATTGGAACAACGAGGTGGGTACGGCGACGGTCTTGGTTGTCGTGGCGGTGTTGGATGGTTGTGATGCCGGTGTTGGTAAGTTTTATTATTTATAAAACAATGTGCTTTTATATTTTTTTTCTTTAATCCTTTTATACGAAATAGGTCAAATTTATTGTTTTTTGATAATATTATCTTGTGTTTAGAAGAAACAGAAATAAAAAGTTTCTTTAAAGGTTTTATTTTTATATACGTTTCAATGTAAGCTTCGTTTAAAATAAAATTGCGTTTGATAATGTAAAAGTAATCTAAGCAGAGGCGAACAAGTCATTAAAGTTTTTTTAGTTTTTTATTTCCTTTTTTATGTGGATTTGTTACGGTTTCGACTTACTTAGCTTTTTCTATGATGATTTTTAACTTTTTTTAATATGGCAAGTTAACTCGCCGACATGCATGTGCGTGATTCATCGTTTTTTCGTCTATTTTTTGTTCGTTTTAACTGCCCCGCCGCAACGCGCGGGTTTCCCATTAGTGACTTATCAAATTGTCTCAATTCTGAATAGAATTGAGACAAAATAAAATATAATAATCAGGCCACACATTTATGGGCTCGGAACGGTTTTACATAGACACAGCCGCACAGTACAATGCAATGCAACACATACAAAAATAAAAAATAGAGTCCAATCCTTGAGCCTTTCTTTGCCCAATACAGATCATTGATTAATAAGGCCCAGATTACACATAGTCCATGTACCTTAATCGGTAGTTTTGTACCCAAGGCCCAATTATGACGATGAACTGAACATATTTAGTTTGGACTTTGGAGTACCGGGGCCCAATAATTGGACGTATCTAGTTTCAAAGTGAGCTCCTTGTGTTGAGTCTTTAAACAACGACTATCTATAATACATTATAAAGGAGGAGTGATGTACCATATTGGAATTTTGACATGGGTACAATTTTTAAAGCAACAAGTATAAGAGAATAAAGCTTATTTCATAAGGGTATTATAGAGATATTGGGGACAATTAAGACACTTATAGGGTTAGTAGAGTAATTTTATCTTTTGTTTTTAGTTAAAAGCTAAAATATCATTCCTATAGTACCCCTAACTCCCTTCACCTTCCTTCTTAGACATATGAAGAGCTCTCCTAATCAATTATTCATTTATTGTGTTTTATTTATATTAATCATTCATAACAAATTCTATTTTATTCCAAGAAGAAACTTCCATTGATAGTATGGAGAGTTTTATCTTCTTACACATCTAAATTCCTTTCATATGCAATTTCATTGTTAATGGTGACTAAAGAGCCGATTAGAACAAGATCCTCGCGCACAAGAAGATTTTGTTAGTAAACATAGTGGTTATAAATCGGAGGTAACCTTTTCTTAAACTCAATTCTACTCATATCTTATACACTATCTGTGGTTTATTTCTTATTTTGACTTGTGAATTGTAGGTCTGTGGACTCAAATGGTCTTATTTCTTATTTCTTATTTCTTATTTCTTATTTTTATCTTTTTTTTTTTCAGGAAACACAAATTCGGTTTCTTTCTTTAAGAAAACACATGTGGATAATAGATCCTTTACGATTCGTTCTAATGAAAAAGTTTGGCTGATAACTATGGTTTTGAATAACGGCAGCGTCAGATCACCGAGTCAAGATACTTCGGTTTGAAGTAATTTTATGTTTGGAAAGGTTTTTTCAAGATCTTTAGCTTCAAATAATATGGATGACACTAGGGGTGAACAAAGTAACCGCCATAACCGATAATATAACCATAACCGAAATAATCGAACCGATTTTAACCGATAACCAACATAGCCAATGGTTATTGTTATTAAATTTCTTTAACCGGCCGATCACTTATGGTTATGGTTATGAAGCTTTGGTTAACAGATATAACCGAACCGAATTTGTAATGTTAACTTTATGTGATAGATTTATATTTTACATTAACTATGTAGAGGTTTTTACTATAATAAAAGTATGTTATTAACAAAATGATCTTGATGAAATGCTCTTTTTTGTGACGAATTAAAATTATATCAAAGGCTAATGTTTTTTTGTTAATATCTTATTAAAAGGGATGACACATTGGAAGTATAACTAGAAAATGTAGTCTTTGCCTTGTACAAAATAGCACAAACTAAGTCCAACATTGTAGGTTTCGGTTTTTTAGACCCAATGACTTTTAATTTTATATTTTACCCTAAAGTTAGTATTAGTTTATTTTTTTGGTTAATAACCGAAATAACTATAACCGAATTCATAACGAAATAACCATAACTGAAGTTTGGTTATGGATATGGTTAGGATTTTTTTGTAAAAACCAAACCAAACCAAACCAAACCAAACCAAACCAAACCGACCCATGCACACTCCTAGATGACACAAGACAAAAATACCCGCAGCAACGCGCGGGCAATCCTACTAGTCTATATATATTACTAGGTTTGAGACCCGTGGGGACCCACGGTGCAAACCATAGTAAATAAAAAAAATATATTAAACTAAGAGTTGTATTATTCAAGTTTAGTGGCTACAACGTAAAGTCTTAAGAATAACGGTTAGCCTGATATTTTTTTTCTTTTATAAACGTCATGTTTCAATGTTACGTTAATATGAAATGGGTATTAAAATTAAAACTAATATATAACTATGGTTTTCATGTCAAAGTGGATATTTTTTGTAAGTTATAAGTAACGTTAATAATGAAAACCGATTACCTATTATGATCAGTACTCAACCAAAGTATAAATTTTAACAAAAAATAACAAAAGGTATGAATACATTGTGTTTTTGTAAATTACTTTTTATCATATTTTTATTTTTAATGTAATTGTAATAAGGACATAACTTGTTTTATTGACCAATGACAACGCACTGTTCAAAGCACAAAAAAATAATAATTTAAAATAATACTTTATTATTGAAGTTGTATATACATAACGTCAGTAAAGATAAGTAAAAAATTGCATCAAAATTACTCACATTATTCATAAATCCTGAAAGACTTCTTTGTACACAACGTTTGATGTTTTGTTCGTAAATTCACCATTTTCATCTACTATAACTATCTTCAGTCCATCTCGACTTCTGACTTTTAATAGCGCAACATACAACTGCCCGTGTGAAAAAACTGGATCCTTCAAATACAACCCAACTCTGGATAAGGATTGTCCTTGACTTTTGTTTATTGTCATTGCGAAAGAAACAGCAAGTGGAAATTGCCTTCTGTTAAATTTAAAAAGAATTTTTTTTATCCGAGGGGGATAAAGTAATTCTTGGAATAAAAGTTTGCATTCCAATGTTACTTCCTGATATGATTTTCGCTTCAATGACACGTTTTCTCATTTTAACAACTTGTAACCTTGTCCCATTGCACAAACCGCTTTTCTGATCAATGTTTCTAAGTAACATTACGGGAACGCCAACTTTCAAAACCAAACGATGGTTTGGTATTCCAGAAAACTTAAGACCATTCAGGACATCAGGAGAAACTAATCTTTCATCAACCTGTTTGTTAATATCTTCGGACTGGCAAACACTATCCGAACTTAGATACTCAACTTCGTCACCGGGAAACATTGAAAGTAATATATCATTAATTTCATGAACAACTTCATTCTTCAGTGCCAATATAGCTCGATCTTGAAAATAAGTCGGAATGTGGATGTTATCCAAAAGTGACGGATAAACAAAGGCTATCAAATCAGAAACAGGATCCGAAGATTGAGAAATAAGTAAGTCATCAGGTATCAAAATAACATCCTGATCATCGCTTATTGTATCAACCTTTCCTTCTCCTATATCCAGAAGCCAAGATGCAAACTTTTTAGTTTTCTCAATATCAGAACTGCAGCTTCCTGAAAGCAACCTCATATTTTTTGTTAATTCTAAAACAGTGCATTTGTGCCAAATGTATGATGAACTTAAAGAGGCATTAACAATGTCATGCCTAGTTCCATTTGGTACAACTGGTAGAATTTGCCTAAAGTCACCCCTAAACACAACAACCTTTCCACCAAATAACAAATCAGACGACTCATCAGCATGTACACCAAATACATCTTTTAAACTTCGATCTAGTGCTTCAAAAGCATGTTTATGAGTCATGGGTGCTTCATCCTATATAATCAAGTCAGTTTGTTTAACCAGCTGTGCAACATCACTATTAGGTGGTATGTAGCACATAGAATCTTCAGTTAGGTTTATAGGAATACGAAACCTGGAATGTGTTGTCCTACCACCGGCCAATAGCAAAGATGCGATACCACTCGAAGCAACATTCAAAACAATCTTTCTTTTACATCTTATGGATGAAGATAGAGTCTTCCATAGGAACGTTTTACCCGTACCACCGTAACCATAAACAAAAAAAACCCCTCCTTTCTTCTCCTCAACAGATTTAATTACACAGTTATAAATATTTTTTTTGTTCATCTGTTAAAGAAGAGAACTGAGAATCAAATTCTTCAACCAAACTGTCTGAGTCATAGCCCAACTCCTCACAAATAAGGCGATTGTCTAATAATGATAGAAACTCATTCTCAGGATATAAAATATCTACGAAATGTCGTAGACTGCAACTATTACGCAATAAAAACAAAAGTAGAAATTGTTCAAATTTATTTAAAAAAACAAAAGATAAAGCAATAAAACTGGTAGACCATAAGCATAGCAAACAAATCTTCTTCATTTTGGGTTTAGGAAGACGGGAGGCTCAACGGAATTTTTAGTTACTCCATACTACCACCACTTCCAATCTTAGTTGAAGGAATTGGTGTGCTTTCATCATCAGAAATCGCGTCAATCAGTTTACGCTTAACCATTTGATACTTGGAACTGATAGAACATTGTTCTCCTTCAGCATAAACTTTCTTATCAACAAAGTTATCAGCAATGGAAATTGGCGTATCATTATCGCCTGTGTCTGATTTCTAAAGAAAAAATAGTTACAAACATATGTTGCAAATTCATTAGTGATTGTGTATGAAAGAAAAAATGAGTAAAATGTATTAATATGAATTTAAGTGTTTGTGAAAATGGTACCTTGGAAACAGAAATAACATTAGACGGCATTGCCAAGAGAGACGTGTGAAGTGATTCTGATTCAACAGGCTGTTTTTAAAAAAAAACATGAAAAAAATTTGTAATGTAATAAAGTCTTACGTAAATAAAATTTGCTAAGTTATAGCAAATGGAATTCGATTATGTACCTGTCCTACGTACAATTTTTTCTTAAGATGCGAGATAATTGTTGGATCATCACTTATCTTAGTTACACCATAAACATCATATTTGTTGTTTAAATTGAAGCCAGACACAAAGATCTTAAAAGCAAACTCTCTGTCTAACAAAGTCTTAATCTCTTCAGGATATTCAACTGTATCACCAACCTATTTAAAAGGAATAACCAAATACATAAATATTACAAAACTATAATTAAAGAATTATTAAAAATAAATTTGTATTTAAAATTTAGTTAAAAATATGGAATACCGTATTCAAATCAAGCAATTCAGAAGCACTTTTACTAATAAGTTGTGCAACGTCACGATGAAACAACGTAAGAGATACAGCACCATTAACGTCTTGTACACGAACCTGAATTTTAAACCTAGAAAAAAAAATCCAAAAATAGAACAAAAATTATAACTAAATCTTTGAAATCAAACTATATTTGTGTATATTAAAATTGATGTTACAAATATATCCGACCTTGGTGTAGGCTCAACTTGTTTGGCACTACAACTAATATTCAAACACTCGTAAACCTTTTCTTCCTCAAAATCTGAACTTCCTTCACCAACCTGTTTGATTATATAATCAATACTACATTTTCTGGTGCATTTGGGGCATCCCATGTAGTACCAGCCAATTTCGGTAAACAGGTTTTTAATAGTACCCAATAATACCAGAGCCTGCTCTTGTATGAATATTATAATTTGTTACCGAAATAAGATAGTATATGGTATACAATGGGTATTAATATTAAATAAAACTAATTTTTTAATAACATTACACTTTTTATATTTAATTATAAACATCGTATTTGAGTATCAACATTATACTTACCTCTTGAATCTCACAAATGTCGCCAATGTTACTAAAAGGAGTGTTATGGACAAATTCATCTTCATCAGAACAGAACATAGAAGTTCCATATGGTTGATGAGAAGAGGAAGGATTATCAGCGATTTTCTTACCCAACCTGATAAAAATAATTTGATTTACACATTACATATTTATTAATACTTTTTATAAAGATTTTGTAATTCGTATTGAAAAACGTAATAGTAAATACCCTTTTTTGTACAGGTTTATATCTTCAATATCTCCATTGATGAACAGTCGACTAACTCGATCTCCAAAAGAGTTAGAAACATACGGTTTTCCTATATAAAACAAATATTAGGGGAAAAAATTGAAATATTTAATAATAAGAAACTTTAGAAGTTAGAACATAATTTATAATGCAAAATATAATGTAGCTATAAATATAAATATAAATATTTATTAACATTATACAACCATTATAAAACTTCAAACGGCCAAACTGCATTATTATTATAAATTCTTTCTCCGTTTGATGAGTTGCATCATATTTAGACATCTCCATGGCATAACTATCCCACAACGTTAAATAGATGCTCAAGCCCTTTCAAAAAAGTACAAATTATTTTAGTAAAAAATAAATAAACAATTTATAAAGCCACGTAATTTTTGTTTGTATATAAAATGCAAACAAAAAAATAAATAAATAAAGAATACATACTCGATATCTTGGATTTCCATTGTTAACCTCTTTTTATCAGCGGCAACCTTTTTATCTTTATCATCATTGCTGAAGAACTTGTTAACATGTCCTATAACATCTAAGATCAAGTATAAAATAAACATTAATGAAACATAACACCAAACACTATTATTATGGTTTGGTTGTGATGAAAAACAGACTATACTAACGAAATATACCTATTGTAACATATTCATCAACCTCCCTATCCAGAATTCTTTGATAGAGCACAAAAGAGAAACCAAAATCTGGACCTTGGAAATCATCATATTCGGAAACTTGAGTATTCATATTCAAGCAGAGTTTGTTTGGGTTTGGAGCATACTTGTATTTAGAAGAATTGACCCCAACTCCTGGATTTCTTATAATAAGAGAAGCATTTTCAGTCAAAAACCTCTCAAATCAAAAAAACAACCGCTTAAATACATTCGCTTGAATCCTGTCACCCTGTTAATTATAAAAAAATAAAAAAACACTATAAATATGTATCTACGTAATTTTATTTTTTAGTGTACGAATATAAGAAAATTCGTATACATTAAAATTAAAAACATCAATATCTAAAAAAAAAGTTATGAAATTTAAAAATAAGAGGCTATAAAAAAAAACGTGTTGTTGAGCTTTACATTTTCATCACATAGGATCATTTCAATTGAGTACACAACATAATAATATTGAAACTTATATTATAGTTAGGTAATAAGTTTCAAATGTATTGTAGCATAAATGTCTGGATTGATCACTCCAGAATGTATGCAAAACATCAGCATAATCGATTGGTTACTAACAAATCAAAAGAAATAATGTTTATGTATTTACAGATGAGAAACAGAAATTAACCTAAGAATATATCTTTGCGATTACTCAAAGTGAATTCAACGTGTCTTATTACAATCGTATGTGAATTGCTTTGACTTGTTTATATAGGTATTCAATCAATTCAATCAATAAGAAATGGATGAAATAGTGGAGTCTAATTAGCATTCGAATTAGCATATTGTTATTATTGAGATTTAAAGATATGAAATATATTTGCAATACATTCAACAATGGAGTAGAAGGAGACCATCAATTTCGCCTTAACATGTATGAAATTGGACCCGTAAATTCGTATTGAAAGTCAATATGTTATTGAAGAAGGATACCATAAATTTCGCCTTAACATGTATCAATTCCTTATGAATAATGTGAGTAAATTCGTATACATTATGTATTCAAAGTCAACGTTAGATAATCAAGGTGTGACACCCGACATGTTTGGGTCAACATTTTATAAACACATAAGTCTCCCTTAGCGAAAAACGTTTATTAAACATACTTGACGGGGTCAGTAGAGTCGGAACACAGTCCGTATTGTCTAGGGTACAATGATTCGGGAAATCATTGGGTTAGTCACACACACACACACGATACGAGTCCCGTTGTTGGTGAATTACATAAACTAATTAAGTGTATGTGTAGACTAATTGTCGTATGGTGGATTATATGCTTAGATGTGTTTAAATGATGTGTAGATAATCATCCGTGCTTAAATATGTTAAACATAGACTAAGGTTGCATGCTCGTATGGTAGGGTGCGTTAAAATGCGTTAAACACGACAAATTGGAAAAACTAGAAAAACGTGAGTCCTGGTTCGACCAAACGAATGGACGAACCTGGACAATACTCCTGGTTCGACCCTTGTAAAAGGGGCGAACCTGGGATATGGAATTGAAAGAATTTCATTCGACCAAGTCAGGGTACGTTCGACCCTGTGAAAGGGTCGAAGGAGAGCACATTCGCCCAGGTAAAAGGGGCGAATGTGGACATAGTATAAATACCACACTTTGTCATTTTTCACCATTTCACAAACCCTAACCGTCTCAAAACACTCTCTAGCAACTTTAAACATTGGGGAAGGAGTTTTTGCCCTTGTTTTCTATAATCTAACCTACAAACATCTTCTACACAAAGATCTAAGGTGTGTTCTTCATTCTAAATCATTTTTAAAGCATTTCAATTCGTTTTTATTAAACCCCAAGAGTCCAGATCTGATACAAACATGTTTTCATGGATAAAAACCTTCCTAATGTCTTTCTAAACAAAACCTATTCATAAACAATGAGTTTTCATACAAATTAACATGTGTTAATGGTGTTTTTATGTGATGTTATGTATTGTCTGATGATTGATTGCTGTATAGATGTTATAACAATGATCTAGGACTGTTATTGGTGATGTTTTATGATTAAGATAGGTTACAATTGATTATTGATGATGTTTTGTCCATTTTGGGGATTTTGGGTTAGATCTAGGGCTTGTTCATGATGATAGTGATAAGGATATGATTGGGGGTTTATTGTTCATAATAATCTGAGTATATTAAGTTGATTATTGATTGATTTAAAAAAGTTTCCTAATTGGGTAAAGATTGCATGCGTTTGATGTGACATCTCCATAATTTGCTATTTCAGGTAACTTGTAAAACGGACGGATTTCGGGATAAAATTGGTAGGGTTTTGTAGGAATATGTTAATGATAGTTGACTGCTGTGATTGGTGATGTTTCGTGATGTTTTCGGATCGTTTAGATGCGTTTTGGTGCGTTTTATAAAATGCTGATGAAAACGGGCGAACGTGGAAAAAAAATTGGTTCGATGGGCGAACGTGGGAAAAACGGGCGAACGTGGAACAAAACATGGGAAAACGGGCGAACGTGGGAAAAATGGGCGAACGTGGCTCAAACGGGCGAACGTGGAACAAAACGTGGGAAAAACGGGCGAACGTGGAAATGGGAAAAACCACATTCGACCTTCTGATGTCCGGAATGAGATTTTTGATGCAAACTAAGTGTTTTATGCTTGAAACTTATGTGTTAAACTTATGTGCATGACTAATTGATGTAATGGGTCACCAACGGGATGTCGGGTCGGTCTGGGATGTCCGGTTAACGTTTAAACACACGTAGTCAAGATCTGGACAATCGGGGACTAGTTAGCCTTCGGGTTAATAGTCATCACACTTATGTAAACTCATTGATAGGTTGTCATTAGTTGGGATTATCATACATGTGTTGGAATTCTAGTTATCAGAAGACGCACTCTAAGGTGAGTTTCACGGCCCCTCTTTTATACACTTTTCTCTCGGGGGAGAAGCATGCCACACGTTTTAACAAATACAACGTTTATGTTTTGAAATGCAACGCTTATGAAACATACCACTTTTGGAAACGCAACACTTTTGGAAACATGACATATTTTGGGAATGTAACTCTTTTAAGAAACGTGACACGTTTGGCACTTGGCATATTTAACATTGGCACTTGACACTTTTAAACATTGGCATTTGGCATATTTAGACATTGGCACTTGATACTTTTAAACATTGACACTTGTCATTTGGCACTTGGCACTTGGCACTTATTTACTATACGACGAAACCTAAGTCCCTATTGAAACCATGAATGTGCGGGGCACAACGGGGGAAATGTGGATAGATCTATCGGGCATGACGAACCCCACCTGACGGCTGGGAGCCGGGCGGGTGCATATTGTCTCTACTTGACACTTGACACTTGGCACATGGGCAGCAACTCGAGCAACGTTTGTCAGTAATGGTTTTAGCAACACAGTCGTAGTAGTAAGGGAACGTTTGTTATTTACTTGGAAGTTTTGCACACTTGGCACTTTATGAGGAATTGCTTTACACATGAAAACGTTTACGAACTTAAAACCTGTGAACTCACCAGCATTATATGTTGACGTCTTTTTGGCATGTTTTCTCAGGTCGCTAAGGTAGCAGCATTGAGTATAGGCGCACGGAGTCTCACGGCGTCTAGGGATCATATGCATGTTTTGTTAAACATTTCAGACTTTGAGTTTTACTTTTAAGTTGTAATAATACATTTTGCTTCCACTGTGTTAGAACGGTTTTGAAACTCAATGGTAGTTTACGTTGTTTTCTTATCATATAGATGTCGTTTATTGTGACCGTTGACTTGGATCCTGGTGTGTCACGCGCCTTGCGGTAAAACCCCGCACGTGGAAATTTGAGGGTGTGACACAAGGAATATAACTATTTATCTTAATGTATATTTATTGACAGTAAATTCGTATTCAAAGTCAAGGTCAATAAACATATTGACTTTCCTTATACATTCAACAATGGAGTAGAAGGATACCATCAATTTCGCCTTAACATGTATGAAATTGGACCCGTAAATTCGTATTCAAAGTCAATATGTTATTGATGAAGGAGACCATAAATTTCGCCTTAACATGTATCAATTCCTTATGAATAATGTGAGTAAATTCGTATACATTATGTATTCAAAGTCAACGTTAGATAATCAAGGAATATAACTATTTATCTTAATGTATATTTATTGACAGTAAATTCGTATTCAAAGTCAAGGTCAATAAACATATTGACTTTCCTTATACATTCAACAATGGAGTAGAATGAGACCATCAATTTCGCCTTAACATGCTTGAAAATTGGACCCGTAAATTCGTATTCAAAGTCAATATGTTATTGTAGAAGGAGACCATAAATTTCGCCTTAACATGTATCAATTCCTTATGAATAATGTGAGTAAATTTGTATACATTATGTATTCAAGTCAACTTTAGATAATCAAGGAATATAACTATTTATCTTAATGTATATTTATTGACGGTAAATTTGTATTCAAAGTCAAGGTCAATAAACATATTGACTTTCCTTATACATTCAACAATGGAGTAGAATGAGACCATCAATTTCGCCTTAACATGCTTGAAAATTGGACCCGTAAATTCGTATTCAAAGTCAATATGTTATTGTAGAAGGAGACAATAAATTTCGCCTTAACATGTATCAATTCCTTATGAATAATGTGAGTAAATTCGTATACATTATGTATTCAAAGTCAACTTTAGATAATCAAGGAATATAACTATTTATCTTAATGTATATTTATTGACAGTAAATTCGTATTCAAAGTCAAGGTCAATAAACATATTGACTTTCCTTATACATTATGTGTTTACATATTTATAAGATAAATGTTATATAAGGAAGTCAAAGTCAATAAACATAATGGTTTTTCTAATACATTATGCATTTTGAGTCAATACATAATTAATGGTCTAATTACATTTGCTGCATATAAATGTGTTTACATTTTTATAACGAAGAATAAACATATATAAGGCAGTCAAAGTCAATACACATATTTAACATCATTAAATTTTAGTCAAATTATATAATTACATGTTTTCAAAATTTACGAATAACAAATGTTTATATTAGGAAGTCAATTTCAATTCTTAAGTTAATATCAAATGGCGAAATTTCAATTCCTAAATAATCGCGTCTTGCCACCACTGATTAACATATACACATTCTAACAATTACAACATACCAAATATTATGTAAAAATCTAAATGTTATTGTATATAATAATGGAATATAGTTATGACTTTAATGATTATTGACTCACAGTCAATTCGTACTCATTTACACATATTGACCATAATTAAATTTTAGTCAACTGCATAATTACACGTTTAAATTCCAATTAATACCAAAGTCGAAAATTTATAGCACAGTCAAAGGTCAACTTGTATGTAATAAGCAGTAAAATTGATTTAAAAGAACAAACCAAGATTGACCATGGTATGTGGAAACTTTAATGTTGTTGTTGCGTAAGTTTCTAGATAACAAAAAACTGTTCATGGATTTCGGCAATGTCTGGACGAACACGTAAAAAACAATTATAGTAAGGAATAACTTTTTTTATTTAAAAAAAATTTTAGAAAGACTCATACCAAAACTCGTGCGGAAGGGTCATGAATAACCTTGAAGAATTTGTCACCCTTGTGATAAGCCATAATCAAGTTCTTTGTCCTAATGAAATCCTGTTCTTCAAATGCAAAACAAATATTTGTTAATGTAACCATAAACTCAAGCAAGTTTTTTTTTTTCATTTTCACGAAAACTATAAACTGATTTCATTTGAATCTTGTTATTAATACTACAATCATATTACATCAATTATTTGGACAATAATACAATGATTAAACCTGATTGTAAACAGTTGTGTATCCATTTCATCCAATTCAGAAACTTGATACTAAACAGTTTATATACTTATGTTAATAAAAAAACATTTTGATCATTACAAAAAAACCGATTTTATTTGGTAGAATATTGACGTAATACGATGTTGATTTTTCTTTGCAGAAAAAATGAATATATAAACCGATTGTATTTCTGTTTGATGTAATATGATCGTAAAAAGCTATGTATGCATCTCATCCAAATCAGAAACTTTATCGTTAACAGTTTAGATAATTATGTTAATAGAAAAACGCGGTGATCATTACAAAAAAAACATATTGTATTTTTTACAAGTTTGATGTAATACCATTCTGATTTTTCTGTGTATTAAAAAGAAAATACATAACCGATTGTATTTCTCTTTGATGTAATATGATTGTAAGCAGTTATGTATCAATCTCATCCAAATCAGAAAAATGATAATAAAACAATTTCGTGACTTATATTAATCGTAAAACGTTTTGATCATTACCAAAAAAACCGATTGTTTTTCATTCATGATTGATGTAAAATGATAAATATAAGATTAGATGGACAACATACCTTGTAAAAAGAACAATTAGAAAGGAATGAGGAATGAGAAAGGAATTAGGATATGAAGGATAAACAATGTATTAGGCTAGGAAGGAGGAAGAGTGTTTTAACATTAGGATATGAAGGATGAACAATGTATTAGGCTAGGAAGGAGGAAGAATGTTTTAACATACAAATGGATGGTGAGAAAACAAAAAAAGAAGAGGTTTATATACTAAGAACACATGGAGCTCCATTTAACATTTGGATCCTAAGAGACCCTCTCAAAAACTAGGATTCAACCCTAGTGTTTTCATTTATTATATATAGATAGATAAAGCATGAGGCAATGATACCAACCAAATTTAAGTAATTACTATGCTTTATGCTTATGATACAACACCTTAATGAAGTTAGTAAGAGGTTAAAATAGTCTTTCTGCAATATTATTAAATTATATTAATTAAGACTCATCTAGCATTAAGTATAAATATTCATAATATAACAAGATAGTAAAAAGAGTTGTGATATAATTAACATTTCTTTTTTATAAACATATACATTATGGAGACTATACATATTTTAACTCCCATATACCATTAAGTTTGTATTAATGTTTTCTTTGTTATAAACATATATATTATGGCGACTATACGTATTCTAACTACCATATATCATTAAGTTTGTATTAATGTTATGTCCCTATAAATAGAGGCTTATTGTACTTGGTAAAACTCATTGATAAAGAGCTCTCTCATTTTCCATCCTATCTTTCTCTCTATAATCTTTGTTCTTATGTTTACATACGTTATATAGTGGTTGCTAAGAATAACCATTGAGAATACGGGAAGTGGTAGCATCTTGCGATAAACTTTAACAACTCATGTTCCCGATTGAGATATAGCTCAAAAGAGAAACACACAAGATGTGAAGCGAAATGTATTATGAGGGAAATTGTGGACAATGTTGAAAAATTCGTGCATCATGACACATGCCAGTGATGCAACACAAATAAAAACACTCTTGTTTTGTAATATGATTAAGCTCATTTTTTGTTTGATTTTGCATGTATGTTGATGATGATGGAACTCTAGCGTCTAGGACGATTTGTGGTAGCTTGATGTTGTTATTTGAATCTCTAATCTAATTCACATCCATTCAAATTAGAACGTAACAACATGGATGGCTTCCAAGTTATTGTTACAAAACCAAATACATTAAGTTTCCTTGTATTCGTTACATTTATTACGAGTAAAAGTTACTATAATTCCCTGTATACGTTGTCTTCATTATGTCATGTACAAAGAACAAAAGAAAAGAAAGATTGATATTGAAGTGAAGTGAAGAGGTTAACAAAACAATAATAATAAATACACGACAATACTAAATGTATGTAAAGCTATAAAGAATAATTTATATGTTTGACCCTCATGGTAATTAGTTATAAAGTCTAATCAAATCAAGTTAAGCAAACCAACTTGATTTTTGATCAAGCCGAGCTCGAGTTTAAAATTCTATCTTTATTTTAGATTAGAGTAAACCCAAACCAACTCGGTATGAAGTGCAAGTCAAACTCGAGCTAGCCCTGAATCGACTCAACCTTTAAGTGTTGTGTTCCTCGCCGCATCACGCGGGCATCCCACTAGTATCATTTGAATATAAAAATGACTTTACCAATTGAAAGGACAATTTTGTTTATAATAGCCATCATAAATATTTAAGGGGTATTTTGTCATTTCTTGTACTCTGGAATGTCATACTTTTCTCTGCATCATTTACTAAAATAGTGATTTTGTTGACTATTCATCACGATTACCTTGACATCAAAGAAGCGTTCGACCCATGTGGTGTAACGTGTATCCTCCCTTGTTCCGGTCATAGAATGGATGAAATAAATCAAAAAACCAACCCTTTGGATTGCTACGAAAAACATCATCAGATTTCAAAGTAACACGAGTTTGATATTGAACCTATCATATATTATGTATAAAGTCAAATAATACAAACATAATGAAAGTACTTTTTATTTGTTTTATCTTATAGTTAATTACACATGGTTCTTGTGGTTCGTTTCAAATTACACTTTGGAGTTTACGTTTTAAAAGTTGCAAGTTTAGTTTTGATGATTTTAATTTTAAAACAAGTTTGATTTATAACAATAACTTATGTTAACCTTTTCAAAATGATAAAATACCCCTTATGGATATAAACAAATCACTCATTCGACTATTATGCTTCTCTTCTTCTCTAATCTCTGCATATCACATACTAGTATCTCGACAACTCAAATGGTTTACTAAACCACTATCTACAAGAACTAATCGAACGGGTTCATAGAACCACACAAGGACCTATGGATTAAGGTTGTGTTTCATAGCACTAACTACTCTTGTAGCTTACCGCCCCCCACCATACAAAAATGGTTGCCCACATATATATAACTCGTTCATTCAAGTCACTCAATTCAAAAAATAACATTTTTTTAAATGTAACAAGAACATCAACCATCCCCATCAAGGCAACTTGCTCAAGGAATTCAAAAAATAACATTTTTTTAAATGTAACAAGAACATCAACCATCCCCATCAAGGCAACTTGCTCAAGGGCGGGGACCTAGTGTATAACTAGGTGCCGCGTTCGTTGCTGCTCAACTTCGCGCGTGTAATGAAAAATTTGGTTTTTTTTTACTAAATTTGGAAAACGTTGCTACTAAAATAAAAAAAAAATGAAAAACGCTACTACTGAAATTCATTTCTAAATCAGCCACTGAACTTGCTAGAGGACCAATATTAAACATAGTTATTATTATTATTATTATTATTATTATTATTATTATCTAACAAATTTAAAAATGTGTGTGTGTGAATAAATCATTTGTAAGATAAGATGTATAGCCTCCAAGAAAAACGAATCATCAAGATGACATAAAACAATGACATCAGCCGTAACCAACAAGGCAAGTTGCAACAAAAATCTCACGTGCAAAACCCAATACTTTACTATACTAATACTAACCAACCTTCCATGAAACATCCATTCCCCACACCCAAACAAAATTCGAAACAACTAATTAATTTACAAACTTCCTTTTTTATACATTATTTCCTCAGGTGCACGCACCTTACCAACTATTTAAACATTTTCATTCTTCAACTGTAACCGTCTCACCTTACCCTTTTATAACCCACACAAAACATAACACAATGCCAAACAACGTGTTCGATTACGAATCCGCTCTTCTCGAGTCTATTCGCCGTCATTTGCTAGATGATTCGGCGAAAAACTCGAATGATAGCTTCCCGCCAATGCATTCCTGGAGCAATAACAAGTTTTCATACTTTTCGGACCCTTTGAGTGAATTGCCCTTTAAACAAAATGATTCCGATGACATGTTAATCGCTCGGTTTCTTAATGAGGCATTGGATTTCGAGTGTTTTCCGATCATACCGTCGGAAAACTGTCAAAAAACTGTCACTGTTAAGTCCGAGCCGGAAATATTTGTGAGTTCGCCGGAAAGTTTGAATTTTCCGGCGAATTTGGCGCCGCCAACCGCTAGAAAAGATGGAATGATTCATTACAGAGGTGTGAGACGACGGCCGTGGGGTAAGTTTGCGGCGGAGATACGTGATCCGGCGAGGAATGGCGCTAGAGTGTGGTTGGGGACGTTTGAGACGGCGGAGGATGCGGCGATTGCTTATGATAGGGCGGCGTATCGGATGCGTGGTTCACGTGCTTTGTTGAATTTCCCGTCGCGGATTAATTCAGGTGAGCCGGAGCCGGTTCGGGTAACATCTAAAAAGAGGAAAATGTCTCCGGCGAGTTCGGAGGATCGATCACCGGCGAGGAGAATAAAGGTGGAAATTGAGTCCAGCGTGGAATAATATACACGTGGCGAACGGTGTGTGGTTGGTAGAGGCTGAGTGGGACTGTGGGTCACATTTTATTTTATTAGGTGTAATCAATGTTTTAGAATCCGAGTTTTATACCCTATCGGATTATGTTAAAAATTGCTCAACTGGGTATACCAGACGGTTCAACTGATTGTATCAGGTGATTTAACCGGCTAAACTGGACGGTATAAACCGGTTTTAAAACATTGGGTGTAATGGCTGATTTTGTGCATAAAAAACACATTAATTAAGCATATACTGTTCTAAGACCATGTGCATGCATGATGTCATTTGCATAACTATTATCAATCCAACTATTGGTTTTGAATTGATTTTGTTTTGTAATGCATAATTTTCACATCGAATAAAATGTTTTTAAATAAAGCCTGGTGTCACATCACGTATGGGCAGTGGCGGATCTAGAAATATTTTTCAGTAGTAACGTTTTTCATTTTTTTCATTTTAGTAGCAACGTTTTTCAAATTTCGTAAAAAAACCAAATTTTCCACTAATTTTCCACTACGCGCTCGAAGTTGAGCCGCAACGTCCGCACCCCCTACCCATTAACTACATCCGCCCCTGCGTATGGGCCTAGTAGGTCAAGTGGGAAATGCACATTAACCACTCTTCGAGTCCCTAATTGAAGCCTCGGTGTCCATAGGACCACAAACTCCACTCTTCGAGTCTCTCGACTACTGTATTCACAAACACTACAACATTGGGGCACGACCACCCAATTACCCACCAAACTGTGTTTGCTGACCGCAATGCCCTATAGAACTGTATTTGAGTCATCGTACTCCTCCAAAATAGGAGATTTGGTTAACCAATGAGAATCTTAGCCAATGATGCCATGGCAACATGGTTGAGGTGGGAGGGTTTAACATCATAGGTGGGTTCCTGCCCGGGTGAGGTCAAAGGTTCGACTCCCACTGAAGCAGGTCCGGTTAAGACAATGCATGAGGTGGGATGTCACGGGTGAGCTACTTAGCCGTCCAAAAAAAAAAAAAAACCAATGAGAATCTTCAAAAAATGTGAAGATTCTGTTATTCAATGATATAAATGTTTCCAGATTTACAATGTCGGTCGTAGGGAAACGAGTTTTAATAGGTTTTTTTTAAAGGCTAATTTCTTTTTAATCATTTGGTCTTTGAGACTTAAACCCAAGACCTCCCACAACCTAGGTGTTTTAAAGGCTTTGTCTTTGCCAATGGACCACCACCCCATTGGTATGAGTTTTAACAGGTATTGACCGGTTTAGATTAAGTGAGCCAAGTCATACCTCGTCATGTCCCTCAATCTGGTGTTGTGATTAAACATAATGATACCCGACTAAAGAAAAAAATTATGTAAGTCATGATGAGGTTGTCGAATCAAGAAAGCTCTTGATGTGATTGACAATGTGTGGCAGGCGAGATGTTTTTTGATGACATAAGTTGTACACATTGTTACGCCGATGTTCATCCTGATGTTTTAACTTAATTGGTTCGTGGAGGTAACGGTAAGTCCTTGACTTGTTATGTCCCACGAATGACATCAATAAATAAACGTGTACCAAAAGTATGGATCTTATTACAAAATGTGGCCCTCAATTATCTTTTTACGAGCGTGAATTTGCTGCCTGACTACTGCAAAACAGAACATCGTCAGACTCGTCACAAAAATAGGGGTTTCATGTGACTACCCTCCAGTATGAAAATAAGCATTTTTTTTTCTTTTTTTTTTTTTAAAGTCACCGCCCAAAGTACCCAAACACTTTTCTTGTCTTTTTTCCCCATCTTTTTAAATAAAATAAAATTAATTTAATGATGATATAGATCATGTTGGTTGGCTACCAAATCCAAACACACACGTGGATATTCCATCGGCATCATTGGCTAACACTATCCGATTTTTGAAGTCGGTTCCCCAACCTAGTACTCGTGCGGCGGTGTTGTCGACCTAGCCGCACTACCCTAAGTCACTACCTAAAAAGCTATAACCGAGCCGAGTCTAACCGAGGTCGAGCCTGAGCCTAAAAACAAGATCGTTTTACAAACGAGTTGAGCTCGAACCTAGTTGCACTTGGGCTTGGCTCGACTTGACTCGAACCACTTTAGTACAAATAAAAAACAAATACTTAAATTATTAAATACATAAAATACAATAAGAAATACATAATCACCTCTTAAAATTTTAAAACAATAAATATTATTCGAACCACTTTAGTACAATGTTGCTTGCCCCACAAGTTCACGTCTGTCGCTTGAACACCACCCCCTCTCCCACAAGCCCGCTTTTCCTTTGTGGAGAATTCCACGGGCGTTGCCCCTTTATTTCATTTTTTTAAACTGATCATCTATAAAAAAATCAATTTAATTTGAAAACTTATTTCAAATAAAAAAACATATACTTAAATTAATAAATACATAAAATAAAATAAGAAATAAATAAATGATCTAATTAGCTCTTAAAATTTCAAAACGATAAATATTATTTAAACCACTTCAGTACAAAAAAACCTCAAAGAGTCGTCGTCAAGATGAGAAAAACTATGACATTGCGTCCTCCCAACAATGCTACTTGCACCACAAGTTTACGTGCCTATAAGACTAAAGACCACCACAATATAAATGAGTATAAATTAGCTTCTGAGAAACATCCCTTATGTTTTCCTCATATTAGACAAAAGTTGGAAGTAACTAAATAATTTACAAATACTTTTCTAAGCCATTATTCTTGTTAAGTGCCCGATTTCCCATATATTTAAATCTGCTCATTCTTAGGGCATGTTTGTATAAATTTATTTGAGTCTAAAAAGACTTTTTGATTAAAAAGACTTATTAATTTATGACTTTTTAAAAAAGAGTTTTTAGAAAAGTGTTTGTATTAATGTGATAGGGAAAAACTAATAAGTTGATAAGTTATTTTGTAAAAAAAATGTTTGGTTTAACTTATTTAGATAAAATGACCAAAAAGGTATAAGGATATAAGGAAAGCATGTAGGTAAATATACATCAATAAGTTCTAAGGAGGTTCAAAAAGTCACAACTTACTTACTTTTCCAAAACAACTTATTATAGGCAAATAAAAAGTTAAAACATTAAGGTGCTGTTTTTTTTTTTTGCTCAAAAGCACTTCTAACCTCTTTTGTCTGCGTCACGCAGACGCGCGCAGATGTTTGGGGTCTGCAGATTATTTGTTTTTTGGAAGACCTTTCACTCAAAAAGGTCTTCCTGACCTCTTCTTGGTGCAGACTTGTTCCAAAGTCTTCTAAGGTCTTCAAAAGTCTTCTCCACTTCTCTTCTCCTCACCCACCACGACCACCACCAACCACGGTCCACCACCACCAACCATGATCCTCCACCACCTACCACCACCACGGTCCACCACGGTCCACCACCACCACGGTCCACCACCACAGTCCACCACCACCACCAACCACGGTCCACCACCGTCCACCACTACCACGGTCCACCACCCACCACCACCATCGTCCACCATCACCACCGTCCTCCACCATCCACCACCACCACGGTCCACCACCACCACTGTCCACCACCACGATCCACCACCACCGTCCACCACCTACCACCGTCCACCACCTTCCACGGTCCACTACCACCCACCACCACCACCGTCCACCACTAGCGTCCACCACCACCACCCACCACCACCACCCACCACCACGGCGCCCACCACCACCACTGTTTACCACGAGACTACTGTAAAAATCAGTTTATTTAAATTTCAGTTTATTTCAGCAGTCTACAGACATTAACAAACAGACAGTCTTCTTCTTGCAGACTGCAGACCTTTGGTCCATCTCTTCTCTTGCAGATGTCTGCAGATGTGGTCCGCAGACTGCAGACATTTTACTGTAGAAAAAACAAACAGCACCTAAGTCATCTACACATCCTTCATTTTCCAAACATTTTTTTTAACTTATTAACTTTTTAAAAAAGTAATAAGTTATAAGGAGGTGGAAATAAGGAGAGCCAAACATGTTCTTAAACCGAAACTGTCTCACAAAACACCCAAATTTTTAATTATTTATTTGTTATTTCCTACTGATTCTTGCTAAAACATGAAGCCAGACAAGGGATTAGATTCCGAATTCGTTCTTATCGAGTCTATTCACCGTCATTTGTTAGATGATTCAACGATAAATTCGAATGATAATTTCTCGCCAGTGTACTGTTGGAAAAATAACAAGTTTCCTTACGTGTCGGACCCTCGGAGTGAATTGCCATTTCAACAAAATGATTCAGATGACATGCTAATCGCTCGGTTTCTTAATGAAGCGTTCGAATTCGAGTGTCCATCGATAAAAAAAAGTCTAAATACCCCACAACCGTTAAATCCGAACTGAAAAATTTTGTGAGTTCGCTTGAAAATTTGTAGGGCTGTTCAAATTGCTCGCCGCTCGTGGATCGTTCTTCGCTCATTCGGAAAATGCTCGAAAAATGCTCGCTCGATCTTCCGCTCGGTTGTATATGAGCCGATCAGCTCTGTTCGGTTTGTAAATGAGCCAAACACGAGCAAAGGTACACTCGGATCGGTTCGGCTCGAATAAATTTTTATTTATTTAATAATAAATATACACACAATTTACAAATAAATTTATGGCTTTATATATAAAATTCTATCGAATTTGACTCAATACATACAAACAAAATACAACTAGCCCACTTAACTCAATAACAAAATTAACACTATATTTAATAGTAAAACAATAAGTCATGAGGTGACAGTAGTGACTTCTTTATGTTATTAGTCGTCCATTGCTAATTGCCGATTGATGTCACACCTACATCACAATGCAATAACTGTTCTCTGACGTATGCTCATCACCTCACCAGCCTCAATCTAAGCCTCATCCTTGAACATTGGGATCTCAAAATTAGTGTTATCATCGGACATTTCGACCTTAGTTGTCACCCGACAATGAAAACATCGAAGAAAACATCCTAGTTTTATGATCGTCCATATTATTCTCCGCTCGATTCTCGCTCGGCGCTCGCTCGGAAAATTTGCATTCGAAGAATGCTCGTTCGGTTTTAGGCTCGATTGTAAATGAGCCGCTCCGCTCGGTTCGGTTTGTAAATGAGCCAAGCACGAGCAAAGCGTCGCTCGGATCGGCTCGGCTCGTGACCAGCCCCAAAAATTTGACTTATAAGGCGGAATCCCAGCCTTAAAAGGTTGGAAATGAAAATGGGAAACATTATAGAGGTGTGAGACGGCGGCCGTGGGCTAAGTTCGCGACGGAGATTCGGGATCCAACGAAGAATGGTGGTAGAGTGTGGTTGGGGACGTTTGCGACTGCGGAGGATGCGGCTATTGCATATGATAAGGCGGCGTATAGGATGCGTTGTTCTCGTGCTCTTCTGAATTTTCCGCTGAGGGTTAATTCAGGAGAGTCGGAGCCTGTTCGTATAACCTCAAAAAGAAGGAGAACATCGCCAGTAAGTTCGTCGGAGGATTAATCTCTGACGACAAGGATAAAGGTAGAAGCAGGGTCCAGCTTGGAAATATATCCACATGGTGAATAGTTTGTGGTTGGTAGACAATGAATGCGACTACGGGTCACATTTGTTTAGATTTTATCAGGGGTATAGGTGTTACCTCAAACTTCACTAAACTATTCTGATTTATACCAATTTTACATTGTTATAGCATTTTATTGAATTACTACCCTCAAAACACAAATTTGGAAGAATACTATATCGAGGTTTTTTAGTTATGTCCTAAAAGTTAAATATTGTACTTACCCAAATTAAAAAAAAACATGTAGGCTTCTAGAATTGGTTAAAATTTTGTAACAGTTTTCGTTCCTTCCAAAGAAATATAAAGCAAGTAAAAAGAAAAAAACACACACAAAAAGCAAGGCACTTGTACGCACACGTGCAAGCAATAAATGCTTGATGAAAGACCTCAAATATATGCGATGCGAATATGAATACAAACGGATATGGGGACAAGAGTATGGTCCCCAAAGGACCAAGACTTCTATTATTGTGACTTTCAATTTAGATCATTACTCTTTCTCAATTATAATACTTTTCTGTTGGACCGGAACCGGTGGTTGGACTGGTCCGGTTCAAGGGTTGAACCGGGCATGCATTGGCCCGGTGGTTGGACCGGCGACCTGGTGGTCGGACCGGAAATTTTATAATTTTTTTGGATTTTTTTTTCAATTTTTTCCGGTTCTTTGGACCGGTCGAACCGGTGACCCGGTGGGAGGTCCGGTTCGACGTCCGGTCCGGTTCTGAAAACATTGGAGCGGATTGATTTGATTATAGATCAAAACTCAACATATACTTGATGCATTGTTCTTCTTTATAATCATTCAGTTTCAAACTCATCTCAGTTAAAAAAGCCAGTTAAGTTTGGGCAACACACAAAAAAAATATTCATGTTATTTTATAAACAAGATAAAAAAAACGAAGCTAAAGTAGTCGTCATCACTCATCACCACCCACCCACTGTCACCGCCACCCACCACCATGTCACCCACCAACTACCATGGAATGGTAATAATCTGTTTCATTCATTTGTCCATACTAGTATTTTCAGTCTCAGACCAGGAACCGATGTCTTGATCGGCCCGAGTCATGGGTTGAACCGGCCATGCAGCGAACTGCTGATCAAACCGAAAATCAGCGAGCCGAACTCGGTAAAAAAGGGGTCGAACCGGAAATTTTATATTTTTTTTTGATATTTTATGATTTTTTTTCCGGTTTGTCTAACGGTTGGACCGGTTACTTGGTGGAGGGTCTGGTTCTGAAAACATTGGTCCATACCATTACCTCATTCGTTCTATCATCACATACCAAACATATCCTTAAGTGGATAATTAATTATAAGATATTGTATCACAAGTCTTTATAATTCAATACAGACTTAAATACCAATGAATTATGTATTCATGAGGGACTCTTGGCATGGTTTCGTGTAGCCGATAAATACAGAGTGTGGGCTCTGATTGAAACACACAGAAAATTCACAGAATTCATGTTCACGAACCACCACCTCCGGTCAGACGATTTTCCTAATTTTTCCGCCCTCTACGCTCTTGTTTCAGGTGCTATTTCAGGTGCTAGGTTCACTCCGGCAGTGCAATCTGCTTAGGTTGTTGTACCCTGGGAAACATACGGGTTCACATGTGTGGCCCGAAATCTGTTTTAAGGGAAGCGTGTTTTACACGTGCCTCAGTCACCCCGAGTTTTCCTTGTGCTTGTTTCGTATTTTTGCATTCTTCTTGTAATTTTAATTTCAGTCATTGTATTCTGTTTACTTTTCATTTGTGTATTGTAATCCGAAATTCCTTTATAATATTAGTATTTCTTTTATTTTGTGAACGGTGTTCCTACATGTTATATGGTACAGAGTGTTGGGCTATCAAAAAGACATAAACCTGTAAGCTAGAGGTAGCGGAGATGAGAATGCTAAGGTGGATGTGTGAGCAGACAAGGTTGGATAAGGTTAGAAATGAGGTTTTTAGAGATAGTCTAGGAGTGGCTACTCTGGAACCGGTTAGAGTAGTTGAAACCATTACGGTGGAGGGGAAGAGGAGTAGAGACAGACCAAAGCTGAGTTGGGATGAGCAGATTAGGAATGATTTGATAGACTTGCACCTATCTGAGGATATGGTCGATGATAAGACCTCTTGAAGACGTAGAATTAAAGCCAAGGACTCTTAGAGAGTATAGATTTGCCCTAGCTTTTCTTTGGGAGCTTCATTCATTTGCTTATTTATTTTTATTTTTAATGGCACCTGAATGTATATATGAGTCTGGTCTTCGTGTCTTTTGTTATTCTATTTGTTTTAATTTAACTCCTGAATTTGATATGTTTGTGGAGTCGGGGGTCTCACTAGAAGTAGTCTCTTTATCCTATAAATAGAAGCATAGTCATCCCACCCTCCCTAGACCCTACCAATAGCTGGGTTACAGGCAAGATTTATTGGGTTTGATTGATTGATTATTGTCTACCTTTATGATAATATAGTCATAGCGGTAGATGTCATGTTTAATAAAACCAAACTTGACTGAAGTTGCACAAACAAGGTCGTGTTTCTATGTTGTGTGTTATGTTCTTTTAGAACCAAAGTAGGAACCTTGGTTTTATGGTAATGCAATCAAGGTCATGTTTCTATGTTGTGTTTCTATGTTGTCCCCGAGAATTCTAAGAAAAATTTTGGGTTCAAGAAACATAAAAATTAAGCCTAAAATTTTGGTAAAGGAAGATTGAATTATAAAAAATTAACGAAAATCTTGATGCTAGAGACAAGGTTTAAACTTGATACCTCTACATTATATTATGGTGGTTTTTTCAACTACGCTAGCAAGTTTTCTATGTATATTAAACAAATATATATACATATATATATATGTGTATGTGTGTGTGTGTGTATACACACACTAAATATACAATGTAATATATATAAACTTTAAAAAAATGGGGCCCACCAGGATTCCGGGCCTCGAGCCGTAGCCCACCCCGCCCCCATTCAGGGGCCGAGCCTAATAACAAAATAGGCAAATTTACAGTAGGAAAACAGGCTAAAAAGTTGCGCCACGATCCCAAAGTAAAAGGTATTAAGTAAATGAAACTACATTAAGTGAGTCAGTGTACAGTGTACTGTGTACTAATTTAGGAATAGATGAATAGTGAAATGAAAATTCATGTAATTTTGTGCTTTTAGGAGGGCATATGAAAGTTTGCGTGTGAACCTTGGACCCCTATCTTCTAAACCACCTGTATGGCATCTCTCTGTCATTACCTATTTGCACTCCATCTCTCTCTCTCTCTCTCTCTCTCTCTCTCTCTCTCTCTCTCTCTCTCTCTCTCATTTGTTTGAGACATGTTTTGGGAGGATATGAAACCATTAAATATTATAAAGTTTTCAGGACGTATTGACAGTATTATTAAGAGTAGTGAATTACTATTCTCATTAACAACATTAACCAGGCTGGCAATCATATGTTTAGACTCGCATTGAATGACAAGCCACTTGTTAAAGATAAAAGTGTATCGAACCTATATGATGATTTACCATGAGCATATTGTATCAATTGAGCAAATAAATATAGGTTCGATTAAGATTTGTTTCTCCAGAGTACCAAAGGCAAGCATGACATCATTATAAATATAAAGTCCCAAGGCACGGAAACCCAAAAAGAGGTTGGCCAAGTTAAATGAGATATGATTGTTTCTTTATGTTCTAATATTCTTGCAAATTCCAATCCCTAATAAAAAAATATAGCTCCATGAGCAAAAACTCTTGTCATGATGAATCCTGCGATGTATTAGTGACGGATATATAACGCATCTTGAGTAGCAAAGTCTTGTACTATAAATACATAAGCGAGTAAGGAGTACATGTGTTGAGCTACCAAAGAAGTAATTGCCCCTAAAAAAGCTAAAGCAAGGCCTAACTGAAAATGAATCAAAATATTAACTTTGCCATAAAGGCCACTTATGCCCACATCGCAATCACCCTTTTGGAGGGATATGTGCATCTAAAAGAATTTCATACTATGCTCAATCCCAAAATTAGTTCTATACATATGCCTAACAATAAGAAAAATTAATACAATAGTTAAATGATGAACAACCATATTAGTCAACTTTGAGTTTGTGGAAGGAATCCCCTGAGAAGGATTAAAAATTAAGCCCGATTTTGAGGCAGGGCAAGTCGGGCGATGCCACTAGACCCAAATCTCCAAGGGCTCGGAATTTTCCAAAATATATATTTAGCATATAATATCTTTATTATACATAAAAATCTTGTTAATAAAGTTGAAAAAACCAACTCAAGATAATATAGAGGTTGCTCTAGCATGAATCTTAGATTTTTTTTTTTTAACTCATTCCCTCTTAACTATTAAGACATTGTGTCACTTGACAACAATCAGTATAACATATTTTACTATTAATCTTGGGGGCCCAATTTTGACTCGCCCAAAGCCTAAATTCTATTTAGGGTTCATGGGGATGGCCCTGTTAAAAATGACAATTCTTGTTTCTTGAGTGGTATCAAATAAATGACTACTTCAGGATTTTGAGCATAAAGATTCCACTGACCTGTAAAAAGTTGGCCTAACCCTTGAAGATGTAGTAATGTATTTAAGAAATTATTCCATTTAACAGACTCCTCTTTGGATGCTGGAATAACGACATTCTGGCTTTTATTCTAATATTTGTTATTCTGGATCGAACATTATTAGTTTTTCTTTATATTTTAAGCAGAATTATTTCACCTGTTTTAAGACTTCAGCGATTTTCCTATTGTATTTTATTGATTATTGACGGTTTTACATAAATTTAGAAATATATAGTTATCCTAAATTACAACGTTAAAAACAAAACAATAAAAGCAATACATGAATGTAGTTTGGTCTGAAAACAAAATGTGAAGACTTTTTTTAGATGGAGACTGAGGTCGTCGACTCGTCAATGAAAAAACGTTTTTCATTTTCAACTTGCTTTTTCTTATTTCCAACCGAATGACTTTTCTTTGTTTTTTAATCTTTGTTTAAAGTATTTTTCATCTGTTTTTACGTTTTAACTAAAAATAAAATTACTAAAATAGTTATTTTGTCGGGTGTAGCTTATTGTTCGTGTAAGATCAAACGCTACAAATACATACATGATTGAAAAGCTTCTGGAAGCCTGGGCACGTTTTCTAAAACGTGTCAGCTGTGATCCGAAAAAGAAAAGGACGTGCAGCCAATCAGAGGTTGTCATTCCCTGCTCCACGATCGCCTGGCAGGTACGAAGTACAGAAAATGACAGAAATGACGATTGCAAATTACATGTGGTCAATCACAGAAGGACAACAGCCTAGCTCCAACGGTTGTCAACTACGTGGGACCCATGCGAGACAACTGTCATTCCTAATGGGCTCAATCACAGGACACCTTCCAAGCCTATAAATACCCCTCTCCCCCAAGGGAGAGGATTCATTCTGTTTTACACACATAAACACATAGAGAATTCCGTAATCACTTAGAAGAAAGGATTATAGTCGAAACATTGTATTTCACTTATAGTCGAGTTCTGTGTAACCGTCCTAGCAAATATCAATAAAATATCTGTTCATCGTGCTCGTCTAATTAGGTGTTTAATCCAATGTTTCTTCAGTGATACTCTTATTTGTGTATCATTTTCTACTCCGATATTAGTACATAAACCATAAGTTACACCTGTATGCTAAATAGACACGTGAATCGGTTGTTAAACTGTAATATCATCCTTATTATGTAAAATTTTCTTTTAGTGATAGACGAAAACATAAGCTTATAGAGTCATTTCGTTGCACATAATTTTGAGAACGATGATTTGTAGATAAAAGGAAAACTCATGATAATTAATTGATAAGGTTAAAATGGTGGTATTAGAATATTAGAGTATCTTCGATTTTTTCAGAAGCCAAGGACCTTTAAGTTAGAATTATTCTAGTTTTTTTTTTCTTTATTTCTTGTTTAAGAAAGAAGCCTATGAATGTCTTCCTATCATTTCCTCTCTACTTACTTTTTTTAACGCGCAACAAATTAATCCTGGGCACTCTTAAAGTACCCACTGGACAAAGGAGTACTCCGAGAGTAACCCAGGTCCACCAGTTCCCGGGGAAAACCCGCCACCCAAAGGCCCACTGCGGTAAAACCCGGCCCACCAGCAGCATTTTGATGCCGGTAGGACTCGAACTCCCCACCTCCCATAAAAAAAGCAAAGAGGGTGTCACTCCACCGTAAGAGGATGGCTTCCTCTCTTCTTACTCATTTCTTGGTTTTGTATGTGCCATGTTTACATTGTTAGAAGTTTAATGATATAAAAATAGAATAATATACATTTTTCACTTATTTTAGAAGAAAAAAAAAAAAGCTAAAGTTGGATCATGTATGATTTGAATAATTGGGCAAGAACTATTTTCGTTCCAAATTGAAATTTCAAGAAAAAAAACTTATTTATGATTAAAAAAATTTCAAGAAAAAAAAAGGAAAAAAAAAACTGGAATTTGTTCAACCCTACTTAATACCCCACTCACTCAATCAGTAGTTGACACCTACATCAAATGCACAGTTATTGTGACCAAATGACCATCTTTTAGATTATCAAAATTTAGCTTGTTACAATTTCACACTTGAACATGCAAACAATGGAACATATATCATTAGTTCTATAAGCTTGGAGAAGATATACGTGTTCAATTTCTATATTTGTGGTCTGCCCAAATAGGGCGTTTTCGATGACTTCAAGGGGGACCGACTTTCATGAAAGTTGCAGGGGTGGGGTGCGACTTTATTTAATTCCATACCGATACTGATTAAAAGATATAAACTACCTAGTTCTTTACCCGTCCGAAATTAAATCTTTCATAGTTCATTTAGATCATATCTAACACTTCGAATAGATTAGGATAAGCGACCTTCTAAAACAAACTTCGGGTCATCAAAACCCAAAAAGAAACCCATCTCTATGATTTCAACATGTAATTGAAATCAATAAATTCTGATCATTTCTAGTCATCAAAGATGATGATTCTAAGTTATAAACATCACATTAATCTACAATTATACTGTCCGTTGTGGCTAGAGATGAGTCATGGCTATATCCTCTCATATTGCGCCATGTCAGCGCCTAGTTGGTAGAGTGATATAGTTGTTGGTCGCTCACCTGATGGTGTTATGACTAGAGGTGAGCAGCAGCTTTATCCAGTTTTTTTTAAACATTAATAAAAAACTATAAAAATGATTATATGACCTAAAATTAAAATTGCATAAAAAAATAATAGGTCCTAAAAAATAAAAAATAATAGGTGAGCAGCGAGATATATTTTTTCTAGTTTTTCTTTTTACTCTTCTTCTTCCAACAACCAAAACACCTTTCTCTACCAAACCTAAAACCTGCAACAGCTGCCTTCTTCTTCGCTTACTCTCACCGGAAATAGACACCCATGTTCATCATCTTCATCCTCCATCCTCTTCAAAAAAAAAAAAAAAAAAAAAAAAAAAAAAAAAAAAAAAAAACTGATTTTCCTCGCTAGCCCACACGATCCGGCTCACGTCTGCTCGCTCGCGCGGTCGTTGACATGTAGGTGTTGTGGTTTCGACGATCCACGTGGCTCGCAAAGTCGTTCGCGCAAATCTGGTCGCGCACCACAACGGACAGTTACTATGAATTCATGATAAGCTCATAACCTTGCAAATATTTTGTTGGGCTTTCAACATTTCTCTCCTCTTTTCTTCTCACCATCAACACACTCATATGAGGGTTTCTATTTCTACACTCAAAAAGGGGTAATAAGCATACCAAAACAAATTCCTCAACTTAGCTTAATGCTTAATTAACCCCTAACGTTTGCCACCGATCCAAAAATGTCTGTAATAATAAATTAACACTTCATATTTGTATTACTGAAAATAAGGATGTTACATAACCACCAATATGATGTTATTGATAGTTAAAAACCACTGTAAAGAGGCCAGTCCAATAAGTTGCTGAATTTATGACAAGTGTAAGCCTTGAATACAGTTGAAGTTATATTTCTGTTCATTTCAATTGCCTTTATACAACGGTTTTCGCTTCTCAGAAAATGCAGCTAATCCTTCTAACCTATCGTTTGTGTGCAAGACTTGTTCATAGCATTCTTCCTCCACACCTAATGCAGAGTCCATGTTTACTTCTAGACCCTCGTTAATAGCTCGTTTAGCCATCCTGATTGCTACAGGACCCTGAACACAAACCATTAATCCAATTAACAAAAATGCCATCTGCAAAGGATTGTTTCTGAAGAGATGGTTTGGTTCAGAATTGATAAAATGGCAAGGCTGGATGAAATTGGATAACCAGTTAAAATAACAATAGCTCAAATGGACGTTGCGAGTTGGAACTTTTTGCAAGTCAGACTCAAATAGGATTGAGTCTAGCTGGGTTGACCTTTTTCTCTTCCCTTTATTTTCTAGTTTTATTTCTACATTACAACTAGACGTGACAAAAGGGGCAGGTCAGGTAGCAGGTAGGTAATTCTTTATAAGATGCCGAAAACGAGTCACTTCGGATTGGGTTAGACTATGTGTCCATTTTTTTAATAAATAATTAATGGATAATATATAGTTACAAACAACTTTTTCAACAAAATAATACAACTTTTTTAAAGTAAAAAAAAAAAGAGATTGATTTAGAAGGTTTTATGCATTACAAAACATTTTGGTGAACTTTTGACAAGCTTGACCCAAGTTGACCTTTTAACTTACTTTTATGTAGATTTATCCATTACAGATCGAACATACCCCTAATTGACCCATTCATAATTAAACGGATTGAAATTTATCACCCCTAATTACGCCTTATTTAGTCAAATTGGCAATTTCACTTGGTAAATTGTTATTTAATAGATCATCACATTAAGAAAGTACCTTTTGATTAATATCACGAGCCACTTCAAGTGCCTTTGAATAAGCCTCACCAGCAGGAGTGCAGTAGTTGATGAGCCCTACATGATTTATTAAACTTTTTGGGGTTTTCAAAAACAAATAAGATAGTAAAAGAACTAAGTGATTCGATTATAAATACCAATAGACATTGCATCTCTGGCACTGATCTTCCTGCCGGTGAAAATAAGTTCTTTTGCTATTGATTTTCCGACCAACCTAGGTAACCGTTGTGTCCCTCCTGCCCTGTAGATAGCAATAGATATGATATCTTCTTTAGTCAACAAATCTAAGTGTCAAACTGATAATTATCATAATGTATGTCTGAGACGATATACAACAATATTGAGGCTTAATCCAACATATTTAAGCATAAAAATTATATAGAAAGTATGGTCAGCACTCGGCAGGAAGTCAAACTAGTAAATCGTCCATAATAATTAATCGAGTAGTTTAGTACTTTAGAAAAAAAAACAAGTATGTAGTTGCTAAGCTTAGGTTTTGCATTAAGTGAGACATACCCTGGTATTACTGCAAGCCCGGTTTCTGGCAAAGCTAGCTTGGCATCTTCTCCTGTAAAGACGACAAATTTTCTGCTGAGAAGGAAGTTGAGGTACAAGATCATTCTTACTTGATGATTACATATGTATTTAGTATTACCACATATCCGGAGATCACAAGATAAAGCCATTTCTAGTCCCCCACCCAATGCTGCTCCTTCTATAACTGCAATAGTTGGAATTTGAAGTGCCTGAACATGAAATATTCATTTAAATCCTGATCTGTTAGCAAAATTAAGAACTAAATGTTTCAAAAACACAAAAGCCTACAGAAGAAGGATAAAACACACCTCTAAGAATGAAAATGTTGACCTTAGTGAATTTACAGTAGCTCGAACCTCAGATACATCCATGGTCAATCTTTCCTACCAAGAGATAGATGATGAACACATGAAATAATTGATATATTTGTGAGATGCATAGAATTATCTCACTAGTTTCATTTTTCCCTTTTGTTTTAGGTTTGACCATCCCAATACTAACTTCCAAAGTCAAACTTTTTTCTCTCAATTTACATATACAAGTGTAATGCAGCATGGTTCAAGAAATGGCAACTCAACTTGTTTGGTATCCTCAATGAAGAAACGAGTAATGACTCAGGTATAGTGAGGGGGTGGCTACTAGCGTTCGCTACAGGATGTAATCCTTCGCTCACAATGATGATAGATCCGTTGTCCGACTAGCTAAAGAGCGAATAAATAAGCAATGCACAAATACACAAGGTATAAGTGGTTCGGTCTCGTTGACCTACGTCCACTGAAAGAGAGTCTTTATTGCTTTGAACGATTACAAATATAAAGACAAGGTACAAGTGTATGTGTTTTAGTGGAGAATTGTTCAACCTTATAAAATGTGTAGAAGTCCTCCTTTTATAGAGGGTGTGTGGGTCGGGTGCCTGCGGCCCACTTCAGGAGCGCTGGGCTTCGGCCCAAGGGTTGGGCCTGCCTTCCAGAAGCCCATTCGGTTGGATTTGGATCCATTGTTGAATAAAGTAAACCAGCTAAGAATGACGCCTTGTGATTGGTCCACGTGGCGCGTCGTGATTGGTTGCCAGAGGCAGCGCCCTGCCACTGGTACACATGGCCTTGGTTTAAAAAATAGCGCCTCGGGCGCGCTTTAAGCTCTCGAGGCGCGAGGCTCCAAGAAAATCGCTTTTTTGTCGAAAAGCCCTGGGATACATGAAGCTCTTGGGGCGGCGCTTTAAGCCTGGCGCTTGAGGCGGCGCTTCATTAGCGCCTCAGCCCAAAAACCATTTTTTGCCTATTCTATTTAGCCCAACAAGTGAAGTTCTATGTTGATTCGTATTATGGATTGTTCTATGTTGATTATCGATTGTTATACCAAATTTTCCAACCCTGAATTACTTGCAAATTTATCGATTGTTGATTCGTATCAGCTCGACCCCAGCCAGGGGCTCTGCCCCTTCCCTTTGGTCATTCTTATGTTTTAAATGTTTTTTCTTAAGTGTTTAATGGTGTTTTATAATCATTTTTTTGTGTTTATGTTTGATTAGAAGGTAGAATATGTCATATTGACATATATAAATATTTTTTTTATATTTTTTTAATATTAAGCACATTGCATACGTGAAGCTCTCGCCTAGCGCTTTAAGCCCCGCGCTTCGGATTTTGGAACCAAAACGCCTCGGAGCGCCTCACGCTTTTTAAACCAAGCACATGGCACATTGTGGTGGACTGCAGAGGCATCATTTTCTTCCTGGTGGCAAAGGGCGTCAGGCGGCTATCTTCTTCTGGAAGATAGGCTGAGGTGAGGTGACACCTGACACCTCCCTGGGAGGTAGTGCAACAAGTGGGGCTCAAGGGGAGCTGAACCTTGTTGCCGCCAGCTGTCATATTCCGCGGGTGAACATCGCTAGAACGGCGCCTGGCCATGCGCGGATAGATTGCCCTTCTCATATGTAGGAAGCTGAACCCCGCGGAGGTGTGTTGTGATCTCGAACGACCAACCCTCCGCGGGTGTATTTATAATGGCAATGTTTGTGGGGTATGGTGCGTCTACGCGCGATAATTGGTACCCTACCCCTTCAAGTCCCCCCAGTCCATTGCGTCTCCTGGTCTTGCTGAGAGGTCTGGTGTGGCGCTGGACTATGATATTGCGCTTCAGTGGATGAAAGCTCAACCATATTGTGTTTAAAGAGTGCGCGTTGCAGCTCTTTAACATATATCAAGATGAAAAAGAGTGCGCGTTGCAGCTCTTTAACATATATCAAGATAAAAAAGAGTGCGCGTTGCAGCTCTTTAACATATATCAAGAAAAAAAAAGAGTCCCCATTGCAGCTCTTTAACATATATCAAGATGAAAAAGAGTGCGCGTTGCAACTCTTTAACATATATCAAGATAAAAAAGAGTGCGCGTTGTAGCTCGTCAACATATATCAATCAGAGGCTACCTCTTAATGGTTCATAACCTCTTAACGGTTAAGAGGTAACCTTAAGTCTGAATGGTTAAGATTACATACTTAAGATTACATCTTAACCATTAAGAAACTATGAACCATTCAGATGTAGCCTCTTAATGACTATTCAGAGGCTACCAAACAGCCCCTCACATTTTTTAGCAATGATTATTAACCATAGGTTAAGCGTTGAACATCAAATGTCCGGAAATCAATTTGATTTTGCACAAAGGAAATCAACAAGGCTATTTTATTGATTATATGACTAATAGAGAGCTATTGCCATAACGGCTACACAAAAGGAACAATATGTGGCGTTTTATTCTTAGCTATGCATATGATGAGATGCAAAGAGAGCGAAGGTAGGGGGTTTTACAATAAATCTCAAAATGTACATTAACATGAATAAATATGCGTATGATGTCCCATTAGCATTTGTGAATGATATGCAATAGATAAACATGTTTCCTTATCACAAGTATAATTCACCAAGGGTTAACTTCAAGCCCTTATCCTTTTGTTTTATTAATTCACCAAGGGTTAACCTAAACATGCACCTTGCAGGATTTGAACCCTCCATCTCTTAGATAGAAGGGTGATACGATACCACTAGGCAATTTGTTTATGAAGCACATACGGTTTGGTCATTCTAAATTTTTTTTTTCAGCCCATCACTTGCTTCAACTTTCAGCCTATGTTCTCAAAGACACAAGGCGCATAATACGAGAGGGCTTGTTTAAGATAGGCGCACAGTATAAAATACTATTTCCGGGCTCATTTAGGGCTAGTTTAGGCTGTTTTAGGTTGATTTCAGCCTTATATAGGGTTTTGTTTCAAATCAATGATCTGTTAATTCTTTATCCTGCATATGTAAAGTAATTATGATCTAGAAGTTAGCAGGTCCAAAACATACCTTCAAATCAGCACCTGCACAGAACACTCTAGCAACAGAGCTGCATATCATCAACACATTTGCAGCCGGATCTGCGTTTATCGCTTCAAAGCTATTAAGTAATCCCCTCAACATATCCTTCCCAAGGGCATTCTTCGCCTCAGGTCTATCCATATTAATTTGAACAATTCCTATTAAACAAATATACCAAATATTTAAGGTTTGTACCAAAGTTCCATAAAAATGACAACAAATCATATATAATGTTTGGTAATAAAATCATAAGGAGCGTATGATTGTAAGAGTTACCGGAATCAGCATCGGAGTGTCTGTGAAGTTTGACGGAATCAGAAGCGGATTGCAGGAGGAGTGTGCGGAATTGGAGTTGGAATCGGGAGGGAAATAAGTAGGGTTTTGAATAGTTTAAAGTCTGATTGCATAATCGTTTGCCTATGCTGGAGAAAGCAGCCATTTTTTTAGGTTCAGATTTGCATGCGTAGGGAAGATGAACACGGATTATGTAGATGGATAAGTTGCAGAGGAACAGTTACGGGTCAAAAAAGGTCATAAGGGGGACGGGGCGTCACAAGAGAAATATCACGGGTAACCTACTATATTAGCATGGTAACATCGAAGATGATTAAGTTATCATTCCTCCGTTTGAAGTGCACCCGATTTTACACTCAAGCGATAGTAGCCTTGAGTTTCTCATGGACCTTGCCAAGCGGGCTGCATAGCAAGACACAGCAACATTTAAAAAAAATATGTCGCACGTGATCGCGAGGGAGGCACTGCTCGGTTAATAGATGACTATTTTGCCGACGTACCAAAGTACACCGACGCAGAGTTTAAACTAAGGTATCGCATGTCGAGACGTTTATTTTTAAAAATTGTAGCAGATGTTGAAGCAAACTTCGAATGGTTCAGAGAGGGCGTGGGCGGTCGGTTTAGAAAGAGTTTTACGCCCATACAAAAAGTAACTTCAGCAGTGAAACAAATTCGCAACCGGTAATCCTCCAGATGAATACGATGGGTATTTATGTATATCTGAAAGGGCGTCGCGCGAATGCTTACAATTTTTTTGCAATAACGTCATTAAGTTATACGGTGATGAGTTTTTACGAAGACCAACAAGTCACGACATTGCATGTTTGTATGAAGCACGCGAAGAAAGACATCACATTCCCGGCATGATCGGTAGCATTTATTGCACTCATTTAGTATGGTGAGCATGTCCTAGGGAATTACGAAGATAATATATGAGAGGCGATCACTAATACCCTACGATCATGCTAGAAACGGTTGCTTTGCAAGATATGTGGTTTTGGCATGAATCCCCCCCCCCCCCCCCGTTCACTCAACGACATAAATGTTCTCTAACAATCCCCACTTTTTCTTACCCAACGAAATGGAAAGGCGCCGCAGTGTCCATTTACTTTAAATGGCCACTTATATAAACGTGGATATTATCTTACCGATGGCATCTACCCAACCTGGTCAACGTTTGTGAAAGCGTTTCGATATCCGACCGATCCGAAGGAAAGGAAATTCGTTAAGGCGCAAGAGGCGGCAAGGAAGGATGTTGAGCGAGTGATCGGACCATTGAAGGGGAAATGGGGAATTACCGCACGACCCTTGAGGCCGACGACTGTTTTGTTAAAGTCTTTGTACAAGTTCCAATACTACAGCCTGTTGTAGTATTGTTTAGTATTATCTTTTAAACAACTTCTAAGTATTTGTTGGTCTATAAATAGATGGGTTAATCCCACTATTTTATATATCGATTTTTAACTGAAATACTTCAAGGGCTTTATAATAGAAATACCATTTCACATCTGAGAATCTTTCACAACACTTATTGTTATATGCATTCAATTGTTTAGATTCTCATTAACTGCTTTAGTTCATTAAATCCAGTGGGAGTAATAACTCCTGTTGAATAAACTGAAACTTTAACTTGAACACTTTACTTATTCCGCTGTGCAAATCTGCTTTGATATATTTACAACACATAAGTGTTCATGAATAAGAACTGTTAAAGAACATACTGATCCAACAATTGGTATCAGAACATCTGGTTTATCTGATCAAATATCAATCTAACAAATTGAGAATCAAACACAGACTCTTATTGATATTCAATACAGGATAAAAGTTCACTTTTCAAAAACATCAATCACTTTGAGAAAAACTTAACAAATCAAAACTCTCAAAAATGGATCCTCATGATACTAGATCTGCCAATAAGCCTCCTATGCTTGTTCGTTCTAAATATAACATGTGGCAAAAGAGGATTGCTGATGTGTGTAAATGTATATATAAAAATAACACAAGCTTTAATTAAAACGACTCACCTAAAAACTACACACGCACGACAAGTGTACCGGTCGCAAAGCAGTAGACAGATAAGACCGAGTATCGAACCCAAAGACGCGAATGCAACTCTAGATCACAACCTATACCGAAATACTAGTCTAATAAATATATACTTAAATGGGGGGTTAAACTAATAATTATAAACTTAAAAGAAACTAAATATAAATAAAGTAACCTCAGCTGCTTATGGGAACTAGGAACTTAGAGAAATCGGATAGGAAGAAGGTTGGTTACTTAGGTAAAATCCCTAGACATTAGCAATAAATCCTGAATCTGGTAATTAACTTGAGACCCTATTCTTATCTAATAAACCTCCTGTCAAAGATAGCTCACTAGACTTAAGGCGGGACAAGTGTAGAAATGCTAAGATGGATCTGGATCGCCCTAGCGTACCAAAATCCCACAGAAATCAGATTAAAACCTCTCCTGGATTAAAATCCTCAAACTATGAAGCAGACTTAAACTCTACTGAAGAAAACCTAGGAAAACTCTAAACACGGACAAGTAGCAACTCCCGCCCTAGCGCTTGCCAACTACCGAACAATGCCTAGTTAGTTACCTAGCAAACTCGAGTTAGATTTCTCACCCTCAAGAAATGACTGCACGTCTTAGTTAATCTATTATATTAGTTTGTTATACTTGTGTCGTACTCCAACTCCAAATACTAGCACGCTAACCTAAGTTGACGAACTAGATTGATTTCAAGACCTAGGGGGTATCTCTACATGCCTAGCTCCACAAAACCAATAAACAAACCTCAAATAAAATTAACACCAACACACATATATCAAATCCAACAATAAAATTAAAGTCATGTAATTCTACACATCAAAACTAAAAACCAAAAATCATTAAATACTGCAAATAACGTGTCTAGTTCATAAACCTAAGCAACCATAAAAGTCTAGTTCATAATATTTAAAAACATGTTCACAAAATAAATAAATATAGCTTTAACCATGTCTATAGAAAAAATAAATAAAAACTAAACCTAACCCAAGGCTCGTTGGCTCTTGATCTTTAACGTGCCCGTGGCCTTTTCTCCTTCCGTGTCCTTTCGCTCGTCACCGTAGGTCGCCGGTGGACTTTTGCTTCTCCTGTTGTCTTCTGTGCGAATTAGAATTGCAAATTGTTGAATGAAAATTAATTGCTTCTGTCGAATGAAATATTGATATATCCTCTCCAAGAATGTTATTTGCACCGCCTTCTTACTTTTCTTTTTTCAATTGTGTATTTAGGTTGAATATTTGTTTGACTTGGGCTCGGCCCAAAGTCACATTATCTTCTTTTTTTTTTAATTATTATTATTACTAGTAAATTATCCCGCGCGTTGCGGCGGTTTTTAAACCTGACTAAGTACGTAAAGGTAACCCAAGTTAAAAAATAATTTTTTTTTACCAAAATGGTAATTTTAAATTAAAAGTATTTGATATATATAAATCAGGATATTAAGTTTTCTTTTAGTTAGTTGTAATATATAGAGAGAAGGAGATAGAATTATTGGCAAAAAATACATATATTATATGAAGTTAGACATCATGCTTTAAAGAGTTATACAATTCAACAAACAAAAAAAAGACAAAAATGTCCAATTACTACAATGTTTATAAGCTCCAACAAAGCCTAATAGAACCATCACAAACATTGCTTGTTATTATTATATAGATGTGTAGAAGGATTTAATGAAAAGCTTGGGTTTTATTGAAATTGAATTGGGGTTTAATTAGGTGTTGGGGTTACATGTTGAAATGGATATGAAGTATGCATTACACATATATACAATGAGCATTATAGGTTGTACATAAGGGCATAAAGGGAACAAAATGACCAAATATTGGAAATTTGTAAAGGGACTCTTCAACTCCCATCTTAAAAATTGTGTAAAATTACTTTCTTACCTATCACTCCTCCTTAATAAGGTAGTAGAGATTATTATTATTATTATTATTATTATTATTATTATTATTATTATTATTGTTATATACTATTATTATATATAGCATTTTAGCTCCGTGCTTTTAACTCGGGTCTTCTTGGCTCGACCAAAATTTCTCGTTTACGCTCCAACGTCCATAAACACATGCTCTCTAGTGTTCGTGTCTCAATTAAAATTCCTTCGTTTTGAGCTCATTCTCCACGAACACATATAAAATAATAAATTAATAAATAAATACTAAAAACTAATAAAAACTATACAATGATAAAAATAGGCCAACAAACGAATACACGCCTAAAACTACTAAAAACTATATACAAAAGACTCAATTACAACTCAAAATACATAGGAGAATAGATGCGTTTTACGACACATCAAACATCCCCACACTTATCTCTTTTTCGTCCCTGAAAAAGAATTATGCTATGGAATCACAGTTAGGTTTACATCCAGTTTAAAAACATAGGTTACTTAATTAATAATCTACTAACGTGTTGATTGCGATTGCAGGTATATTGATCTTCTTAAACCCACACCGGTTTCCAAGCCCCTTTTTATTTATGTTAAGTTCATGTTGATTAGTCTATCTAGGGTCTCACTCGAAGGAAGCCACAGTTCCTCCTAATCCCACCTCAAGCTTATGAAGCTAAAGGAACGACCAATTGACCATTTCCCAACCGTCTTATGTAGAAAACCAAGAGAATTTAAAATTACTTTTTTTTTTTTTTTTTTTTGCATACTTAACTCAGAGGGTGTGACCAATCCAAGTCGCTATCCCAGTGGCCAGGCATCTTAAGCTTCAGCATTTTTTTTTTCATCTCAGCATACTTAACTCAGAGGGTGTGACCAATCCAAGTCGCTATCCCAGTGGCCAGGCACCTTAAGCTTCAGCATTTTTGCTTTGATTTCTATTTTTTTTAAGTGATTAGAAATTCTAACGGTTTTCTACTTATAACGGTGCTTCTTATACTATTTTTGGCGGTTTCGGTCTCCCCGTTTCTCCTAGATGAGAACCCACAAAATAGCCTAACATAATTAATTTATTACTTTTCAAAGGAAACCTTTCTACCGGCCGAGCCTACCCACATATCCCAAATCAGACACGTTTTCAATCAATTTTAATCTCTTATTATACATACTATTTGAAAACCGGACACCTAACTTTACCTATCATTTTCCATATTTTATATAATGCAAACTTCAAAATCAGAGACTTTTTTTTTTTTTTTTTTTTTAAAATTTAATTTTTTTTAATTTTTTTTACTCAAACGACTCTATATACAGATTAAACGACAGTTTCCCATCCCCATACTTAAATTCTACATTGCCCTCAATGTAGGAATAGAAAACGACTAAAATAAATAAATAAATAAATAAATTCCGAATACAAAATAAAAAAAAACGAGGGCAAATTGAAAAGGACTTAGCTGGTTAATTTTTCTTCGTAAGCTCTAGTCCAATACAGCTCGATCGTATAGCATTTTGGTCGCGATCGGCTCTGACACAATGGTAAACTCTCGGGTTGCTTCAATATAACGTACAGCTCCAGAATCGCCCGAATGGAGATTGAGTACGGGCGGTGCAATCCAAACCTGCGCAAAACGAAAAAAAAAAACAAAACCCGAGCATAATACCGAACCACACAAAAATAAAAAGACTCAAACTACTAACTTAGACTCATAATATAACAACAAACAAGAAGACGTACCTGCTTGGCAAAATGGCGGTGAATGGTGGTAGAACCAAATGGGTAGAGAAAAGAAAAAAAAAATCTGGTTCTCGCTCAACGTGAAGGACACTGGTGATCACAACACGCGTTGCAAGCGAAAAAAAATATAACTTTCCGGGGTAATAGCTGGTCGCATGAGGCGAACAGGTCAGCCCAGACTCCTCACATTACGTGAAAAGTCTTTTTTCAGAAAAAGTTAATTAATTTTTTTTTAAGAAAAATTCTTTTATTACCCAAACCTTTACCAAAACTCCCACTCATAAAATATATATAAAGATAATACATGTGATCTGCACATTGTGAAATTTCCTCTACTTAAGCAAACACGCAAACCTACTAACTGACTCAAAGACACAAAAAACAAAGATAAAATAGAAAGATAAAAACCTACAAACTACTACCAAAGAACGACCACAAATAAAAAAAATGAAAAGCTAGAAAAAAAATAGGTATAAATATAAATTTACAAACTCTACAGAGCCTCCCCACACTTAAACTTAATCAGGGGGCTTCTCTTTTATCTGGACCCGATTCAACCCGTTTAATTCCACCCGGTCCATATTATTTAGAAAAATTACATTAGTGGAATTGAAAAATATTTTATCGACTTTAAATGGGTCGGGCCACCAATATTTAAATTTACCTGGACCAAACCTGATTCTTGGCATGTAATGAGGGGACTTGTTGTCTCTACAACTCCTAACCCTCACCCTGTGTCAGTCCAGGTGCCTCTTCGCCTTCTCCCGTGGTGGTGGCCATGGTGGTGGCACTAATAGCAGTGTAATATCCAATGCCTGCACGGGCCGGCTGTGGTGTTCTTCTTCTTCCACCACTGCTTCTTTCTCATCTTCCTTGTTTGGTGACACTTGTTCAAAATCTTTGTCCACTTCTGGAGCTGACAAATCAACTAACTCGTCACCAAACTCTGCTTCCCCATCAGCTGCTTCTTCAAGCAGGTCAGTGGTGTCTTCCTCTTCCACCACTTCTTCCTCAAACAGCCAGCCTGTGGATTCTGAAAAATCCATATCTTCCTCAGCCTCCCCTATCTTTTCCAACATGGCTTTCCTGTGCGCGTCCCACTCTATCCTTTCTATCTCCTCATCATCACTCCAGACATCTACCTCCCAAGGGTATGCTGTTGAACTAGAGATCTGGCAAGGCTGCTCATCCTGCTGAACCAAAGGTGGGACTAAGACGTCTATTATGGTCTCTGGCTCTAACCCTGAATCCTGCAAAATATCATCCTCACAAGACAAGTGTAAAGAATCATATGGGTCAGTTAAATCATGCACAGAATCAGATGAGTAAGGACAAACAGTTTCAGCAACGGGCCTAATACAATCAGGTAATGTAAGTGTTACCATCTCGTCTAGGTCATCATATGTGAAATTAACCTGCTGAACTGGAGGTGGGACTTCAACGTCCATTATAGTCTTCAGTTCATCCACCTGAGCCTCTAGCCTTTTAAGTGCCGCATCTTGTTCCCTCAAAGAGTCGGTGCGCTTGGATAGCAAAGAATCGATATCCTCGAGCATGAGTTGTTGTTTAGCAAGTAAGGCGGCAAAATCGGGTCTAGTGTGAGACGAGACATCCCGATAATCGGGATGTTGATAAAAATGTTGGCTAGGTGGATACTCTGACGAGCTCCCACCATGCCTTTCCTCATACATCTTAGCTTGTAGACGATCAGGCCGACTTTTTATTCTATCTACGGACTCAGATGTTGCAGGGTTAAACCACCAGTTAGCCTGTGGGTATGAAGGCTGGTATGACTGATATGGCCGCGGCTGCAAATACGTGTTAGAATAATAATCCGTGGAATACCCCGATGAATATGAATGAGGGCATCTTATGGTAAAGTGAGGTCCTCCACAGATCTCACACATGTTAAAAGGAATATATATTATGAATAAAAGCAAATAAAAAAAAATAATTACAGGTAAAGCAAAAACTATTTACAAAGTAAAAGACCAGACAAACGGTTTGGGGAGTAATCAAGAATGCCAATTGCGTCCCCGGCAACGGCGCCAAAAACTTGATGTGTGTAAATGTATATATAAAAATAACACAAGCTTTAATTAAAACGACTCACCTAAAAACTACACACGCACGACAAGTGTACCGGTCGCAAAGCAGTAGACAGATAAGACCGAGTATCGAACCCAAAGACGCGAATGCAACTCTAGATCACAACCTATACCGAAATACTAGTCTAATAAATATATACTTAAATGGGGGGTTAAACAAATAATTATAAACTTAAAAGAAACTAAATATAAATAAAGTAACCTCAGCTGCTTATGGGAACTAGGAACTTGGAGAAATCGGATAGGAAGAAGGTTGGTTACTTAGGTAAAATCCTTAGACACTAGCAATAAATCCTGAATCTGGTAATTAACTTGAGACCCTATTCTTATCTAATAAACCTCCTGTCAAAGATAGCTCACTAGACTTAAGGCGGGACAAGTGTAGAAATGCTAAGATGGATCTGGATCGCCCTAGCGTACTAAAATCCCACAGAAATCAGATTAAAACCTCTCCTGGATTAAAATCCTCAAACTATGAAGCAGACTTAAACTCTACTGAAGAAAACCTAGGAAAACTCTAAACACGGACAAGTAGCAACTCCCGCCCTAGCGCTTGCCAACTACCGAACAATGCCTAGTTAGTTACCTAGCAAACTCGAGTTAGATTTCTCACCCTCAAGAATGGACTGCACGTCTTAGTTAATCTATTATATTAGTTTGTTATACTTGTGTCGTACTCCAACTCCAAATACTAGCACACTAACCTAAGTTGACGAACTAGATTGATTTCAAGACCTAGGGGGTATCTCTACATGCCTAGCTCCACAAAACCAATAAACAAACCTCAAATAAAATTAACACCAACACACATATATCAAATCCAACAATAAAATTAAAGTCATGTAATTCTACACATCAAAACTAAAAACCAAAAATCATTAAATACTGCAAATAACGTGTCTAGTTCATAAACCTAAGCAACCATAAAAGTCTAGTTCATAATATTTAAAAACATGTTCACAAAATAAATAAATATAGCTTTAACCATGTCTATAGAAAAAATAAATAAAAACTAAACCTAACCCAAGGCTCGTTGGCTCTTGATCTTTAACGTGCCCGTGGCCTTTTCTCCTTTCGTGTCCTTTCGCTCGTCACCGTAGGTCGCCGGTGGACTTTTGCTTCTCCTGTTGTCTTCTGTGCGAATTAGAATTGCAAATTGTTGAATGAAAATTAATTGCTTCTGTCGAATGAAATATTGATATATCCTCTCCAAGAATGTTATTTGCACCGCCTTCTTACTTTTCTTTTTTCAATTGTGTATTTAGGTTGAATATTTGTTTGACTTGGGCTCGGCCCAAAGTCACATTATCTTTTTTTTTTTTTAATTATTATTATTATTATTATTATTATTATTATTATTATTATTATTATTATATATAGCATTTTAGCTCCGTGCTTTTAACTCGGGTGTTCTTGGCTCGACCAAAATTTCTCGTTTACGCTCCAACGTCCATGAACACATGCTCTCTAGTGTTCATGTCTCAATTAAAATTCCTTTGTTTTGAGCTCATTCTCCACGAACACCTATAAAATAATAAATTAATAAATAAATACTAAAAACTAATAAAAACTACACAATGATAAAAATAGGCCAACAAACGAATACACGCCTAAAACTACTAAAAACTATATACAAAAGACTCAATTACAACTCAAAATACATAGGAGAATAGATGTGTTTTACGACACATCAATTGCACATACTCTTTCACAGTTAAATACTGGCTGTTGGAGGTCTGTCATGTATGGACCCCATAAACCAGTAAATATTAATTTAGAAACTAAAGTTAAAATACCAAAGGAACCAAAAGACTTCACTGATGAAGATTTCCTTAAACTTCAAATTGTAGACGTCTTCACAAAGCCTAAACCTACTTATGCATTTACATGTTTGCGGTCTAAGCTACAAGTCGTTCCTAGGCCTTAGCTTACAAAGGAATACCAGGCACAATATAATCATAGATACTTAGTGGTGTCATTATGTAAATTTTGAACCTGTTCTTTCCATGACCCCTCTTAATTGAGATAGGAGATCAAAGACTTGAAATATGATTCACTTCGATTCCATTGCATCCAGGAATCTAAGAAATAGTGAGAATTCTTGATCTCTCTTAATATCTCTCTCAATTTTAAAATCCAGGAGTTGAATTCATGTCCAGTCATTAAATTCCTCCTGGTTTATTATAACTAAAAGAATTTCATTTAAGCTAGGGTGAGCATAAATGGGCCGAACCGATTAAAAACCGAGAACCGAACCGATTTTGCAGTAGACCCGAACCGGGTCTATACTATAGGTCCTTGAATCGGTTCGTATGTTTCACCTATTTCGGGTCTTGGGTCGGGTCGGTCCAAAAAGAATGAAAAACGAGAACCTTGTGAAGGACCGAAAATTTTGAATTTGCATTGCAACCCAAAGGGCCCAACATTGATTATGACATATCCAAGTAGTTATATATTCTTTTCTGATGATAGATAGAAAAGAGAATACATTGTATGCATAAATACAAATCTGAATAACTAGTTATATTTTGGTCAGATTTGGTTAACAGATTTATCAGTGTAAGACATAGACATACAACAGATCAGAAATTCAGAATGCATCCAAAGAATGTTTATATGCACTACAGTCTACAAATTGATTGACTTTGTGATCATCTTACAAGAGCAGTTAACTTTGAGATACGAATTGTATAGCAAGTAATGTTATTACCTGAACGAACTGTTAGGGTATTATATCAAACAAATTATGACACCTCTTCCGAATTAGACAAGGGCAAAAGTGACAAGTACCAAGAACATGTACATTAAGGCACACATAATACTCGATACAATTTTCAACCCACATAATTAGTTTGAAACCCACATAAGAACACATCAAAGCATTTTATAACCCACATTACAAACATCAAGGCAAAATTAAGTTAACAAACATGACAAATCTATGCACTAATGGAGCATTTTAGTTTGAAACGCACATAAGAACACATCAAACCAACTAATCAGCAAATTACATGTAAGCAAATTACATGTAACAAATCTGAGCTTTCTGTAATGATATTGCCTTCTGATCAGCAAATCGGAGCTTCCTGTAATGATGTTACCTTCGATCGGGTCGGGTTTTGTTTCTAAGACCGACAGAACCGAAGGTCCATGGACCGATGACCGAACCTATTTATAGGGTTACAGTTCGGTTCTGATTTTATACTCTTGTCGGGTCTTGGGTCGGATCAGGTCTTGTCGGTCGGGTCGGTTCTGGAACAATGTTCACCCCTAATTTAAGCATCTCATTGCTTTATTTGAAAGATTCCATTTGACTTGGAATCTAGTATATGTTAAGGTAATATTGTGTAAGTGTGATTAGTATATAACCACCCGTCTTGTAAAACCCTAAATACACAACCAATACAATTGCACACATTAAAACACACACTTTCCATTCTGATTATTTAAGAGAACTCCTCAATGAGGATCCTTATATGGTCGAACATGGCAGTCTTGATGCCTCTCATTCACAAGTATTGTGCTCAAATGATTCTATAGTATCCTATTTGCTTGAGGACTTTTTGTTGGAATACACTTATATATACCATCAATAAAATAGTATAGTAGAAAAGAAACATAAAAAGGAGGAAGTGAGTCAAAGACTTAAAGTTATATAAGTGGATGAAAAAACTCTAAATAGGTTTAGATGGTTGTAAACTTCTTCCTCAGGTTGAACTCCCACACTTATACGCGCAATAGAGCAAATATGATCATATAAACATGTCTTAACTGTAATGGGCGTCAAGAGTTAAATGTTAAAGCTAAAGATGTCTCGTTTGGTCCATATGCCCAATCCGATTCGCCCAAACGTAGTAAAGGTTTGCTCAATAAAAGAGAAATTAGCATCGTTTGATTGATTGGCATTCTATACCAATTTTTATTTTTAAATAAAAATTTTTATTAAAGAAAATGAGTATATTTTATGTTATAGTTTGATTGATTGGCATTCTATACCAATTTTTATTTTTAAATAGAGACATTAGTATCAATTTTGTAGTTTAAATGTAATTATTTAATATACATTCAAATTTTTGTTGTAAATTTGTAAGCTTAAGTATTAATATGCAATAAAAAACCGAGTTAAATAACCTGTGTTCGAGTCAATCTGTGAAGCTTTTGTTGTGTTCGGATGACAACATGCGTCTTACATAAGCTCGTGTGTCTTAACCTATTTTTGGGTCATGTGTCAGGTTTGGGTTCGACTGCAAACCTAAACCTAGAAACCCAACCATTATACACACCCCTATTCGTAACCTCACAAGGATAGCGAGAGTGTTTGGAAACATTGTTCATGTATTATTCCAACATAACTTTAGTTAATGTAGATCATGTGAATGTGGATGGTGTTAATTTCTTCATTTACTTTAGCTAGTACTATCTCAACTCGAGCGAGATAAATGATATGGTAATCATGGCTCGATCACTTAATTTCTCTTTTATGTAGCACTTGATTTCCTTCTTTAGCACATGACAATCGATGCAATGATGGGTCTTGATTTAATCAAAGTTCATCTCTCACTAATCATATATTACTTCAAAAGCTTGGTGATAAGGGTTCTAATTCGAAACGTTCAAGACATAGGATCTTTATCTTATCATGTCGCGTGTCATCGGCCCCTCAGTCGAAGTACTTCCTCTTTCCATGCACCTGCCTCGTTTGGTATAAGTTGACGTCAAACTTCTATCCAAGAATATCTTTGGCCACTTTGTTAATTACCTTGGCCGACGCCATTCCTTTATCTTGGATATACACTATCCTGAATAGGCCCACCAGGCCACCAACGTCATCTCATGTGTTAGGACACTAAGTTTATGAAAGGTTAACAATAAGTTGTGACTTTAGGGATGAGTATTAAAAAATGAATAACCAAAAAAACCAAACCGATTAAGAAAATGATTATTTGATTACTATCCTTTGATAACCGGTTTTTTTTTTTTTTTTTTTTTTTTTTTTTTTTTTTTTTTTTTTTTTTTTTTTTTTGTGGTTATGTGTATAAATAATCAAATCAACAAAATCTGAGTGATGATGGAATTTGGGAGGCTATACAAGACATAATTGAGTGCGGCGCTTTCTTCGAGGCCGATGCGTCTAGGTGGTTTTGGCCTCCTTTCAGCTCGAGATGTTGAGGTTTAAGCCTTTGTAGCATCCAGAGCTCAGTCCTGGTGACTGCAGGATCATATCATTCGGAATAGTGGAGTCGTCAGGCTTGACCCGGGCTATGAGCAAGCACTCGAACGCTGAAATGTCTCTCTCCCAGACTTTGACATTTAGGTTTTTCTAATAAGGACACCGCTCCCTAGAAGCCACAAAAAAACTTCGGCGAATGCTCTGTTTAGCAAAATCGCTTAGAGCTTGCTAGAAATTTTTTAGTTAATCCCTGCCATAAGGCGGTGATTAAATGCCTGAAGGGTCCTATTTCAGGATTTTTTTGACCGTTATCCCGATTGAGGGTTTGGGTTAATGTATGTCCGCAGTAGAATACCAGGCTATTCTCAAATACTGGTTGATGTTCACTATATTCGAAAGATGAAACCTGCATGATCTGCCGTAAAGCTTATTTGGATAAATATGAGAAGCACTCAGTTCATTGCAAAGAGCTTTCCGGTTTCAAATACTGGCATGACTGGGTAATGTGGAACATCTTGAGAAGATATGGGATTTCTGCCAAGAAAGAGGCCCTTGTGAATTTTCTCACGAACCCTACGGAAGGGAGATATACTCTACGACATGCGGATTTGCTCGTCTTTGGTTGGGTTGGGGGAAACATGCATGTGTGGACCTCACGGGGGTGTCTCCTTTGGTTGGGTTAAGGGAAAACAGGTTTGTAGCTAGATAAGCATCGAGAAAGGCGAAATCAGAGAAAGTGGATAAGCACGCTAAAGCTTGTGCAGAGAACCATCATGTCTTTGTCCCCTTGGCCTTTGATACATTGGGCTCCTAAGCACCAGAAGCTATTTGTTTCTTGATCAAGGCTCAACGGGTTATCCACAACAATAGTTCATCTCTAGGGGGCAGAGGTTTGTATCTGATAAATTAGGGTCCGCAATTTAGAAAGGGGTGGTTGGATAGCTTATTACCCGTTTACCTTGTATTTTGATTTAACTTGACATGTTTTTAGAAATCAAAATAGTACAATTGACAAAAAAATAAAAGTAAACTTATTATTATTATTATTATTATTATTATTATTATTATTATTATTATTATTATTATTATTATTATTATTTACTTTTTAGGGATAATACATTATATGTCGAAGAAGTTTTGTTGAATTTTTTTTACAAATACCATATTTCGAGTCTCACGATGGATAAATGGTGTAATTAATTTAGGAGTAAGATTGAATTGTTGTTAAAAGAGGTTAACGGGCTAATATGTGATTTGATACAATTTTTTTAGGGTGGGGTGTTTAAAATAAGGATTTAATTACAATAAAGTAGCAGGCAAATGAGCAACAAGTTGCTCCGCAGCTCTCTTTTAGATAGCAAAACCGATCATATTAAAACAAAGCAATAGGGGACCATGTTTAGGAATTCCACATGCTCATGAACAAGGGACCCAAAAAGCAAAGAGGATTAACACGTGTTGATTATCTAGACAAGTTTTTTTGTATTTAGTGACTTTGTCCAATTCTGCCTTCTGCACATCATGGCCAACGACAAACTTGTTGTCCTTAAGCCTAACAAGAGGTTCAATCGATCCGTCTTTTCTAATAACCAAATTTATCCGAAACCGACGGGTTAATAAAATTTAAAAACACAATGTTTGTTATAAGTTTGGTTTTAACCTATAACCAACTGAATTTGATCATGCTTACCATAGTTGTGATCCCAACGGCACAGTCAACAGTTTGGTTCGATCAGGTATTTGATATATACTGTATATAGTTTACCGCCGTACATAATTGAGTCATACAAAATTAAAAAATAAAACATTTTGATAATTCCATATGAAAAGATAAATCACACACAGAAAAAGAAATCCCAATTAGGTGGAAGTCATAAAATATTAAAGTTGTTTTGTCAACTTCGTAACTTTAAAGTATTAGAAAAGTATATAAAAACGAGTAGTTGAAGTCTGAATGGAGTGGTTAAGTAATGTGTCCTTTTCCTTTTGTATACATGCTGATGCTTAAGATTAAACAACCACTATAACAATTAACAAGTTATCGTGTTTGAGAACACATTTTGACATTGACATTGATGATATTCAGAAACGCGTTATGGTCACACGAAGAATGAAAAAAAAAAAAAAAAAAACAGTAGCGAATCTTGACCCGAAACTTCGGGGGTCAGAAGTCACTAGTTTCAGGGGGTCGAAACCTTACATACCAAAAAACTTCTATACGAATATTATATAATCAAAACTTCTGAGCGAAAATTCGAAGGGTCGGTCGCCCCTCCCTGCCCCTTAAAAGAATCGCCCTAAAAAAAAAGTATATATAGAATGGTCAATGTTATTAATTTTTCTCTTTAAGTTTTTTTTTTACTATTTTTATATACTGGATTGGAAGTTTTTAATATAATTAATTTCCCTTAAAACCTTATAATAATTTTTTTTAAACAACCAATATATTTAACAACTAGCAACTAGCTAGAGAAAAACAAACACACAGAATAGAACGCATTACAAAAATAGAAGAGCCAAAACTAACCCACCTAACTAATGTTCATTTTTTCCACAAATAGGAATAATTAAGAATATAATATGAAAAAATGATTTATTTCCTTTGCTCATGAACAAACACGATATCTCAGAATCATCCACCGGCGCATCAAAATAATACAATGGATAAGCTCTTTCAAGAAAGTAATTCCAATAAGCTAAATGGAGAGGCTTGAAAAAAGATGGAGTAGAACTATCTAACCATTTAAAATGGTACTACGGATGGCGCCAATGAAGAAAACAAATAGTTTTACCACCGGAGAGGGATTGTAAGATTATTGTATCTACAGGGTTGATCCTTCACTAGCAGTTATGGATTGGATGATCTGCAAACAAGAGTTTGATGTGGGTAGGGAGACGATTACACAAGGTAGTAGTTTATGACAAAAACGGGGCGAATGAGGATACTATCTTTAGTGATATCTCTTTGGGTTAGCAAAAAGTGTCCTTCCTTCTAGGGATGTGATCCCTTATATAGGAGTGGGCATATGCCACCATTACCCAAGTCCTAACCGTGGTTGGCCTAAGCCCGGTTAGGTAGTCTCCACTACCCTTGATTATGTTAGTAAGGTAGTTATGAATAGCTAAGATTAAGGGAATGATGGAACGGTTTACCGCCTTTAATGTTGAGTCCACGTAATTGTTTCCTTGATCATTGCATGGCGGTTGACCATTCATGATATCCGCCTTTGACCATGACGTGACTATTGACCAGGCGTGAGTTACTCCTTTGGTCTTTTGCACATTAGTTCCTTCCACGCAGCTGTGTATCCGGGTTTGGGTACGCTACCTAGTCGGTTTAGTACCCAATCCCATCAATATACATCATCCAAATAAGGGATTCAATGTCTCAATCTTTTCAAAACAAATATGACACAAAACATATGGGACACCAATACCCCGATCTACCAACTTACCAAGTTAGGTCTCAGCCCATCCAACAAATCAACATCATCAATGAATTTAAGAATAGATTTACATTAAACGTCTCATTTGCATCAAAATGCGATATCCACAAGTCACAATCAACACCAATGGAAACATCATTAACGAACAAAAGAATAATATTAATTGTACCTCTCCAATTTCGCCTCTAATACAATGCCTCCAAGACCAATACTAAACCAAATTGCTACAACGGATCAAGATATTACAACATATGTCATATTCTAGACGAAAAAATCCATATAGAATCTAACACATAAATGTCATCCAACGAATGATCCATCAAAAACTCATATTCTCCTCATTACCTACTTCTTATTTAAGATAGAATCTACCAACACCCATTTAGCTAATGAAAGTTTCTGTCACACCCCAACCCAGCTAGGGCTGACGTGTCACTCTTACGGATATCAAAACCAAAAACCAATCCATAATATTAAATCAAAACGATCCTAATTACATTTTTTTCATAGAAATAAATCATTTATATCTCGATCTTCAACTTCTTTTAACGCTTTTCACTAAATTGCCGAATTTCCCAGATTTCCTATGAAACAAATAGGACAACACAACAAAGAAAATACGGCTGAGCCAAAAATTGCCCAGTAACGGAGGAATCAATAGTACAACTAATTTCAACGCAGCGGAAAAGCAAGACATAATAGGACTGAGACCGAAGTGAACATACGAAAGGGAATACGAAAACCAAACGAACTCTATTTCAAACTCGAAATCAAACTTATATCGAAACAATTGATTAACATAATCCGACGCAAAACCTGATACTTGACCGGAACATAATCAGACACATACCGAAGCATATGAGAACAATATCAGAAACTTATCAGAACAGATACATACATCAAACTACGTGACTATTCATATAAATAAATAAAGTAAGTCACGTCAAACGGAAGCACCCACGAGCCTAAACAAACTTACAAACTGGTACATAGCTAGCTAGTCCATGCACCTATGAGACGGTGAGCGTGGCGTACACCCATTATTCCAATCTCCACAAAACAGAAACATATAACAGAAGTCAGAAATCAGAAACAGATCTAGGATATATCCATACGCCTCTAAGGGACCATGTAAGAGACGCCGTGATTTTGATTACGCACTGTCACGGAAAGTGTTCATGTCGCTGACGCCCCAACGACAAGTCAAAACAAACGGCTCGGGTGACAGAGTATAAAAGCTAAGGCCATGTAAATAATTACAGGCAAACTAAAAATGACACTAACTGGAACATGCGGCCATGAGTACAAGTCAGAGGCATGGCATGCTATAACACATTAACAAACAAACTGACAAATACACACCGATCCAAATAATGAACCAAATATGAACCGATGATACATATAAAATGATGACAAACAGAATCTAAACATAGACGTAAGTCCGTACTACAAAGTAACGGATATGAATTTATATTGTGACGATACGACTAACGAACCCATACACATGGAAGGAAATGAAAGTTATACTATGATTAAAAGAAAACAGAATCCGTACCTTAGGTTTAGTAAGATAAGTCAACACAAAATCATGTCGCCCTCAACTAGCACACCAACCTATATATTCATTTATGTCGGATTAAATTTATGAAAGGCTAAATTGGTTATCCATTCAATGGCTTATCGATTTCCGACGACACACTTTATGAATAGCTATGATTTTGAAAATTAATAAATCCACGAAAGTTTTACGTTTAGAATTTACTATAACAAAATTTTAGATTCAAATCTATATATTGTATTTCATACGAAGGCTTAGGCTTGTGTTAAAAATATATGTATTATAATTAAAAACACAGTCAAATATTCAACCTTTTATATGAAGGCATCTGGTCTTTGTTTAAAAAAAATAAATAAATAACAAACAGATTACTTTACTAGATTATAAAAAAAATTATGAATATATAGGTAATCTATTACTATATATTTGAATGGGGAACATATGGTTGAAAGTTTCATGATATAAAACACTCATGGTGTGGCTTTCTGAATAATCTTCTTCTTAAAGCATCTGGTCGTCGGAACTCGGAAGCATCGAAACAAGACCAGGATTTACATAAATGTTTTCAAATAGGATGAAAGTTTGATTTGGTACCTCAAATATCAAAAAGGAACTAGTTGGAGACCAACGAGCATTGTCGAATGAATAATCGGAGACGGGTCAACGCAGCAGCGATGGTTGCGGCCAGAATGGTGCGGTGGTGTCCATGGCCTCCTGGCGAGGTGGAGCGGCGAATGAATGCTCCGTCGAAACGGAGTGTTGTGATTTGAGTGAAACAAAGGAATTGGTTTAAAAAAAAAACAAGTTCGGAAGGTTATGATCACAAAGGTTTATAAATATTGATGGTAACAACAATCACATCCTGATTTCTCGGTAAATTAGTTAGGTGATAACAGATTATAATTTTGATATTGTCAAATTTGAATTAGGATACAAGATTGTAGGCAAGAAAGATGTGATTTGAATAATGTCAAAAGAATTAATTGATTTCTCAAAATACTATTAACATTTACATAACTCATTATTGTTATTATTATTAATTTGTTTTCTTCGACAGATACTTACAATATATTTAATTATTAATATATTTTTTTATTTAACTAAATTTGATTATCAAATTCAAACATAGTAAATTTTGTATTTATAAAGTATATAACTCTATAAATATTCGGATATTACAGTTTCTTAAACACCCTCTACCTTGCCCACAAAAAAAAACCTTAACCCTAATAGATTCAAAAACATTTGAAACCCCTTCCGTCATAAGAAATAGAGAAAAATAATAAATATCCAACGGTCGCAAAACATTTTAAAAGAGTGTATCCCTCACCAATTGAAAGTAGGTTAACCCGTCATTTTAACAACTTTTGATGGAATTTGTCAACAACATATAGGTTGCCAAACTTTGAATCCGCACCATATTAGCTCCGATAAGAAGCCCAAATATAAGAATGGAACCTTTACCCCGTTTACATCCAGTAAAAAAAACCAAGTTAACAACTTCATTAAAATTCACCCCCAAACACAACAATATAGATTGTACACATGCACATTCAACTTAAGACCTGAAGCAAGATAAAAGGAACTCAACAAACAAACTAAGCATTGAATGTTATTTAGGGGTGTTTGGGATTGATTATTCAAAAAAACTGATTTTTTGCGTTTTCAAAACGCAATCCAAACAATAAAAACCGATTATCTGCGTTTTCAAAATGCAATAATGTAACATCCGGCCCCTCTCACCACCAATATTGTCCGCTTTGCCCCGATGGGTTGCCCATCTAGAGCTCACGGATTTGTTTTTGGTTGTCCCGGTGGAGACTTCCCAGGAGGTCACCCATCCTGATACTACTCCCACCTGAGCACGCTTAACTGTGATGTTCTCCTCTCATCCACTAGCATTAAGCCCAAAACGCGTTGGTGATTTAAGAGGCTTTGGATTACTTATGAACATTGCCTAGGGTGTCATACAAAGGTCCATGTTAATCTCCCAGAAATCAGTAGTACTGTTACAAATAATTTAAAAATTGGTTTCAAAACTGTTGTTTATTATTTGTGTAGTAAATGTTATTTGTTACCGTTTGTTTCAATCTTTTACTTGTGTAAAAAAAGTCAAATTTGAGTCGAAATTTGCTATTTTCGAATTATATTATGTTGGTCAAGTTCAGACCAGAAGAGCTGAGAGCCTTCAAACTCCATCTTATTTCAATTCAATTCCGCCATTTGACTTTTAATCCGCCAACCGGTCTTCATTCACCACAACTTTCGTATTTTCTGTTACACCCTCCTTAATATAGTTATTGACAAAATAACCCCTCTTTATTTTCTTCTTCTTACGACTACTTCTTGGGTTATTTTCTTCGCTTTATATCTAAAAGTAAAAAGTATGTAATGATTTTCCTTTTACAACATTTTTTTTTCTATTATAGTATGCGGTACATCTGAACGAAACATTCATATGTCAAATAACATTTATGACTCCTTTGCTTATTTGATAAATATAGACTAAAATTCTTTTAAAACCATAACTAAGTTTGCATCAAGTATTTATCTTCTATTACCGCTATTAAGTTATGTTATTCTTATCTGATGAAATATGTAGTTAGATTCATTGTAATACCGTTAGATTCATATATAGGAAGAATAAGTTATCCGATTAAGTTTCCTTTCTAAGTTTTTTTTAACGGCCAATTAAATATCAGTTGAACTACTAGTGGATTAGCACTGGACAAATGGCTGCCCACCCGGCAACCCAAGTCCACCAAGCCACCAATTCGTGGAAAAACTCGTCGCCCGAAGACCCACTACGGTAAAACCCCTTTGAATCGGGTTCGAACTTAAGACCAAATGGTCTTAAACTCTTATCTTCATTTCCCCGTATCACTCCACCAAATAGTGAGGACTAAGTTTCCTTTCTAACTAAACACATTGCATACGTGTATACAGTCAATTAACAACACATAACATCTTACGCGGTTTCATTCAATAACTCATTCGAGAAAAGTAAGAACCATGGACCAAAATAACACAAGTACCAACTGAGAGTCATATTACTTGAAATGTTTTCAAGACTTTAGTGGATGATGATCAAACATCAAAGGAAAAGTATCAATCTTTTTATATATCTAGGAAGTTACTTTGTATATTCCAAGTTGTTAGGGTGCATACCCATAACTTTTACAAACCTAAACTTACAACTTTGCCCCCTACAATAACTCTATATATAACCCACTTAATATAATTTGCCATCTAACATTCTAACATCTCAACATCTAACTATTTTTATTTTCCTATTCTTTCCTTCATTTTTTTTTTTCATTCACAAACATTTTTTTCATTCATAAAAACATGATGCAAATCAATGCAACATTATTTCAGGCAAGAATATCTAGTGGTGGCTATAATTATGGATCAATATTGAACCCTTTAGGAAGAGCTTGTTATACAAAGAACATGATGAACACCACCAACGTATCAACCACTAGAACAACAACCAAACAACACCTTTCTAACCTTGATAAACTGCTGGCAACAGAACCTAAGGTTATCTTAAATGAACCAGAAGGTGATCAGTCAGTGAATAATAAAGAAAAGGGTCTGCTTGAAGGACTTAATTTAGCTCGAATTTGGCCGGAAAATAAGGCTGCTGAGGATATGTCACCTAGGCAGCTTAACCGGTTGAAGAGGTTGTTGTCGAAAACCGGTATGGAATACTCTCCAAGGAATAGTTTAGCTTCCAGGTGGAGGGAGTATCATGGGAGCAATAACTGGTCCGGGTTGGTTGACCCGCTTGATGAGAATCTCCGGCGAGAGATGGTCCGGTATGGCGAGTTTATTCAGGCGGCTTACCATTGTTTTCATTCCGATCCTGCCACGTCAGCGGAGGAGGCTCCTTCGCCTAGACGTGTGGCGTTGCCTGATAGGGCATATCGGGTGACGAAGAATCTTTATGCGACTGCGTCGGTTGGGTTGCCAAAATGGGTGGATAAATTGGCTCCTGGGCTTGATTGGATGAGTCAACGGACTAGTTGTATTGGGTATGTGGCGGTATGTGATGATCAGAGAGAGATATCACGTATGGGACGGAGGGATATAGTGATATCCCTCCGTGGGACCGCCACATGTTTAGAATGGGCTGAAAATATGAGGGACTTGCTGGTTCAAGTCCCTGGGGAAAAAAATCTTAATTGTGGGCAACCAAAAGTGGAGTGCGGGTTTCTAAGCTTGTACAAGACTGCAGGAGCCCATGTCTCGAGTCTCGCTGAGTCAGTAGTTGAAGAAATCAAACGATTAACAAAGTTGTATGAAGGTGAGACCCTTAGCATCACGGTGACAGGGCATAGCCTCGGTGCAGCGTTAGCACTATTGGTGGCAGATGACTTAAGCACTTGTGCGAAAGACATGCCACCAATAGCTGTCTACACGTTTGGCGGACCTCGTGTTGGAAACCGTGCATTCGCCAAACGTCTGAGTTCCCAAAACGTAAAAGTACTACGAATTGTGAACGCTCAAGATCTTATCACCCGGGTCCCAGGAATGTTTGTAAGTGAAGAACTCGATAAGAAGTTAAGAGAGTCAAATGTTGCGAACAAAGTACTCAACTTACTAGACAATAACATGCCGTGGGCATACGCACATGTCGGGACAGAGTTGAGAGTCGACACGAAGAGCTCTCCATACCTAAGACCGGACGCTGACGTGGCATGTTGCCATGACTTGGAAGCATATCTACATTTGGTGGATGGTTTTTTGGCATCAAATTGTCCATTTAGGTCCAACGCCAAGAGAAGCTTGGTTAAGTTGGTCCATGAACAAAACTCAAATATGAAAAAGCTATATATGAACAAGGCACCAGAATTGAAGTTAAGTCTTGAAAGAGAGGTGCAACTTTCGAGTTGTTTGCCAAGTCCTTCGCACTAAAACCTTTAGAAATAAATTTATTCAACAATGTATTTTAACTAATTGTTGTTTTTTTTTTCCTTTACAAGAAGTAGGAATTGTTCTTGTTTAGGTGTATATTTGATTGTATTCTTTTATAAGTTAATTAATGTTAAATTCTAAAGTTCATAATTTGTATACTAGAGTATGATTAGATTGAGAGTTCTATAGCCAATGAGTGCTAATCAACCAAATACATAGAGGTATCAAGTCGGACCAAATGTAGATATCAAGTCGTTTGTTTTTTATGGTTTAAGTACGGACCAAATGTAAGTCGGTCCTTTGGTCCACTAGGTTGTGCTTAATTTGATGTAGTTTTGTGTTTCTGGTTTTATGCCCGGTTTGTGGGTGTGGCTTTTTTTTTTTTTTTTAATCAAGTTCACCTTTTATTAATTGGTTAGCTTTCTCATTATCAATTTCCTTGTAATCTAGATTTGGTTATCCATATTCTATACATATAAAATACTAGGTTATGTACCCGTGTGATACACGGGTTGAACAATTTAAATTATATATATTAATTATTATAATTAAATTTGAATTTATTGTATTAAATTAAATAAGAATGAGAGAATTCTTAAGGGAGTGTCATGTGTCCCTTATGTGTTTTCTTTTATTATATAGTGTAGAAGTGTAGAAGTGTAGATGTAGATGTAGATAGTGTAGAAATGTAGATGTAGATGTAGATGTAGATATATAAGATCAAATATTGTAAAAAGAATCATGTGTTTTCTTTTATTAATGATTTCAGTTACAACAATAATTATTAATATAATTAATAAAATTTAATTTAATAAATTTATAATAGGCTTTTGAAAATCAATTATTATAATTAAATTTGAATTTATTGTATTAAATTAAATAAGAAAATGAGAGAATTCATGAGAGAGTGTCATGTGTCCCTCATGTGTTTTCTTTTATTATATAGTGTAGAGTGTAGATGTAGATGTAGATGTAGATGTAGATTTCAGTTACAACTATGATTATTAATATAATTAATAAAATTCATTTTAATAAATTTATAATATGCTTTTGCAAATCAATTATTAAAATTAAATTTGAATTTATTGTATTAAATAAAATAAGAAAATGAGAGAATTCATGAGGGAGTGCCATGTGTCCCTCATGTGTTTTCTTTTATTATATATATATATATATATATATATATATATATATATATAGGAAAAAGATCAATTAGGAACCAAGGTACTAGTTAGGAACTTAGGAACCAATCTGAGCCATTCATCTTTTAATCTTGATCTAAGGATAGGATGGTAATTGAACAATTATATTTTATATTTTAATTTAAAAAAAAGTTATAAAATCCCCCATCTCTTTCTCTCCACCATTCTCACACCACTCTTATCTCCTATACTTTCTCTCTCTAAAAAAACCCCAATTCCAAACCCTAACCACCATCTCCTTCCTTCGAATGATGAAAACGATTCAGAAAAAAAAAATAGATCGAGAAGAGTGGTTGCGTACGGTTGCGGAGGGGGCGTATATCAGATCAGTCATCTTCTAACATCCATTCTCTATTGTCTCTTCCACCACCATTTTTGTCTGCATTTTACGTTCATATTTTAAACACACAGAGATAGAAACGAGTCACGAATTCACAAATTCGCCTCAATCCTCATCTGAATCGTCACTGATATACATCAGTTTAATGTTTATTCATCTATACACTGATGTATATTAGTTTACTGTTTTGTTATACACCGGTGTATATATGCTTAAGCGCAATGATATCCTAAGATTTTTTGAGCGTACATAAACAAATAACAGTAACATACACAGGTGTATATTAATTATTTAAAATGTAATGTCTGACGTAGGTTCTAATGTGCATATAGCAGTTTTCATACGTACACCGATGTATAATTCAGATCATGTTGCGATATAGCAGTTTTCAGATCATGTTACATTTTTCATAAGTACACCGATGTATAATTCAGATCATGTTGAAGCGTACAGATACACTAACATTCATCTATACACTGATGTATATTAGTTTAATGTTTTGTCATGAACACTGATGTATATTAGTTTACTGTTTTGTTATACACCAGTGTATATATGCTTAAGCGCAATGATATCCTAAGATTTTTTGAGCGTACATAAACAAATAACAGTAACATACACAGGTGTATATTAATTATTTAAAATGTAATGTCTGACGTAGGTTCTAATGTGCATTTGTTTATTGTAGGTTCCTCGTCCAGCAAAGTATACGAGTCTCCTGGTGGGACGAGATATTGGACTCCTGTTGTACCAGACAATGTTAAACCATTTGTAGGTGCCAAGTTTAGAACGTTGGACGAACCTATCATAATGTACGAAAACTATGGAGAGGCAGCCGGTTTTGGAACTCGTTTGTCTACACGAAAACAAGTAGATGGTGTGACTATAAATAGGTACATTTTGTGTTCAAATGCAAAGACAACAACATCGCTTGAAGGTGCTGAAAACGTTGAGGAAAAGGCTGAAAGATCTCGTTGATCTAATATTAAATCAACTGGATGCAATGCGTGTGTAAGAATGTCTGTGTATAACTAGTAGGCCTATACACTGATGTATAATTGTGAAGTATGAATATACACTGACGTATATTTGTTGAATATTATGGTACATTACACTGTTTTTATAGTACTAGTTGGAATATACACTGATGTATAATTGTGAAGTATAAATATACACTGATGTATATTTTTTGAATATTATGGTACATTATAATGTTGCATATACATAGGTGTAATTAAATAGTGTTTTATGTTTGATGTTTGCATCAGTTGCTATAGAATGTCTATGTATAACAAGTAGGACTATAAACTGATGTATAATTGTGAAGTATGAATATACACTGACGTATATTTGTTGAATATTATGGTACAGTACACTGTTTTTATAGTACTAGTTGGACTATACACTGATGTATAATTATAAAAGTATGAATATACACTGATGTATATTTGTTGAATATTATGGTACATTATAATGTTGATTATCTATTAAAGTTTCAAACTAAAATTGGATATGATTTTGGGTTTCACGGGTTTCAATACTAAATTGATTCTTATTAATAATAGTTTTTGCTTTCTATAATATCAACCCATTAGCAATGCACCAATGTGTATCATGATAATATTCAACTTCAACATCATGGTGTATGCAAGAAGAAATATACGACAGTGAATAATAGCAGAAAACACATAAAGAAAAACAAACAGTACTTTTATTATTAGGTAAACTAATACATAATAAAAAAAATTGGACATCGTTTCAATCAAATACTAAAACCAAATTTTTTTAAAGGACAGTGTCGTGCGTCATGATATCCCAAACGACCACAGTTGGTACAATAACGTGGATTCCTATTAATGTACTCATAAACCACATTGTATGCTTCATTGCCAAAAATTACATCTCCTTCTCCAAACTCAAAAGCTCCGTGTCCTAGCATTAGAGCACATTCATTATGTAATTTACTTGTTGTCAACTTCACCTTGTAACCAAAACCTAAATAAAATACACACAAAACATATAGTTCACAATAGTGTATACTGAAGTCAAACATGCTTTTTAATCATATAGTCAATTATATACACCAATGAATACTTAATCCATACGGTAACAATGTGCGTATGTTATATACACTTGTACATTTTATATACACCAGTATATATAAAATGTACACTGATGTATATTCTATGTGTACAATTGAATATACACTGATGTACAAAAGTTTGGTGTATTCATTAGTGTCAAGTATATACACTGATGTATATTCTATGTGTACAATTGAATATACACTGATGTACAAAAGTTTGGTGTATTCATTAGTGTCAAGTATTGTAACACCCCGATGTGTTACGGATCTTCTAAACGGGTCGGGTCAGACCCAACCAACCGTTTATGGAATAAAATATACCAGTTCGAATCTCGCGGCTAACCGGTTCAACCGAGTATAGAAATAATAACTATTGGATTATTATTACCGCAGTTAAACGCTCTTTTCCTGTTAATTAAAACGCCGTCAGACGTTTTTATACTCGTTGCCAAACATAACCGTGTTTCAGTAATTATCCCTGTGGCCAAATACCCTCTATTTTAATTATCTATAAAACCACCCCTCTTCTCTTATCTCTGTCTCTCCAGTTTCGCTACTCTCTCTCTCTAGTTATACAAATTATAAGAAACACACACATATGTGTGTGAGATGAAGCCCAGCCGGACCCCTCCTCTCCGGCCGCCTGAACTTCTCGCCGGACCACCACTAACCGGAATTCATGGCTGGCTTCTGCCGCCTCAGTTTCCGGGCACCACCACTGATCAGACAGCCATGGCGGCTGTTGCCGCCTCCGTGCTGCTCCGGTCACTGTCCCGTCATCATCACTGCCGTGTCTTCTCCTGGCCGCTACCCTTTCTTTTCCCGGTAAGAATTCCTTTTCCCTTTTTGCCCTCTGTTTCTGTTAGATAGCAGCAACCAACCCGGAACCCAACCGGTCAACCCTGTATGGTTATGAATCTAGATAACCCGGTCATTAACCCATCTGATATTGTCATCGGGTTTTTAACCGATGCTTCCAATATGTACTCGAAGACTGTTTTGAACCAGATCCTATGACCCTGTTGTTTCAGTCTGATCCCGTGAACTACCCTTCAGTTTTGATCGATACCCGGCGAGCCACCATGAACCCGGGCCCTGTTCGTCTTCTGTCCGGATTAAACGAACCAGACAGTCACCAAGTTACGGTGACTGTCATGAGCCTTTTTATAACCAATAGCCGGTTCCCGTTTATTATAATTAGTCCGGTTATATTCTCGTTCGTATACATAGTGTAGATTATTTGGTTAAATGGTACAATTATCATTGAAGTATTGGGTATAATCTCTTGATTATTAACCTATTTTGGTGATTCTTGTTTTAGGTACCAAATAAGAAAGACGAGTCCAATAACCGGTCTTACGCGAATCCCGGTTAACTTCCGATTGTATTCCGATAGTAAACCGGAAAGTGTCCGGTTATTATTTGGGTAAGAATATCTCTATTTGGTGATTTGGTTAATAATCTTATAATTTGATAAGTTATTAATATATAATCATGTTGATTGCGAGGTACCGTTAACCGTATCGAGAAATTAGAGTCGTTACCGAGTCGACTCAGTGACTCGGTCAACTACCAGAATAGAACCCGTTCCAAGGACTAGACGAGGATTATTATAATTATAAGAATTATATATATAATACGAATAACGTACGGACTTGATAATAATAATAAGAGATTAATAAACATATATAAAATATATATGTTTATATATATAAGATTCGATATATAAAACGATATACTAAACTCGGGTTTAGAAGTGTCTAGAGTTCTTTTAGGTTCGCGTGCCAAGCTGTAATGGCCATCTTTATTTCTTTTTGCCTAGGAAGACCAAACCCCGAGTTTAGGACTATCTAATATATATCAGATTCTATATATATATAAATTGTATATATGATATATATCCTAAGTATTACAATCTAACAAGTCTTACGCGTAAAACGTATCCATATATATAGAACATATAATTGTAATAAGAAGATTTGCTGAAGAGATAATGCAAATCGGTGAGTATCGTGAACTCCCCACTTTTTCTGTTTTATTAAGTGTTTTTGGGGGAATACATGTCATTTATTAAAACCAGAATTGCTTTACAATAAACGATTATTAATAGAATTTATAAAGAAATATAATAGAAACGGGGATATATAGAAACAACGAGGACAGTACTGGACGGTATCCGCCATTTCCTTTCTTGCACCGACTAGAGGGCAAGAACCATTGTCCAAAGTATAGGACCCATCCCGTAATAAACCCGACGGGAAGTCACAATCAGAGTGGTACCATTGTTAAGGAATGGCACATAATAGAATTGGGTTATGATTGAATGGATGTATAATAGAGTTGGTTATATAGAATTCCCCTCCAGAATTATAAATGTAAAGCATGTTTATAAAAGAGTTTATAAAATAATGTTTATGAAAGAATGTTTATGAAAGAATGTTTATGAAAGAATGTTTATGAAAGAATCTTTATAAATAAAAGAATGTTTTATATAAAAGAATTGTCAATAAACGAATTAGCCATTCACTTTATAAAATACACGACCTCACCAACTTTATGTTGACTGAAACTATTTCTGACATGTGTTCAGGTAACCCAACTGATATGATGACGTGGACCCTAAAGACTAAAGACTGTTATTATCCGAATTCCGCTGCGTAGCTCCGATCACCCGACCCGACGACCCGGCCACGTCAGCCAGGGTCGTTACAGGTGGTATCAGAGCCGCGCTAATAACAGTTTTGAAGTCTTTAGTCCGGGATCTACCAGAATATTTTTTTTCTAAAAAGAGATGTCGCTTAGAGAAATATTTAGGATGTTAGGATTAGCAAAGGAAATATCGGGTTATTAAACTTTTGGGTACCTAAAATGTCAAACCATTATAAAGTTGGTGAGAACCATAACCGTATACTAGAAATCAGAACGAATCCACTACAGGATATTACTAGAATGATTATGTGGAGTAAATTGACAATTCTGTACACAGTTGTGAATTTATATGCACATTAATTTCTGGGAAATCTTACAGGATATTAAGGCTATAAGAAATGAGAATATATATAGAACAGAAACCAGATATATTAATAGAAATCAGAAAATGAATCTTGATATAAATAAGAAATGACGAAGTTATAAAAAGTATATATATATAGAAAAATATATAGAATATAAAACATAAACTATTCATCTTAATTCAAGAAAACTTCGTATAAGTTTATTGAATTATTCCAGTCTCAGTAATCATTCAGATCGTTAACCTCACGGTTATTTCGATAATTATAAACAGAATACGAATATACGCGCCAACTTGAACATTCCTATGTTCGAGTACCCTGGAATATTATTTTTACCCCGTAAATTCCGAAAAATTTTATAAAATTTGATATACTAGAAACATATAAATATTGTGTTTTTTAAAGAATTTTCTCCGAGTATTTAATAAAAGGTTAAATATATTCCGCGATTATTTAAAAGGTTTTTAATCTTTTCAGTATAACTACAAAGTTTATTGATTTTATACTTAGCCATTATGATTTTTATACTAAACCCGTATTTCAATTTTTAGTAAAACTATATAGATATCCCTCCGTTTAAAATTTTAAATAAACGATTTAGTTAATTTATAAAATTAAGAAAAATCCGTTAGTATCATAACTTATTTTTTTAGTGATAATTTTTGAAAAACCCCATAATCTATCTCAGGTTTATCTAAATTTATCCATTTAACCTTAAAATTTTGATCACCATGTTTTGAGAAATCTATTTATTTTACCGATCTGAAATAAGGAATTTGTTTATTAAAAGAATTCGGACATTAAGAAAGTTTTACCGTGAATCTTCCAAATAGTTATTATTTTTAAGAAAATCAATATCATTACGAAACTCGAACCAGTATTATTATTATAAATTTTTCCTAAAGAATTATTTGAAAACTCACGGCTGTAATATTTTGCCGAACCCGTTTCACTCGGTAGTTTGTATTATTTTTATGAAAATCTTTAATCAAATCTATATTCGTATATAAGTTAAAGAGTATTTTCGACACGATTTTATAATTATATTCGATTATATAATTTCGTTGATATTTTATTTCGATATGGACGATAAGTATTATATATTACGGTTCATAATTTAAATCGATTCTTCCCGAAGTTAAATAATATTTCGAACAGAAATATTATAATTTCGAATTCATGCGACGAAAATAATTGACTCTAAAGAAATCGAATTTCTATTCGATCAACTATACAGAAATATAACTACCAGCTTAATCCTACGACTCGAATAAATCAAGGATATTAAGAAGAATGGATGGTTATATTGAATATCTTATGACACGATCAAATTCCTGAATGATTGACAGTCTACTTCGTTAGACTCATATCAATATGTTTCTTTCCAGAATATATAATTTTGAATCCAAGAGAAAATAAAGAACAGAATATCAGAATAATATGTGAGAGACACATACCTATTGCGATTAAAATAAACGAATACTGGAATGTTAGGTGAGGTGGAATAGTAATTATGATCGCGACATAATTATGAATGCCACAGGCACAGGAACATTCGAGTAAGAGTTTATCGAGATCACAGTATGTTTGAGTCACGAACATATTAAAGGAAATAAATGATAAGAAGAAATATAAATCTGAATTATCAGCATATCGTATTTGAAAAATACGACTAAATCATTGGCAATTTAGTTGAAATTCCTTCGCGAAATACGACTATGAATATGTTTGCAGAATATAAACCATCGATTGGTTAAATTCTATGAATCAGTTTATTGATTTTGATTGCCAACCAAAGATAGTGTGTATCCCCTGTGCAATTCCCGGGACAAATGATATCTGGACCCTTACAGAAGGTATATCCGGACATTTGCCGCCAAGTCACAGGAATTCTTTGCGAGAATATTTGACACTATAAAAGAATCTTTTCGGTCACTTCCGTATAAAAACTCGCATGAGTTGTGGTACAATCAAATTGGTAAAACGGTTAAGTATTACCAAGTCGAAATTTATAAATAAGAAGTGACGAAAGATTTGTTAAATCCTTAAAATATAACGAATATGAATTTATATGGATTCAGAAACCGGAACGGTAGAATCCACCAAATTATCAAATATGTTAAGAAATAATACCAAGCGGAATCATGTAGAGATTCGCAAGGTAGGATCAACGTGAAATCGAAAAATGAATAGAGTTATGCTCATTTTTCCAGTGAAATTCTCCGGCCAAGGAATGACGAATTTCCTGTCCCGAATTAAAGGTCGTGAGAAATAATATCACTGTTTTGGCAAGAATTATTTATACGAACATTCCGATGAAATAAGCTTTGCTTATGATAAATGGAATTAAGAAAATATGATATATTGCCTATATATAAGTCTATCGGAACATGTTTCCAGACACCAATAATATAGACTTTAATCGAATCTATACATAAGAAAGAATTATTCCAAGCAATTGTATATTATAGAAATGATATATTTATAGTGTCTACTATAAATGATTATCAGTATTCTCTTGGAGATAAGAGAATATAAATCTAGAAATGAAAAGAATTATAAACAGACATCCGATATGTCTGGATAATAATAAATAAGGCATTGGAAATGCCAGATAACACGAGAAGGCAAGCGAAATGCCAAACATGATCAGAAGGCATCCGATATGCCAACAGAAATAAATATATATATATAGAAAGAAAGTAACAGAAAAGAATATAAGTTGTAAGAAGAACGACTAGAAATTTATAAAGAATATTTTTATAAAAGAAGAAATTATAAAATATTTAATCGAGAGTGTCAACGAATCTCGAAGTGATATCAAGAAGAAATAACTGCAGAAATACTTAACGCAATAAGTATTCATGTAGTAAACCTGAATGATAATCATGTTTTTGAGAAAGAACAATTAATGCATTGTTATAAGAATCTTAAATCAAAGAATCGTAACAACGACTGTTACCAGTGGATTCCGAGATTATAAAGATAAAGTTACATATATTGACTGTAGAATTGTGAAAGACCTCTTTCACGATAATACAATGAGAAAAGTCAAATAATATGTAATAGATACAATGCAGTTAATCATCAATGAAATAGTCAGAAAGATTATTATAGATGATTTAAGAGAAATCTCAATCATCTGTGAATTAGTCTTTTCCGGTACCTTTAAAACCCGGATAAGATGTATCTAAGAAAATATTCCTACTCTTTAAAAATCGGAATTACAATGATGACAAAATTCTAACGTTCGAATAAGGGAGGTAGTAGCTCGGATCCCATTCAAGTCATTATAATGATGGGACTTCCGTATCTATCTCCTGAGAACTAAATAGAATCCATCATTGTAATTGAAACCGAATATTAAACGAGAGGAATATTGTATCGATTAGAGACTCTAGAAATGTCTCGTTGACAAGTATCTTGGTTCTAATTGTAACATCCTTATAGAGTAAGGGTGTAAAGGACAAGATCACTCAAATTTCGGGGACGAAATTTCCTAAGGGGGGAGAATTGTAACACCCCGATGTGTTACGGATCTTCTAAACGGGTCGGGTCAGACCCAACCAACCGTTTATGGAATAAAATATACCAGTTCGAATCTCGCGGCTAACCGGTTCAACCGAGTATAGAAATAATAACTATTGGATTATTATTACCGCAGTTAAACGCTCTTTTCCTGTTAATTAAAACGCCGTCAGACGTTTTTATACTCGTTGCCAAACATAACCGTGTTTCAGTAATTATCCCTGTGGCCAAATACCCTCTATTTTAATTATCTATAAAACCACCCCTCTTCTCTTATCTCTGTCTCTCCAGTTTCGCTACTCTCTCTCTCTAGTTATACAAATTATAAGAAACACACACATATGTGTGTGAGATGAAGCCCAGCCGGACCCCTCCTCTCCGGCCGCCTGAACTTCTCGCCGGACCACCACTAACCGGAATTCATGGCTGGCTTCTGCCGCCTCAGTTTCCGGGCACCACCACTGATCAGACAGCCATGGCGGCTGTTGCCGCCTCCGTGCTGCTCCGGTCACTGTCCCGTCATCATCACTGCCGTGTCTTCTCCTGGCCGCTACCCTTTCTTTTCCCGGTAAGAATTCCTTTTCCCTTTTTGCCCTCTGTTTCTGTTAGATAGCAGCAACCAACCCGGAACCCAACCGGTCAACCCTGTATGGTTATGAATCTAGATAACCCGGTCATTAACCCATCTGATATTGTCATCGGGTTTTTAACCGATGCTTCCAATATGTACTCGAAGACTGTTTTGAACCAGATCCTATGACCCTGTTGTTTCAGTCTGATCCCGTGAACTACCCTTCAGTTTTGATCGATACCCGGCGAGCCACCATGAACCCGGGCCCTGTTCGTCTTCTGTCCGGATTAAACGAACCAGACAGTCACCAAGTTACGGTGACTGTCATGAGCCTTTTTATAACCAATAGCCGGTTCCCGTTTATTATAATTAGTCCGGTTATATTCTCGTTCGTATACATAGTGTAGATTATTTGGTTAAATGGTACAATTATCATTGAAGTATTGGGTATAATCTCTTGATTATTAACCTATTTTGGTGATTCTTGTTTTAGGTACCAAATAAGAAAGACGAGTCCAATAACCGGTCTTACGCGAATCCCGGTTAACTTCCGATTGTATTCCGATAGTAAACCGGAAAGTGTCCGGTTATTATTTGGGTAAGAATATCTCTATTTGGTGATTTGGTTAATAATCTTATAATTTGATAAGTTATTAATATATAATCATGTTGATTGCGAGGTACCGTTAACCGTATCGAGAAATTAGAGTCGTTACCGAGTCGACTCAGTGACTCGGTCAACTACCAGAATAGAACCCGTTCCAAGGACTAGACGAGGATTATTATAATTATAAGAATTATATATATAATACGAATAACGTACGGACTTGATAATAATAATAAGAGATTAATAAACATATATAAAATATATATGTTTATATATATAAGATTCGATATATAAAACGATATACTAAACTCGGGTTTAGAAGTGTCTAGAGTTCTTTTAGGTTCGCGTGCCAAGCTGTAATGGCCAGCTTTATTTCTTTTTGCCTAGGAAGACCAAACCCCGAGTTTAGGACTATCTAATATATATCAGATTCTATATATATATAAATTGTATATATGATATATATCCTAAGTATTACAATCTAACAAGTCTTACGCGTAAAACGTATCCATATATATAGAACATATAATTGTAATAAGAAGATTTGCTGAAGAGATAATGCAAATCGGTGAGTATCGTGAACTCCCCACTTTTTCTGTTTTATTAAGTGTTTTTGGGGGAATACATGTCATTTATTAAAACCAGAATTGCTTTACAATAAACGATTATTAATAGAATTTATAAAGAAATATAATAGAAACGGGGATATATAGAAACAACGAGGACAGTACTGGACGGTATCCGCCATTTCCTTTCTTGCACCGACTAGAGGGCAAGAACCATTGTCCAAAGTATAGGACCCATCCCGTAATAAACCCGACGGGAAGTCACAATCAGAGTGGTACCATTGTTAAGGAATGGCACATAATAGAATTGGGTTATGATTGAATGGATGTATAATAGAGTTGGTTATATAGAATTCCCCTCCAGAATTATAAATGTAAAGCATGTTTATAAAAGAGTTTATGAAAGAATGTTTATGAAAGAATGTTTATAAATGAAAGAATCTTTATAAATAAAAGAATGTTTTATATAAAAGAATTGTCAATAAACGAATTAGCCATTCACTTTATAAAATACACGACCTCACCAACTTTATGTTGACAGAAACTATTTCTGACATGTGTTCAGGTAACCCAACTGATATGATGACGTGGACCCTAAAGACTAAAGACTGTTATTATCCGAATTCCGCTGCGTAGCTCCGATCACCCGACCCGACGACCCGGCCACGTCAGCCAGGGTCGTTACAAGTATATACACTGATGTATATTCTATGTGTACAATTGAATACCCCAAAACCTACGTAAAAAAAAGTTTGGTGTACACTCAATATACGATGGTGTATATTAAACTCTGTACCACATTCGATGATCGTACATTACAAACCTAGGTTTTTTTTAATAGGGTTTCAGAAACCCTTTTATAAAGAAACAAAAATTACGGATTAAAACATAAACAATGCGATCGCCAAAACACTAAAACATAAACAATCAAACCCTTAAACGATTAATCAGATTTTTTCAAACCCAAAAAACATAAAATCGATTTATGATCAGAAATAAATTTTTACTTACAATAACCGATCGATTAAAGGAAATAAAAAAAAAATGGATCTTGATACATACCTGTATAATTGTCGATCATCGTTATTATGTGCATTTCTTCCCTTTCTTTGATGTATAGAATAATCGCACAAATTAGGTTAGTTGTGGTGTTTTGTCAGTTACAATGTATACTAAATAACCTATTAAAACTCAAATACAAAAAGACAACATTACCCCTTGCTTTAATTAAAAAGTTAATTAATGTTTATCATATTTACCATCATGCCATTGAATATGGATGGATGAGATTTGTTCCTAAAGTTCCTAACTAAAGGTTGGTTCTCAATTGAACCCTACCCTATATATATATATATACATATACATATATATATATATATATATATATAAATTTCAGCTACAACTATGATTATTAATATAATTAATAAAATTCAATTTAATATATTTATAATATGCTTTTGCAAATCAATTATTATAATTAAATTTGAATTTATTGTATTAAATTAAATAAGAAAATGAGAGAATTCATAAGGGAGTGTCATGTGTCCCTCATGTGTTTTCTTTTATTATATAGTGTAGATTCTTCACCGTTTCGCGCTCCCTCACTTTATATTTTCAAAGTATTAGAGGATTATTGCTCATGAGGACCAAATAACTTTGTTTTCTGTCTTAATATTTTGGTATTTAGGAATCATACACCCTCTAATGAGGAAGCATACATCCTGTCCCACATCACACACCAATATGAGACTACACCCGCCCGGATTTTTAAAGGGTTCTAGGATTCATACACCCTGTGACGTCACATTATGGGGGTGTGACATCACATTCTGGGGTATGTGACAACCTGCTATTGGTATGTGATGTGGGCTAGGGTGTATAAAATAAGGGGGGTGTATGAATCCTAATTACCTTTTTAAAAATTCAAAACAATAAATGCGACAATAATCCTGATCATGTGGCCTAGTGGTAAAAGGGCCGGTTCTCTCTTTGGGGGAGCCGGGTTCGATTCCCACGGGAGGCATGTGATGGATACCCCCACCCTTGTGGTGGGGTAGGTGGTTAGGAAGTGATGGAGAGACCCTTGACCCTTGTGGTCATGGGTTCGACTCCTGATCCCTCCAGGTTTTACCGGTTCACTACCGTCGTGCCTTCGGGCGGGTTTGTGGGCCGGGTTTTCCCTGGAACAGGAGACGGGTGGGCCGAAGGGCTCTGTCCGTACGGACTAGAGGCCGTCTGGGGCCCCTTTCGGCCATTGGGGGCCGCGTACAGAGTACCCGGCAATACTTTAGTTGATCGTTCAAAAAAAATAAATGCGACAATAATCTGCAAAAATCAGACACCATCCCTGAGTTTTAGAACCTAAACAAATAAACGCATGTAGAAGAATAATTTGAAGGAAATGGATATTAAGATGATGGCACTCTGTGGTTAAGGTTTCTCATATGCTTGACCAATGGAGATGACATAGAGGGTGTTTGACCGCCACAGTTGAACTGGTCATTGGTTGGTTTTTTTATTTTGTGTTCAGTACGATGTGATGTCATGACAACATGCCACATTAGCATCTGGTTTTGTATAATGTATCATATAACTAATTGTTATTTTTTATTTTTTCTAGTATTTTTCAACTAGTATGAATTATTCTTCTTGATTACGTGTATCTCGTTGAATTCTTTTATAATTAGCATTACATTCATGTCCATGACTTACTTATATACGAAAAAACAATTTGGAACCAATTTGTATCATACCCATATAGAAATGAGTAAAATTAATTGACAACGATGAACCGATGATCCACCCAGCTCCTAGCTTAGCCTCTGGGCTCCGGTGTCTAACATGGCATCAGGCAACGCGCTTATGTCAATGGAGACAACATAGAGGGTTATCGCACTCGTAGGGTGTTTAACCGCCGTAGTGGGAACAGGTTGTAGATTAGTACTTGTTCATATGTGAAAACATGTCGGTTTTGTGTATATTATTGATAGTAAAGTTACAATTTGTTGTAAAAGAAAATTGATATCGATATGAACACTCAAATCCTATTAGTAACCATTAAACACGTCTTGGCCCAAAAATACAAATCCCACAAATAGCAAAGCTATTGGCTATGTCTTAGGCCCGAAAAAAAAAATAAAAAAAAAATCAATACCCAAATTTCAATTTCATGTCAACTTGTATTATCCTTAAAACACACAGAATGTTGATAAAATACAAAAGAAAAGGTAGCATAAACTTTTGCCAAGTTGCGAATTGCGAATTGCAAAACAATATATAACACAATAGCCATCCAACAATCTTATCCTACTTTGTACAAAAGGTTCACTGATTCCGGTTTTATATCAGAAAGAATGGCAGTTTTTTCAACTATTGGTGATCAATGGCAAGTATGTAAGTAAACAGCATATCCGAGACACTGAGCACCAGACAGTGCTGGCTTACCCTCTTCAAGAAGAGCAGCAACCTGACTTTTGGTTGACCGGTTGACCTCGGATTTGAACAGTTGGTGGCTTAGCATTGTTCATTGCCGGCTGGCTTGCCATCCTGAGTTGCCAAACAAATTAGTTTTGATTAAATCTCACATTAACCAGGCGTCTTTGGAGTTAACGACGTGTTTAATCTTAAGGAAAATGTACCTGTTTTTAATTTCAGCAGTCATGGCCATAAAAGCTTCTTCTACATTGGTGGAACTCTTGGCGCTTGTTTCTAGAAACGGAATCCCGATCTCATCAGCAAATGCCTGCACATCAAAACTAACTCTTTACTATTTCCACCTTTAATCTCAAGTTATTGGCAGTAACCTGTAATCAACATTGTAAAAGAATTGATTTTTAGTCTAATTTATCTAACAGTATTACCTTTCCAGTTTCATAGGACACAACTTTCTGAGATGTCAGATCACATTTGTTTCCAACAAGAAGCTTGTTTACATTTTCACTAGCATAACGATCGATTTCACTCAACCATTGTTTCACATTGTTGAAACTCTCTTGATCCGTCACATCATAGACAACCTTCATCAAAAAAAACAAAATTGTTAAAATAATTCCCATAGTCCCCTATTTTTAAAACATATTCTTAGCAAGAATGATGAAAAGATATTGAGATAATAAATCATTTACAATAATGCCATGAGCTCCACGATAGTAGCTGCTGGTGATCGTTCTGAAACGTTCTTGCCCAGCTGTATCCCACTGTATCGACAAAAAATGGTGATGATAAATAATGTAGCATGAAAAAGACTGAGTAATTAGCACATAAAATATAGGTTTTCATGAGTAACCAGAAACACAAACTTAATGTGGAACGTTCTACAATTATGTAGCTTAAAAGATTGAGTTAGAAGCTTACAATTTGAAGCTTAATTGTTTTACCATCCTGTTCCACTGTACGAATTTTCTACAAAAGAGAAATCAAAACTGGTAAAAAAGATGGTTCTATAAAATCGTAATCAGGTAAAACTAAAAGACCAATCAAGAGCTGCTTACAAAGTCAACGCCAATGGTGCTAATGTAACTTTCCAAGTATGAATCATCCTGCGGTACAAAAGTAAAAGAAAAGATGGTTACCAAATTGTTTGAAACAAATTCAGAGACCAAGTGTCGTTAAATTTTAGTTTTTTTCAAAGAACAGTCTTTTTGGAGTATAGGTTTAAGGTTTCTTTCAAATTCGACGCACAAACGAGCACGCAAAGTATTTCTTTAAAAAAGAAGACCCTAAACCAAAATTTGCAACGATCAGAACTTATATATAAGTATATAACCAAACAATTTGTTACATGCTTTAACTGTCTGTTCAGCAAAAGGCATTATCCAGCATATAGATATTGACAGCCATGCTGATCTATCATCTATGTATGCAAACTCGCCTCAAGTCTTTAACTAGTGAATACTTGTGCAAATATAAGAAACAAACTGATTGACTATAAGAGAAAAGAAGCACAAAAAACTTACAGCAAAACGCAATAGAAGACATGATTTTCCGACTCCTGAATCTCCAATGAGCAATAGCTTGAACAGGTAGTCGCTACAAGAGAAAGGAACCGATTAACTTTGGCAAGCCAAAAATTAATATTTTTTTTACAAAAAATAGATGAACAAAACATATGTATAAGTATTCATGTCATGATACAGTAAAAGATACAAGAACATAAAACCACTACTTTCTCCTGAAATTTCACAAAAGCACAATAACTTGTGAATATCTAAGCCAATGTTCCCCGAAAAAAAGAAAATTCCATTCAAAACATCAGAAGTACTATTGTATAATAGAACATCCAAGAGTGCTTCTAACTTCTAAGCATGAAAAAGAGTGCTTGCCGTTGCGTGTTCTTACTTCACAGTAACCGCTGAAAGGATAAGTTATCCACAATTTGTCATAAACCTCACAACCTATTAAAATCCTAACTTACATCTCACTTGACTTTAACCACCAACAAGAAAAAAAACAGCAATTAATATAAAAAAACTTTTCATATTGAGGACATATCTACTAGTCCGAAAATTCTCACAACCATCCCCAAAACTAATAGCTTTACAATCCACTTAAAGCATTAAAAATTCAAACTCATATGTAGATGTAAATGAATCTCTGTCATAACCATGGTTATTAAAATCCATCACTCCATGCGCCTACAACCTAGGCCCATTTTCCAAGCGAGGCCCTTTAATTGCGCTTTATCTCCTACGCCCTCGCTTCAGCTCCTCAGGCACACTAAATACGATTTATTATTTGTTAATGTAAAACTATTGATCTTCACCACAATACCGATTTAAGCAACTTTCATCAAGAGTCCCGAAATCCCAATCCAGTTTAGAATTTTATAACTTTAGAACTAACTTTGTGGAGAGTATAAAGCGCCTATCCTCTATAAGATCTAGCTCAAGCATTTCAATCCTGTTTTTGGCTGCACATTATTGGACAGCTTTATTGGCTTTCAGCTGCAACTTTTGGTCTCAAGATGTTTCAGTTGTGCAGAATATTTGCTAACATTAAAGGAGTGGTCCAAAATTTTGGTATAATGAAGCTATGTGAAAATGTGGCGATCTAGATGCCTGAAAGGTGCCGAGGTTTCTAGTCGAAGTTAATGAAGGGCGTATCCTCTAATAATTTTAGTCCAAGCGGTTCCGGTTGTTTTTAGTTTCCATAGTTTTGGTTGGGTGTGTGTAGTTTTTTGTATTCGATAGGCGAGTGTCATGTATGTGTATCTTTTCCTTTTTATCCTGGTTTCTAACCTTTGGTTAGGAAACCTTTTGTACTCGCTGACGTTTTGGTTTTTCGTGTGAAATAAAAGTATCTCCTTCTCCGTTAGAAAAAAAAAGTTTCGAAATTACATTTGAATTTTAGGGCTTTTGGTATTAATCAGGTGATATTAAATGTTATACAAAAGCTTTTGTTTATTTTATTTGAAGAATAATATTCTAATACATAATATATTTTTTATTTTTTTATTTAAGTGCACTTTTTTTTCAAGCCCTCGCTTTTTTGCTCCTTGTACCTAGGACCTAGGCGAGACATATGCGCCTTGAGTGCGCCTAGCACCTTTGATAACTATGGATATAACTAACCAGTCACACAAACCAGCAGCAATATGTTTGATCTAAAAGCTTTCAACTTGAAAATAACAATTTCAACTGTCACACTTCAACAATCCAAATACATAATTGGATCTATAAACCCCAAATTCAATATAACAATAGAACCCTAAATCATCATCATCATCATGAACAGTTTAAAACATAAACAGATAATCAAAGTACAATTGAGCATCTTAAGCAATCAACAAACAATAGATCTAGTAGACTCACATCAGGCATAAATAAAATAAAAACTGGAAATTGAGTTAACAATAATAATTATAAAAAACATACTATTCAGGATTCATCTTCGTGTATAGAGTTGAGATCGATTAAATCGAAGATAATCGGAGGTTTTGTAGTCGCCGGCGAGAAAGAACGGAATAATATTAATCGCCGGAGATAACGTTTAGAAAGTAAACGATTTGATTTGATTCTGAAATTAAGTAGGGATACAATAATAATATAATATTATTTTATTATTTTTTTAACGGGCAACAACTCAATCCCGAGCACTCTCGAAGCACTCATTAGACAAAGGAGCATTCCGAGAGTAACTCGGGTTCATCAATAATTTCACATCAGTTCCCGAGAAAAACCCACCGCTTGAAAACCCACTGTGATAAAACATGACCTATCAGCAGTATTTTGGTACCGATAGGACTTAAACTCCCACCTCTCATAACGAAAGCAAGGAAGATGACACGGGAATTGGCATATTATTTTAGAGTAAATTGCCAAAATGGCCCCTCAGGTTTGGCCCAAAATGCTTGTTTGGTCAGTTATCTTTTTTTTCTGCCAAAAGCACCCCTTACAGATCGAAAATTGCCATTTTGGCCCATATTTAACAGAGTTTCTAACTGAGTATTGAAAGTCAGTTAAGTCTCAGGGGCAATTTCGTCCTTTCAACGCACTCCTTCTTCCTCATCATTTTCTTCAACCTACCTGCACCCACCCCTCATTCCACAACTCCACCATCCTCTCCTTTCTCTCTCTGCTCTCACCTATCTCTACGAAACAATCATATCCCCATCTTAACCAAAATAAATATATAAAGACAGCCACACATCTGCCTTCATAAAACAAACACAAATAATCTAGAGAGAAAGACAGACGAGAGGAAGAGAGGACCGGGGAGGGGTTCCGACCACCGTTCGCGGCGGCGACACCCATCTCCAAGTAACACAGCCACCACCATTGTAACACCCCAACCGATGGCGGAAACATTGGGATGTCACGTATTGATGATTGTTCAGTAGCTCATGGTGAATAATAAATTCCATTAAATAATTTAAATGAATTACATACAATTGTTCTAGAATTTGTACATCAAATTGAATAAAGCTATACACATATCTTCAAGCATAAATTCAAATCTTCAAGCAAATAGAACCTGAAACATGTTAAGTTGAAAATGTTTTTGGGTCAACAAAAGTTGGTGAGAATTACATAGGTTTTTGATAATAAAATGAATAAAATGTTGTGCAATTCATGTGTCATGTCAATCTAGCCCATATGTGAGAACATACTAGAAATAAATCGAGTGCATAATCAACCCTGATGACTGTTATAAAATGATACATACCATACGCTCATGGTCCAATTGAATATGTTATGCGATAACAAACACCCACGTAACCTTTGTAGGAGGCACGTATCCGGGTGGGATTGTCAGTCCAATAGATCTATCAATGTATACCGTCGGCTGATCAATGTTAATGATTATGCTAGAATTGTGCTTACCCTAGTCATGTTCAAGACATAATGCAACATAGAAAAACACATAGACACATTGATGATTGAATTGCATATATGATGTTGTAACATGTTTCACCCCAAAAACGGTGATAAATAGAAAAGGGGCTATGTAAAACTCACCTTGGTAAAATGTTATATATGTTGAGGAATGTGTTGACCAAATGTATCAAGTATCACCCTAAAATGAGGTAATAAATATGTCTAAGTCTATCAAGTCTACAAATGTATAAGTTCTAGGGCTTCGAATTGGGGATAAATGCTCGTTTGAAAAATATTAAAAATATTCGCCAGTTGAGAGAAATTTAGTAAATAAATAACTAAAAATCTTTTTATAAATGTTAAACCTAGGATGGTCACAAGAATGTGTTTAAAGTATAAAAATAATTTTTATGAAATTATTTTCTTTAAAATAGATTATTTAAATCTATTTATAACAAATTGTCAAAATCTAACTTTAATATTTAAAAATATTAAAATTAAATAATTTTTAGTTTAAAATTCACATTTCTGTTCTAAATGATCAGAAATAATTTGTATAAAATTTTGGTGCAAAAATAACAAAAATTGAATTTATTATGATTTAATTATGATTAAAACTAACAAAAATTGATTAAAAATGTTAAATAAATGATTTTACTGAATTAAAAATTATTTCAGTAAAGTTTAACTTTATAAAAAGTCAGGATAAATTTTGGAGAATTTAATAAAATTGTTTTGATATATAAATGGATTTTTATAAATATAATAGTATAAAAATGATTTAATTATTATAAATACTAAATAAATGAATTTCTGAAAAATAAAAAATTACAAATAAAACTTTTATCTCAGATTAATCAAATATAATTTTTTTAGAATTTATAAAATAGTTTTGATATTTTAAAAGAATTTAAAAGATTAAAAGGTTTTAATATATATATATATATATATAATTGTTTGTTTTAAAAAAAAAAGAAAAGAAAAGAAAAGAACAAAAAGCAAGGTCAGAGCCGGGACTCGAACCCAGGTAACCCCTGTGGAGGAACAAGGTCACAACCACTTGGCCTAGGCCGGTGGTTGTGATGTTTTGCGTTTAAAATTAATTAAATACATATACGTGAATCAAGTTTATCCCCAATTTCAAATGACGAACCCTAGATTTTGCAATTGGGCAAATCAGATAACTTTAGCCCGATTAATGTTGGGGCTATTGTTGTTTGATAGCCGACTAATGAAACCCACAAAAGAACGAAGACTCACAGTTATGAATTGATGATAATCGTCGGGTCAAAGCAAAAGTCAAACAACGAGCTTGATTATAACAATTAGAGTGTTACAGAGAGAATGGGAGGTTGAGAGAGAGTTGTGAGCGAGTAACAAGGTTCGCAGAAGGTCTGATTATATAGGGGATCAAAGGGTTGTGTTAATTGGAAGGTTTGACCTTCGATAATAATCATACGCGTATAAATTGAATAATTGGTCAACGATTGACGTGTAATAGACGTGTAAACGAGTTGTAATAGGCCGGTAATCACCCAAATTTACCAAACAAAGATCAATCACGAGTTAATTTGCTGGATTGATCAACAAGGTAACCCACAGTTGACTTTCCTTGTCAACTGTGAAGGTTTTAATGTGTGTATATAATTAATTTAGACCGGGTAAATCCCAGAAAGATGGTCCAGCCCAGTTGGTTGTTCATGTGTGTGTGTGTGTGGCTTTGGCGCGGGTTCGAACCCCGGCCAAAGCATATAATTATTTTTGACATTTTTGCAATACAACACCTGTAACATTTGTACTTTTCGTATTTTCTATTCTAGTTCTTGTATTCTTGTATCTTTCCATTTTGTACCCTTGTAATCCCGAGCTTATGATCAATGGAAAAGTATTTTATCAATTGCATCTAATCTTAATCTATTTCATTTATTCTATAAATTCTACGCAACGCAAACTTTATATAACGTCGCGTGATCCTTAATTTTCTTGTATTATAAATTCTATATTTAACAAATTCTAAGTTCGCCTTTATTCGTTTCGTTTAGGTTACTCCTACCAATTCTTGACGGGTCGTCGTTATAATTCAATTTAGACTTTATAACAAGAAACTTATTTAGTTAAGATCTTAATATATACTTATTATTAATATATATTTATTATTAATAAAACATATATATATAATAATAATAATTAAAAAAAAAAACATAACATTAAATGTTATGTAAGGATTGCCGTAGACTTTTTTTTTGTTGTCATTATTTATTTATTTTTTCTTTTTCTTTTAAATATATATTTACCACTAATTAACTTCTAACCACCCTAATTAATTCATTAAATACCCAACCCCTTTACCTCAACTATAAATACACCACTCCTACCCATTCTAACACTTGCTCATTTCTAAATCCTCTCTAATCTCTCAAGAATTCTCTCAAGAATAAGTGAGTTTCTCACTTCACCTTCAACCTCTCTTCTACTTTCTTCACTCTCCTCTTCTTCAAACCCTTTGAGGAAACCTCTAGGACCTCTCTCCTATTTGCCATGGCAAATAAACATGAGTAGGGCACCAATTTGAGGCCTCAAATGTGGTCATCTTCTATTATCTTTTATGCACTAAGTTGTTAATAATACCAACCAAGTTCACCAACAACTCAATGATGGAGGGACTTGTGTTATGGTTCATGGTTGACAAAAGGAAGGCCAAGGCTCATCCAAACTAAGTCACCATACCCTACTTTCTAAGTTATATTATATAAATACTAAATTATATAAACTCTACTAATTTAATAACTCGGAAAGGTTTGTGGATACATCCCTACCTTACCAATGCTTGACTCTCCTAACCATCCGAATCACCTCTATGGTGGTTTGTGTTTTGGTTCGCCTAAAAGGCTTGCTTGACTCTTATGACCATCCGAATCACTATCATGGTGGTTTGTGTTTTGGTTCGCCTAAAAGGCTTGCATGACTCTCGTGAATCTATAATCTAAACTCAAACCTAAGACTCTTAATTTTTTCTAATTCTAGTTAACCAAGGCTAAGGAACTAATCCCCCAAGACTCATTCTTTTGGAACCTTGCTAAAACGCACCCAAAGGTGAGTTCATACTTGTCCCCTTTTTACTCTTTATCACTTTTGGGGTGTAAACATGTATCATATGCAAAACACACTAATGCTTTCATAAACACACATGCTCAATCTATTAAACATACTTATATGCTACTTGCCATGCTTATGATTCTTAGATACTTAGACATAAATCATTAACTATTATTAGCCCACTTAACATGTATAGCGCTATAGGACTAGCACACCGCCCCCTTTATGGGTCATTGTTAAGATTTAAACGGCCTAACATGAATATGTTAGGTATACGCTGTGGTACTCGCGGGTTTGAGTTATGTCTTTTGTATGATAGGTATGTGCAATGCTATAGTATGAGATTTGAGTAAACCATTCTAAAATACTATGTATGTAAACTAAAACTAGTATGCTCACCAATGCTTTATGTGTTGACGGATATTTTATACATGTTGCAGGAAATGTTTGATGCAAGATATTCAAGAAATCTACTTAGGATTGGACTAGAAACTCACGCTAGTTTAAGTTCTATATTTTGATGTCGTATTTCTCTTTTCATGAAAACAATTTGTATTATGTTATCTTTTTAGACGATGATTATGCTATGAATGAAATTTTATCTTTAAATCATATTGTCACGAATTCTAGTGTCATGAAGTCTTTGAACAATCTATCACAAGTCTCACCTCGATGTTTCCGCCATCGGTTGGGGTGTGACAACACCCATATATAATATTATATATATAGTATTAGGGTTCCACAAATGCGACAAAAATAATAAATGCGATGAATAAGATGAAACTTGACGTTTTTATTAAATGCGAATGTGTAACGTACAAGTATTTAATGCGTAATGTTACAACCATCACCACCCCTCAAGGGTTTAAGAGAGAGAGAGAGAGAGAGAAGAGAGAGAGCGACGGGGATTAGAAACTGCCGGTCACGATCCCTGACCCGCTGGACCTGTTTTGACGGTTAAAAGACGACAGCGACGGCGGCAGTTTGGGTCCCGACTAGGGTTGGGTTGAGTTGACCAGATTAGGTTAAACCAAAAGCCTAATAATAATCAGTGGTGGTGGCCGACGTGGTTTGATACAGTGGTGGTGGCCGACCCAACCAACCCAACCGGTCTCCTTCACCGACGTGGTTTGATACAGTGGACGTGGTTTGATACGTGGTTTGATACAGTGGTTTGATACAGTGGTGGTGGCAGACGTGGCCGGAGCTTCGCCGGAGGTGGAGGAGACCACCGGTCTCCTTCTCTCTCTAGTTCACCCTCTCTTTCTCTCTCTACCAACATCAATGTTACGTGAAACTATTTTTTGATGGCAGAGAACTTGTGGTGAAACTAAAATCAGTCATTCACCCAATTTCTTTATTTCCTCAATCTCTCTCTCTCTCTCTCTCTCTCTCTCTCTGTAGTTAGGTGTGTGTTTGTTTGGGCAGACAATGGTTTTTGGAGGTGGTGGCAGAGCAAATAATAGGTTTGGGGGTTTTTATATGGAGAAGATGAAGTACAGATGAAATGACGAAAATGCCCCTGATATTTAACTGACTTTCCATCCTCAGTTAGAAACTCAGTTAAATATGGGCCATTTTGGCAATTTTCGATCTGTGAGGGGTGCTTTTGACAGAAAAAAAAGATAACTGACCAAACAAGCATTTTGGGCCAAACCTGAGGGGCCATTTTGACAATTTACTCTATTATTTTATTATTAGTTAATGGGGTTAAGAATGTAGTTAAAGTGTGGGTGACGTAATTGAATAGGAACAATCTTTGACACGTGTTTTGTACCATAACCATTAACCGCAACTTAATTGCCCTTATCTTTGCTTTTTATCGTAACACCAACATATATTATAAATTAAATCAACTTTAACTTTAAGATTGTGGGTCAAGTTATTCTACACAAGGTAATAAAAATGAGAAGGGTGAGAAGGATCCAAAAAACACAATAAATCATGAAATATGACACAATGAGCCACAAAATATAACACAGTGCCAAAAAATATAACACAATGCTGAAGAAAAAAGACACAATCAATTGAAAAAATGACACAATGATGAAAATAAGAAAAAGACACAATGGTACATAAAAGACACAATGATATAACGCATATTCTAAAAACCACAAGCTAAAACCTCAAAAAAACGAAGACCTAAAAACTCACGTTGTAAGGTTTGATAAAACGGTTCCAATGCCGCTTGAATGAGTTCAATCGGAGTCCGTTTGATACTCTTCCTACGACTTCCTATTTTTCTTTCACTGTGTATTTGATCCTAACCCTTAAGATTGTATACGCTTTCATTCCATGATCAATAATATGAGTTAGTTTGAAGAACATAATCAACCTAAATCAATTTCATAATCATGACCAATAAAACAAGTTAGTTGAAGAACCGGATCAACATATAAAATCTACATGTGTTTCTAAGGTTATTACGTTTCCTAAGACTATGTGCATAAGGAACAAAAATACTTTGAAAATTGATCGACTACTCAGGTAAAAGGAACAAAAACAAATAGTTCGTGATCTTTAAGTCCTGTGGATTAATATCAAACATTTGATAGGGGTGGACTGTAGGTCTGTAACTCATTGAAGTAAAGAATGCTTAAGGGGTTGTTTGGTAGCCTCTTAATAAGGCTCTTAACCATTCAGCGCTTAATGATTCAGCATTCAGTGTGTTTGTTTCAGCTTTTGAATGAAATGGTTAAGTCTGAATCATTAAGATTTGGGATATTGCTGAACCATTAAGCACTGAACTAGGCTGAGTCTTAACGAGACTCCCCTACCAACGTGGGACAAGAAAACTAACCATTAAGAGGTCCAACTTAATGATTCAGCGCTTAACCATTCAGACTTCTTAACCATTCAGATCTCTTAATAATTCAACACTTAATCAACGAAACAGCCCCTGAAAAACTAATCATTTGCAGTAGTTTTTTTTCTTAGGATTTTTTTGGTTTACTTTTTAGTGCAACTTTTGAGTCTTTTACCTTTTTGTCCTATTTTAATTAATATAATATTACATATATCAAAACAACTAGTGGGAATGCCCGCGCGTTGCGGCGGGTGCTTTGTTTTGCCGCTTTGTTGTTGTTGTTGGGGTACGAATCCTTGCAAACACTTTTAGATTGGCTCATATCCTTCGTTACTTTGACGCAAGCGCACGCTTATTTTTTATTTAGAATGTCCTATTATGAAAAGAAATATATAAAAAAATAACATGCACATATGGTAAAACAATCAATGTAACAATGTTAGAAATAACATGAATGAAATAGCGTTTTTGGAATATTTAAACCAAAAAAGGGACATTGTGGAGATATAAAAAATCAACACTGCTTATTTCTTTGTGATATGGCACGATTCGTCTTTGAGTATAGTTAGTATACAATAATGAGCAAAGCAATAGCGTACGTTCAGGCCTCCTATCCTCTTAAGACGGTAGAGTGTGCAAGTCGATTGACTCCGAATGTGAAGGCGCCCATCCAAAGGTTACACTCGTGGGTGCGACACGTGTTCTTTATGCTATGAAAAGCTTTTGTCATGTGTTTCTTCAAGTCTTCGTTCACCTTCTCTTCGTTCCACATAAACGCTTGCAAGTCCTGTAAATTCAAACACCAAAATGAAAATTTGTGTATTAATCTGATCTAGACAATAAAGAAAATGATTACAAACAAAATTAAAATTATTAAAGAAAATGATCTATGATGTATGTGTCAACTGGTTTTGGCGTTTTCCCCATCCAACTTTTAGTTATTAACTTAATTATCTTAAAAGTCTTAATTTGGCACACTTGAGAGAAAACATAATTTAAACTGGCCCATACATAAGTAAACGGTTCTAAATTACCACCTTGAATGCATATATCTAGGACAAGATTAAGCAAGTGATCTCATATGGATAGTAACAGTAAAGCAAACAAATGGTACACATTGGGGTCACAGCAAAGTTGGACCATTGATGTGACTTTAATAGAAGTGTGACTATTCATCAGTCTATGGTATTACTCCATCAAGAGAGAGAGAGCACTAATGATGTGAGAGATGGGAGAGGTACTGCATTAATCTAGCTATTACTTATGTAATTGGAGAAAATGTGGTGGTCCAAAATCAGTATCATAAATTATAATGATAACCATGAGGCAAATAGGTACTTGTTTTTAGTATAAGAGTTCGTAATCTATAACTTTGACACTAATCTTGGTTAAAAAGAATCATATCCTTGAGGAGTTGTTGACTTAAATGCCTAGAATAAAGAAAAAAGAAACAGCGCATATCAATATTGTTTTTCATATATGGTGATGGTGCATACTTTCTAGTGAAAATTTTAACATTGTGTTCTCTTGTACTATAAACAAGAAAGTGAAACTCTGATTTAAAAAAAAACGCAAGCTGTTAAATTTTCAGAAACTGCAAGGAGCATTACAAGCCCAGCAAATTTCAAAAGAATGGCATTGTAGCAGGATCCAATTTGTTGCTAAAAAACATTCCATTATACAACCATGACCCAAAACAGTTTTAAGTGTTAACAGCATGCCATGATGCAATCAAATAATCACTGAAAAATTTGACAGACCTTGAGTATAGCAACACCATCCAAAAGCTTGGCAACCTTTCTTGAAATCTCTTATCATAATCAGATGTGTTTGGCTTAATTGCTGATCTTAGCTATCAAACAATAACAATTAATATTTATAAATTTGTCAAACTATTTTTTACAGAATTATTTCAATGGAAGTGCACCTGTTCACTTCGTTCTTCGATAGAATTCTTATCACCTGTTCATTTTGTTTCTTTGGTACAAAATGAAATGAAAGAAATTAATTTATTGTATATGTACTTAAATCTATACATTTAGCTACACATGAAGCTAGCAGAGACTTACAGGTGATTAATAGTGGATGCTTCATACAAATATCAAATCTGCTTTTCTTGAGAAGCATAAAGAATCGAAAGCCTAACCCTCAGTTGGTTATCACTGGTAACCGATCTATCCGAGCAAAACACTATATGTAAGCTTGCAGATCCATGCATTTTTAACCAATACAGATGCTGACAAGCACCATAACCACCAAGAAGTTCGTACGATGTCTCCGACTGATCCATAGCAACACACATGTCATCGTTACCTAATCCAATCACCACAAACCACAAAAATAGCATCAATCAGCTTACTAAATCCTTAACCTAAACAACAAATAATAAATCAAATAAGAAGGGAAAAATCAACAAATATATATAACAAAACAAGAACTTAAACACCCAATCAATTAAACCGAATCAGATACAACAACACTGGTTAATTTCATCATACGTAGATTTTAGTTGAAGAACAAAAAGAATTAGAATAGAAATCAGAGACTGGTAGAGTAGTAAGTTATGACCATGTGAGGAGAAATGATTCATCAGTAGAGACGATGCAATACGGATGGATGGAACTGAAGTATAAATTCATGTTAGCAACCAGGGAAACAAAGAGACGGAATTAAATTTTATCATTGATTGATTGTGTACGTTCAAGAATGTGAGGAGCAAGGAATGTGAATGGAGCAGAGGGGTAGGAACGCATTAGTATTTTGTACTATTGCAATAAAACTTTGTATACAAGGGCATAAAAGGAAGAAAGTGGTAAAAGTTAGAGATTTATGTATGAGACTTTTTGTATGCCATCTTAAAATGATGGTAAAATTACTTCTTACCCATCTCTCCTCCTTAATAAGGTAACATAGATATACTTAAGTAAATAATAAAAATATTAGATAATGATTAAAAAATAATTGTAGCGCAACTGAAGCCATTACACACAAAAGTGAGAAAAAAAAAAGTGAACAAGACAATAAGAAACCTTGCCTTTATAATGGTGACGAGATAATCACTTTTTTCACACTTTTTAATTAATAAGAAACTAAACTTAATACACATAGTCTAACATAATATTAGGCTTTAAACTTTTTAGAGAGAATTACACCGTTTGTTCTTTACGTTTACCCCAACTTGCATCGTATGTCCTTTATCTTTAAATATTACACCGTGTGTCCTTTATTTGAAAATTTTGCACACAATACGTCCTTTACACTAACCCCATCCAAATTCTCAGTTATGTTCAGTCATGTGCCCCTCACATGATGGGTAAAATTGTCTTTTTTATATCTTTTATCAAAAATTACATACCTTATCCTTTGTATGTTATTTTAATTTTTTCTATTTTGTGAAAGGCCAACTAAATCAATATATTCCACCAAAAAAAGGCCAACAGAATGTTAGCACATATTACACTCCAAAACGTACAGACATTATATCCCTACAGCTACAAGGTTTGGTTATTTTAATTTTTTAAATGCAACAATCTCCTTCTTGTGGTGTAATTCAAATATAAATGGTTGGATTTAAAAAATGAAAATAAGAAATTGAAACAGATGTTGACTATATCTTTGATCCTAAGGCATGACCGGCCGGAATACCAAAATTTCGGACACCATCCTACGAAGAATCACCAAGGTTTTTGTAACTAATTTGCCAGAAAAATGTAGCGGTAACGATCTATCGGAGTTTATTCGTCCTTTTGGAGATATCTATGATCTTTATATTGCACGTAAAAGGGACAGATTTGGGAATCGTTTTGGTTTTGTTTCATTCTTAGATGTAAAGGATAGTAAGGAGTTGCTTCGTCAAGTTAGAAACACGCGGATTGGTGATTGTTGGCTTAAGGCCAATATAGCAAGATTTACGTTGGAGGAAGGGGAATTCAGGCCAGAAATGCAGAAACCAACCAAGAGGCAGCCGGTGGAGAAAGATCCCGTTAACACGAAGACGTTCTATGATGGTACTCGATCCTTTACAGATACACTGTTGGGACGTACCAGTACGGTTACAAACAAAATAGTGACGGTGGATAGCAATGTTAACGCGTTCAAAGCTTTGCATGGGAAAGCGGTGGTGGCCTATATGAATGATTTAGAGGCATTGAAAAATATTTATATTATTTTGAATGAGATAAGCCCGCTCTTTGGAAAGGTGCAGTATCTTGGAGGACTATCGCTGCTGATTTCTTTTGAAGACGATGATGAAGTAAATAGGTTTTGTGAACAGGCAAGGAAAGACGTCGGAAACTTCACATCGGTACAGATTTGGAAAGGCCAGACACTCTGTTTCCAACGTCTGGCTTGGATAAAAGTGTTAGGAATCCCGTTACATCTCATCACCAAAGAAGTAATTGATCAGATTGGTGAAGTTTTTGGGAAAATCGTTCATCGTGCTCCTCGTGCAGATTCGGACGGTGATCTTTCCTACGACTATATCGGGGTTCTCGTCGGAGAAGGTAAACCAATCTCTGAAGAAGTGGTGTTAAAATGGTTAGATAAAACCTATCGTGTGTGGGCATCGGAGGAACCGGGTGTATGGGTTCCTGAGTTTTACAAGGTTATGGATCATTCTGATGATGGTATGCGTGATGACAAGATGAATGAACAAACACATGATGAAGAGCCGGAACATGATCCGGTGCATGTTGATTCTGCCGGGATTGTGTCTCCGGTTACTAATCAGCGGGAGGATAGTTTGGAAGGTTCGGAGACTTTGAATGATAGCGTTAATGCGCACATTAATGCTACGGATTTTTCGGGGTCAACACTGGAATTGATAAAGAGGAATTTAATGGCGAGGAGTTTAAGGAAACCACTTTTCAAAAATCAGCAATGATTGAGGAGGTCATTATTGACGCCGAAGATTCTTTTGTCCCAGGTAATAAATTTGATTTTGATAATAATGTCCCTGAAGTTTTGGATAGTGGGGTCAATACTTTTGTGGTGAATAAACGAAAAAAAAATCATTGATGGGCTCAGTGGGCCGGCCCAATCCGGCCTACTCCAGCAGTTTGTAGAAAACGAAAATATTGAAAAAGCCTAAAAATGTTTCTGATATTTTTGGGCTTGATCAATTATTGGGTTTGGATGGGGATGGTGAAAATGTGAAGAACATGGACCAAGAGGAAGATAGGGATTTGGACCTTAATGTTGCACTAGACCAAAATGTTGATGTTGAAAATAGTATTATTAAAGAATCGGAAGTTGGGGCAACAGTTTTGGTGGGTGAACTATTGGGGGCTAATTTACATAATGCACAAGACTTGATTATAGAGTCTTTGGCAACCGAGGGGGTACAAGGTGTGTCCAAATGAATTGCCTCTCGAGTAACATTAGAGGCGTGGGGATTGGTGGAAAATTATGTAAGATTAATAAAATGAAGGCGGATTTTGGTTTATCTTTTATTGGCATCCAAGAGACGATGTGTAGTAATATAACTTCGTCTTTGGTTTCGAGTATATGGGGCGGTATGGGTTTTGAATACGACTTTGTCAATGCTAACGGGAATTCGGGTGGTTTGTTAAGTATTTGGGACCCTAAGGTTTTCGTTAAAAATGGGGTAAATAAAGACACAAACTTCCTTCATGTGTCGGGTGAAGTGTTAGCAAATTCGGTTCGGCTAAACATTATTAACGTTTATGCTCCTCATAATAATGGGGAAAAACGGACTTTGTGGGATAAAATTCTTGGTCTTATGAGATCTATGAGTGGTTGGTGGATTATTCTAGGAGATTTTAATGCGGTTAGGGAGCGGGAGGAAAGGAAAAACCCTGTTTTTGATCCGGTGTGCGCCAGAGATTTCAATGCTTTCATTGACGAAGCTAATCTTTTCGAGTACAACTTGAAAGGATTGCAATATACTTACATGTCTTACAGGAAAGGCGTTTGTACTTGGAGTCGTATCGATCGAATTTTGGTTTGTGAAAATGTCTTAACCAAGTGGCCGAACGCTTGCGTGCGCGCTTTATCTAGAAGCTATTCGGATCACTCACCGTTAATTTTTTCAGTAATTGATTCTAATTTTGGGCCTAAGCGGTTTAGGTTTTTTGATTCGTGGATAGATCGCCCCGGTTGTATTGATGTGATCACGAAGACGCTTAATGGTTGGGAGAACAATGGGGCCGCTGATTCTAATTTATTAAACAAATTAAAACTGTTAAGGGCTGAATTGAGGCAATGGTTCAAGGCTTATAGTGCGATGGAAAGTGAAGAAGAATACAATTTGCGTAATGAGCAAGAGTTGTATGAGAAACAGTTGGAAAGCGGCGATATTGATGAGACTAGTTTGTGGATTTGGTCCGAATGCAAAAAGTCAGTTGAAGAGATTGAGGCTCATAAGGCGCGGGATCTTCGACAAAAATCCCGTGTTAAATGGGCCTCGCTTGGCGACGAAAATTCAAAATTTTTTCATGTTGTGGTTAATGGGAGGAAGGCGAGGAATGCGATCCCGGGCATTAAAATAGACGAAGAATGGGTTACTAAACCGTCATTGGTTAAACGCGAAGTTCTTAAATTCTTTAAAAACCATTTTCATGAACAGCATGTTCGTCGTCCTTCATTATTATGTGAGGGGATGAATCAGATTAGTGTGGCGGCTAGAGAATCTTTGATAGTTCCTTTTTCTAAACAAGATATCAAAGAGGCGGTTTTCGAGTGTGGTTCAAATAAAGCTCCGGGTCCAGATGGGTTCAACTTTCGTTTTATTAAGCGTTTTTGGAATCTTCTGGAAGACGATTTTTTTAACATCTTCACGGAGTTCTATGATTCTGGTTCTTTTAGCCCGGGATGTGGGAGTTCTTTTATTACTTTAATTCCCAAAGTCAAAACGCCTTTGGGTCTTAAAGATTATAGACCTATTACTCTCATTGGTATGGTTAGTAAGGTCGTTTCTAAAGTCCTTGCTAATCGTCTCAAAAGGGTGATGGGTCAAGTTATTTCCGAATCTCAATCGGCTTTTCTTTCAGATCGATTTATCCTTGATGGGCCTCTTATGGTGAATGAAATATTGGCTTGGATTAAAAAAAGAAACCGAAAGGCCTTTATGTTAAAAATAGATTTCGAAAAGGCTTATGATAACGTTAATTGGAATTTTTTGATCTCTATTTTGTTACAGATGGGCTTCCCGCCTCGTTGGTGTAAATGGATTAAAGGGATATGTGCCTCTTCTAGAGCTGCGGTTTTGGTCAACGGCTCTCCAACTTTTGAATTTAGTTGTGGGAAGGGGCTTCGGCAAGGGGATCCTCTTTCCCCTTTTCTTTTCCTGATTGTTATGGAAGCGCTTTCGTGGATGCTTAACAAAGCCAAGGAGATTGGTGTTTTCAAAGGGGTTACTTTTTCTAATGAAGGCGATGTTTTGACCCATTTGTTTTATGCCGATGATGCCCTCATTCTCGGGGAATGGTCGCGTGAAAATATTTTGAGCATAGCCCGGGTTCTTAGAATTTTCTATATTTGCTCGGGGTTGAGAATCAATCTTCATAAATCTAATATTTTTGGCATTGGTACGGAGGTGATTGAGGTTGATAGCATGATGGAGATTTTGGGTTGCAAAAAAGGTTCTTTTCCTTTTACTTATCTCGGTATTAAAGTCGGTGCTAAGATGAACCGCATTAGCCAATGGGAGCCGGTCATTGATGTTATTCGATATCGTCTTGCCTCGTGGAAAGCGAAACATCTTTCTATTGGTGGTCGTCTAGTGCTTATCAAATCAGTGCTAGAATGTTTACCGGTTTATTACTTATCCCTATATAAAGCCCCGGTTGCCGTTATCCATTCCATGGAAGCCATTATGAGACGATTTCTTTGGGCGGGTTCTAGTGAAGAAAAGAAAATCCCATGGGTGGCGTGGGATATTGTTACGCTTCCAAAAAAAAGGGGGTTTGGGTTTATCGAAACTCCAAGAGGTGAATGACGCTCTTCTTCTTAAATGGTACTGGAGATTCAAAAGAGAAAAAACTAGTCTTTGGAAAAAGGTCATTACGGGTTGTCACGGATCTAGTAGACCTTGGGCGTTACTTCCTTGCCAAAAATCTTCGAGTAGTTATTGGAAATGGATTACTAAAGTGGGTACAATGTCAACTTATGATGGCGTGGTTCTTAGTTCTTTTTTCACAGCTGAAGTCGGTGATGGTTCGAATGTTTGTTTCTGGGGAGATTCGTGGCTTCTTGACGTCCCTCTTCGGGTAGTTTATCCCAACCTTTTCCGGCTCGAAAAAGATAAATGGGCAAAGGTTGCGGACCGTATCATTTTTAATGGTAATAATAAGTTGATGGCTTGGAATTGGAGAGTCTATCCGCAGACTTACGAAGAGCTCGCTGAATTATATCAACTTCTAAACAACATCTACGATTTCAATCGCAAAGATGGCGAGGACAGGTGGAAATGGAAGCCGGAATCGAGCGGGATGTTCACGGTCTCTTCTGCAAAAAAAATTCTAGCAAACAATGCTTTAAATACCTCGACAGTGATCAAATGGAAGGGTTGGGTTCCGTTAAAATGCAAAATTTTGGTTTGGAGAGCGGCTCGAAATCGTCTTCCTACGGTGGCAGAACTTCTTATTCGAGGGGTTAGTATTCAAAATACAGCTTGCTCTTTTTGTCAACAAGATATGGAGACCACGATTCACATTTTCACCGGCTGTGAATACGCCCAACAACTTTGGTATAGGATGGAAGATTGGTGCCGGTTGCCGCACGGTTTCACTTTTGATGTTCATGATCTCATTCGCTTGTCGGAAACACAAAATCTTTCTAAAGATAACAAACTTCGGCTGCGAGGGATTGTCTATACTACGTTTTGGATGATTTGGTGTGAAAGAAATTACCGGATTTTTAACAACAAGTATAGAAGCCCGAATGTGTTGATGGAAATGCTCAAATCTACGGCCTACTTCTGGATTAGGAATAGGTCTAGATGGAAGTTTATAGATTGGAATAAGTGGTGTAAATACCCATTGTATTGATGTTTGCCGTTGGTTTTTCCCTCGTAGGTCCTTATTTTGAGGACCTTTCGAGTGTTGTTTAATGAAATGCATTTTTCAAAAAAAAAAAGAAACAGATGTTGACTAAATGGGTATATTAATAATAAGACAAGATAAGGACCACTACTGTTGTAATAAGGAAAACAACCAAATGGGTCAAATTAATTGAATGGTTTGCAAGAAACAACATAAAACTCAAGGTACATTATGCAGTTGGTTGTCTTTATTAATACTTACCAAGTCATTTGTCCTATTAAACAAAAAGATACTGCAGCACTAGGAATCGACATCTTGGCAGCTTACACCCCTCAACAAACACTCAATGGGCATAAAGGCAATACACAGTACTAACAATTTACCATAATGTATGCATAATATGGCTTGTCCACATGTTGCAGGGAGGCTGTATATGCAACCATAAAAGTCAAAGTGTAGCTCTCTTTACCCAAATATAAATTGGATATAAAACATGCAGTCAACCATAAAAGTCAAATTGCAGCTTTCTTTACCCAAATATTTTTTTTGGATCGGCAAACTGCAACATAACAGCTCGCCTCAATCACCATACGCAGCAGCCTTTTTTTTATCCAGTTTGCTCTAATCGACTTATGTAGATTTAAGCAAGTCTCTTACCCAAAAGCATAAATCTGTGGAATGCGACACCAAGCGCTCACCTTTTGCCAGATGCCATCCGAGCTCAGGTCCCATTTCCATTTGTCCGCAGCCGAAGTTAATACCATATCAGAAATTAGATCTGCACACTGCTCCAACTGAGTGATTTCTTCGGTCCTGACTGGTCCGCGAGTCCACTCCCACCGTTGATATCTGCTAGCTATCGTGACGGCTTTCTGCTTTTCTAAAGCAAATAGCGCCGGAACCTGTCCATAAGTGGCCCATCTCCCACCCATTTGTCAACCCAAAACCTAATATTTTACCCAAATATAAATTGGACAGTTATAAAACATGCAGTCAACCATAAAAGTCAAACTGCAATCTCTCTTTCCCAAACAAATATTGAATATAATACTGAATGGGTCAAACAAAAGTTACACAACCAAATTCCCAAACAAAAGTTAACATACCATATGGGTCAAACAACCAAATATTAGCAATTGTATCGAAATAAACCAAATTACCAAAAAAAAAAGTTAACATACCATATGGGTCAAATGACCAAATACTAGCAATTGCACCAAAATATCATAATGTTGCTCCTATGCTTCTTGTTGACGACCATTGCAGGTCCTACTGTTGTGACCCTTGTTCCCACACTTTTGGCAAGTGGAAGTTTTCCCCTTCTTTGATAGCTTCCCTCCTTTGGTTGCTTCTTCCAATTCAATAATAGACTTTTTCCTCACCTTTCTAGGCCTACCCACAGGCTTGTGATGTGTTGGTGGTGTTAATACAGTTGGGACTTGGCACTTAGACCACATTCCAATACCATTTATTGGATACACCTTGAAACTATATACCTCTTTCCACCTATCCAGCCTATAAAGTGGATCCACAAAAGTTTCTGGCATGCCTACTGGTCCATCATAAGTAGCTTTGTTCCAAATTGCAGCAACTGCATGTTTGCAGGGAATACCAGCGATCTCCCATCTCCTACATATCACATAGGCATTACATAATTGTTTAATACTCTTTACTAAATTAAGTTATGGAAACTGTTTTAAGTTACCTGCATGCACAAGTCCTCCTCCTTAAGTCCACAACATACTGACTTGTTTTTGGTCCAGTTACTTGAAATTGGTCTTCTCCATTCCATTGGACAGTATAATATGTTGCATCCTTCTTGATGACCTCAAAAGTTTTAGTTGCCCATGGTGTTAGCAATCTATCAGACTTATCAATCACTTTTAGCACATTAACAATTCTCCTCATTAAGTACTCTCTAATAAACTCCAAAGCAGTTATTATTGGCTTATCCCTTCCATCAACAATCTTTGCATTGAAACATTCACACATGTTGTTTAATAAGACATCTGAGTGTGCCCTACCTATGATTTAAATAAAAGCATATCAGAACATACAACTTATCTAGGGGCTATTATTGGCCATTCATGTTTTAACATATACATACCAAAAAAGTGGGATCTAGACCAATGTTGTGGAGGGATATTAGACAACCACAAATGTGCCTCACTATTGAATTGTTTAAGAGCATCCATTTCCTTTTCAAGATAAACCTGAGTTGTGGATGTGGCTATTTTCCAAAGCATATCTTTGTAAGCTTTTCCTTTGAAAGTCTTCTTCATATTCTCTAGTATATGTCTAAGACAATACCTGTGTTCTGCATTTGGGAACACCTTTGCCAGTGCAGGTAGTATACCCTATGAAAACAAAACAAAAAAATGAGTTAGTGAAATATGTTTTAATAGTTGATAAGTACAAATAAATAGACTGACCTTTTGCCTATCACTGATAAAAGTGAAGTTTGACCTAGCATCTAAATCCAAATCATCACCAACACATTCTAGAAACCAAGTCCAGGAACTTAGATTTTCAGCTTCCACAATTGCATAAGACAGGGGATAGATACCATTGTTAGGGTCAAGGCCAACTGCTGTAAGGATTTGACCAGGGAATGGTCCCTTCATAAAGGCCCCATCAAGACCTAAAATTTCTCTCCCAATTGCCTTGAACCCTTGTTTCAGAGAGCCTAAACATACATATACCCTTTTGAATTTCCTAGTTTTTGCATTTAGATCTGTACATGGCTCAACTTCAATGTGAACTGTAATACCATGGTTGGTATGCATCAACTCCTGTAAATAATCTCTAAGAAGACCATATTGGGACATGTAATCTCCATGTAGTTGTGTTAATGCTTTAGTCTTTGCCCTAAAAGCTTTCATCCTTGACACCCCAATTTCATACTTCCTCTGGAATTGTTCTTGGACAGCTTTAACAGGAATATTTGGATTTTCTTCGATCTGGTCCATAAGTTTCTTTGCCAAAAAGTTTGAAGTACAATGTTTGATGTTTCTAGATTGATGACACTTATGTTCATCAACTAAAGTTCTAACTATCCAAGTATCAATATCCTTTTCTTTTGAGACTAAAATCACCCAAGGACATTGATGCTTTAGAGGGTCTAACTTTTTCCCTCTACCACCCACATTTTTGCTTTCTTTATTGCCATTAGCAGAAGAACCTTCCCCACTTTTTGTATTTTCTTTAGAACGTGCCCCACCTTTTACTTTAGAACCTGCCACCCGTTCAAAAGGTTCAAATGTTGGCATGTCACCCCAACAAACTGCCCTCACCCTATTGCGATCATCCTTTATAATCCTTAATTTCCTTCTTGTTTCAACAGCATGCACTTTGATCAGATCCTTTACCCTCCTACTTGGTTCCAAAAGCTTGTCCAATGAAGAAGTTGCTTTTGTTTTCATTTTTATTTCTAAGATATTTCAACATATTTTTCCGAACACTACCTTCATTCGCATCAGAGTCAGACCCACTTTCCAATCTATCATTATCTAAAACTTCATCATTTAAATCAATGTTTGGGTTACTTTCTTCAACATCTTTATCAATGTTCAACCTAAAATCTCTCATGTCAACCTCAACATCATCAATAGGATTCTCATCACAATCAAAGTCACTATCATCATCTTCATCAGTATTCCTACCATTTTCATTCTCATTTTCACTATGATAATATATTTCAGCTACATTAGAAAGGATCAAATTCTTACTGGCATCAGTACCAAAGAAAGGATCAAATTCTTCATGCAAATTGTAATCAGCAAAAAACTCTTTAACAACCTCTTCGGTTAGTCTCTTACATGCATTAGGTTTAGGTACCTCTTCAAACTCAGTGTAAACATTCATGATGGTTCTATGATCATATACGAATTTTAAAAACTCAATAACGTCCAAGTCACTACCTAAGGCTCGAAGACCAAAATCTAAATCACCTTCTGGATCTAAATATTGGTAAGACCTAACCATATTCAGTGGGTAATCCAGATTCTTCAATATATCATTCAAGTCATTCATAGAGAAGCAATCACCATTAAGCAAATCAACAATACTAACCTTGCCCTCCACATACTCCTTGTTTAGAGATTTTGTGAAATAGCCCCCATGATGTAGTTTAATCGAGAAGAGATTAGTGTATGTCTCTACATTATCCAAAAATAAAAACTAAAAATTAGTGCTTTCAATATAAACAGAATTGGGAATAAGGATGAATGAAGTATTACCATATATCTGATCAACATCTGCCTGTTCGAGATGCTCACGAATGCAAAATTTTTGTAGACGATTATCAGGTGGAGGTTCAGTCATGGTGTTTCACGTTTGGGTGTTAAGGTTTTGAAGGGAGTTTCACGATGGGTTTATGATCTTATTTAGGCTGTTTGCAGGGTATAGGAAAGAAGATGAGGAGACTTTATAATCTGATGTTATAACATACAAAGGACAATGTATGTAATTTTTTATAAAAGATATAAAAAAGACAATTTTGCCTATCATGTGAGGGGCACATGACTGAACATAACTGAGAATTTGGATGGGGGTTAGTGTAAAGGACGTATGGTGTGCAAAATTTTCAAATAAAGGACACACGGTGTAATATTTAAAGATAAAGGACATACGATGCAAGTTGAGGTAAACGTAAAGGACAAACGGTGTAATTCTCTCAACTTTTTATTAATTAATGTAGTAAAAACTAAACTCACTGGTAGGGATGGCAAAAAACCCCGAGCCGGACGGGTATACCAGAAACCCGAAGCATTTGGGACGGGTATACCCGATACCTGACGGGTATTGGACGGGTTTGGTATTGAAAAAAAAAATATTTCGCGGGTATGGGACGGGTATGGTACTAGGTGATACCCGACCCGATTACCCGAAACTAAATACCCGTCTACCCGAAATATATACCCGAATACTTTTAAGTTTTATATATATCTTTTTTTAACTATTTTTTTAGTAATGTTTCATTCTAGTAGATTCATTATATGAAGAATAAACCTTTCGTCTAAAATATATATTCTAATAACATTATTATTTTTATTTATATGATATGAAATATATAAATAGTTTTCAAAATTCATACTATAATATCCATTTACATAATAAATGTTTCAAAGATTATTATGATGATGATAATATATATGTTACTTATTACAATTTCATATACTCTAGATTTCTTAAAACACAAGACTATAAAAGAAAATTATATATATATATATATATATATATATACATACACACATGCAAATACCAACGGGTATACCCGATACCCGCGGGTATGCTCTATACCCGACGGGTAATACCCGACAAAAACCCGACGGGTAATGGGGCGGATATGGTATGAGATTTTATAATCGGGTATGGTTATGGTTTTAGCCAAACCCGACCCATACCCAACCCGTTGCCATCCCTACTCACTAGTCACTACACATATTATGTGGGCTTATATAAGACCATTAAGCATTAATCGGGACCAGGACTTCAAGACAGTTTCAATAGATACTAGTAGGGATGAGCTCGGGACGGTATCGGTACCGAATCGATACCGATCCCGACAATAACGATACCGAAAAGTCCAAAAAACCAATACCGATACCGATACCGAACACATACGGTACGGTACGGGTACTGTAAGATATCGGTTCGGTACCAGTATGGTATCGGTATTTTGCCTTAAAATACCGATACCATACCGATCCCGTACCGATACCGATAATACCGAAATCGAAAATCCATAAATATGGGTACCGATACCGATCCCGAAACCCCTCGATTCGGTATCGGTTCGGTACGGTATCTGTAACAACCCTGGCTGATGTGGCCGGGTCATCGGGTCGGGTTATCGGAGCTACACAGCGGAATCCAGGGTAATAACAGTCTTTTAGTCTTCCAGGATCCACGTCATCATGTCTGTTGGGTTACCTGAACACATGTCAAAAATAGTTTCTGTCAACATAAAGTTGGTGAGGTCGCGTATTTTATAAAGTGAATGGCCAGTTCGTTTATTTATAATTCTTTTATTTAAAATATTCTTTTATAAACATGCTTTACGATTCTATTTCTGGAGGGGAACATATATTCTATTAATTCGATTATATGTCTATTATTCCGATTATATTCTATGAGTTGCCATTCCTATCTATGGTATCACTCTGCTTGTGATAATATATGATTATTTCTACCCTCTACTCGGGTAAAACTGGTTCTTGTCCTCTAGTTGGACAAGAAAGGAAATGGCGATACCGTCCAGTACTGTCCTTGTGTTTCTATTACCCCCTTTATATAACTTCTATTATTAATGATTCTTTTGTGTAAAGCATTATGTTTTCTTATAAGTGACATGTATTTCCCCAAAAACACTTAAAAACAGTAAAAGTGGGGAGTTCACGATACTCACTTGTTTGCGTTATATCTTCAGCTAATCTTCTTATTACAATTATATTTCATATATATATATATATTGATACGTTTTACGCGTGGGACTTGTTAGATTGTAATACTTAGGATATATATCATATATACAATTTATATATATAGAATTCAGTATATATTAGATAGTCCTAAACTCGGGGTTTGGGCATTCTAGGCGAAAAGAAACAAAGCTGGCCTTTACAGCTTGGCACGCGAACCTAAAAGAACTCTAGACATAACTTACCCGAGTCTAGTATATCGTTCTATATATCGAATCTTATATATAAACATATATATTTTATATATGTTTATTATTCTCTTATTATTATTATCAAGTCCGTACGTTATTCGTATTATATATATATTCGTATAATTCTAATAATGTTCCTCGTCTAGTTATTGGACCGGGTACTATTCCGAGTGTTGACCGAGTCACTGAGTCGACTCGGTAACGACTTGTATCCTCCAACTTGATTATCGGTACCTCGCAAATACCATAACCAGTGAGTTAATATTATATCACCAATTAACTAATAGAATACAATCAAGTATTGGATCGGAATATAATCACAACAAAACATGACCGGTCTATAGCCGGACTTGTATCGGAGACTGCTGACAGTCACCCGAACTCGGTGACTGTCCGAGTTGGAGCTCGAACAGGAGCATGACAACTAAACCAGCGGGTTTATAATCGGAACAAGGCTCGGGATTCAGAATAAGATCAAGGTTATGGTTCGATAATTTAATCGGTGGGTTTAGTACTGGATAGTTCAAACAGAAGGAGGGTTTGGTAACTGGAGCTTCACCGGGGTTCTACCGGAACCCTAACAGGTACTGACCGGACCCTAGACCTGGCTGGTTATAAGGCTTAATCAACAGTCACCATGACCGGTGACTGTCTCCACACAGGGTAGTAAACAGAGGGACGAGTTAAGTAGTTATGGTTCACCGGTTGTTACGTTGTTAAGTGCTGAGATACAGAGAGATACCTGATGACAGTCACCGGCTCCGGTGACTGTCCGGTTTATTAACTGTAACAGAGAGCGAAGGGGAAAGGTTGTCAGGTTGGAGTTCATCGGACAGGAAGGGTTACCCAATTGTTTAGTGGTGTTTATCGGAAAAGATGAGTTAATCCAGATCGGAAACAGGGAAGAAAGAGGCGGTGTGCTCACCTGATAAGAAGACGACGTACGGCGGCGGTGGTGCCGGAGATTGAGCAGCGATGGTCGGAGAGGAGGCGGCGTAAGCCGGCCATGTTCTCCGGCTGCTGCTGCGTTGTCTATCTTCACACCAATGTGTGTGTTGTATATACAGAGAAAGAGAGCGAGAGGTAGGAGAGAGGGGTGGTTTATATAGAAGAATTAAATAGAGGGTGTTTGGCTACGGGGATAATATCTGGAACTCGCGATAATTGGTAACGAGTATAACAATAGAATAATAGGCGTTTGGCAGCGGGTTAACAACAGATAAGGAGCGTTTAACCGCGATAATAATAATTCAATAATTATTATTTATATATTCGGTTGAAACGGTTGATCGCGAGGTTCGAACTTGAATATTTAATTTAGTGATCAGGTGGTCAGGTCCGACCCGACCCGTTTAAGAGACACGTAAGGTGACGTAACACTTCGAGGTGTTACAGTATCGGGATCGGAACGGGACGGGACGGGATCGGTATTCGGCGTTGTATGCTCATCCCTAGATACTAGCCCGGTCAATTTCTGTTTGGGTTTCTTTTTGTTCAATCATAAGACAAATCTATAGGGGCTTAGTTGCCTACGTCCGAAATCATGCACTAGAATCTAAAATCTTAAATGACATTTTTTCGTAAAAAAAAAATAATGAAACAGTAACTAGCAGATCAGATATCATGATTTAGGGGAAAGTTAATTTAAGAACACTTATATTTCGTGCGAACCGCGAGAACGACATCTAAAACCATTCAAATTCAAATTTTCTTTTTGCATTTATCTTTATTACTAAAATACAATCTCAAAAACACAATTTACGCGTAAAAATTCAAAACGTATACGGAAATAAATTGTTTTTACACATGTGTAAATTTACTGTTTATACATGTGTAAACTGTTTCATTTACACATGTGTAAAAAGTTAATTTGAAAGTGTTTCTGCAAGAAAAGATGAATTATTTGGAAAGAAAATTCATTTATTAATGTTATATTTTGATTATAATGAGGTTTGTATTAAAAAAAATTGATTTTGATTAATTTTTTTACTTGTTCTAACGGTTCTCACAATATTTAGCGTTCTCAAGATAACCCTCCCCTCATGATTTATACCACTTAACTTTATATTTGCCCGGATTTAAACTTACAATATAGGCAAATACCATATCAGGGGCGAGCATAGGCTATTGGGGAGGGGTAAGACTTGCTACCGCTTAACATTTTTTTTTGCAAAGTGATTTTTTTTTAATATTTTTTTGTAGTACGCTACCCTTGAAAATTCTATTACGCTACCCCTCAAAATCCTATTACATTATCTCTTAAAAAAATTTAGCCTAACACTATATCACCACTTAAAAGTCCGCTTAATAACTTAAAAGCCCAATAGCAATCACCACATAAAAGCCCACAACCTACCCCCACTCCTAACTCCTAAGCCCATGTTTGAGTGGTGTGAACAATTGATCGGATAAAAAAAATAGCAGGTTACTTAGTGTCGATCCCTTCCAACCCTCCACATACCACAACCCCTTAAAAAGAATCCGGCCACCTTCCTCCTCCACCAACCATTTTCCGCCCTACTTCACTGCACTCCTGTAGGGCATAATTGCCCCTGTCCTAACCATCGTCCACTGTAGTCCGCAACCACCCCAGCACTTCACCAATGCACCAATTGATTGTGCAACCAGCATTCTTCTAGGCTTCTACTTCTAAATTGAATTGTTTATGTACAATTGTGAAATTGCTTATGATTTACAATTTGTTTCTTTCAAAATGGAAGATGAAACCACAAGCTAAATCTAAACAAGTTCTTATTAGCAGTCTTTTTAAAATAACATTCCAAGAAGATGGTAATATTGCTCCAAGTTTAATATTGCTAATGATATGCACGAAAATAATGAAGTCGCTCTAAGTTCATATATTGGTAATGATATAGAAGAAAATGATGATATTGGTCTTAGTTCAAATATTGCTATTGTTATGCAAGAAGATGATGCCATGATAGTATCGGTCAAAGTTCAATTCCTTCAAACTAGATACCATCAATTTGATGATCTTCCTTCGAATCACTCTAATACACCACCTATTAATAGTTATCACTGTAATCAAACAAACGACATAAGAAGAGCATATATTGGATGGAATGTGTGACCTCGTTGGTGTAATGGTAGCAACAGGGAAACATAATACTTTCCTTTGGTTTATCGGATATTGAAGCTAGCGTTGGTTTCACCGGTTGCAACCGCAACCGTTGAAAGATGTTTTTCTTAGATAAAGCTTATCAAGACAGATTTACGCAATCAAATGGGTAATGAGTATTTGAAAAATGCTCTAGTTTGTACAGTCGAAAAATAAACTTTTGATAAAGTAAAGAGTAAATTGCCAAAATGGCCCCTCAGGTTTGGCCAAAAATGCTTGTTTGGTCAGTTATCTTTTTTTTGTGCCAAAAGCACCCCTCACAGATCGAAAATTGCCAAAATGGCCCATATTTAACTGAGTTTCTAACTGAGGATGGAAAGTCAGTTAAGTATCAGGGGCATTTTCGTCATTTCATCTCTAAACGTTTTAAAACCCCTTTTAACCAATCTGAACTTCATCTTCTCCAACACTAACCCTCTTGATGCCACCACACCCTTTTGTCTTATAAAAACAACACCCACACATACTTCTGTATCAGACACACATGGTAGAGAGAGAAAGAGAGGGTGAACTAGAGAGAGAAGGAGACCGGTGGTCTCCTCCACCTCCGGCGAAGCTTCGGCCACCACCACTGCCGCCATACTAACAACAGGCTCCTCACGACCAATTTTCACCATTATGGTCCCTTCGTCATATCCAATGACGACCCTGTACAGTAGAACAAGATAGTGAAATGAGCTTATGATTAAAATAAATAAATAAATAATACAGCAGAATTTAGGGATTATGATGATGAATGATGACAGAGAAGGTTACCTCTTGTTTAGGAGTGGTGATGATGAACAGGTTGTTGTCTCCGACGACTCTGCAACTCCGGTCACCATCTCCGGTGCAACTCAGGTTGTTGTCTCCGCCGTCTGATAGGGTTGTGTGGGTGGTTTGGGGTTTTGGAAGCAGCACCGCCGGACTCCGCCGTGGGCGGCGGCCGAAATCCCTTCTCTGCAAATATTGATTCAGGTGGAATCCCTTCTCTGCAAATATTTTCTCTCCATATTTAACAGAGCCTTCTCCCCTTCTCTGCAAACAAATAAGCACCTTCTCCCCTTCACCGATTATTGACGGATCAAGCCCTAATAATAAACAGTTGGTGTACATCGCACTCTCTAGCTCTGTTTCTCTCTACTTTTCTCGGTCCATCTTCATTAACCATAAGCTATTACTCTCTCTCTCTGTAAATGTAGATATATAGATAGATGTGTGTATATATATATGCACACAATCTTTCTCTATCTCTCTATAAATCTACAGGCTTCTCATCTCTCTCTCTCTGTAGTTAGGTGTGTGTGTTTGGGCAGACAATGGTTTTTGGAGGTGGTGGTAGAGCAAATAATAGGTTTGGGGGTTTTTATATGGAGAAGATGAAGTACAGATGAAAAGACAAAATTGCCCCTCAGACTTAACTGACTTTCCATCCTCAGTTAGAAACTCAGTTAAATATGGGCCATTTTGGCAATTTTCGATCTGTGAGGGGTGCTTTTCGCACAAAAAAAAAGATAACTGACCAAACAAACATTTTGGGTCAAACCTGAGGGGCCATTTTGGCAATTTACTCTAAAGTAAAAGAAGAAGATGTAAAAATCGATTTCAAGCTTTTCAAACCGAAGAGAATAAATCTATTAGATATGTCGAGTCAAATATAATAAGTATATAAATTTGAGTTAGTATACTTTTGATCGATCATAATACACAACAACGGGAGTATGTAATATTTCATGGAAAATAATTAAAAGTCGTGTACACATGAATTTAATTTGTGATGGGGACGAGCTGTGAATTATTTGTCCAGTGCAATAAAGAACCCAATTTCCATTCCTTTAAAGCGAAGCATGATGCCACGTCCCCTGCCTAACCCCCAAAGCTTTAGCTTTATGCTTCTCAAAATAGACTTTTTTGATAGTTGGTACCGGTCCCTACATTTGTACTTACCATCTCATTTCGTCCTGCATCTTTCCTTTGTTAACAGTTAGTGTTTCAACTATGTAATGTAATGGACATCTACCTCATCCAAATGAAGGTTTCAGTTGTGATTAAAAAAATCTTATAGTTGTGCTTTCATTGTCATGAATAATGTGTAAATTTATATTGGTTTTGAACAAATATATTATCAAATGGCTTTTTAGAAGAGCTTTATATGTTTTGTTTGTAAAAGACTATCAGTTATAAGGTTATACGTTTCTATAAGTCTAAGTCTCTTTCTTAAAAATATGTAATTTTTGGCTTTATAGTCAAATGGAAGGACCTTTTTCCTAATGCAAGTTTGTATTATTAATTTATTTATTTATTTATTTATTTATTTATTATTATTATTATTATTATTATTTGTCGAATTTAACTATTTATGTAATGGATGGATTTAAGCTTCTTTAGCATTAAGCTTGTTCAATTGGCTTGTTGCTTGAAGTTTGCTCGAAACTCAGCTCAAAACAAAATTATATTCTTTTAAGCAGTGTAGGCTGAACAACCACTACTAGAGTAATCTTATTTTGTAGTTTCTACACTGGCTTCTTATTCGGGCAAACATGCAACAACCGGCGAACCACCACAACTTCTTTTCAATCAAATCTTAAACGACCATATACATCCACCAACTATTGCATATATTCATTCGCGCTTCCTCCAAATCCCTTTCCCGTCATCTAAAAAAACTGAAATATTCTAAAAAAGGAACATATTTGGCTCAAATAGCCATGCCCCACGACTCCACAAGCTAGCTTGAATTGAAGCCAAGTGAAAATGGAGCTCATGCTTTTATCTCGGTTTAGTATTTCTAGCCGAGCCAAGTTGCCTAATTTATTTTCTATCTCAACCCTGAGCTAAGCCTGTCTCGAGTCTCGACTTTACTTGTGAATAACCCTGACTAATCCATTTAACATTGGCCTCTAGTCAAGAAAAAGAACTATAGCCACCAAAATTGCACAAAATAAAAAATAAAGGGTCATTCACATACAATGTAAATAGTTCATGGACTATTATTGTAAATCAACTGTCTTAGTACCTTCCAATCCCCTGAAGTACACAGCCTTGTCAGATACACGCACGCTCTCACGTACACACTCTCGCCGGAGATTCCTATTCCGATTCCGATTCCGATTCCGACGGTTATGCAATAATATATCCATCACCACCTACCACCACGCCACGTGTCCGTACCAAATTAAATCCATAATAATATCCTTATATTTCGTTCTATCTCGCTATCCTAACAACTTATTCAACGACAGTAAAATCATTTCAATTCGTTGATCTTTCACCGATCCAGGGCACCGTTTATCTGCAGTCGTCAAATCATTATAATAATATCATATCGTTTTAATTAGACGAATAAGATATTATATTGTTTTTGATATTTAGGTTTTGATTGTTGATCTCTGCACCAATGGCTGCTACTGGTGGTGATGATAAATTGGTCACTATTGAGCCTGATGAGCTCAGGTTTCAATGTAAGCATGATTTGTATATGATTGATTTGAATTTTAATGTGTATGTCATTTCGTATGCTCGTTTTTGATAACATAGGTTAAATGTGTGATAATTAGGTTTTGGATCGCATTGAATCGTGTGGTTTTAGTCGAGGTTCCGGTTTCGATGAGTTAAATGTTTGTATTAGCGCCAGAATATTTGAATCTGATGATTTGGAATTATGTAATTAGTGATTATTTTTTTAGGAAATTTGTGTGTTGAATCCTGTGGAGATCTAGGTATAATGGATGATTTTAGTGAAATGTATGCAGATGCAGATGAATGGGAAGATTAGGTATAATAAGAACATCTTCCCTGATATGTAGACATGTCGTAACTTGTACTTGATGCGTTTATGCTTATTAGAAACTGAAGTATTCATAGCGTCTATGGCAGCTGCACGTCTATCTGTAATATCTCTTTTATGACATCACTTAGAAATTATATGCTTGAAGACCTGTTTAGGTGAATAGTTAGGTTAGGATGGTGGATTGCTGCTTATGCTCATTCCTAAAAACAGATCTAACATGTTGAAGGTTTAAGCTGTTATTGATTGCTCGTCTTTGTGTGATTCATATGCATGACTTATCATTTATCTATTTGATGTTGATTCCAACAGTTGAATTGCGGAAACCAAGCCACTGTGATTTGAAAGTTTCTAATGCCTCGGACAAGAATATTGCCTTTAAGGTATGCTTTTCAGCCTAAATTCGAGATTCTTCTAGCGCATATTACTTTCCGATTCCTTGGTTTATGCTATTCTTTTTATCTTCACCTTCACCCTTGATATTAAGGTGCAATATGAAACTTAGCCCATGATGCTTTCATCCACTTGATATTTGTACCCTTTTCTTGCTATATGCTAGGTCAAAACAACTTCGCCCAAGAAATACTTTGTTCGTCCAAACACTGGTATTATACAGCCTTGGGATACATGTACCATAAGAGGTAAAGTATGTTGCTGCTACAATTTAGACTATCTTAACTTTTAACTGAGAAGTCAAACTTAGGGCTATACACGAGCCGAGTCGAGCCAGGCTAAGCTTGAGCTCGAGCTCGAACTTAAACGAGCCAGCTCAGCTCGGCTCGTTTTTCTGCTCGAGCTGGCTTGAGCCAGCTCGTTATTTTTTATTATTTTTTTTTACAAAAAAATCTAAAATAAAATTACAAATATACGTGTGTACTTTTTTTAGTTTTCTAATATTTTAAAGAATGGAAGGCATACTAAAAGTATTACATGTATAATTTGTGTTTTTTCTATTAATTTTCATATTTTATTGATTAATTAAACTTAAAATGTTAACACTTCAACCTCCTCTCACATATTTTTTTTAATTTAAACATTTAAAAATAAAATTAATACATATAAATAAAATAATTCGAGCCAACTCGCGAGCTTACGAGCCGACACAGGCCTAGCTCGAGCTCGTTTACAATCGAGCCGAGCTGGCTCGTTTTTTTCGACCCGAGTTTTTTTCGAGCTTTTTTTGAGCGAGCCATGAGTTGCGAGCTTTTTGTACACCCCTAAACTAATTGACATCACCTAATTCCTTATATTGAGTGAGAAGTGTAATTAATAGTGAAATTATTGAGTAAGAACTGCAATTAAACAATTAAGATATTGACCCATGATCTGAAATTATTAGGATACAGTGTCCAATTATCAATCCATAAATGAATTCGATCATGTTGGATTAGGGAACTACATGTCTTCTGACTTTGATTTATTGATGTACATCTAGTTACCCTTCAAGCTCAACTTGAGTACCCTCCAGATATGCAATGCAGAGATAAATTTCTTTTACAAAGTACCCCTGTGCCTCCAAATAGTGATACTGACGAACTTCCAGCAAATACTGTATGGACATTTACTTTCAGAATATCATATTCTAATCAATTTAAGCTGTGCATTGAATCATAACTAACAGTTGAGAGTTATACTTGTTGCATCCCAGTTTAGCAAGGAAACTGGTAAGCAGTTAGAGGAATACAAGCTTAGGGTTGTCTATGTTGCTCGCACTGATCAGGGGAATTCAGATGATAATAACAAACAAAATTCTAATCCAAGCTCTGTGAGTTCGCTCAGTAACAATTCTTTTTACAGTTATAATGTTCTTTCTGTAGTCGACTGCGAAACTTGTGTAAGAAACAGCGGTTACATTGATAGTGTATAGAGACCAGATTTTGATTATGTGTTCTTTCTTAAAATGCAGAATCAAGCAATTCAGACTGCAAGAGCCGCTAGGGATGCAGCTGTGAAAGAATCAGCCAAGCTGCAACAGGAACTGGTACATTTACCTTTTTACCCTTCTCGCTATTGTTTGTTATATGTTAATGCTACCGACTTAATAACTAAGTCTAGATGTGATTTTTATTTTGAAGCGTCAAATGGCGACTTTTTTTTTATTACGTTAACAATACATTTTACCTGCTCTTAGGATATGCTAAAGAAACAGAACCAAAAAAAGAGTCCTGGATTATCAATGAGACTTGCGATAACTGCTGGACTGATTGGGATAATGGTTGGGTTGCTTTTAAAGCTGGTTCTATCTTCACCACCATCACCAGTACCCCCACCTACACCGCCACCAACTGCAGCGTAGATCGGTAGATGAATAATTCTCCGTGCTATTTTTAGAATCTAAAAACAGACCGATGATTATGATTCTTTTGTTCATTCTTATGCAAGTTGTCCCAAGCTGATGGCTTTATGTGTTGTGTCTTCTCTTTTGTCTTTGTACATTTGACCATTGCAAACTGCAACTTTGTTTGTTGGTACTTATCTCAACATATATATATGAACTTTTGTATGTTTTTTAAATTGATATAACTCATGTCTTTAAAAATTTGGACCTTTAGTTGAATGATTGCTTGGAAGTTTATGAAACTGTTATTGGTATATGTAAATTGGTGGTGTTATTATATTATTGTTATTATTATTATATGGTATACTTAACTACTTAGTAAATATTAATTGGTCTTCTTTATTATTTTATCGCCCAATAACCATGAGCACGTGAAGTTGTGAACAATGCAACGCTAACCGGACCCATCCAAATTGAAGTCGACTTAAGGTTGGGTCATGCGAAGAAAATTAATATTAGTAGTATTTTATAAGTGTTAGGTTTTGACAACTTGCAAGATTTCACATGAAAGAAAGGTATGTCAATTGTCAAATCTCACTTCAAAGACTAGGGTTGTTACATCTCACTTCCCTAGAGGATTACCTGATCTCCTCCGATCATGCAACTCCATTACTCTAATCTAGGGGTGAGCATACGATAACCGATAACCAAAAAAAACCAAAACCGAACCGAAAATAACCGAAACCGAATTAACCGATCGGTTACGGTTAACATATGGCCAAACCCGAACCATTCGGTTACGGTTTTGGTTTTCCCTTCTTCCGTAACCGAAATAACCGAAACCGAACCGATAGTTATATACTTAAGTATTTTTCATACATATATCCATGTATTTGAAACATATTTTCATGTATTTCCGGTATATTTCATGTATCTTTCATATACATCTATGTACTTGAAATGTATCTTTTATATAACTCATGTAATTTTATGTATATCCATATAGTTGAAGCATTTTTTATTTGTTTCTTCGGTATTTCATGTATTTTACTTGGGTTTTCATATATATTTTTATTCTTGAAAAAGGTCCAAACACTTTACTAATTATTTTAAGTTTACAAGTTTGCACAAGTTTTATGTTTGGATATTAACCTAACATAACCGAAACCGAACCGATAACCGACATATTAACCGAATTAACCGAGCCGACGTAACCGATCGTTACGGTTATGGTTTTTCTTAAAACCGAACTTCGGTTATCGGTTTCAATTATATGTAAAAACCGAACCGAACCGACATTTGCTCACCCCTACTCTAATCTACTACTTTCAAACACTTATTGGAAAGCATCACTCTCCTGAAACGTTTTTTTTTTTCTTTTTATTTAAAGTAAAATAGGTTTTTCAAATCGTCGGTCAAGTCAAAGATAACATGCAAATTAGTTTGTTTTTCCTTATTGCAAATCGAACCGGAATTATTGTTCATCTCCGATCACAAAGGAACAACAACCATCACCTCCAATTCAAGACTGTCACCGATGAAACTCACCAAAATTCTAACTCCCGCGCTCCAATTAAATCGTCAGCCATAAAAAACAAACCTGCAATTACACAAATCTCGTTCTCACTTGCTGGATCCATAACCACTTGACTATAATCGTTGCCAAAAAGTCAACAAAAACATGCACCAGATCCGTTGGTTACAAACTCAAAAGTTACACCCACCACCCGATCTGTTGCCTATAACCCGTGAACACTACCCATGACACCGACGATAGTGTTTCCGATCCAGAATCGAGTACTCAGTTTAAAATATGCTCCGAGTGGCCTAAGATTTCCCATATACATTTGAAATTATTATAACCTAAATAACCTTAAGTACAAAGCTAGGTGCTGAACATTTGACAAAAATCATCTCCCAACTTTTTTAAATTGACAAAATTCACTCCTCAACTTCGTAACTTGACAAAAAAAAAAAAAAAAAACCATATTTTCTAACTCATCTTTAACCCTCAAAATTTTGAAATGTAACTAATCTACCTCTTAACTTTGCTATAATGTCAATTGTCAAAGATAACCCTCTAATTTTGAAAATGTCACTTTAACCCCCTAAAGTTTCGAGACTAGCCTAAAACTAATTCTTTACCTTTTTATTTTTATAGATGTGTTGGTCTAAATTCGAGTTCATCTACGCTTTACCGTAACTTTTGCTTCAAAACGAGTCGAGTCAATTATAAACTGTTTTTCTTTTTATGTACGTTTTGAATTAGACTACGTTTTGACAGAAATTTTGCTTAAAAACAAATCGAGTCAAATGTGATATGTTTTGATTCGACGGTATAAATTTGAGTTACCATACGTTTAAGCATAAATTTAGTTCGGAAACTAGTCTTCACCGACCACATTTTCCAATTTTCCTCCCTCCAAACACACACTCGCTCTGTTCCAGAGTTTCATTAAAGGATGGAAGAGAAAGGATCTCCCTCCTCTTCCTTCCCCTCCAATTCCTTCCAAATTGGAAAGATTAAAAATCACCATAAAAACCTCTTTATTATCCCTCTTAAAAAAAATTCTGGAACACATTTTTTCCCCACTTCCTTCCCAATCCTTTCTCTTCCATCCTTTACACTCTGTTCCAGAGTTTCATTAAAGGATGGAAGAGAAATGATTGGGAAGGAAGTGGGGAAAAATGTGTTCCAGAGTTTTTTTTAGGAGGAAAAGGGAGGGAATAGGAGGGATAATAAAGAGGTTTTTAGGGTGATTTTCAATCTTTCCAATTTAGAAGGAATTGGAGGGGAAGGAAAAGAAGGGAGATCCTTTCTCTTCCATCCTTTAATGAAACTCTAGTAAAAAAAACTAGTCTTCTCATGTGCAGAATAGCCTTTTCAGTTTTCAGCCAATTTTCCAATTTTCCTCCCTCCAAACACACACCAACTGACCGGCGACATCACCGACCACATTGTTTCCGTCATCTCCGGCGACCATGGCTGTCGATACAGACTTCACATCTCTATTAAACAACCTAAAGGTCGAAGATCCATGGCTTCCACCTAGACCTTGGGAATCCATCCCTACCGAAAGCGGCCTCTCCCTCTCTTCAACATCTCCTTCACCTTCTAGACGCTTCTATGCCACGTCATCAGTCACCGTAACATTCCTCTTTCTCCTCTTTTATTTAACTCTTCATTTATATTTGCAATTAGTTTCCAGACCTAATTTAGTTTTATATCTAAATTGAAATTATTAATTATACTTACAATGTTGCATATGTTAGGTTTAGTGAGATTTATATAATTAATAATCATACACTTAAATGCAGGAGACTAGTTTAGTGAGGCTGGCAATGAATGCTCTGCAAGGTCTAGAGTCATCTCTTATAAGTATTGAAAAACTATGTGCCTTATTTCGTTCGGATCCAACCGACAGAACGTTTCACCGAATTCCTAGTTTGTGGAGTCATTCCGTTAGTACACTTGCGCTCGAGAAGATACTTAGATCCTTAGGCTGTATGGGATGTGGAGTTTTCTTTCTCTATAAGTTTGTTAATCATTTCACATGCTTAAGTACGGATGATGATGTTTTGAGGAGTGATGAGAATGATATGTCGGCGGAAAGTGATTGTCCTCCGTATAGTTTGGTCAACCAGGCGTTTGCGGTTGCTGTTAATGAGGTTTTGGAAGGTTATGTTGCTGCGTTGGATACTTTGTGTTCGTCGGTTCGGTTAAGGCGGTCGTTGAATGTTGATAATATGATGAGTGGCTGTCTTTCAAGTGTTGGCCACTCTGAGATTACGTTGTTGGAGGTTTATCTTCATACTAAAGAATTGAGGAACCAAATTGAGGTTATTGGAAGCATCTGCAATGTGCTTAGTTTAGCTAATTGCTTCTCGGTTTTGCCCCTTGAGGATTTGGTTACTCAAACAAAGTTTGCCGAGTTTCCTAGAGGCGGGAATCTTCTGACTTTTTTGTATAAGGAGCTCCAGGTCAGTATCCTTGTAATCATTTTCTCATTTTTCATTATGCAACATGTGTTGTATTTCCGTTTTGAAAGATTGGTATTGTGACCGATTTTATTTGGTGTGAACATATCAGATTGCTGATCCAGTTCATTCCGCTCTTCTCAGAACCCTATTCATCCGTTCATGTGAACCGTATTTTGACTTTATCAGATCTTGGATTTTTAAGGCCAAAATTACTGATCCTTTTAATGAGTTTATAGTGGCCGAGGCTGAGAGTAACACAGTCGCTATCAGGGTAAATACTGAACTATATTATCTTTATTTTTTTTATTCCAAGATGATATACTTTAAAAAGATGATCTTAGTACTCGTATCATGGGTATATTTTTAATGTTAATTTTTCATTCCAGGAGCAAGATGGAGTATATGTTCCTTGTTTTCTGAAGGAATTCTTGGATCCACTTTTTAGGGCTGGTCAGCAGCTGCAAGTATTAATAAAATTGCTAGAGTTTTCTGATGGCGTTGGCAGTTGGAACCGAACTTATGAGGATTTTCTTCCTTATTGGAGTAGAATGTCAAGCTCTCGTTTATCGCATGCCTTTCATATGGATTTCAACAAGGAAGGAATTGAAATGATGGTACTTAAAAGGAGGGATTATTACAAAATCATGATGGAAAAACTCAAAAATCATTTGCCAAACCTAGAATTCAAATATCATCAGGTGATTTCATCAAAAGCCATGCTTACTCGTATTTACTATGTATTTCTGATTTTCAGGTATACCATGCTAAATTGATCCTTTCATATGTTTCTGACACGGGACACCTACATGCTAGTCTGTTAAAATACAACTGCCAATGGTGTTTATTTTCTCATGCATAAATAGACAATAAATTTCTGGCTTTAAGTTCCGACAGTTGTCGCATATTAATTCCATTGGATAAGTTTGTTGGTCAACTGTTTTATTGGTCTTTATCTTTTAGTTTATTGATTACATGGATATCGGTTCAACAGGTAATTACGTACGCTGCCTTGCCAACTTCTGGTAGAGCAAGTATGGAAGTTTCATCTACGGCTAATGGTAGATCAGTCTCTCTTGCAGAAAAGGATATGAATCAAAATATGTAAGATTTATCTGCCTATGTATCTACAATTCTACATGTGAAAGCAAATTATGGTTAATCTAAATGACAAAAAGATCACAATCCGTCATTACAAACAGCAACTTTTTTAGACAAAGATATCTATGAGGATTCATTTGACACTTCATTTTAACATTTATCTTTTCAGCTTCTTTCTATAAATTCTCTAAAGTGTTGATCGTCCTCCTGACTGGCAGGCCTCTTGGTACAGTGGAGTGTGATGCATCAAGCTTGACCGATGAATATTCTTATCTTGAGGATTCAATGGATTCATCGGAATGTTCATCTGTTGGAGACAATGGTGAAGAAGAGAAGATGGTTGGCTATATTCATGATCCAGATGATTTAGAGAAAAAGTACTTGTCTGCTTTAGAAATTAGTTCCGAAACCTACAATATTCTGTTAGGAAAGCCCTCTCAAGATGAAAGTCCATCCACTATGGAGACTGAATCACATGAAGTATCATATAATACTAATACTGATTTGCCTGGTTATGCTATGAGTCTGAGAAGCTTGAAATCATGTGAAGTTGAATGTGCTAACGTAATTCTGGGGACAAACAAACTTCGGGAAAGATGTTCCAAAGTTAAATTACCTACTTTTGACTTTGAGTCAGTTAAGAATCCACTTACTGAATGTGCAGATAGGCTAGGCAGTTCTTACAGAACTAATGGTGGTGATAATATGAGAAATTACCACAGTAAAGGCCATGTTGATGATGCAATCACTGTAAAAAAGAACTCCTTCCACACACAAGCATCTTTTGGTCTAAAAGATAATCACCAAGACCAAGAGCAAGAGCAAGAGCAAGAACAAGAACTGTTACTGAATGTATCCGGTGGTGGTGGTTGGGAAAGTCTTCTTGATGGCACTGTTAATAAAAATGATATCCACCCAGGCGAACATAAGACCAGTGTGGCCCCTCTTATTGAGATACCATTGGATTTTGTTCTCGAGAAATGCTTGTTGGAAGAGATTCAGCTACAGTATCCTAATTTTCTTTTAATTTGCACATTTAAAGTTTTATAAACTAGATTTATTTTCTTCGCGTGTATGAGTGTATCCTTAATAAATGTGATTAGGTATATGTATGTCAGTAAATTAACAATTAAGCTGCTTGAAGAAGGCTTCTCTTTACAGCAACATTTGCTGGCTTTGAGGCGGTACCACATGATGGAATCAGCTGACTGGGCAGATTTGTTTATCATCTCACTCTGGCAACATGTAACTATGTTTTTCCTTGGTTTCTTCCAGAAGACTTTATGCTATATACGATTATTCTATACTGAGTCTTATTTGTTTTTCTTTAGAAATGGTATGCAACAGAGGCAGATAAAAGGATATCTGAAATTCAGGGGCTTCTAGAACTTGCAGTTCAGAGATCTTCATGTGAAAAGGACCATTATAAGGATCGTTTATTTGTGTACATGAAAGAACAAGACTCCTCGTTTCGTCCTAGTTTTTCAACTGGTATTTTTATACAGCTTCTTACTTTATGTAAAATTTCACATACTAAAATAAAATATTGAGTGTTTAATAATATTGGGTATAATGACAGGTATACAGTCATTCAATGGTTTAGGCCTGGGTTACAGAGTAGATTGGCCAGTGAGCATTGTTTTGACGCCTGGAGCGTTGAAGATATATGCTCAAATTTTCAGTTTTTTAATACAAATCAAACTGGCGTCATCTTCTTTGACTGAAGTTTGGTGCTCATTTAAGGTATTTAACTGCAGGAATTTGAGCAGAATTGGTTTGTCGTAGGCAAAACGTATTCTAATATGCTTTGTTGATATGCAGGAATCCATCCATTTCACCAACCAGGACCGTACTTTTAATGTACATAAATCAAAGTCGCGCAATTTTAATATCATGGTGAAATTAAGGTATTTTTTAAGCTTCACTCGCAGATTTTTTTACAGTAACATCACACAACTGATTTATGTTTTAATATAATAACAAGACTTACCAAATTATCCCATTATATGAAATAAAACTTTCTGATTTTCGCAAGAAACACATATAAAGCTTAGTCCTGTTCATAATTTATATAATGTTATGTTATACAGTATATTTCTACTACAAAAGCCAATGATTCCTATGAATATATGTTTCAGGCACCAGATTTTTCATTTTGTGTCAACATTGCAGCAATATGTTCAGTCTCAATTATCACATGTATCCTGGTGCAGATTTCTGCATTCTCTCAAGCATAAGGTTTGAAATAATTATCATTTCAAGGTTCAATGCATGTTAAAACGATGGATGTCTTTTCAGTAATACCTGGCTTGAACTGTGTTTATATCCAAAATATATAGTTTTTAGTCAACGTTAATAATTCATTACTCGACCGTAATTTATGATTTTTGTTCCGTTAGGTCAAAGATTTGACTGATCTTGACATTGTGCATATGGATTATCTCAAGGATTCACAAAGCATGTAAGAACTTTTCTCTTCCTGTGTTCTGCTTTTATATAGTTTTATTATCGTCATACATGCTTTTTTCTCAGAATCCGCTGCTTTTTGCCGGCCTTGTTCTTTATACCGGTTTCTATCTTGTTGCAGATGTTTCTTATCGAATGATATGAAACAAATAGCTGACATTATTCAAAGCATTTTGCAATGTGCATTGGACTTCAGATCTGTTACCGGACTAAATGGAGGCTGGTTGGATGTCTCTCAGGTCATATTTTAAGTGTCTATTTAATTCATTTTTTGTGTATGTTTTAACAGTAATTTAATCAGTTTTGTGTTTATTTTATTTTTATTTATTTATTTATTTTTGCTAATGCAGGTTCTCACCATTAAGCAAACATTTGGCCAGAACATGAAACAACTGTATGCATGTTATCTCAACTCACCTAAGAATGTAGAATTCAGTCTTCCAAGGTTTTGGGAGTATCTTGATTACAATCACCATTACTCTGACGTCATCAATGAAGAAATGGGCCACCGTATTTTCTCCATCTAAAGTGTAAACCCATTTGTCACAGGGCCTAGGCCCACTGTATATGTTAGGACATGTTTTGCGACCAATCTTGGTCAAATCTCCATTTTATTATAGTTTGTTGTATTATTACTTGAAAAAGTTATTCGAAAAGAAAAATGTATTATATCATTTTTTTTTACTAAAGTTCAAAACGCCGGCCATCCGGGTACAACCAAAGGCAAAAGATGAACTCGCAATAGCAGACAATGTTGGTGACCTGACACCAATTCAAGGGAAAACCAACCGTGTGAAGGTCATTATGGTAAGCTCTTGACTCGCGCATGACATTTTCTCATGAATGAGAATAGGCGACTCCAAACGACGATCTCTCCAAAATAAAGTTTCCGGGGTACCCATACATTGTATTGCTTTTTTTAAACTTTTTGACGACTTTTAAAAGACTAGGTGGCCGCAGGACGGCTTGTGAGACTGATCCCAGTTCGAGAACCCACAAGGTTTCTCCTCAGATGAACCATAACCCTTCCTGATATCACTTGGTACCAGTAACGCCACTACAAGAGTCGAAACTCTCTTGCGTAACATAGGTTGGGCAAACACATGTGTGGCTCGGATTTGAATTGACAACCTACAAAGGAGGCTTAGTTCTTACCGGAATATATTTTTTAATTAAAACTTGAATAAAAAAATATCTAAAACATAAACAATTGAAATGTTGCCAATTGGATGTTTGTTAGCACAATCGTAGCTTCTCGAAACCACTAGAAAACTTAACGCGTTCAAACGCCTACTATAAATACGCGTGGGTCGTTAGCTTGCCCCAAAAGTCATCGAAATTCACAACCATAATATCTTTTCTTATCATCTTCATCAAAGTCTTCTCTAAACAATGGAATCCTTCTCATCGTTCTTCGATTCGCAATCGGCTTCAAGAAACAGTTGGACTTATGATTCCCTCAGAAATTTCCGTCAAATCTCTCCCAAAGTCCAAACTCATCTCAAACAGGTTCGTCATTTTTGCCCTAATTTATTAATTTTATTAATTGTTTGTGAAATCTTAAATGTTTTATGTGCTTTTGCTTGTGTAATTTGTATCTTGCTTTATTATACATACTGATTTTGTAATAAATCATCCAATTGATTAATGAGTGTTAGGTCATTTGGTGCTAGGGTTACTTGTTATTATGAATTTCTTGGTGTTAGATCTGTAAATTTATTATATAATTTTCTTGTTTTAGCGCTTGATTATCGAAATTATATAGTTAATTGATATTGTGGCCATGTTTGATGGAGAAAACTTGGTTAATCTTATTTTTGTAATTGATCCCCAAATGTAATTACAAAACTACAAAAGAAATTGAGATGTATTCGAACATATTCTGCGAACGAAGAGGTTAAACAAGAAAATCATAAGAAATGTTAGGTCGGTGACTTGGTGGCGGTTTTTAAGTATGAAGAATTACATGGATTGATTTTTCTTGTAACTTAGTAGTGTTAGGCAATGTAACTATGAAGTATGAAGTTTATCTTGACTCGGTTCTGTGGCGTTCGCTTGATAATTGATTCTGTGTTGTAGCTAACAAGTCTTGTTCAGGTTTTGGACTGGTCGTAAACGTTTCTTGAAAACGTCCGTCAGGAACTGTCATTGATGTACTTTCTCAATTGAAAGGCTTACATCTTTGTACATTTCTTTAAGATTGTTTCTCTGAAATGATTAAAAACTTAACAAAATACTTTCTCAATTGAATATCATTTTTAATCAGTGTCTCCCTATAATGTAAATGCAGGTTTATCTGTCTCTTTGTTGCGCCCTTGTGGCAGCTGCTGTGGGTGCTTATCTTCACATACTATGGAACATTGGTGGTCTTCTGACCACCTTTGCAACCATAGGATGCATGTCATGGTTACTAGCCTCTCCTCCATATGAAGAGGTAGGTTTAGATTTCTTTTACTTAACCTTATTGTTTTCTTAATTGGTATTCTTCAAGAGATTGAATTATTCGACTTCTCTTGTCTCGACAATACAGCAAAAAAGAGTTTCACTGTTGATGGCTTCATCCGTTTTCCAAGGAGCCTCTATTGGTCCTCTAATTGAGTTGGCCATTGATTTTGAACCAAGGTATGTTGATTTTTTCTTTTTGGTCTGTTTAATTTATATATGTTTTCGCAGGCTAGTTGAACATTAATTTTACATATAATTTTGTTGGTTTCGCAGTATTTTAGTGAGCGCGTTCATGGGGACCGCGATTGCGTTTGCTTGTTTCTCAGGAGCTGCCATGTTGGCAAGACGTAGAGAGTACCTTTATCTAGGTGGCCTTTTGTCCTCTGGTGTCTCAATACTCTTCTGGTTGCATTTTGCTTCGTCTATCTTTGGTGGTTCTGTGGCTATGTTCCAATTTGAGGTAACGAACTAACAAAAACCCTAATCCTTTCTTTGAAAGGGTTAATAACTGCATTAAACAAAAAAAGTTATATAAATATGAAGTTAACCTGTAATATGTTTCATATGGTGATAACTAATGGTTTTGATTTACATTTCAGCTGTATTTTGGGCTTCTGGTATTTGTTGGATACATGGTGGTTGATACACAGGAGATCATTGAGAAAGCTCACCTCGGAGATCTGGATTATGTGAAGCACGCACTTACACTCTTTACTGACTTCGTTGCGGTCTTTGTTCGTATTCTCATTATCATGGTAAGTTGATGTTCATTTTAATGTATTTTTTTCCCGCTTGTTGTTTCAGACAAAACTGAACTCGTTATTATTGCCTGTAACGCAGTTGAAAAACTCAGCTGAAAGGGAAGAGAGGAAGAAGAAGAGGAGGGATTAGACTCGACAGAAATCCACGAACACCCATAATAATAATACCATGTAACTTCACTTTTATATGTCCTTAGGTACACAAAGATGTAAGCATATGTGGATATTTCAAATTAGACTTTGTGTGAGTTTGAATTTTCTGCTTCGTGCAATCAAATATAAGTCATTTTGTTGTGCATAAGTTAGAAATCTTTTATGTTTTGGTGCAAATTATTGATAAATAAATTGATAACTCTCCAGGTAGAAAACAACTTATTTGCCATTATGGTCCACAGTGACTCGGAGAGCCCTAGGAACCAAGGGTTTGTGTTTAGTAGGATAGGTTTTGCGATTCAAAAAGTGATAGCGCTTGTTGCCCGGTTACCCATTATCTAAATGTATCTTGTTTTCAAAATTAAAGAATCGAATATAAGATACTTTATTAATAAGTTAAAACTTGTGACCTAGTTGGTTTAATATGAAAAAGTTTACGACTTTTATCTTAATTTGAAACTTTAAAAAGATATATAATAATTTCGTCGGTGAGTTAATTTACTAGATTTTTTTTTGTAGATCATAACCAAAAGAAGCACCTACGAAAAGTTGAAAAAACATATAAGCTTCCTTTGACCCACACAAACAAGAAGACTGTTTATGCTTTTAAGATTTAGTATTTCATGTTCATTGAACTTGAAAGAAAACGAAAATAAAAGAAGATGCTTGAATTTTGAGTGTGTGAATAGGGATGATGAAATTGACATACTAAATGTAGTAGTGGAAATCCTTCAACTTGTCTGATAAATAAAGGTTAAATCAACACAGAAATGGATTTTGTCATGATATATGCTAACAATTGTTATATTATATTTGATGCAGTGTTTATTATTAACTCAAGAAATTGTAAAAAATGTTGGTAACTCAACTCAATTTAAACCAACTAACTTACAATCACAATAAAAACTATTTATTTTCACCCAATTATGATACATAAACCATTTAATCTTTTATTTGACATGTTTAATCTTACAACATCTATAATTAAGAAGTTTAGTTTCTTGTGAGATTGCATTTTTATCTTTTTGAAACATAAATGAAAAGTTGATAACATCAAGTGGGGTAGTTGAGTGAATAGACATATAGCTACATTTGGAGGACATTGGTGGATGGGAAATGAGGGATGACCCGGCCATTGGCTTGGGTTCGAGTCCTGATCCCGACCGGTTTTACCGACTATTTCACTGTCGTGCCTTCGGGCGGGTGAGTGGTCGGGTTTTCCCGGGAATTGGTGGCAATTGGTGGCCCGGGTACTCTCGAGTACCTGATTCGCCAAAAGGGTGCCCGAGAGTGCTCGGAATTGATTCGTTGGCCGTTAAAAAAAGAAAGGCCAAAAGAGACTAATGTAATTATTTATAAATACTTTACATAAAAATTTTCATGAGGAATCTGTCACTGATTCATTGGTTATACCGAAGATTATGTCCTCTCCCACATCGGAACATAAAGATTTTGGTGTTTCTAAATTTGAAATTTTTCTCCATGATATTTGAATATTTCAGTGTATGTCTCACTTCCCATCTCTTTTCAATAATGATTACATATATATAAGATAAAAACTAAAAAGAAAATCATATCATAAAAAAGATAATCGGGGCACTTATTCGTCATGTACTTAAAGTTAATACATGCCGGTCAGTCGTGTCTTTAGTTTTATTTATTGTTTGTTAGAGACTTGGTTTGATACAATCATAATCTTTTTATTTTTTATAAGAGAAAATTTATACATACCTCAATTATAAGACAAGATAAACTTGTCATGTCTTTAATTATAGAGGTATGTATAAGTTTTCTATTATAATAGAAAAATGTAAGAGTTTCGCTTTTCTATTATATAAACTCGTAATGTTTTTAATTAATATGTATAGAGTAATTGAGTAGAATGCACTTAAATTTTAATATGTTTATTACTAAGATTTATTTTTAAAAAATATGAGATAAAATAAAATAAAATAAAGTATGGAGAGAGAAATAAACTTTTTTTTTCACACAATACTATGTAAATATGTGTACGCAGTTTCGACATATATTACTTCTGATAAGCACACTATGTAAATATGGAAAAGCCAATGATATGTATAAATACATTTGTAACTATTGCTTATAATGTGATACAGAAAATGGCAACGTAACCGTGTTATGTTGAGAACTATGAACGTGTAATATACTTGTACATATTGCATTGATAATTTAATAAGAGATAGAAAGTTTGTGGAGTATGCACTTATCTAATTTTCTAATCTGATACAGAAGATGGCTACATAACCTATTATGTTGTGAATTGCGAAACGCATAATATACTTGTATGTAATGCATTGATAATTTGATAAGAGATATTTCAAGTAAACTTTTTAATGTATTACAGTTAAAACAACATTATAAGTACTAAATTATAAGTAACTTATGAGGATCCTCCGGTTCTTAACATCACAATTATGTTAAAAACAACATATTATTTGAACCATAGTTGACGATTTTTTGAGAAATTGCAAGTATATGGATCTATTGGCTCTCGGCTGTTAAATTATCGGCACACAAAGCTCTATTGGACTCTAATCATTATTACGAGCTGAAGATTATGGAAAGCACGAAATGAGAAGATATTTTCAAATAAAGAGAAAGTGATGGATATTATTTCCGATGTCAAAGTTTTGGGTTTTCTTTGGTATAAACACAGGGCGCGCCGGGGAATTCTAGATTGAGAGAAATGGTGTAATTTTAATGTAATATAACTGTTTGTTCGTTTTTGGGTTTCCTATTACATCTTGAAATAGGTTGCCTTGATGTTTTAATGAAAGTTAACCTTTAAATAAATATTCCTGAGATAAACTCATAAACCTTTTTGTTTCAAGTTTCAATTATTGAGATCTACATTTTTAGTATACCATGTTACTTGCCATAAAATAAATCATAACACGAAGGAATATTTTATTGGAATAATAAAAAGATGGTGCCATGAATAAATAAAAAATCAATATCGAAGAGGATTATGAGGCCATTGGTTTATCTAGAAGTACAGGAATCATGAACATTTATTTAAAAGAAACTTCAAATAAAAGTACGAAAACTTTAAGAAATAAATAAATTTGAACTCTAATATATATGACATGGGGGTATTCTAAACTAACATCCTTTGTGTGTTACTAATCAGTCCCCCATTGTTCTAATGTTATGTATTTACAGAATTACAGGGTTTACGATTTGCTAGTACACGGTCGTATACAACAATACATGTTATGGTCTACGCTCGTATAAAACAATGAATATGACGGTATACACCCGTATGGCCGTATATGATAACGAACGTGATGTTAATTACACGGCCGTATACATATGCTATATGTATGTATCACATATGATTAATATGATAGCTTAGATGATGTCCATACAACATATACCCTTGATTTTTTTTTTTATCTAATTTTATTATTTCTTAAACCTAAATCAATTTTATATACTTTAATAATTTTCACAAAAAACTATACTATAAAATCAAGAATTATAATTGTTAAAAATATGATTGTCACATTTTATAATTCAAGTGTTACGTTTTTCCTTGTGTCACATATGTAACGTGTATTTGAGATATATTGTGCAGGTTGGCTGGCCCATGTCACACGTCTTGATTAAGTCAGAAGCCCAGTCTATCTGATCTGGCCCATCTGCTGATTAAATAAAGCCCAGCCTGTGTACGTACAAGGCATTCCAGAATCTTCTCCTCCTGCTATATATACCCTTCATATCCTCCAGTTTAGGGTTTCAAGTTTTCAGAGTCTTTGTTTTCCTTTGTTATCTTCTCAGTTTATTGTTAGGGTTTCGTCTGTTAGTCTCTATATTGTCTTGTTATCGTCTTTATTCTTTGTATTGTGGTATTGTCAGCTGATAATCATCAGCTGACTTATAGAGACTTTGTATCTCTTTTAGATCTCAAACATTTTGTTTGAGTTCTGGGTTTGGTTTGGGGTTTTTTCGGTTTGGGTTAATAATATTTTTCAGTCGCCGTTTTGTCGCTATTTCTGTTGTTGTTTGTGGTTGAATCGTTTAGATTAGTTTGTATTATCTTGTATTAGGTTTTTCTACATGGTATCAGAGCTTAAGGCTCTTGATATTATTGTTTCTGGTTTATTCCGCTGCGTCTAGTTGTAGATCTGTTGTTCTTGATTCTTTGGGTTTGGATCTCGCCTAAAAAATAGGTGGTGGTCTAGATCTAAGTGATCTGGTATTTTGTTCTTGTTCTTTGGGTTTGGATCTCACCTAAAATAATAGGTGGTGGTCTAGATCTAAGTGATCTGGTATTTTTTTGTTGTTCTTTGGGTTTGGATCTCACCTAATATTATAGGTGTTGGTCTAGATCTGAGTGTTTCCAGTAGATCTTGTCTTGATCATAGATCTGGTCTATTGTGTGGTCATTATTGTGTATTTGGCTCATATTGCTGTTGGATCTTGGGAGATATTGTTTGGATCTGGAGGTTGCTGACCTTGGATTGGATTTTTAAAAGCTACAGTTGCCCCTGTAACTCTGTACCCTAAGTGAAGGTACATGTTACAGGATAGGAGAACCCTAACTTGGGTCCCCCCCTCGGTGAGATCGTTCCTTCTTGGTTGTTTATTGTCTCTGTTTGTGTCTGTCTGTTGTCTAGGTGTCTTGACCGGGTTAGGGTGGACCGGTATTGATTTGTGTGGTGTCTTGTTGGTTTTGTTGTCTGATTGTTTGATATTATTGGTTGAATAAGTTTGTTATACATATATTTTTAGTTATTAAAGACTCCTGTGTTAAGATCTGGGTGGGCACCTTTTGAGTGATGAACCCACTATCTGAACACTGACACAGCTTCGTCTATTAGGTTTGATCTTTCTGGTTTTTTGCTAACTATTGTTAGCCTGTGTGGTTGTTGTCTATTTGATTGTTGATTGTGTGTTCTTGTTTGCTTAGATGGGTGACAATACAGATCCGGTACCCCAAGGACCACAAAGTGGTGATTCTGGGGGTAGTGAGATTGTTAATGTTGGAACCTTGATAAGTAAGTTGGATATAGGAGATCCTCTGTATATCCATCCTAGTGACACTAGTTCATTAACCATAATAAGTCTCAAATTAAAAGGTACAGAAAATTACAAGGTGTGGTCTAACGCTATGAAACTTGCTCTTGAAACTAAAAATAAATATGGTTTTATAGACGGTACTGTTGTTAGACCTCATGATGATGAGGTACTAGGTAAACAATGGGATAGATGCAACTCCGTTGTCCTATCCTGGTTGTTAAACTCTGTCAGTGATGAGTTGTATCTTGGTCAGGTTTTTTCAAAATATGCTAGAGATGTTTGGTTGGATTTAAGAGAAACATATGATAAAGTGGATGGGTCTGTTGTGTTTAGCTTACATCAAAGTATTTGCTCCATGAGTCAAAATGGTGCTAGTGTGTCAGAGTATTATCACAAGTTAAATACAATGTGGAAACAATTTGACTCCATTGTCCAGTTACCACCTTGTACTTGTGATGCCTCTAAGGAGTTTAACAGTTTTAGTAGTCTTATAAAGCTTATGCAGTTTCTAATGGGTCTTGATGAAGTCTATCAACCTGTTAGAACAAATTTGTTATTACAAGATCCTCTACCAACTGTTAAACATGCCTTCTCTATTGTTTCTAGAGAGGAGTCACATAGGAAATCTAATAGTAGTAATAAAGGAACTAATGTTTCTTTTATGTCTAAAAATAATTCTGGTAATCTGGTAAATAACTTTAGAAGAACCAGTAACATGGGACCAAATCCCAACCTCAAATGCACTCATTGCAACAGAATCGGACATACTGTTGATAGGTGCTTTGAGGTTGTTGGATACCCACCTGATTTTAAAAGGAAACCTGTTACACAAGGTGTTAGGAATAATAACACAAATAATAACAGGTCTAATGGGAGGTCTAGTGTGTCCAGTAATACTGTGTGTGCTTCCACATCTACTGTTACTCCTTTTACTTCTGAACAGATTACTAAGCTAATGAGCTTGATTAGTGAGAAGTCTGTTCCTGACCCCCAGTGTTCAAGTTCGAATGTTGGAGGTGAGAGAGTTGTTATAAATGGTTTTTCTGGGTTGTCTGTTTTGTCTAAGTTGTCTGGTCTGTTCGAAAATTTTTCTAGCTGTTCTAGTTTAGTGAAACTGGCCTTGTTGTTGGGTTGGATAATGGATTCTGGGGCTAACCAACACATGATAGGTAGTGATAAAAACATGATTAATACTGTTGATGTGTCAAAGTATAATGTTGAGGTTAAACATCCAAATGGTACACATGCTAAAGTTACAAAAATAGGAGATGTAAAACTTGCTAATAATGTCATATTAAAAGATGTGTTGTTAATCCCAGATTATTGTGTTAATCTTGTGTCAATACATAAGTTGGCTAGAGATAATAAGCTGGATGTGTTATTTAATGAAAATGCATGCTATGTTCAGGATTCCAAGTCAAGGAATGTCCTGGTGACTGGTAGCCAACAGGATGGTCTCTATTTTGTAGGTGGTAACGTGAGTTTTAGTAACCTATGTTTTAATAGTGTAAATGAACATAGTCTTTGGCATAGTAGACTTGGACATCCGTCCAGTCAAGTCCTAGCACTATTAAGAGAGTCTTTGAGTATTGGGGAACCTGATTTGCATCCGTGTGATATTTGTCACAAGGCAAAGCAAGTCAGGGTACCATTCCCTCTTAGTGACCATAAAACTAAGGAAGTAGGGGACCTTGTACACCTAGATGTATGGGGCCCTTACAAGGTCACAAGTAGGGAAGGATATCGATATTTTCTGACCGTTGTCGATGATTATACCAGATCAGTTTGGGTTTATCTTTTGAAAAACAAAGGTGAAGTGTATGAAAACTTGATCAGTTTTTATGAGTTAGTTAGAACTCAGTTTTCAAAAAGGGTTAAAATTTTTCGGAGTGACAACGGAACCGAATTCGTTAACAAACAGTTTAATAGTTTTTGTGATAGTAATGGTATAATACATCAAACGACTTGTGTTTACACTCCACAACAAAATGGAGTTGTGGAGAGGAAACACTGGCACCTCTTGAATATTGCTAGAGCTTTATTATTTCAAAGTCATGTTCCTCTTACTTTTTGGTCAGACTGTGTTTTGACTGCTGCTTATATCATTAACAGGATTCCGTCGTCTGTTTTAGCTGGTAAAAGTCCCTATGAGTTGATGTATGGGTTCCCCCCCGCGTTAGATCATTTTAGAACTTTTGGGTGTCTATGTTTTCAAACAGTCTTAGATGATCCTGATAAGTTGTGTAGTCGTGCTAGTAAATGTGTTATGATTGGTTATTCTTTTCTAAAGAAAGGTTATAAACTGTGGTGTTTGGAAAGTAAAGAAATTTTATTTTCACGGGATGTTAAGTTTTACGAAAATATTTTTCCGTTTAAAGTTGAAAATACTGAAACCGTTTTTGAAAATGTGGATCATTTAAATCTGTTTGATAGTGTTGAGTCTGAAAGTTCTTTAAGTGGTCGTGATACTAGTGCAAGTCCTCCCGATGATGAAGGGGGAACAAATAGTTCTCATAATCCTTCTCCTGGGAGAATGTTAGACGACTCTCCCAGAGCTGCCAGTGATGTAGTTCACCCTCGTGAACAGCAACCTGGTAGTACTGAAGGTAGGGGGAATGACGACCCAGTAGATGAAGGATTACGTGATGAGACTATAACTCCTGAGGGAAATAGTTTTGAATCTGTTAGACGGTCTAGTCGTGAGTCTGTTATGCCTAAAAAACTTTCTGATTACGTTGTAGAGGGTAAGGTTAAATATGGGGTAGAAAAGGTGTTAAATTACTCTAATTTGTCTTTTGAAAACTCTTGTTTTGTTACTAGTTTGAATAGAGTCGTAGAGCCATCCAGTTATTCAGATGCTTCCAAAGATCCGAAGTGGGTCGAAGCAATGAATAGCGAGATGGAAGCGTTGCATAGAAATCAAACTTGGGTTATAACCGATTTACCACCAAATAGGAAAGCTATAGGTTGTAAATGGATATATAAGGTTAAGTATAGGTCTAGCGGAGAGGTTGAGAGATATAAGGCTAGGCTTGTAGCTAAAGGGTATAGTCAACGGGAAGGTTTAGATTTTGGAGAAACGTTTTCTCCGGTTGTAAAAATGGTTACGGTTAGGTGTGTCATTAGTTTAGCCGTGCAACATAACTGGAACCTGTTTCAATTAGATATAAATAACGCGTTTTTGTATGGGTCAATTGACGAAGATGTATATATGCAATTACCCGAGGGTTATTATGATAAAGATGGGTCAAAAGTTTGTAAACTTGTTAAGTCTTTATACGGTCTAAAACAAGCTCCACGAAAGTGGAACGAAAAATTAGTTGAAGTGTTATTGAAGTTAGGATTTACACAAAGTGTATGTGATTATTCATTATTTGTTAAAGCTAAAGATGGTGTGTTTTTGGTTTTACTTGTTTACGTTGACGATATAGTTGTTACCGGAAATAATGAACATGAAATCAATGTTGTTAAAAAAGTTTTGAATGAAAGTTTTAAAATCAAAGATTTAGGCAAATTAAAATATTTCTTAGGATTGGAAGTGTTGTATAGTGATGAAGGTATATGTCTAAATCAGCGAAAATATTGCTTAGAATTGTTAAACGAGTTCGGATACTTAGGGTGTAAACCTGTTAGTGTTCCGATTGAGCAGAATTATATAGTTTCTGTCAAAAACAGTAAGTCCGATAAGGTACTTGAAAATATAACTGGTTTTCAAAAACTTATTGGTAAGTTAATTTATTTGTCGTTAACCAGACCCGATATTAGTTATACGGTTCAGTTTCTAAGCCAGTACATGCATAAACCTACTGAATCTGTCTTAAAAATGGCTTTACGTTTGTTAAGATATCTTAAGAGTGCTCCTGGAAAAGGCATTATGTTTAAACGAAATGACCATTTAGATTTAGTAGCTTATTCCGATGCCGATTGGGCAAAGTGTTTGGAAACTCGGAAATCCGTGACCGGTTATTGTGTATTTTTTGCTGGAAATTTAATTTCTTGGAAAAGCAAAAAACAAAATACCGTGTCTCGTTCTTCTGCTGAAGCAGAATATCGAGCCATGTGTTCAACTACGTGTGAACTTGTTTGGTTATCGAATTTGTTAGCTGAATTGAATGTTAAAGTAAAGTTACCAATTTCTCTTTATAGTGATAGCAAGTCAGCTATTTCTATAGCTGCAAATCCGGTGTTTCATGACCGAACAAAACACTTTGAAATCGATTTACATTTCTTGAGAGAAAAGGTAAGTAAAGGGTTTGTTCAAACTCTTAAAATAGAATCGGTTAAGCAAATAGCCGATATCTTTACTAAGGGTTTGTATAGTGGACAACATGAAGTTCTTTGTAATGAACTTGGATTAAGAAATATGTTTAAACACTTGAATTAAGGGGGAATGTTAAAAATATGATTGTCACATTTTATAATTCAAGTGTTACGTTTTTCCTTGTGTCACATATGTAACGTGTATTTGAGATATATTGTGCAGGTTGGCTGGCCCATGTCACACGTCTTGATTAAGTCAGAAGCCCAGTCTATCTGATCTGGCCCATCTGCTGATTAAATAAAGCCCAGCCTGTGTACGTACAAGGCATTCCAGAATCTTCTCCTCCTGCTATATATACCCTTCATATCCTCCAGTTTAGGGTTTCAAGTTTTCAGAGTCTTTGTTTTCCTTTGTTATCTTCTCAGTTTATTGTTAGGGTTTCGTCTGTTAGTCTCTATATTGTCTTGTTATCGTCTTTATTCTTTGTATTGTGGTATTGTCAGCTGATAATCATCAGCTGACTTATAGAGACTTTGTATCTCTTTTAGATCTCAAACATTTTGTTTGAGTTCTGGGTTTGGTTTGGGGTTTTTTCGGTTTGGGTTAATAATATTTTTCAGTCGCCGTTTTGTCGCTATTTCTGTTGTTGTTTGTGGTTGAATCGTTTAGATTAGTTTGTATTATCTTGTATTAGGTTTTTCTACAATAATCTTATTAGTTTGAACATCGCAATACCTTATTTAAAACATGGTATCATGATCAAAGAACAAAATATTATTGAATCAGAAAAGACGATAAACAAACTTTGAGATCTAAACAACTTACAAGAATTAAAAACAATACTCTCACAGCTCTCACAAAACTAAACAAAACTAGACAAAGGACTAGAATCAACTCAACAGAATACAAGACGTAATCTGGAAACCCTAATCGTCTAATATCAAAGAAGTACAGAGAGAGAGCACAAATAATGTGTGACTGAATAATGAACACTCTTGTGTACGACTGAATAGAAGAAAGCTTTTATACTCGAACGATCAGTTGACACCTCGGGATCCGTGTGAAATGCATCTGAGCCATCTATTGTGAACGACTTAATCGTAGCCGTTCACAAGAAACACACTTGTAATACTGGACCAGGCCATGGGCTTTTAGATACATGGGCCTGGGCTAAGGACTAAACATCTTTAATGGACTCCTGAGCTACTTGACTTAATCAACATATATGCACGGCCCAATCATCAATCATCTCGAACACTTTGGCTTGATTATCTACCCGAACATACAAACACTTGACCAGCAACACTTGATCAGCTATCTACTCAGCAACTCAGCATTACTTATTCTACCCTTGATTCATCAACCCAGAAACATAACCTGCATAAACTTATGCAAGATATTAAAGTAAACATAACATACAAAGATTAGATTGATAAAAGAATAAAGACATATGATTATTCTTTTAACACCACCCCTCAATCTAATCAACTCAAATGGGTCAAAAAACGTCAAACTGCAAATGGGTCAAACATATTGAGTTTTTTACTTAACTCAAGATGTTGTCCAGGACCAAGACCTTTGGTCATAATGTCAGCAACCTGATTTTCAGACCTAATATCAAAAATTTTAACTACTCCTTTTGAAATTAAGTCTCTTAAAAAGAATAAGTCAATACCAAAATGTTTTGTCTTGTCAAAGAAAACTGGATTTGCTGCAATTGCAATTGCAGATTTGCTATCACAATACAAAGGTACTGGTAATTCCAGCTTAATATTAAACTCAGACAACAAGTTAATGACCCATACCACTTCACATGCAGTAGCACACAAAGCCCTATATTCTGCCTCAACAGATGATCTAGACACTGTAGGTTGCTTCTTACTTTTCTAGGAAATCAAACAGTTTCCTAGATATATACAGAAACCTGTTACTGATTTCCTGGTTTGGATGCACTTAGCCCAGTCTGAGTCTGAATATGCCTTCAGCTCAAACTTAGGCCCTTGTGAAAATAACAAACCCTTTCCAGGATCTTTTTTCAAATACCTCAAAAGTCTCATAGCAACCCTTAAGTGACCACTTAAAGGCTTATGCATATACTGACTCAAGAAATGAACAGAATAAGAAATGTCAGGCCTAGTATGTGACAAGTAAATTAATTTACCAATTAATTGTTGATATCCAGTGATATTTTCCAATTCTTCATCATGATCATTACACAAAGCAGTCACAACATGATTGGCTTCCATTGGACTATTCACTGGTTTGCATGCAAGCATGCCATACTCAGTCAATATGTCCAAACAATATTTCCTTTGGATCATGCAAATACCTTGTTCACAAGGTATTACCTCTATTCCCAAGAAATATTTTAATTCACCAAGGTCTTTTATTAGAAACCTTTGTTTTAGACATTCTTTGACTTTTAAAATTTCATCAAAAGAATTTCCTGTTAACACTATATCATCTACATACACCAGTAGAACAACAATCACAGAATCAAAGAGTTTAACAAATAATGAATAGTCACATTTGCTTTGTTTAAAACCTAATTCAGATAACACACCTACCAATTTTTCATTCCACATTCTAGGTGCTTGTTTTAAACCATACAAAGACTTTTTCAACCTACAAACTCTATTTTCTTTTTCAGAAAAAAACCCTTCTGGAAGTGACATATACACTTCCTCATTTAATTCACCATACAAGAATGCATTATTGACATCCAGTTGGAACATTTTCCAACTATTTTGGACAGCCAAAGACATAATGCATTTCACAGTGACAAACTTTACAACAGGGGAGAATGTCTCATCAAAATCTATCCCCTCTTTTTGGCTATATCCTTTAGCCACTAATCTAGCCTTAAACCTCTCAACTTCTCCAGTGGATTTGTACTTAATTTTATAAATCCACCTACAACCTACAACACTCCTACCTTTAGGAAGCTCAACCAACTCCCAAGTATTGTTTCTGTTTAAAGCCTCAATCTCCTCATTCATTGCACTAATCCAATTAGGATCTTTAGATGCTTCTTTATAGTTTCTAGGTTCAAGGCTTTTGTTTAACAAAGTAGCAAAAGCCTTGCCCTCATAAGTCAAATTTGAGTAGCTAACTACTTTTTCTACTCCATATTTGACTTTTCCTTCTATAATAAAGTCATCTAATCTCCTAGGAAAGGTAGAACTCCTAGTGGACCTTCTAACAGATGTTTGTGGAGTATCTTGACCTTGATTACCCTCAGATTTTGAAGTATCATCAATGTCATACACCACATGCTCTGCCCTATCTGTTTCAGTCCCTGTGTTAGACTGTAGTGAACCAGGGAATTCACTATCAATCACTGGAACTTCATCAGATTGCTGAGTTTCATGTGCATCTGACTTAGGCTTACCTATCTCCCTTCCATCATCATTGGGCAGGTCTGAATGTGTGGATGTTTCATGTTCAAATAAGTCAAAAAAATTTTGTGAATTAACAAATTTATCTGTGTTCTCATTATTGTTATCAAACACAGACAGTTCTTTAAATGGAAAAATATTTTCATAAAATTTTACATCCCTAGAGTAAAAAATAGTTTTAGTTTCTAACCCATAGACCCTATAACCCTTTTTCTCAGTTGAATAACCAAGAAAAACACATTTTTCAGCCCTAGGATTTAGTTTATCTAAATCATTTAAAACTGTGACAAAACATAAACATCCAAACATTTTAAGGTGACTAAGGAAGGGCTCAAATCCATAGACAAGTTCATAAGGAGTTCTACCATTCAGCACAGAGGAGGGAGTCCTATTAATCAAGTAGGCAGCAGTTAGAATACACTCAACCCAAAAACGAACAGGAAGGTTACTTTGAAACATCAAGGCTCTAGCTACATTTAGCAGATGCCTATGTTTTCTTTCAACCACTCCATTCTGTTGGGGTGTGTATGCACAAGAAGTTTGATGTATTATACCAAGAGATTTACAGAAAACAATCATTTGATTATTAACAAATTCTAGACCATTATCACTTCTAAAAACCTTGACATTTTTTGTAAACTGTGTTTTTAGAACATTAACAAATTCTTTAATATTTTCAAAGACATCAGATTTCAACTTCATGGGACATACCCAAACAGATCTAGAGTAATCATCCACTATGGTTAAGAAATACTTGAACCCATCTCTACTTGGAATCCTGTAGGGACCCCACACATCCAAGTGAACTAACTCACCTAAAGTGGTAGTTTTATGTTCACTTAAAGGGAATGGTTCCCTATGTTGCTTGGACTTGTGACACACATCACAAGGTCCTTCATTAGCAACAAATTTGATTCCTAGAATTGGTTCCAATTTCTTAACAACTATATCAGATGGATGCCCTAACCTAGCATGCCAAAGATCAGAAACCTTACTACTTAAAACACATACTTGATTATTCACATAGGATCCACCACAAAAATACAGCCCTTCAAGCTGATTACCAGTCACCAGGGTTTTCCTGGTGTATAAATCCTGAATATAACAAGTATTTTCATCAAATCCAACAAACAACTTATTATCCTTTGCTAATTTATGCACAGAAATCAGATTAATACAGTACTCAGGTACAACAAATACATCATGCAAAACAACACCATTTCCAAGATTTAACTTTCCTATTTTAGTTACCAAAGCTTTGGTTCCATTAGGATGTTTAACAAATATTTTTAAATCAGACACATCAACAAAATCAGTTAGATCATGTTCACTAGTGACCATGTGTTGGTTTGCACCTGAGTCAATAATCCAGCCTATTTTAAACTTGGTTCCACTAGTGTTAAAACAAAATACAGGTTTAACACACACATTAGCACAGAAAGGATCAATTAAGTTACCTGTTACATTACAGCTTTGAGGAACCTCATTAGTTTTTTCACCTATTAGACTAAGCAATTTAGACAATTGATCATTAGTCAAAGAGGTAACAGGAACATCAGTTTTTTCATTGCTGTTAGTACTACTACTACCGTTGGAGAGAACCTTTTTAGGTTGACTCCCTCTTGGTCTTATCCAAGAGGGATAGCCTATAATTTCGAAACACTTATCAATGGTGTGACCAGTCTTGTTACAATGTGTGCATTTTAAGTTTTGATTAGCACTTTTATTTTTCTTATTAGAATCAACAACCTGTGTAGTTTTGGCCATAAGCCCCATAGGTTGAGTTTTCTTGGGACCTATGCTAGAGTTTCTGTGGGATTCTTCCCTGGAAACAATAGCAAAGGCCTCCTTTACAGTTGGTAACTGTTCTCTCAACAGAAGTGTAGTCCTAACATTAATATACACATTATCAAGACGCATTAAGAACTGCATCAACTTAATCATATGATTAAATGAGTTAAACTCTTTAGCAGCATTACACACACAAGTTGGTAACTGAATTATTTGATCTAACTGTTTCCACATTATGTTTAACCTATGGTAATAATCGAAACAGGCATACCAGATTGTGTAAAAGAATTAATCCTTTGATACAGATCAAACACCACAGAACCATCAACTTTATCATAAGTTTCTTGAAGTTCTATCCAAACATCACTAGCAAGTTTTGAAAAAACATGTCCCATGTACAATTCTTCACTAATAGAGTTTAATATCCATGTCATAACAATAGAATTACACCTATCCCATTGTCTAGCAAGAACTACATCAGTTTGAGATCTGACACATGTTTTATCTATAAATCCCCATTTATTTTTAACTTGAAGTGCAAGAGTCATGGCATTAGCCCACACAGTGTAATTTTCAGATCCTTTTAGTTTTACAGAAATAATAGTAAGATTACTAGAGTCAGATGCATGTAAATACAAAGGATCACTTGCATCCAACTTGCTCACAAGAGTTTCATGGTTGACAATGGATCCTGATTGAGGACCCCCACCAGATCCACCTCCAGTATTAGGACCAGAGGCTGAATCCTGCAAGGGTCCTTGACCACTACCAAGAGCAGTTTGAGGCTCAATGTTGTCATCCATGACAAAGCAAACAATAACACACAAATCATATCAGCAAAAAACACAAAGAACCCTAAGCACAAAAGATCAAGTAAAAACAATCAAGACAAAACACAGAATACCCAAACACAGGCGAAGCCAAGCCAGGGACCAGATCACAGGACACTCTCAGGGTGCCTGCGCAAGCCTTAACTTGGGAGCCTCCTAGACCTATATGACACACACACAATCAATATGAGCCAACTCCGGTCCCCCTAACCCGGACAGTGCTCCTAGACACACAATAATGAAAAAAACTTTAAATCAGAAAGATCTCACCAAAGCACCCAAGTTAGGGTTTCGCCAGCAACTGATTACCCTTTGATTGGGGGTTTAATCAGTAACAACAAACTTTGCTAGGGTTTTTACGACCCCTAGCACATCGCCTTCTTATTATCCAGTGCCAAATGAGAACCCTAGAGATTAGGATTCTTCTTCTTTTCCACTACGATCGTACAGCAGCTGACTAAACCAAGATCGGATCAGAGCACCTTGTTTCAGCGGAAGTCAAACCCTAGATCCTATTCAAACAACTCTTAAATAAGGATCCAACACCAAGATCCCACAGATCTAAGTCAACCACAACCAGATCAAGAAGAAGCCCAATCTAATATTCTCAGAACTAACCGATCAAACCTTTAGCTCTGATACCATGTCACAAACATGGTATCATGATCAAAGAACAAAATATTATTGAATCAGAAAAGACGATAAACAAACTTTGAGATCTAAACAACTTACAAGAATTAAAAACAATACTCTCACAGCTCTCACAAAACTAAACAAAACTAGACAAAGGACTAGAATCAACTCAACAGAATACAAGACGTAATCTGGAAACCCTAATCGTCTAATATCAAAGAAGTACAGAGAGAGAGAGCACAAATAATGTGTGACTGAATAATGAACACTCTTGTGTACGACTGAATAGAAGAAAGCTTTTATACTCGAACGATCAGTTGACACCTCGGGATCCGTGTGAAATGCATCTGAGCCATCTATTGTGAACGACTCAATCGTAGCCGTTCACAAGAAACACACTTGTAATACTGGACCAGGCCATGGGCTTTTAGATACATGGGCCTGGGCTAAGGACTAAACATCTTTAATGGACTCCTGAGCTACTTGACTTAATCAACATATATGCACGGCCCAATCATCAATCATCTCGAACACTTTGGCTTGATTATCTACCCGAACATACAAACACTTGACCAGCAACACTTGATCAGCTATCTACTCAGCAACTCAGCATTACTTATTCTACCCTTGATTCATCAACCCAGCAACATAACCTGCATAAACTTATGCAATATATTAAAGTAAACATAACATACAAAGATTAGATTGATAAAAGAATAAAGACATATGATTATTCTTTTAACAATTGCATTATAAGATGCGTCTAACCCGTAAACATGTCCAACTAATGCATCTTTGAGAACCCGTAAACATGTCCAAATGATGTATCTTTGTGCTTAAGATGTTATGTGTTTTCTACCCTCAAGGAGAAAGGGCACTCTAGGTAAGTACCCTGACCACTCCCACTCCATCATCTCAAAATGGACCCAAACTATCCTACAACCACCAAAACAGTGAAAGGTACTTTATCTAGAGATTTAAAATTGATCCAAAGTTTTTAGTTGGGGGAAAAGTGGTCAATGGCCAAAAGCACTAACATTAAACAGTCATAATATACAAAGCCTCGTTCTCTCTTCTTAGCAACATGTTGTCGTGCAAATAAAATCTGCAACTTTGCCTAGGGGTAGCGGTGGTGCTGCCTAACCACAAAGTAACCTAAAAGGGGTACCCACAAGGTGGCCCATTCCCCCTTATTCTGTGGTATAGGTGCCGCATCTTGATGACTTTTCTGATTTTATTTCTTTTAAGGAAAACTTTGGTACTAATAAGAGGAACATACATTGTTTTAAGTTTCAAAAAGTTGTGATGATTGAGATTTTGTTTTTATATGTAAACCCTTTGGAACACTAATTATGTATCGATGACGCCTTTTGTTTTGGGTATCATGCGTTATAGACTTATAAATGATTTAAAAAAATCTGGTGATACGTAATGATTTTATGTTCATTATTATTCTTGCATCCCCTCAGTTATTTGGTCAAAATCTTCTTCATTTCTTTTTCATCCAACCTTGTGTTGTTCATGATTGTCGTGTCTTTGTATGACCTAACAACATTTCTCCTACTGTCAAAACTTGTTTCTTGGTTCCCTTTATTGTAGTTTCATAATTCTCAGAGTTACTTTTTTGTTGTTGAGGTATTCAAATAACCCAAACTGAAATATGTAAAAAAAAAATTTTTTTTTTAAATGCAAATTGGCAATTCAAGAATGTAGATTTAAAATTAAAATATATCAAATATTTATTGCAATATGAAGAAATATAATATGTTACTGAAATTCAAAATTTTATGCGTTTGGTTAATAAGATAATCATTTTTTTGTATGTTAAAGAATTTGAAATGTGGTGGCGGTGGCAGCGGCAATGATTACAAGATGACGGTAACGTTAGACTAGTGAGTGTGGAGACAACTCAAATGGGTTATTCTTCTTGCCACATAGGAAGGTAGGTTGTTCTTTTTTTTAGACAACCTTCTCCTCTTTTGTTATTAACCAGGTGAAATCCCGTGTGAAAACACGTAAAATTATATCATTTTTAAGGTCTTTTTACTAAAAAAGATCAAATCAAAAAGCCAATTATCTGTTGTAAGCAAAATCTGTTTACAAAGATTTGTTACTTTGACGATATCGGATGATAGATACTGATTAGATGTTTTAATACTGAAGAATATGGTTTGAAAGAAGCTGGGTTTTAAAGTTATTGGTTTGGAAGAAGATGGTTGTGAATTGTGATGGAGATGGAAGAAGTTTATGGAGGTGAGATGTTTTTTTTTTTTTTTTTTATAATTTAATTTGCGTGTCAATTCTTTAATGTAAAGTATTTCATTTATTTTAATTAAAATTCTTACTTTATTTTTAAACGAAAGACACTTCAGATTAATGATTTTGAGTAGTGTTGTTTTCAAATTGCTGTTAATCAAGGGGTAGAGTATCATTACTTGATAGGAGTAGTAATAGGAGGATATCAAGCCACATAATGTGTGGCATCCGTTATACTCTTGTACTTCGTCATTATTTAAAGGTTGTTAGGCTAGGAGGTGTGTAGACAGGGCACCACCCTCGTCCACGTCCTCCTCTTTTCCTCCGTCTCAATTAGGCCACACCGCCCCCTACCCCCGTTCCTCCTTCCCTCGTCTCCCCCGTCTTCGTTGGGACGAAAAGGACGAGCCAATAGGCTTTTTTTTTTTTTTTTTTTTTTTTGGTTTTGAACATTGTGTAACGAGCTAGTAGGCTTTTTTCTTTTATTTTATTATTATTATTTTTTTGGTTTTGAGTGTTGTTATCTCCACACCTCACTCATATCTCAAAATGCTTGAGACATCAAAATGTTGAGGTGACATCCTACGTGGCATTGAGACTAAGGTGCTGTTTGGTTAATTAAATGTTGAATCATTTAGATGGTCTAAATGGTTAAAAGCTTAATCATTCAGCATCCCTTATTAGCTTAATGGTTCAGCACTTAATTATTCCATTCAGATGATGAAACAGACAGTCTAAATGCTGAATGGTTCAAACCTGAATGGTTAAGAGGCTGATTAAGAGGCTACCAAGTAGCCCTAAACTTTTTTAGTGTTTCCACACACCCATAGTCTTAGACTGTGGGGTGTGGGGTGGGGAAAGGCTCGGGAAGGATGAGCTGGCCTTTTCCCCGAAGGGGAACACCCCCCCCCCCCCCCCCGAAGATGCTTCGGTGAACTCGGGAGAATTCCCCCGTCCACCCCGTCCCTTTTCCCAATGATTTTTTGAACGTTGGACTTTGCGGAACGTTGGAAAGTGACCGTTTGAAAAAAAAAAAAAAAAAAAAAAAAACGTTTTTTATATATATATATATTATAAAACTTCAAAATCCTACCACCAATTCAAACCTACTTCACACAACACTCCATATTTTATAAACTTTACACCCTAATTTTTTATAAAACCACATAATAATTTCTAGCCTTTTTCACCTAATTTTATACAAGCATGAGTTCGTCGTCAGAAGAGGCAAACGTTTTTTTTTTAATTTCCATGTAATTTGTTTTTTAATTTTAATGAAAAAAATATTAATGAAAAATAAAGTCTATAAAATAAATCAAAAAAAAATAATAAAAAAAGGAAGGGGGAAGGGGAACCATTTCCCCTAGAAGGGGGAAGAAAAGGGGAAAATGATGTGGCGCTGAGATGGACAAGGGGAAGGAAGGGGGAAGGGGAACCACACCCCATAGTCTTATGTGATAAGATAGGTATTCTTTTCTGTTGGTACATTTAGAACAGTAGAATGATACCAATTATAAATTTCTGCTGTTGTTATTCACCGATAAATCTGTTCAATAAATGGACCAAGACACGACACGTGGATTAGTAAACGGCTCAGATGCAATCCAGATTTAAATATTGTGAGAAGCATTGTGAATTGTGATGTTCAACACCAAAGACTTTTTTGGTTTATTGACCCAACAATGCCAGAATAAGTGCCAAACAAACTATACACACAGATAAATATGAAAAACAAACCTTAGACTATATTATATTTCCTATAAAATTTCATTTCAGTACAATTTTAGTTAAGTATATGAATTATCAGTTTTAAATATTGGAAAGTGAAGATAGTATAAAAAATTAAAAACTTGGTTATATAATCCTATATGTCCCATAAAACATTTTCATTTCTGATGATAAAATCAGATTATTTAATAACACCGTTTTATTATTCATCATTCCTTTGTAATTGTTTTGAATTGTTAACTAAAAATTGAAAAGAAAGTATACGATACATATTTACCTACCTTAATGTGAGAATTGTAGGAAGCCACCACATCCTGATACTTGTAAACCATAGTTAAGTTTATTTAACTTAATCCCGGTTGATTAAAAGGATAATTCAGTCTTTTTATTCTTTCGTTAATCTCTGACAAATCTCAGTTCAAAATCGATTAATTAATTTCGACAATAATTCAGATTCAATTCACGTTAAATTCACGATCGATTAACTTATTTCGTTCACGATCGATTCAATTTGTTTATAGAGTTAATTACACGGATGGTCCCTGTGGTTTTCAAATATTTCATGTTTGCTCCCTAGAACTTAGGAGTAACACTGATGCTCCCTAGAACTTATGATTCATAACACTGATGGTCCTTTGACCTAACGTCTGTCAATCAGTCTGTTAAAGAACATCACGTGCTTCGAGCATGAGGGTAAAATTGTCATTTTCATGGTCCTTTTCACTCCAGGTCCCTAGGGATCAGTTCATTAAAGACAGTTGCCCCTCATTTTCCCTCCAATTCTTCCATACTCGTCTATAACTCTCTGAAGAAGGCGATTTCATAATCACAAAATGGGGTGGGATATCAGGAAGAAGCACGATACTTTTGATTACGAAGAACATTATGGTAAGTATCGTAATGATTGCACATCTATTGAAGTTAAATTTTTAGCCCTAAATCTATTTTTTTTAAATTTAACAGGTGGAAAAGCTAATATGTTCTCTGCTAAACTGCATCATGGAGGTATGTTTAAGAATTTCCCTGGAAGAAGGTATGTTCAAGGTACTTTTGTTTACATTGATTGGCTGGACATAGATGAGTTCTCGGTTCATGAGATAGATTGGATGGTGCGAGAACTAGGGCTTTTTGAAGAAAATGTCAGACGTTATTATCATTTTCAAATACCTGGAAAGGAGTTGGATTATGGGTTAGTAGCTTTAGGATGTGATTCAGATGTTAGACATTTAGCCCAGTATGTTGGTGAAAACAAAGTTATAAACTTTTTTTATTGAACGAAGTAAGAGTTCTGTTGATACTTATATGAAATCACCAGAACCACCTAGAGTAGTTATTGAGGAATTACCAGATGAGGGTGGTTCTGTTAGGAACAGGAATACTAGGAAAAAGTTAGTCCCTAGGAGAAGATTGTTGCTTGAATATGGGAATGCAAATGAGGTTGCAGATGAGGGAAGGAATACAACTAAGGTTGCAGATGAGGTTAGGAATACAACTGAAGTTGCAGATGAGGGTGTACATGCAAATGTGGTTGCAGATGAGGGAAGGAATACAACTAAGGTTGCAGATGAGGGTTATTGTGCAGATGGTGTAACCTTTGATGATATTGACTTTTCCAAAGAATTCCCTGCTACTGAACATGGTAATGTTGATGAAGGTTCTGGTGAGGAGAATGAATGTATGGGGGATAATGGTGATGAAGGTTCTACTGAGGAGAATGAATGTATGGGGGATAATGGTCATGAAGGTTCTGGTGAGGAGAGTGCCACTGAGGGTGATGATTCACAGGACAGTGATTACTTTTATGACAAGGATAATGAAGTGGAAGATGTGGATGTTGATATGAGAGACTTCCATGATTATGTTGATCCTGATGAAGAGTATGTTGGTAGTCATCATTCTCCTAATGTTCATAACATTGAGACTGTTGAAAGTGATGATGATGTTGTTGGTGGGGCAAATTTAAGCTATGAGTCATTTGATAGCTTAACTGATGAAGAAATGGATGACTTTGAAACCAGAAGAAGCCAGAAGTTGAGAGAACTTAGGCATGCAGCAAAAAAGGTTAGATATACTTACCTTTGATTTACTTACCTTTTAATTGTGTTTTGATTTGTTAAGTATACTTACTTTCAACTATTTGTAATGTTTAGAAGAATAAGGGCAAGAATCAACTTTTAGAAGTAACATTTGAGGTTGGCCAAACTTTTGGAACTGCTAAAGAGGCCAAGGATCTCATCAGGAGGCATGCTATTGAAACAAGAAGGGAGTTGTCATTCCTGAGAAATGACAAGAGAAGAATTAGAGCTATATGTGAAGGTAGTTGCCCTGAATTCAAAAAAGGTGATGGGTCCAAAGATAGTGGTAAAGCTGTTGGGCCCAAAGCTGTTAGGCCCAAATCTGGTGGGTCAAAGGATGTTGGGTCACAGGATGGTGGGTCAAAGGCTGGTGGGCCCAAATCTGGAGAATCTTTTGGTGGGGAACAAGAGGCAGACAATAATGCATTATCTGGTCATCAAAAAAGGAAAAGTAGATTAAAATCTGCAACTTGTCCATGGCAATTGTACATTTCCAAGGCCAATAAAGATGAGGAGACTTGGTCAGTGGTAACATACCACCCTGAGCACCATTGTCTCCAATCCAGAAAGAATCTTTATTTCACATCCAAGTTTATGGCTAATGAACAATGGTTGGTTAATCAAGTTGCCTCAAATCCAAAAGTTACTATCAAGAGCATTCAAGATGAGTTAGCCAGGAAGTATCAGTTAAGGGTTACAAGAATGAAAGCTTTTAGAGCAAAGCTTAAGGCAGAAAAGCAAATTAAGGGGGATTATAGGGAACAATATGCTAAATTAAGGGATTATGGGTTAGAGCTTCAGAGGGCAAACCCAGGAACAACTGTTAAGATTTCTGTTGAATCTGAACCCAACCCTGATTCACCAACTAGGATTTTCAAAAGGATATATGTATGCTTAGGTCCATTGAAGGAAGGCTTTAAAAAATGTGGTAGAGATTTAATTGGGTTAGATGGAGCATTCTTGAAGGGTCCATACCAAGGCCAGGTGTTAACTGCTGTTGGGTTAGATCCAAACAATGGGATTTATCCTGTGGCCTATGCAGTTGCAGAAGCAGAGAACAAGGATTCATGGACATGGTTTCTGGAATGTTTACAAGATGATCTAGATTTAACTCAAGAATCAAGGTTTACATTCATTTCAGACAGGCAAAAGGTTAGTATGAACATCTCAGTCTATTTAATTAACTCTAAACAATATTGTTTACTTTTGTTTGTTGCTTTGTAATAGGGGCTCATACCAGCTGTTGCAGATGTGTTTCCTGCTGCAGAACATAGGTTCTGCCTCAGGCACATCCATCAGAATATGAAGCTTAAATGGAGAGGGAAAGGTTACAAAGAGTGTTTGTGGAATTGTGCAACATCAACTACTGGTATGAACCCTTTAATGTTTACACTGTGTATAAGGTTAGATAATTGATTAATTGTATAATTCTTAATTGTTTGTTACATAGTTCCTTACTTTAAAAAGAGAATGGAAGAGTTGAAGAGATTCAATAAAGAAGCTTATAAATGGTTGGCAGCCATACCACCACAACATTGGAGCAGGGCTCATTTCACAGGTATTAACTGTTTGTAATGTTTATGTCAAAGTTTAACAACTGCTTAATAACATCGCAATGTTTATGTCACAGTTTAATAACTGTTTGTTTCTGGTTTTAATAGGTAGAGCACAAACAGATGTTCTACTTAACAATCTCTGTGAATCTCTAAACTCAAAGACAGTTGATGGGAGAGAGAAACCTATCATATCTTGCTTGGAATATTTGAGGGAGTACTTAATGAAGAGAATTGTCAATGTGATTAGGTGTCAACAAACTTGTAGAGGGCCACTAACTCCTAGGGCAACACTAATCCTGGAAGAAAACAAGGAGGATGCAACACAATGCACTGTCAAGTGGAATGGTGGTAACAAGTATCAGGTAAGTGGCCAGTCTAGGGAGCAATATGTGGTTGATGTTGATAAGAAGGATTGTAGTTGTAGGAGATGGGAACTGACAGGAATCCCCTGTAAGCATGCTGTGGCTGTTATTTGGGATATGGCATTAAATGGACAGGATGTTGGGTTACCAGAGTCATGGGTTAATAGCTGTTACTGGTTGGAAACATGGAAAGAAGTATACTCCTACACCATTGGTCCAACAAATGGTGTTAATATGTGGCCAAATTCCCAGTGTCCCACAACCTTGACTCCACCACTGCATCGTAATCCAATTGGTAGACCCAAAAAGAAAAGGAGAAAGGACCAGGTGGAGTTGCAGGATCAGTTAGAAAAGAGGGGAACACAAGATCAGCCAACAGTGCAGGAGGAAATGCAGAGTCATGGGAAGCTTAGCAGGAAGGGAAAAGCTGTCAAGTGTGGGCTTTGCAAAGGAAAGGGGCACAATTCCAGAACATGCAAGAAGAAGAAAAAAGCAAAAGTGGTTGGGAATGAAGGTGATGGTACTACAGGTGGGGAAGGGGTAGCTGCTTAGGTGTTATGGTTGTATTATGTTGATACTTATGTTAAACTTTGTGGCTATTATGTTAGCCACCTTTTGGTGATGTTTTTAGACTTTATGGTTATGTTATGTTGACCCATTAGCAGTTTATGTAATGGTAATTAGATAACTTGTCTATGACATTTTGATGATGCTTATTTCATGGTGGTTATGTTATGTTTTGACCCATTAACAGTTTTGACCCATTATCAGGTTGTTAGACTTTCATGGTGGTTATGTTATGTTTTGACCCATTAACAGTTTTGACCCATTATCAGGTTGTTAGACTTCATGGTGGTTATGTTATTTTTGACCCATTATCAGTTTTGACCCATTATCAGGTTGTTAGACTTCATGGTGGTTATGTTATTTTTGACCCATTATCAGTTTTGACCCATTATCAGGTTTTTAGACTTCATGGTGGTCAGTCAAATAGGTTGGTTAGTTTTGTTTGTAGTTTTGGTCATTTATTATTTGTTTGACCCATTACACATTGGTAGGTGCATTGGTGGTTGAATGTTAATATGACTTCATTAATTCATTGCTAGGTGAGTTCATTGGTAGGTGACTTCATAACTGCACAAACTAAATGCACAAAACTAGTCCAAACAACATAATCTTTCATTCATTACAAAACTTGTCCAATCTACATATATTTGGACATACATTAGACATTTCATACATTATACATAGATCTAGACATTAAGCTGAAAGTACCCTTAAGCTACCCATTACATAGACTTTGCAAACAGTAGCCCTAATATTATCAAAAGCATGAAGAAAATCATAATGTCCTTCCTTCGATTTTTGGCTTTCAATTCATCCCTTTCCTGCTCAATTTTGTTTCTTCCTCTTAAAAGGCCAGGTATTACATGCACAGCACGAGGGCACATTGGTGGGTCAAGCCAACCAACAAATCCTCGACGGTCACAGTCGTCCCTCTGCACCATTAAAACCAACATCCAACATTAAAACCCAAAATTAAAGGTGATTTGTTAACCTAAAAACCTTACCGGATCTGGACAACTGAAGAAACGACGTCCTGGGTTCAGATCCGTCCAAGCAGTTCGAACAATTGCAAGCTGACCACATGAACAGGCAGCCATTGATCGAGGGTTGGAGTGAAGAAGAAGGTGAGGGAGGAAGATGATGATCTGGTGGTTATTTATGAGGGAAATAGGGGAACAATCCAAGTAAAATGACAATCTTACCCTCACATGACAGGCATGTGAGGGAACTTAACGTCTGAAATGGACGGCCGTTTGACTAAGGAACCATCCGAGTGCAAAAGTATTAACCTCAGGGACCATCCGTGTTATTCTTGAAAACCACAGGGACCATCCGTGTAATTAACTCGAAAACTCTTGTTTATATATGTTATAAAACCAATATGTCGATTTCAACAGAAATTAAATCAAGATGATAATGATGCAGCTTTTTTTAGCACAAATGATTTCTTTAAACTTCCATAACACACATCGGTACATCCCCAAGTGGTGATTATACAGACTAATAGCACTACGTAAATCAATATCGTGATTTACGCAATCATGTATTTATTGTAAGAGTAAACTGCACGGATGGTCCCTGTGGTTTGCACGAATTGCACATATGCCCCCATCTATTTTCAATGGTCCCCAACGTTGACATTTTATAACATTTTGGTCCCTACCAGCTAACGTTGTTAAGTTTTGTCAGTTAAGTCATGTAAAAGGACCAAAATACCCTCACCATATAAAAAAATAAAAACCTCTTCTCCCTGTGCAAACCACCATCACCATCACCATATCCCCTCTTGAAACCACCAACACCACTCCTTCTCCTCCAACCACCACCACCCTACCTTAATCCATTCCATATAAATTAAAATTTCATTCAACATTCAACACTAAACCAATTCAATTCAATAAAAACAAACATAAAAGATGACTAGATGAGAATATTACATTATCCAAGGAACAATCGCCCCCAATTTATAACCCTTTTACCCAATTCTCTCTTACTCGATCAATAATCAAATCCTTCTTCAACTGAAACTCGAGCAATCGATCAAAGCGTTCATCAGTCAGAACTGTACCCATTAATTCCAATGGATCAATCACAATCACAACCCAAAATCTATCAAGTAATCACAAAGCTCTTAGACGGCAAATCAATAACCCTAAATTTCACTACCCCAATTATCCCAATCTCTTCAATCAAATCCTAAATCCAAACCCTCTTATCCAACGGCAAAACCCTAACCGACGACACCTCATTGTACCATGACTGTTCATCACCATCATTTGTTCACCTTCTGCTCCGCTTGCGTGGCGGCAAGGGTCATTGTTCCGTGGAGCGGCGATGAAAGCCGGCCAAAAGAAGACGAATAACTTCGACGCGTGTCGGGATATGAGTGGGCGGAGGTTAAGGCATGTGAATGCGAAGAAGAGGATGGAGGAGTGGTTGGATGAGGAGAAGGAGAGGAGGCCGGAGAACGTGGCTGAGGAGTTTATTAAGAAGAAAGGGAAGGAGATTAAAAAGGCGGGCGGTGGTTGGTTTTGTGGTGGTAGCCGATGATGGTGGTTGTCAGGGGCTTTGGATATGGTAGATGGGTGTGCAGGTGGCTGAGAGAGACATAGAGAGAGTTTATAATATTTTGTTTTTTTAAAAGAGGGGTAATTTAGTAATTTCACATGGAATTAACTGAAAAACTCAACCTCCATCCAAGTCAGGGACCACAGATGCAATAAAATCCAAACCATAGATACCATATGTGTAATTTCGAAAAGCTGAGGAGCAGAGTTTAAATTTGGGCAAACCACAGGGACCATCCGTGCAGTTTACTCTTATTGTAATTATGTTGATTGAAGTTTCCTATTTTAGATAGGTTCTTGTACTTGTATATGTATGGTTACATTGTATAATATCAATTTGAGTGGTTGAGTAATTTACATGGTATCAACCAAAAGGCGATCCTGTCAATCCTTTCCTTAAACTTCTGATCCTCCTTTCTGCCAAGTGAACATGTTATTAACATAAGCATAGATTCATGATCGATTCAATTGATATGATGCATTATTGAAGGTTTTTAGGAAAACAACAAGCATGTGTTTAATTAATATGGTGCGTTTAAGTCTGGTAATCAATTGATTTAAGACTGCTTTATTTTTGTTGTGGTAATTAAAATGGTGCATTTAAACCATACAAGCATGCTCTGTTTTATCACCTATTTTATATACATACTGAGCATTATTTAAGGTTTTTAGTTGTGGGTAATATCAGCTAAACTATTTTAAATCAAGAAAAATAGTTCACAAGAAACTATAGGTAGCAAAAAGTGTCAAATAAAGGGTTTGGATTACCTGTGAAAAAGAGCCACAGGATGTTGGTGCAAAAGCTGAAGGAATGAAAGAAACCCTAGAAGAATGGTCTATGTCTCTATGTGATGATGATGATGATGATGATTGTGTTCGGTTGTTTATTTTGGAATTTTGTTATACCTTTCAAAGAAACAAACGCACGTTATTTTTCAATGTGCGTTTTTATTAGAAGATGGATAAATGCATGTGCGTTTGAATTCTACGTCAAGTGCGTCTAAAAGATTACAACGTGCGTTTGAAAACATGAATGTGCGTTTGTTTGTTTGTTTGTCCCACCATATTAATTTTAAACGGTACGCTACCTATAGAACAAAGATGTAACGTGCGTTTAAAACACTCTGTTATCACCAACATCGTCTTTTTGTCTGTAACTTTTTTTTGTTAGCCAAAAATCTCGCAATCAATCAATCTCGCAATCAATCATTCGGCCCTCATTACTCATAGTCAATATTAATTGTATTTACATAGCTTCCATATTTATCTTTGACCAATGTACTATATATATTGTATTGTACCCACATTGTGATTTATGGACCTCACCCGTCTTAAGTAACGCGGGTTACAAATATTATTTGGTAATTATTGATGATTTCACTCATTACACGTGGGTTTATCCACTCAAATTCAAATCTAAAACTTTTTCCAAAATAACACATTTTCACCAATTTGTGTCCACCCAATTTAAACTTCCTATTCAAGCAATCCAATGTGACATGGGAGGCGAATTTGACAACACCAACTTTCATAACTTTACATCACAAAATGGCATCCAACTTCGGTTTTCATGCCCTCACACATTTATAAAATAGATGTACTCGTATGATTTAATGTCTTAATTATTTTTGTTGAATCGTTGTGTAACACAAAAATTATTTATTTATATATTTATGATTATTGTATTATTTTAATTTAGTTAAAGTAACTAACTAAATTATTTTGTCTTGATTATTCAAACATATTGTTATCTAAATATTTAATCGGTAATAATTATATTACCTAAATCATATTTACAAACTTTAGTATATTATTTTAATATACAACTTTTACATTAATTCGACTAAATCATAAAAACTCTAATTCCCCAAATCGACTTAGCAAACCCTAATGCCTTAGACCCTAGTTACTTTAGACTCTTAGACTTTTCCTTATTAGTATTCTTACACATTATAGGTTGAATTCCTCGGAATTCTCATTACTTAGCTCACGACCGCTTAAGTGGATTTTGATCGCTTTCGCTAACTGTGAGTTTATCTTTCCCCTTTTTACTATTTTACATTTCGGGGTGACTCATGTACTTACTATCAAGTTTATATTTCCTTTTACTAAAATAGCAATTCTTATGTGTGTTTGCTTGTGTTATTTTGTGTATCTATGACCTGTCAAATCATTAACCGCTGGGCGGCCTGGCATTTCAATGAATAGTACTATGGTTTATACCCTTGTGACTCTGTTGAGAGTCCTCGTCATTGCTATGTATTACATTACTACTAGCGCATACTATATATATCTGCTTTCTTCTCTTAGGGTTGATTTGACCCGGATTCCACTTATTACATCTTGCAAAATAACACACGAATTGCTAAAGTTTACCTTACTATATATATCAAACGGATGTACTCACCAATACATTATATGTGTTGACAAAATTGTTTTTGTACATGTTTCAGGTGACGTTTGATGTTTCATGCTTTCACGCTTAGGCTGGACCTAGTGCTTAAATAAAAAGTTGAACATTTAATATTTATGTTTGAGATTTCTATTAAATCTTTTTGTAATTCGTTTTGAATAATGGAAGTTATTTGCTATTAATATTTACAATTTAGTCCATGTGCTATTGAACAATCGTCACTACGTGACACCTCGATGTTTCCGCCATCGGTTGGGGTGTTACAGATTGGTATCAGAGCCACTCCTGTGCCGTTCGGGATGGTGGGTGCACACCTCATCAGGGACGATGAGACTCTAACAGGGGGTGAATGTGACACCTCATCAGGGACGATGAGACTCTAACAGGGGTCCATTAATGTGACACCCTTGGAAAAAATCCCACATCGGCCGTGGCCAGGAGAGATCCTTGGTTCATAAGTAATATTCTGCCTCTTAAATCACCAACGCGTTTTGGGGCTTAATGTTAGTGGACGAGAGGAGAACTCCACAGTTAAGCGTGCTCAGGTGGGAGAAATTTCAGGATGGGTGACCTCCTAGGAAGTCTCCACTTGGGCAACCAAAAACAAATCCGTGAGCTCTGGATGGGCAAAGCGGACAATATTGGTGATGAGATGGGCGGGGTGTTACAACTTCGGCCCACACACCTCTACCCTCGGCCCACTTACAACACCCCTCGACACCACACACCTCCACTTCTAAACCGGCCCATACCCCCACCCTCACACCTAGGCCCAAAAATCCACCACCGAACCCGCCCATACCCTCCACCATTCCCGGCCCTACACCCAAACCCGAACCAAACACATTCAACCCTCATCCGGTTAACCCTACCCAACACCCTATGCAAACTAGGTATCGTGCCGACATTTTTAAACCCAAAACACCCTTTAACCTACACACCCAAACCTCACCCCTACCCTCACCTCTACCTAAATCACATCTATCCGCCCTAACCGATGTAACAGTGCAAAATTTTCCCCAAAATTTTAATACATAAAAAGCCCTTATATATATATATATATATATATATATATATATTATATTACACCTTTATCATTAATATTATATAAATGTGCCTAAGTCTTTATTTATCCTAACTCACAACTTATATACATACATAAATGTATATAAATAATAATAATAATATGATTCTAAATTCTTTTTTTTTTTTCACATACAAGATTTTTTTTTTTTAAATAAAGCCTTGAGTCAAATAATCAAAGTCCTAGTCAAAGTCTTAGTCAAACAGTCAAAGTCTTAGTCAAATAGTCAATTCATCATAAAACCTTACTTTATGGTGTTGACCAATTTTAATGGCTAATTGAATCCAAAACTAGTATAAAACCCCACCTATGACCCATTATACTTTGCACCTCTAAATCGATTGTTTCAATCCGATTAAACTTTCCCTCATACCTTTCTTCTATAGTCTATTACTTCTACAATTGAAGCTTTGATTATAAGCTCTTGTAATTGGCAACTTTGGGGCTACACATATTCTATTTCTCGAGACTTAATACTTTGCTAAGGTGAGTTTACGTAACCATGTTTATGCGATTCTTTATACTTGCAACAATTATTTAAGCAATTCAACATGCATGTCTAGTAGTAAACTTTATTGCGTCATGAATTAGTCAACAGTTTCAACGAGTTTCAACGAGTTTCAACATTTACATAATCATTAGCTATGGCCAAGCCGACGATACTCAATAATAGATCTATTGGATTGACAACCCCACCCGGATACGTGTACCTCCTACATAGGTAACGTGGGTGATTGTTATCGTTCAACATATTACTAAGGTGAACCGTAGATGACGGGATGGACCTAAACTAGTCGGAGGTTTGATTATGTCAACATATTATACTATTCATGTAGACTTAAATTTACGATAGACATACGAATTGCTAAACTTTTATACTTAAAATATATGCTTAACATGGATTATGTTTTCTCACCAACTTCTAGTTGACCCCCCATTTTTCCAAACTCAACAGGAAATACTGATGCATGAAGTCTAGAGCTAGCATGAGGAGATATTTGAAGTTTTAAGCTTTGTTTGATTATTTGATGTAGACTTTAATGTAATTCAATATTGTAATGTAATAAAGGATTATTTAAACATATGTATTATCATGAGCTACTGAACAATCATCAATACGTGACATCCCGATGTTTCCGCCATCGGTTGGGGTGTTACAGATTGGTATCAGAGCCTTGGTTATAGGGAATTAGGTTATTAGAAAAAAAAATAATCTAGTCTATAACCATAGGAATATAACCAGTATTTGCTCCTTTTACTTGCTATTCTCTATCTCACTCCTACTTCTTATCCCTACTTCAACCCCTACAAGAAGATTGCTCTCCATTTTTTGAAGATGGTTCTCTTTATCGCAGTTTAGCTGGGGCACTTCAGTATCTAACAATTACAAGACCAGACACTTCTTACACTGTTCAACAAGGTGGTCTATTCATGCATGCCCCGCGAGAATCACACTTTCCGTTCTTGAAACGCATTCTCCGCTACATTAAAGGCACCCTTAATCACGGTTTACTACTTACCCCATCATCCCCCACGTCTCTGACAGCATACTCTGACACTGATTGAGGCGGGTGTCCCGACTCCAGACGCTCCACGTCTGGATATTGCGTTTTTCTCGGCTCTAACTTGATCTCCTGGTCCTCAAAGCGACAATCCACTATTTCAAGATCCAGCGCAGAAGCCGAATACCGTGTTGTAGCAAACACTGTTGCAGAACTCAGCTAGGTCCGCAACCTTCTTCTTGAGCTACATGTCCCTGTTCGTCAAGCATCACTTATTTACTGTGACAACATCCCGGCCGTATACCTCGCTGACAATCCAGTCAACAATCAGCGCACAAAGCACATCGAACTGGATATGCATTTTGTCTGAGAAAAGGTTCGTCTTGGCACAGTCAAAGTTCTCCACGTCCCTGTCAACTACCAGTACGCCGACATCTTCACCAAAGGCCTCCCAAAGCATCTATTTGAGCGTTTTCGATCCAGTTTAGGCCTTCGCTATCCTCCGGCTCAAACTGCGGGGGCGTGTTAGCCGACAATCTCGCAATCAATCATCTTACAATCAATCAATTTCGCAATCAATCAATCGACCCTCATTACTCCTAGTCAATATTAATTGTATTTACATAGCTTCCATATTTATCTTTGACCAATGTACTATATATTGTATTGTAATTATGTGAATAACATTAAGGCATTATAATCTCTTACATTTTTAACCTAACTATTATGTTTAATCATTTTTCTTGAAATACAATCGAAAGTATTTGACAACTAATACGAGCGTGAATTCATAATCCTATGTTTCTCGTATGATTAATCGTCCCAGCATAATCCTTTGTTTTTCTGATTTTTAGATTCAAATACTGATCTTACGTTTTCATTCAATGTAATCAACTTTTTTTTTTTTGTTATTTTGATTGTGTAATTATTCAGAATGTTTAATCCAGTTGAAATGATGAAAAATCAGGTTTCGATTTAAGTCTGTTGTTTCGATTTGAAAAAGTTTTGAACGTTTTTCCTAATTTACCCTTGATTTGTTTAAGCCGACCATGATTAAGGTTGTTAATTATTATCATACCACCGCCTATATCTAAGGGCTGAGAATGTTTCCTACGATTCTCACGTTAAGGAAGATATGTACTTTATCTTTTCCCAAAATTAAAATTGTTGAACAATAAAAAACTTAAAAATAATAAACGTATTATGTATGAATGCATATAAAATGTAAAATACTAGAATAGTGATGACCTTACAAATACGTGAACCCCAACAAAACGTGATGATGCCCATTAGCCGCCCAATAACTTTTTTTCAACTTGAGGATAATTTAGTCTTTCTCTGTATTTCTAATCCGACGGCTAATATTGGTCCTTGTGCCTTGATTGTGAAGATGACTTAAGGATGGTATGGTTTGTTTGACAAAGAAAGGGCCATATGGAACAAATCAAATTTGAGGAAGGTGAAGGTTTTATTCAGATATTTGTATTTTTATAAATTACAGCTAAACCTTGATGTCACGGGTGTATGAAACCCATTTAATATCCATCCATAGTGGTGAAGTGGTGGAGTGACTTTTGTTTCATCTATGTGATCAAAGGTTCAATTCCCACTTCCATTATTTATGGTTTGGTATCCGGGTGAAGATCGAATACGGGTGGCGCCGGTTCGAATCTGACGGGCGGCGAGGTTTTACCGAGTTCTATAACACTGTCGTGCCTTCGGGCGGGTGGGGCTCGGGTTTCCGCGCATCGGGAGAAGGCGGGGGCTGCTGGAGGTCGAGTAGTCGATTCTTGAGCACGACGCCCCGCAAGGGTGGTTGCCACACAGTTATTCGCCGATAAAATAAAAACCCTCGTATTTAATGTTAATATGCTTCCATAGATAATGTTTTGAATAGACTATATTTTAACTTATAAGTGTAACGTTATTCAATTGGGGTTATACTTTGGTTTCATGGTTGACTTTCTAAAAACGTTTACTGTTGACTTATAAATGTTCATTGTGATCGATCGGTTTGGTTGACACTTTAAATCTGTATTTTTGTAACATAAAAAATAAATAAATAAAGTTATGAAACATGCCTAATGACAAAGGAATATAAGAAAATGCGTAAGATAAAAGAATTTGATTTTTCATTAAGCAAGTGTGGAGATGTGAAAATCAAAATGTAGACGATTTCACTTGATGACACGTGTCCCTCATCGTTTTCTTTTATTATATAGTGTAGTATTTAGTATACTGGGGTGTCGCATGATCGTATTTTGTAGATGACCATTTGAGAGTTTTTTTTTTTTTTTTTTTTTTTTTTTAACAACCAATGAAACTAATGTCTGACTATCCGGGGACGCCCGCCCCTTGAGTGAAAGCTTCCCATACGCTCAGGTTTACAAATAGCGCTGGGTAGCCTAAGCTCGCTAATTCATGAACCAGGAAAAACCTATCTGACAAAAGGTCAGCTACGGTAAAACCTGGGTGAGATTAGATTTGAAGTTAAGATATTTCAACCCTAAGCTCCTACTCTCATTTCTCGTACCACTACAAAGTCCAAAGGGGCTTGACCATTTGAGAGTTTAAAGGAGCAATTTGTACATTTGACCTTCATCATATATATTGGTTGAATCCAAGTATCGACTAATTAATGGTCAGTTTATGCCACATAGCCGGCTATGTGGACCCCGATCTTGAATTGCTTTTCATCAACATCAACGGCCACGATTACACAGTTAGCTATGTACATATATCTACATTAAAGTCAAGAAATCCAATTCTAAAATAAGTCAAGATTTTTAAAAGAATTTCTCAGTAAATTCAGAAGATGTTGGAAAATACGAATGCGAATTAAAATAAAGATGAACTTTGGTACGAGTACGACATGACCCATGCCTTAAACGCGTTTCTTATAAAATCAATATAGAACACTATATTATTGTAAAAAACGAACAACAATTCTTAATCATTTATATAACTTCTATTAATAGTGTTTTTTTTTTTTTTTTAAATTTTATGCCTCTTACGTACATATGCGTATATCATATGCTAAAAAATCATCAAACAAATTTGTTTATACATTATCTTTGTGAGGAATCATGTAAAAGCTAGATTTTACTTTTAGTTTAGGCATTTAAGTTTTAAGTTGATAACTAGTATCACTACTTAAAACTATATTCCTCTAACATATGTATATATGATCATTGTGTCCTTAAATGGTATAGTGTGGTCTTTAGTGGTAAGATGCATCCCACCTATCTTTGAGATGAAGGTTTAAATATTTATGTAAGGTGTATTTATTGAGGCATTTATAAATTAGAAGTAGGCTGTTTGCCATTGAAAAAACTAGTAGGAATGCCCGCGCGTTGCGGCGGGTGCATCTGTTTTGCCCCTCATGTATCGTGTTTGTTGGTTATTCGTTATGATGAAGTAGAAAACAACGATGTATAAAATATATGTTACTAAAAACTGAAACTCATAAGTATATCTTCTGAAAATTTTAAATGGGTACATAACAATAGGCCGTACTATTCCTTGTAACACCCTTAAATTGGCCCACGTCCTTTGGTGGGATCCTTTTATATATCTCGAAGGCAGATAAGTATGTCATCGTTAGGGGTGTCAATCGTGTCGGGTTGATGGGTTGGCGGGTTTACGGGTTGCGGGTTGGCGGGTTGATGGGTTGAAATGTGCAACCCGAACCCGACCCATATTATTATTCGTGTCAAATATTTCAACCCTAACCCGACCCACATAAAATCCTGGTCAACCCGAAGACGACCCGTTTAACCCATATTTTTAAATGAGTCATACATGTTCATGAGTTATAAGCGGGTTGTTGGGTTGTAAGCGGGTTATCAATAAAATGTTTAATGGTTAGTATATAAGTGTGACAAATAAATAATATAGTGTTAAAAAAATAACACAATTATAGTTAACCATGTAAACAGAAATGAAAAAATAAACATAAAAATATAATAGATTTTTTTTCCAAATACTTAAATGGGTTAACGGGTCAACCCATTATATATATATGTCAACCCGAACCCGACCCATTTTTAATACGGGTCGATCCGAACCCGACCCGCTTTTTTAAGCGGGTCGTGTTAGTTGACCCAAACCTATTTTTTTCCGTGTCGGTTCGGGTCGGTTTTCGGGTCGTGTCAATAATTGCCGCCCCTAGCCATCGTAGAGCGGTGCTTAGCGTAGTGAAGTAGCGTTGTATCTCTTAATGACCATAAGATTATAGTGGAAGTGATGTAATTACTAAAATGCAGTTTGTAGTGTCCAGCATATTTCTATTATTTTAGGGCACCCGCGGGATGCAGCGGAGTCAATGATTTGCATATATACTCTCGTTTTATGTTAGTTTGACAAGCGCCGTAAAAAATATAATTGACCAAACAAATTAGTAATCAATATAGTTAAAACTACCAAATCGACTGATAAGAACTTGTCTTCTTTTGGATATGTAAACAATTGGTGACTTCGTGAGATCAGAAACTTAAATTCTATTCCTAGAAGCTTATAGTAGCAGAGAAAACAAAAAACCATCGAGGAAGATGATGACGTTGCTCATGAAGTATTTATACCATATTTGCTTGTATAAACGTCAATCCTACATATATCGCTCACTTTAATGGGTTGAAACGTGTCATGGTTGGGTGTGTTGGCAAACTTCAAGCCTACATATTCATTTGTGTGCAAAAGTGTCACATCATACCATACTGCAACCACATAAATTTAAAAAGAATATATAAATACATAATATATGATGTAATTTATTTACTATAAACATTGAAAGATATGTAAGTTATGTATGTGAAGAGTCACCACATTATTTATATACCAAATACATGACCACTATTTATAAGACTATAACATTGATACAAACATAATAAAGACATGAAGGTTATGAATGTAAAGAGTCACCATGTAACATTGTGTAAAATTTTATCCCATTTTCTTTTCATTCACATTTCAATTATAGCTATTTAATAAAAAAATAGGTATATATTTTCTTTAGACATGTCGAATCTACTGATTTCTTATAAATACATCTTTTCTCAAATAAACTTAGATATTTTAACACCCTTATTTACTCATTTATTTATTTATTTATTTATTTATAATAATAATAATAATAATAATAATAATAATAATAATAATTTTAGATTTAAGAAACATAACCCATTCATAACCCACAACATAACCCAAACCTTTAATAACTAGAGCCATTTCCAAAGCCCAATGCAGGCCCACCCCATCCCCCTCCTTCCACTTAGCTTAATAAAAAAATGGCAGCATGCCTCGAACTCAGGCTGCTGGCCGAGTCAACCTCTTTCCAACACGCGTACAACCAGCTGGGCTGAGTCCCTGCATTGAAATCATTTGTTTCCACCCATATTCATAAACAAACTGTATTATCCAAAGTCAAATAACGCCTGATTTTGGAAGGTTTCCTTGTACTACAATGACCGACAAATCAATCCCATTTAGTATACTCGTGACTACAGCTATTACATTTAAATCCAATACCAAATTGACGCGTTTTTTACATTTAAAGCTTGGTCAAATTCCAATTCGTAAATATAAGCGATATAGTTGCAATTGAATTCACACACATGGTACTAAAATGTAAATATATTATTGAATAATTTAAATTGTCTTACATAGATGAAATGAGAAAAATACAAAAGTCTGAAAGAAACATGAAAATTGAAATAACTTATTAAAAGCAAGCACTAAAGTCCAATGCTATAGTACTATGATCAAACTGCACCTGAAACATGTACAAAATAAGTTTTGTCAACATATGGAATGTTGGTGAGCATTCCTAGATTTAATACATATAATAGTTGGAAAAATGTTATACAATTCAAGTGCAAACCCACAGCTGCCCTAATTTCTACCCAATCACCCTCAATCCTATGTTTTTCAATAACTTCGGGACGAAGTTTTCAAAAGTAGGGGAGACTGTAACATTGTGTAAAATTTTATCCCATTTTCTTTTCATTCACATTTCAATTATACTTATTTAATAAAAAAATAGGTATATATTTTCTTTAGACATGTCGAATCTACTGATTTCTTATAAATACATCTTTTCTCAAATAAACTTTGATATTTTAACACCCTTATTTACTCACTTTTTATTTATTTATAATAATGATAATAATAATAATAATAATAATTTTAGATTTAAGAAATGTAACATTACGCATTAATACTTGTACGTTATCATAAAAACGTCAAGTTTCATCATTTTTATTCGCCATTAAATATTATTGTGGTGTATTTGGACCCCTAATATTATAATATAAATATATAGTATACATAAATGTTAGATATAATATCAAAAAAATTATATGCTGGGGCCGGGATTCGAACCCGAGCCCTCAGCCGGGTCACAAACACCAACAACACCACCAGCTGATCTACCCAACACTTTTGAAATTTCTCCTGCGCGTTTTATTTTTATAAAGACTTGATAAATCAACAGTTGAGTAGGAAAGTCAACCGTGATGATCGAACACCACAATCAACTCAATTACACACATGATTGATCTTAATATGGCATGTTTGACTGATCATCTGTCTATTACGCGTCCTATACACGCTGCTTTAATGATTAACACATACCAATTGTACAAAACGACGAGTCATTATAATCAATACATAGTCAACTTACCAATTCGATCATCCTAGCCCTATCACTATAAATTGGACCTCCCCAAACCTTCTACACTCGCCGATAACTCACCCTCAAACCTCAATTTCTGTTCTAACATCATCATTCGAAGCTTTTAGCTCGTGTTTGACTTTCTGCGTTGACTGATCAAATCGTGTTCAAATCGTGTTTGTAAGTAAAGCTTTTCATATGGGTTTTATCCTTCGGCAATCACACAACAATAACCCCATGATTAATTGGGTTATTGTTGTGTGAATCGTTTGATTGTATAAACTAGGGCTCGTACGTTTTATTTGGGGAAGAACACATACCAGTACAAGGTGTTATAATTAAAATAAATTGGAATCAAACACAACCCCTGATCTAGATCAGGTGGTTGTGTCTGATGTTGTTAATTAAAGCCACGCGGGTTCGAGTCCCGTGTGAACCGTTTTATTTCTTTTCATTTTTAGTTGAATATAATCAGTTTCTTATATAGTATATAATTATTATAATCAGAAATCAAACGTTCTCAGGGTCCAGACCAGTTGGTCTGGGCTTGTGATTTAAAACACACGAACCGGCCAAGGGCCCGGGTTCGAACCACAGCATCAACAACATTTTTTTTAAATATATATATATATATATATATAAATATATATATATATATATATTCCTTTATATTTTAAAAATTCATTTTAAAATACTAAAACTCTTTTAAAAATTCTACAAAAAATTATTTTATGTTAATCTAGTGAAAAAGTTTAACATACAATTTTTAGTTTTCAAAAATTCATTTATATAATATATATAATAAATAATTCAAGTTTATTCTATTTTATTTATATAATTCTATAAAAATATCAAAACAATTTTATAAATTTCCACAAAAATTATTCTGACTTTGTATAACAATAAAATTTTCCGAAATGATTTTTAAAAATCATTTATTTAATATTTTTAATCAATTTTTGATAGTTTTAATCATAAATAAATCATAATAAATTCATTTTCAACATTTTTGCACCAAAATTTTATATAAATTATTTCTGATTATTTGGAACAGAAATACAATTTTTAAATTAATAATTCTTTAATTTTAGTATTTTTAAAATATTAAAGTTATATTTTGACAATTTTAGATAAATAGAATTAATATTCTATTTTTAAGAAAATAATTTTATAAAAATTATTTTCATACTTTAAACTTATTATTGAGACCATCTTTAATTTAAAATTTACAAAAAGATTTTTTTGTTTATTTATTCATCAAATTTCTCTCAATTATCAAACATTTTAATTATTAATCAAACGAGCACTTATCCCCAATTCGAAGCCCTAGAATATATATTTGTAGACTAGATAGACTTAGACATATTTGTTACCTTAATTATAGGGTAATACTTGACATTGTTGGGCAACACACTATTCTATTTTTCAAGAGATATAACATTTTGCTAAGGTGAGTTTTACATAGCCCCTTTTCTATTTATCACCATTTTTGGGGTGAAACATGTTACAACATTCTATATGCAATTCAATCATCAAAGTGTCTATGTGTTTTTCTATGTTGCATTATGTCTTGAACATGACTAGGGTAAGCACAATTCTAGCATAATCATTAACATTGATCAGCCGACGGTATACAATGATAGATCTATTGGACTGATAATCCCACCCAGATACGTGCCTCCTACAAAGGTAGCGTGGGTGATTGTTATCACATAACATAAACGAGTGAACCATGAGCGTATGGGATGTACCACAATACAACAGTCACAAGGGTTGATTATGCACTCGATTTACTTCTAGTATGTTTTCACATATGGACTAGACTTGCCATGACACTTGAATTGTACAAGTTTTATTCGATTATCAAAACCTATGTAATTCTCACCAACTTTTGTTAACCCAAAAATATTTTCAAAATTAACATGTTTCAGGTAACAATGAAGCTGAGGCTTGAGTTAGCATGAGGATTATCATGAAGTTTTTATTTGAAGCTATTTGAAGTTGTTGCATTACTTGATATCATGTATTTGAATTCCTAGACATTATTTCATTTGAATATTTATGTTATGAATAAATTATTTAAAATTCAATTTATACCATGTGTTACGGAAACAATCATCAATACGTGACATCCCGATGTTTCCGCCATTGGTTGGGGTGTTACAAGAAACATAACCCAAACCTTTAATAACTAGAGCCCATTTCCAAAGCCCAATGCAGGCCCACCCCATCCCCCTCCTTCCACTTAGCTTAATAAAAAAAATGGCAGCATGCCTCGAACTTAGGCTGCTGGCCGAGTCAACCTCTTTCCAACACGCGTACAACCAGCTGGGCTGAGTCCCTGCATTGAAATCATTTGTTTCCACCCATATTCATAAAGAAACTGTATTATCCACAGTCAAATACAAACAGTTGACCCTGTCATTCGTGCAATTAACGCCTGATTTTGGACGGTTTCCTTGTACTACAATGACCGACAAATCAATCCCATTTATTATACTCGTGATTACAGCTATTACATTTAAATCCAAGACTAAATTGACGCGTTTTTTGACATTTAAAGCTTGGTCAAATTCCAATTCGTAAATATAAGCGATATAGTTGCAATTGAATCCACACACAGACCCCTAGAGTGTAACATCGCAAAATTTTTCCCCCAAATTTTTATATAAACACCCTTATTTTTGTTACATTTTAAAAATGTGGTAAAGTCCTTATTTTTCCTCATTCACAACTTATATATATATATATATACATATATAATAGTAATAATTAATAATAATAATAATAATAATAGATTATAACATTAGTGTAAAAAAAAAAAAAAAAATCTGATTATAATTTTTATTCAACCAAACCCTCCTTTTAATTCAACCCAATAAACCCATACCCTCCTTTGATAAATTGCAGCCCAAGTCTGAAGCCCAATCCTCGGCCCACTGGAACCCGGCCCAACCTTACCCTTCCTTCACTTAAAAAAAAAAGGGGAGCTGTTATGCCGGGTATCGAACCCACGCCACCCTCAACACAAACACACACCATCACCACTGGGCCACAAGCTTAGTGTTGATATTATCCAGCTTTAATAATTTATAACCCCACCTTCAACTCTCCTTTTTTCCTTTTCCTTTACAGCGTGCAGCAGCAACAGCAATATTGTTTATTTTTTTTTATTTCTTCCTCTATTGACCAAATTAATTAGCTCTTTTAACGTGTAATAATCAAGGGTTTGACTAGGAAACGTGATTACCGGCCTTGATTGACCATAATGCACGATTAACATCAATCAATTTATACCCAATTAAGTCTAATTCGCGTATAACATTCAATAGCAAGTCAACCTTACCAATTATTCATCCCAGATCGTTATACTATAAATTGAAGGTTCCTGGACCTCCTCACCTCGCCAAATATTCACCCTCTACCTCCAATTCTTCTTAATCATCCTCTGTGCGTGAGATACGATCAAGTTTTTGACTTTTCACGTTGACTCACCAATCGAGCTTGTTTCTTTATTGTAAGTTTCAATTTTTTGTTAGGGTATGTTCATCGGCCCTCAACAAACAATAACCCTATAGTTAATCGGGTTATTGTTTGTTAGAAATGATTATTACTAACCTAGGGCTCGAATGGGTTTCATTTGGGGAAGAACAAGCCTGCAACCTTACGTATATAATTAATTCAGAGACGAAATAATCACCAACTGACCCATAGACCAGTTGGTGTGCAACTCGTGTTTAAGAATCAGAACCGGCCTGAGGGCCAGGGTTCGATTCCTGCTGGGCGTCTTTTTCCACTCTTTTTAATTTCCTTATTTTTGAAACCAAATTATAGTTATATATTACATTTAAATTTATAAATTCATTTTTAATTATTAAAACTTTCTTATAAATTCTAAAAAAATTATATTTATTAAATCTGAGTTAAAAGTTTTATTTACAACTTTTATTTTTCTGAAATTCATTTATTTAATATTTATAATAATTAAATCAAGTTTATTCTATTTTATTTATAAAAATCTATAAAAATATCAAAACGATCTTATTAATTTCCACAAAAATTATCCTGAATTTTTATAACATTAATCTTTTCAGAAATGATTTTTATTTCAGAAAAATCATTTATTTAATATTTTTTAGCAATTTTTGTTAGATTTAATCATAATTAAATCATAATAAATCCAATTTTTAATATTTTTGCACCAAAATTTTATACAATTTATTTTTAAATATTTAGAACAGAAATATGAATTTTAAACTAAAAATTATTTAATTTTAATATTTTTAAATATTAAAGTTAGATTTTGCCAATTTGTTATAAATAGATTTAATAATCTATTTTAAAGAAAATAATTTTATAAAAATTATTTTTATACTTCAAACACATTATTGTAACCATCTTAAATTTAAATTTCCATAAAAAGATTGTTGGTTATTTATTTACTAAATTTCTCTCAATTGGCGAATATTTTTAATCAAACGAGCAATTATCCCCAATTCGAAGCCCTAGAAACTTATACAATTGTAGACTTGATAGACTTAGACATATTTATTACCTCATTATAGGGTGATACTTGATACATTTGGGCAACACACTATTTTCAACAGATATAACATTTTACCAAGGTGAGTTTTACATAGCCCCTTTTCTATTTATCACCGTTTTTGGGGTGAAACATGTTACAACATCATTTATGCAATTCAATCATCAATGTGTCTATGTGTTTTCTATGTTGCATTATGTCTTGAGCATGATTAGAGTAAGCACCATTCTAGCATAATCATTAACATTGATCAAGCCGGCGGTATACATTGATAGATCTATTGGACTGACAATCCCACCCGGATACGTGCCTCCTACAAAGGTAGCGTGGGTGTTTGTTATCGTATAACATATTCAATTAGACCATGAGCGTATGGTATGTATCATTTTATAACAGTCATCAGGGTTGATTATGCACTCGATTTATTTCTAGTATGTTCTCACATATGGACTAGATTGACATGACACATGAATTGCACAACATTTTTATTCAATCATCAAAAACCTATGTAATTCTCACCAACTTTTGTTGACCCAAAACATTTTCAACTTAACATGTTTCAGGTTTTACTTGCTTGAAGATTTGAATTGATGCTTGAAGATACGTGTATAGTTTTATTCAATTTGATGTACAAATTCTAGAACAATTGTATGTAATTCAATTAAATCATTTAATGGAATTTATTATTTACCATGAGCTACTGAACAATCATCAATACGTGACATCCCGATGTTTCCGCCATCGGTTGGGGTGTTACATAGAGGGCCGATTTGCATAACCCATCCATGAAAAACACCTCACAGTCGATATATATCACGAATTGATGAGTTTTTGGTTCGTGTGACTTTTGTTTGACCACGATTTCGAGGCTACGTGTCTGGTAAGAATCCAATCTTTTTGTTTCTAATTGTTAATCGGCCATAGTACATTATTAACCCCATGATTGATTAGCTGTTAACATTGTATTTGAGTTAATTGAAATTCTAGGGTTCATAGCCTTTTTTGATTTAGGGATACTTATGTATGCACATTATGATTAATGTGTTTATGTATGCACATTATGTTTATCATCTGAAACCACTAACACCAACTGATCTAGATCAGTTGGTGATGGGTGTTATGTTAAAACAGGGAACCGGGTTTGATCCCTGGTTCGAGCCACGGATCACACATTTTTTTTCCTTTAAATTACTCATTATTATACACAAACAGATTTCAAATGTTAATGGAATCAATTATCAACGTTCTCAGGGTCCAGACCCACTGGTCTGGACTTGTGATTTAACACCTCTGATTCGGCCAAGGACTCGGGTTCGAGTCCCGGCACAGACAAGTATTTTTTTTGTTAGTTTCTTTCATACATATACTTTTTATAATATTTTAAAAATAGTTTTTAAATACTAAAAGTGCCTTAAAAATTCTATAAAAATTATTTTATGCTAATCTAATGACAAATTTATTATACAATTTTTAGTTTTTCAAAAATCATTTATTTAATATATATATATATATATAATACAAGTTTATTCAATTAAAAATTGAAAATTCTTTAAAAATATCTAAACGACTTTATAAAATCCCACAAAAATTATTTTAAACTTATAGATAAATAAGTATTTCAGAAATAAATTTTATTCCAGAAAAACCATTTATTTAATATTTTTTTATTAATTTTTGTTATTTTTAATTATAACTAAATAATAATAAATTCATTTTTCAATATTTTTATCCCAAAATTTTACATAAATTATTTTTGTTCATTTAGAACCAAAATAAAAATTTTAATTTGAAATTTATTTAATTTTAATATTTTTTGATATTAAAATTATATCTTTGACAAATATAAATAAATATACTAAATATTCAATTTTTTTGAAGAAATAATTTTATAAAAATTATTTTCATACTTAAAATCTTATAACATGACCATCCTTAATCAAAAACCTACAATATTAATTATTTACCGAATTTCTTTTATTTATTAACAACTTACCTAATTAATTATTAAACAATTACTTATCCCCAAATTAGGAACCCTAGAACTACTTGTATCCTAGACAACTTAGACTCTAAGTTCATTCCCTTACAAATTATCTATTTCTTTAGGTTAATCCTTTGGGATAATCCTAATTCACAACACGTTGTTTGGTAGAGTTTCAAGTTATTACGCGAACTGTGAGTATTTCATATCCCCTTTTTACTTTTATTCATTTTTGGGGTGTTACATGTACACTTATACAAATTACAAATACAAGTTCACATTTTTACAATACAATTCTAGTACTATGTGCATTTGCTTACAAACGTGCTTTATGCTTAGACATTACATGTAGAATACATTTGTACTTAGTGAAATCATTAACATTGTACAAGCCGACCTTAACATGGGATAGCGCTATTGGATTGACAACCCACCTAGGTGATTCTCCCCCTTTTCATCGGAGAATCCATGGTCATTGTTAAGTTATTATCCATTTATTGGATAAGTACACTGCCGTTCATTTAGTACATTATACAGTCACAGGATTGATTTCGCTCATTTATATGATACATAGTTTACATAATTGCACTGTAGCTTTGCACTTGAATTGTATAACATTTTTCCAACTATTATATGTATTAAATCTAGGAATGCTCACCAACATTTCATATGTTGACAAAACTTATTTTGTACATGTTTCAGGTGCAGTTTGATCTTAGTACTATAGCATTGGACTTTAGTGCTTGATTTTAATAAGTTATTTCAATTTTCATGTTTCGTTCAGACTTTTGTATTTTTCCCATTTCATCTATGTAAGACAATTTAAATTATTCAATAATATATTTACATTTTAGTACCATGTGCCTTTGAACAATCGTCACTACGTGACACCTCGATGATTCCGCCATCGGTTGGGGTGTTACACACCACATTATTGTTAATTTCCTCATCAATTTTATAATTATGTTTAAATTAATTTCTTCAACAATTTAATATTTAAGTAGAAAGACAATTTTACCCCCTAAATGACTTTAATAAGCATTGTACTATAAGCAATAAAGGTTGTATTTACTTAAATTTTGCAGGTTTCCTTCACTGATGCTTTATAATTAAAAATTCGGGTTGATTCATTAGCGTGAGCATGAATTTATAGCTTTTTGATTTCTTATTTCTTAACACAAATAACATAAGTAATTAACACATAGTTAAGTTTGTTTTCTCTTTATGCTAGTGTTTAATTTATTTTATTAATTAAAATTAGAACTTAAACAATATACAATTGCCGAAAGCAAAATAATATTGCGAACCACACTTCATACAACGTTTAACAAGAACATTAAATAGATCAACAAATACCTTAAAAGTCTTAGAATAAATATAGTTTACGCATAGATCGATTTAGCTATTTCATGGCATTCAAGGAGATCATGTTGATTGAAATTGAGGAAAGTCTCCATACCCTTCTCCAACCATCCTCTCCATCATCCGTCCTTCATGTCCATTTGTTCCCTACAACATCAGTTTTCATCCCATGAAGTAAGTGGAAGTAATATTTATAATATTTTAGAAACATATTAGCAAATCTAGAATGTTATATTTATAATTTTGTCCGTTTTATTTAGTTAACAATATATATGATTTAAGATACACAACTTCTTAACAAGGATAGTTAGGAAAGCCATCTGTCCCCTTCATAGGGGCCATATCATCCAATTCAGTAGAGTTGAGGTCAATAGGTCATAGAACATGCTTGCTTCTGAAAAGCTTCATGGAGAGAAACTAAAAATGCACAAAGAAAAGAAAAAATTGTACTAATTAATTTTGAAAAATATTTTCGCATCAATAATTCATAATATTGTTTGTTTATTGTTTTAATTGTTAGTTGCACAATTAAATTACCTCAATTTGATTCTGCAACGATCCAACATAGTTGATTGTTACATCCAACATCACTAGCATTCCCATTGTCTATAGAAAATAACTAAATTTAAATGGAGCAAAACAATGATATATTATAAAGATAATTTTTTGTAATTGTCAAATAACATATGAACCATTAGAAAAAAAATGTATATATGTATATAAAGATTAACTCATATCTTTATATCTTGTAGCATCTGTGAACCATATCTTGCAACCGTCTTAACTTCTCATTGATATTTTTCACCTCTCATCTAATGAAGACATATTTTTTTTGGACAAAACAATGTTTCAAAGCATGAAATTAGCTTTAAGATTTTGTTTGGGGTTATAAAAAGACTATTAGCATTCAAGAAATTGATTATAATGAAGATATATAATAATATAGATGAGGGGTTGAAAGGTCTCACATTTAAGATGCATCATAGGTTAGGTTGTATTTTGTGTTTTAAAAGTTGGACATAAGGGCATAATTGGGATAAGATTTTAGGATGTGAGGTATTGGATTATGTTAAATTTACTAATCTACCCTCCTAAGTGTCTTAATAGTCACAAGTATGCCAATAATACCCTTAATTTTTTTGCTTAAACATGTTGTACATCTTGTTTGTTAAGTTATATGAAAATTAAAATGACTATCTTAGCCATCACTCCCTCTTAATTAATAAGATAATATAGATAACTACGATCGTTGTGTTCTTCCTTTTTATATATCATTAAAATATTATGACCTAGTTTTTTTTCAAGCCTCTTATACATTATCAATACTTTTTATTTTGTTTTGTATCAGTTTCTCATCCCTAACATTCAACAATATAATGGTCACATATTAAATCCAAATAAAACAGTAATAGCAGCATGTAATTATTTTTTGAGTTAGTTCAGCAAACTATAAGATCATGTAACCTATTTGATTAAAAAATACATTATAATACTTTTCTAACTAAAATAATATATATTATTGATTAGTAGTTATTCGGATCCTTTAAAAACTATGTAATTATATAAAATTAACTTTTCAACATGGAAAAGATTGTGTGTATGTATTTATATTAGAACTAATGGGTTACCATCGTGCTTCGCGGCCGGTTTGAAATGTAGATAAAAAAGCCAACCACAAACGCATCGATAGAAAACCACGTCACAACGGTATATTCAAAAGTTACATTGTTGTATACGGAAGACAAGTTATTCTAACAAAAACTACACCAAGAAATAAATAAAGATAAACACGACACCCATGCATTACAGCAGCCGGTTTAAATGTAGATAAAAACACGCCGCAACTGTGTTTTCAGAGATGAGCGTCGACTGTTTTCAAAACTGAACGCTTTAAAAAAGTTTAAAGAAACTCGTCGGTTTAAAAACAACATTATGAAAATTCACGTCGAAACGTAGGTAAAACAACTCACGTGGAGCGTTGATATAAAAAACGAAACACGTAAAATTAACTAGAAACTTGTTAAAAACTCAAAATAATAACTTTATTAAAGTTATTATTTTGAGTTTATGAGCTATAGAGGGTGTTTGGGATTGCGTTTCGAATCTGATTTTTAGATTATTCCGTTTTGAAAACGTAGATAATTAGTTTTTAGTGTTTGGATTGCGTTTTGAAAACGCAGATAATCAGTTTTTTAGGCTATCAAAACGCAATAATCTATAAGCAGCTCCACCCCTGCTTTTCCAAAACGCATAATCTGTTTTGAATAATTAATCCCAAACACCCCCATAGTGTATATCGGTTAAAGGAAAAGGAAGACAAATCAACAAGTTAAATTGCGTGTAAACAAAAACACAAAATTACACAGATTGTCCTTTATTTATAACCCAAATTGCACCTTCTATCCTTTGTGTTTCATTTGCACTTATTATGTCATTTATTTTCTCAATTTGCTACACTATCTGTTCTTTAGCCTAACTAAGTTAAAAAAACTTAGTTAACTTTATTTTCTAACTTTATACTTTTAGCCCTTGTAGTTTTCCTAAATTGCAATTATTGACTTTCATTATGTGTTATAAATTTTTTAAAAGGCATAATACAGTTTAGGTTATGTTATTTGAAACAAATATTTGTTATGAACACGTCGATGTTACTTTTTTAAAAGAAAGCATTTAGTTACATATCGATATGTAGGGTGTGATGCATACATATATCGAATTAGGTTAGAGATTCGTGAACTTCACGGGTGAAGAAAATTTTAAATAAAACATATTATCGACTAAATAAAATTAAACAATTTATATAAGAGCATTGTTAAATTAAAAGTTTAAAACATAACTTGAAAGAAAATATAACATGGATAAAATAATATTCTGTCAAAGTTTTTAATTTTTTTTTGTTGTGCTCGTGAATTATGTAACTTGAAAAAAAAATTGATGCAAATAAATCTCGTAATAAAAAAAATTCTTCAACCAAACAAAATAATAGGATAATTTTCAAAAGAAAATATAAGTCAAAATATAACGTTCACAAAACTTAATAATAGTGCATGACAAAAAGAATTAAATCAAGTACGAAAAAAACGAATTATGAATACGTTCATAACATCCATTGCAGCATGGTAATTTTCTAGCATTTTGACATCGAACGTTGCAAGCAAAACGCATATCGACATCATCTTCTTCAAAGTATTTACCCTTCATCATGCTTACGTAATGCTATCCTTTATTATGCATGCCAAAGGTTTTTGGAACTCGTACAAAATACGTCGCACAATCCACAATAAAATACTGCTTCACCCCTTGCTGCACAACCTGAAACAATAAATTGTATGCATAAACTTAAAAAAAAGTAATAGTAAAGAAGTTAGATATATAAACAAATAATTATAATGTAACATTGGCAAAATACTAAAACTTTAAGGAGCATAAATGAATAGAAAATAACAAAAAAAAAAGTTAAAATGAGACTTACAAAAATTTGTCATAGTTGTCCAAAAATCTTTTTCGATGCAACTTTTACAACGGTACTCTAAAAGTTTGAAAATTTCTAAGGTTTGTTGGGTGATTAAGAGCATTCACATCAACTCCCCCATAATTTTTGTGAGAGAAAACTCCATATTTAGGATGGGTTTATGAGTGGTTATGAATGAAGGATATGAGAATCAAATATATTTGGGGGAACATTGTTCCCCTGCATTTATTTTTAATATATTTTAAAGTGGTTGTGAGTAGAGTGGAGAGTAAAGGTAATGTTAAAAGTATGTAAAAGTATTGTTTAATTGAAAAGTAGAGAGAAATGTAATGATTTTTAGTGTAATATGTGATTGTGAGTGGATGGGAAAGCTGATATGAATGCTCTAAGAATACCAAACAATTTACTTATACGATTTACATTTCTATCATTTTAGATTCCCTCTAAAATTTTATTACCAAACCCATAAAAGTTGCTTTTGAAAAGGATTCTAAATGATTATCATCTATCACAAATTACGAGTAAGATAATAATTTGAAGTCAAATTATAACTTATAAATAAACGACACGGTAAATTTATTAAGAGAATAATTGTGTAAGATAATAATTTAATTCGGTCAAATTATGAGTAATATCAATTTAGTTCGGTCAAATTATGTGACAGAAAAATTACAATATTTACAAATTTTGAGTAAGAGAATAATTTTAAGTCAAATTACGAGTTTAAAATAAATGACACGACAAATTTAGCAAAAGAATAATTGTGTAAGTCCATAATTTAACTCGGTCAGGTTATGAGTTTATGAGTAATTCAATTTAATTCGGTCAAATTATGAGTAATATCAATTTAATTCGGTCAAATTATGTGTAAGCAAACTCATAATATTTACAAATTATGAGTAAGAGAATATTTTTATTCAAATTACGACTTATAAATAAATTACACTGTAAATTGACATGTAAGTTACAATATTTATCACAAATATTGTAAATATTGTAATTTAACGGTTGGAACAGATTTAGGATTTAGGACAAAACCTCACAAATTCTGGATTTGATATATGCTCGGTTGGTACTTACAGAATTTTAAGAAGTCAGTTTCATGTTTCAAATACAGAGTCCGAACATTGAAACGACCTCTTCAACAAATAATCAAAATTAACATAAGAGGATCAAATCCGATTTCTTATGTCATATTTTGAATCTGAAGATTCAAACGAATGGATACAGAATCGATATTTTGAATCCAAAGAAATAAATAGAATCGATAGACTCTTGAAAAGGATTTAGACAAATGAATGAGCGAAACAACAAACGAATACATCTCCAAAGATTCAAACGAATACATTTCAAAAAATCAGTTTCATTTAAATGAATAAAACGGATTAAACACACGATTTACATAAATCTTTTATAATAACTGTATAAATCAGAAATCAAACAAAAAAATAGGATGATATAACTGCATAAATCAGAAATCAAACAAATCAGAAATCAAACTAAAAAATAGGATGATATAACTGTATAAATCAGAAATAAAACAAAAAAATATGATGATTTGCAAAAATCAAACGTTTGATGTTTTCTTATAATGTTAAGAATAGAAAATGAGTAAAACTGATGCAAAATTACCTCGAAGAAAATGAAAAAGAAGAATGAAGAATGGAAGAATTATTAAGGACAATTGAAGATTGAAGGAAAAATGAAGAAAAAAAAACATAACGACTTTTATAGATACAAAGCTGGAGCTCCATATACCTACTTGGATCCTAGAAAACGGGTAGAAAACGGGCGGGTCCGTTTTTTTTAATTGATTGTAAGGTTGTCATGTGGATGGTAATTTAGAGCTTATGTGGAGGTCCTAGTAAAAGGACAAGTGAAGTCTTAGTTACTCTTTTACTAGATTATACCCCGGGAGCGTCCTGGGTTGAGAAATTTAATATGATACATCAATTTTACATATGAAATAGACTGATGTATAACTCTAATGTTAATATGTAACCTAAAACAAATTAACAATGTACAACTCCAATGCTAACACCTAACCTAAAAGAATGTAGAACTTTAATGTAACACTAACATTAACACCTATCCTAAAGACTAAACAAATGTACAACTCTAACATACTAATATTGATACTTAACTTAAAACAACGTATAACTCTATTAACCTATTCGGCTCTGGTTGAAAAAAAATTCATATTTACTGATTTGAATATAATTAGTGACTTGCCTATACATGATTAATGATTTACCCGAACACTTTGTGTTTTTTTTCCTGTATGAACAAAACCCCACAAAAAAATATCTCCGTTTTTTATATAGCACTATGGTACTCGTTGGAAAGATAATAAAACGCTCGTTAATTTGGTGTAATTTTTTTCTTTAAAAAATCTCGTATATTAAATATATTAACGTTTAAAAATTATGGGAGAAAACATTATTGTGATTTGTTTTTAAATTATTTTTTTTTTAAATATCTCAATGCCACATGGGATGACACATGACACACTCAAAGAAGAGAATGCCTCTTTGAGTGCCATGTCATTAAAATGGCTTTGGTTTATTATATGTATAGATTAGTGTAGGTAGATATGTATTGATGTATGTATTCGCGTTTTAAAACAAAGAGTTAATTTATAGTTTTAGGTCATTAAAGCATACTAACTAGTCATATACTTTTACTTTATATATTTTTCTAGCGTTCTTAAGCGCAACACCAATTCACCAAAAATATTATACATTTACTTTTAAAGTTAAGGTTCCGATTTTTATTCACAATGGATGTGATGTACCTCCTGATCATCAATTTGACAAAAAAAAGCATACCACACCCTTTCACCATACAAAAAATTAATATTATTATATTCAAGACAATTTATTTTATAAGCATTATTATTATTATTAGTACACACTAAGAATCCTATTTTTTTTCATAGTGACACTACTTGTTGTCCGTTTAACTACATCGAAATGTAACTTGTTTTGGCTAATCAAATATACATGTATTATTTCTAAAAAAAAATATATTATTTCCCAATGGCATCCCAAATCTCCAAAATTGTGCTAATACAAATACTAAAAAATATAACAAAAAATAAACATAAGAAAAAAAACAAATAAATTATTTCTCCAAAATTCATGTTAATATAAATAATTTAAATAATTTTAAAATAATAATAATAATAAGATAAAATTAAAAAAATAAGAAAAAAAGGAAATAAATAAATAATAAATAATTTAAAGCAAAAGAAAAAGAAAGCTGAAACATTTACTTCGTATACAATACAAGAAGAAGGAGAAGAAGCTTATGGTCATACACACAAACCCAACTTCTCTTTCTTTCTCTCTCTCTCTCCCTCGCCATTTTCACCTTCTTTTCCAACCATTTATTAGATTCCTTTTCTTTATATTATTATTATTATTATTACTATTCACCAGCAGATGCTTATGTTCATATGAAACAACCATAACCCATCTAATTTCCCTTCTTTTTTTCTCTCAATAATTTCCCTTGTTCTTCTGGATTTTGTTTTGGGGATTTCTTGAAATCTTTCTTTGAAAGCCTTCTATACCCAGTTGAATTTTGTTCATTATTTTTAACTTTTTTTTTTTTTTTTTTATTTTTGTTGAAAAAATGACTTTTCTTTACAGAGAATAGTTGATATTTTTGTTCTTTTTTTTTTAATATTTTTCCTTTTAATTTGGATTTTTTTTTTTTAATTTTGTATATTTTAAGTGAAAAACAAATTGTTTAGAGATGGGAAAGCAAGGACCTTGTGGTCACTGTGGTGTTACAAGTGAGTTTATATAATATTTTCAAGACTTGATTTATATATAAAAATGGTTCCTTTTTGCTATCTTGTTTTGTTATATATTTTTATTTATTTATTTATTTATTGAGATCATGATTCATAATATCCATATGGTGGTTTGGTTTAGAGTTGTAGAAATTAACTGGAAACAATTATTAACAATATACATGATTATTGTGCTGGTTATTGTTTGTTTATGAGATTTTTTTTTTGTATTTAATATATTGCATAAGAATAATTATTTGAGTCTTTGGTAGCTTCAATTGTTTTTCAATGTATAACACAAGAAATGGTTGAAATTTGAGATTGATTTTTCTTAAAAAAAAAAAAAAAAAAAAAAAAACTGGATGTTTGACCTGTTCAATATCAAATACAGAGTACTGTTTCTTTAATGTTTTCTGGTTTAATCCATAGGTTTGTTGCTTAATGTGACTTCTAATTGTCAAGTCAATTCTAAGTCAATTGGCTAAATGCACACCACCTGTTTGATAATTCGCTTCATGTTGACAATCGAACTACCGTCTCATATGTGTTTGTATTAGTTCTTTCACAAACATGTTGTGTTACTTGATTGCTTTTAATGTCCAATGAACTATCAAACGCAACTGAATGGAAACTGTCTATGAAGTTCTGTATTTGGTTCATATTATTTGTTATTCATGTCTCGCTATGATTGTGCAATATAATTTTGTTACATTTATGTGTATTTAGATAGTTACTTAATCGTAACGATGAAAGAAAAACGCTAAATTATATGGAAAATTGAAATATATTTGCTAATTATCGATTTATCGTACATGATTCTGTGTTATGTCTTGTTTAGCTCTAATGGTTTTGTTATGGAAATGAACTATTAGCATGGATATAAATGTATGATACATCATACATGTTTGTTTATTTATCTTTTGACATTTTGGGAAAATGAACTGTGATGCCAGGCACCCCACTGTGGCGAAACGGGCCGCCAGACAAGCCCGTATTGTGCAATGCGTGCGGGTCGCGTTGGAGAACTAAAGGATCACTTGTTAACTACACACCACTTCATGCTCGAGCGGAGCCTGATGATTTAGATTATAATAGGGCATCTAGAGTGAAGACTGTATCGATTAAGAGCAAAGAGGCAAAATTACTAAAAAGAAAGCCGGATTATGACAATGTAGTAGGTGGTACCACTAGCATTATGCATGGAAGTAGCGGCAGTGGGCTTGCTTATGACTATCATAACCAGGCTTTTCGCAAAGCGTTTGATGAAGATACAAGCAATAGATCGAGTTCTGGCTCTGCTATATCTAATTCTGAGGGCTATATGCAGCTTGGCAGCGCAGATGCTAGTGATTTGACAGGTATATTACATTAAGGGTGTGTTTGGCTTTGGTTTTGGTTTTTGAAAGTGACTATCTTGTTATGTTTTCAAGTTGCTGGTAATTAACTTCGGGCGTTTGGGTATAGTGAAACTGATTCTGATCAGGGTACAAATAAACAATTTTGGAGTCGTCGCAACAAGACTGATTATTTTAAAATTATTTATGTATTAAGGGTCATTTTACAAGTAAATTGATTATCACAACATCAAACACTAGAAGCATCCAAGCACTATATCCCAACTAGTTACTGTATCACATAATTATTTTCAAAACACGACGCCAAACACTGCATAGTACGGATCACCATGTGATTTTCATTTTATGTTTACATCAGTTATCAATTTATTGTTATTCTTACAACAACTTTTTAGTTCTTATTTCTTCATATGAATCTGATTATTCTGACCCTAAATTATTATTTAGTTACTTTTGAAGCTCACATTTCTTTCTTTGACTTATTCAGGTCCAGCCCAATCATCGGTTGTTTGGGATACAACGGTACCTTCTAGAAAAAGAACATGTGTTAACCGACTAAAACAATCTTCTATTGAGAAACTCACCAAGGATTTACATACCATTTTACATGAACAACAATCTTATTTTTCTGGTTCATCAGAAGAAGAATTGATTTTTGAAAGCGACACGCCAATGGTTTCGGTTGAAATAGGGCATGGGAGTGTTCTTATTCGCCATCCAAATTCAATAGCTCGTGAAGAAGAATCTGAAGCAAGTTCTCTTTCTGTTGATACAAAAAACGAGGCTTATTCACGCCTTACTACCCTTCCTGTATATAATGCCAACAAGGGTGGAAATTTCTCGAGCCGGCCCAAAAAGCCCATTAATCAAGAGCAGCTGAACCGGTATATATGTGCATAGATATATTTTAATTGGTTAGATGACCTTAGCGCCTTTTTCCTAAATAAGTGAAGTGTATACTTTTGTTGTTGATCATAGAGATGATGACGAAAAGTTGCAGATACTCATGAGCCATAGTTCTCCACTGCACAACATTGACCTAAATGTAAGTTGAGTACTTTTATGTAAGAAATAAGAGATAGAGTGGCTAAAAGTTACATTTAGCGGAAAGGGTGGAGACGGTTTGTAAAATGGACATATGTCTCTCAGTTTCTGATTATTATGACTAAATGTTAGTAACTTATATAACAAATCTATCACAATACATTATTTGTCAAAATAAGTTACATTTAGATGGTGGGTAAGCGGGCAACAAGCTGCGCCGCTATCCCCTCTTGAATTGCAAAGTCTATCCTGCTAAACACAAACCCTTGGTTCTTAGGGCTTTGCGAGTCACTGTGGACCACCTTCTGCACTCGTTTCAGAAACCGTACCCCCTCAGGGGCAGGGATCCAAATGTGTCAAAAGCAAACGGCAGGAAGACATGTTGATAATTAATTACTGAACACAAATCCAAACACCCCCTAATATGCTTACCCATGCAGTTGTACTCATGGGAACATTGACTTCATATTTGCAGGATATTATCAACTTTGAAGAGTTTAAAAGTCAGATGACATATGATGAACAGCAACGACTGCTTAAATATTTACCTCTTGTTGACACTCTTCAAGTCCCTGACAGGTTTGCGTCACATCTTATAATATACTTATCGTTACATCACTCACATGGATATTATAGTTAGTAGGGGACAAATCAACATTATATAAGTTCATATGAATGATTTTAAAAAACGTCTATTTATAAACTTTGCAGCCTTGAAAGCATGTTTGATAGCCCTCAGTTTAAGGAGAACCTATCTTCCTTCCAGAAACTTCTTGCTGAAGGGGTTTTCGATCTATCTGTACCAATGGTGAAAAAGGAAGGCTGTAAAACATTAAAGAAACTTGCTCTTTGTAGTGCTACAAAATCTGATTGGGTGAAGACATATAATCAGCTCCAGGTTTGCAGTTGAATAAAATTGAAAACACCCATATTGTCAAAATGATTTTTTTTTCGAACAATTTACTTATTTACACTAATTTTGCATTTGTATTTCGTTTAGGATCTAAAACGTAAATATGATAGTGGAGGGTCTGCGGTCGGTGGAGCACGTAATGCCATGACACCTGGCCCTTCAGTGAACGTAAAGAGATCTCGAGATGCCCAATTTCAACCATATCCAGGTCAGCATTGCATTTTAAAATGAAAATATTAATATTAAATCGGATGTGCCAAAGTTTTAGTTGGTGGTTTCTGTTTTCTGCATTAAGAATGCTTTACGTGACAATTGAATCTTTCAGGATCACAGACTGCAATGAAGAGCCCTAAGAGACCTTCAATGAAAGCAAGCTATGAACACAAAGAGACTATGGAAAATGATGGGCCGGGGTTTAGCCCAAGAAGCCTATTCGCCTTACCACCTGATCATAGCTCCCTGATGCTTGATGCGCTGAAATATGCAGATGAAAATAGTGATCAAGATCTGTTGCTAGATGTACCATCAAACAATTCTTTCCCTCAAGCAGAACTACTGCTACCAAATTCAAGTTTTGCAGCAGCGACCGCCCAAGCAAGCACTAGTAGTAGCTCAATATATCAAAATTTTGCGGGCCCATGACAAATTAGTCGAAAACTCTTTCTAGGGTTTATGTAGGTGACTATTCTACTATGATAACCTATGCCGGACCATTGTAAACTCTGTAGCCTCAGTGTACTGAATAACTTGCTACCGTGGCTTTGTTGGTTACATTTGCACAGGATCTTATGGTTTGGGTTCATTGTATTTTGCACCCCAAACATTTTGTTTACAAACTAAGTTGATGGTTGCTTTCTTTGGTTTTTTTTTTTTTTTTTTTTTTTGGTAATCCCTAGAGATTTTGTATCCAAGTTGGAGTTAACTTTGAAAGTTGCAGAAAACTAGCAAAGCAGTACTTAGGCACATTAATTAACTCTAGTTAGGATTTAAAAAACTTAGGTTTGGTTAGAAATAAATGGTTCTGTTTTATATGTTAAGATGAGTGTGGATAGGATTTTTTTAGTTGTGTTGATGACTTGATGCCTTTAGAAGGTGTAATGTTTTTTGTTGTTTGCTTTTTGTATCTTAGTAGTGATACTGATTACTGATTAGGTTATGCCTAATTATTGTGGAGTAGTTATGCTAATTTTGTTTTTCAATGATTAACATATCTTGCCCAAACCATCCTCATTTAAACTTATAGGGTCTTTTTATATTTATATTTTTGTTATTAAATGATGTAAATTTTATATTGTTATCTACAACTTACAAGATGGTTTAACATAATTGTAATTTTATAATGGAAGTAAGGGAGAAAGATGTCATATTTAAATGCTCTGACTAGATGGGAAGCATGTGAATTAGGTTGAAAGGTAGTGCTCTCTTGCATGAATGATGGTGATTAGATCTTCACCTAGAACCATACATGTGTGATAAAAGGGAAGAAAAGCTCAAAAGCATGCATTATAAATATTTTCTAAAATATGCAAGCCATTCATTAGGGGACTTTACTCAAGAAATGGCTTTTATAGGAACATATAAAATAATACAACTAAACATCATGGATAATATTCAAGAAATTTACATGGTGTGTTTGTTTCAATAATGTTTCACCATCATGATGTCAAATTATTGTATAGGGCCATAGGGGTATATAGTATTTTAAGTCTTATCTTTTGCATGTTGTATATGAAAGATGCATATATGTTTTTAGATAAAAGGGATCTTACACTTTGTGCTCAATGGTTATCAAAGCACTTTGAACGACTATCCCAAAAGCCCTATAAACCGAATATCATACATATCCTGAAAAAGGAACCCACTAGCACTAAAGACCAAAAGACAGATGATCAAATGGGTCGAATGGAAACTCCATTATAGCACCTCAGTTAGATGCAAAGTCAATAATAGCATTTCTAGCAAGCAAACAAAAAATATATATCATATCGGATTTGCAAAACCTGGGATAAAAGGGAAAACTCCATTATAGCACCCCAAATTGATGCAAAGTCGATAACAACATTTCTTGCGCACAAACTAATGTGGCTTAATGTCGTTACGGTAGGTGACCCATTGGCAAAGGCAAAACCTTTAAGAACACTTAGGGGTTGTTTGGTTTGATTAAGTGTTGAATCATTAAAAGGTCTGAATGGTTAAGTGTTGAATCATTAAGTTGAATCTCTTAATGGTTAGTTTTCTTGTACCACATTAGTAGGAGAGCCTCATTAAGGTTCAGCCTAGTTCAGTGCTTAATGGTTTAGCCTTAACCATTCCATTCAGAAGCTGAAACAAACGCGCTAAATGTTGAATCATTCAGCGCATTCAGCGCTGAATGATTCAGAGCCTCATTAAGAGGCTTACCAAATAGCCCCTTAGGTTTGGAGGTCTTACGTTCAACTCACATAGTAGACAGGATTAAGGAAATTCATGGTTCTAAAAAAATGTAAACTTAAAAAAGTAAAAAAAAACTCTAAAAAATATAGAAGTTGGATAACAAATATATGTCGGCATTTAATTAGAAAATCTCATATTTGTATAGAATTTAATAATGATCATGTAGCAAAACTATTTGTGGATTTTTATAACAGAGTGATAGCTGGATTTGAATTACTTAATAATATCCCCACTTATTGTTGTTATTAATCACTGATGGAGTGTTAAGAGTAGATCACCACTTCCTCACTGTCTTTTTCAACCATCTACCACAAAACAACAACTTTTAAGTTTAAACTAATGTCATATACAAAGCTAACACAAAGACAAACATCACCAAACCACCTCTGCTAAAAGATATTATAAGTTCTTGAAAAATATAGCTTTTACCAGTTTTTGAGATGAAAGCTTTAATCTTGTAGATCTTCAACCCCCCCCCCCCCCCCCCCCCCCTTTTCTGAACTCGCAAGATTAGCTTAACCCGCGATTGAAGATGCATCGCGCTCATAATTATCATCTTTGTTTCTCAGGGACATTTTCACAAACACTTTATGTGCGTTATCAAATGACTAAAATAACTAGCCATGTTCTATAACCTCGTGTTACCCGAATTCCAATTATTAATCTTATTAACCCAAAAATAACCGAATCATCATCATTAGGTATGATCGGCGAAAGAAAATGGGTGGTCGGTGATCTTAGTCACCGAGCAGCAGGGTAAGCTCTCTGCTATTTTTTTTTAAGGTAGGTTTCCCGCCAAATTTTGTATCCGTTTGTACTATAGGTACTGGTTTTTTTCCCGCCTTCATGTGGTTGATATAAACGAGATATTTATAAATAGGCCCCCTTTATTTTGTATGATGTTTCATGTTTGATCCTATAGAATGACGGAATAGCAGAAGTGGTAGTTGAATGTTTTTTCTTCTCCCCTAAGCTTTAAAAAAAGTATTATTCAACACTATCTCATATCTCTCACACACCCACCCAGGCCACAAAAAGATAAACAAATAATATGAATTAAAGATAAATAAATTTTTTATACTTAATTCCATTTTAAGACCGGTGGGTATGGGGGCCGGCATGGGGCCGGCGTTGCCAAGCCGGGCCGGGCTACACCGCCCCCCTGGCGCGGCAACGGCATAGCCGGCACCCCATTGCCGTTGATGCCGGGGCTTGTGGCTTGTGATTGGTGGGTGGCGGCCCATCTTCTTTGCCGGAGCGGCACCACACCCGGTGGTCTAAGGACCTATTTTTACTAGTCGTATAGGACATCCGGAATCACATGAACGACACTGATTTATATGTGTAATAAGTCTTGAGTACGCCACTTAAAGTAGCTTTTGTGTTTTTCGTGTATGCTAGGGGTGTCGGGTTGGGGTTAGTTTGGGATGGGTTGTTCGGTATTATCTATGACATAATTTTTTTTTATTTCACAAAATTTATCATGTTACTTAAAAATACTATCAAAATTCATACATTATTTGACAGCATTCACAACCCATCCACTAAATCCTCTCCATCAAATTACATTAAAAATCACGCAACTGTTGGGTGTCGAATCCAGCAAATAAATAAAAATATTCTACTTAGTATAAGTGAAAGTAGAGTTCGTGTCCTCAGGGATACAGACCAAATGATTATACCAAAAGCGTTTTCGCACAAATACTACTATATAAAAAGGAGGGGGGGGGGTTGGTGTATTTTAAGTTGATGAAAATAAAACTAAAATTAATAAGACGAATAACTAGAAAACGTTAATTAAATTGTGAGATAAATTCAGATATTAAAACTAATTCCAACACTAAGCCAGTTTCTTAATTTGACCCGGACTTATGATCATTAACAATTATGGTGCAATGACCCTTTAATTAAACGGTTTGTATCAATACTAGACGTCACGCCGTTCGGACATCCACTCTATCTAATGTCTAACCAAACGCCGTTCGTTGATTAGAGCCAACCCGCTACTCCAAGCTCACGCCGTTCGGATCTTAGCGTGCGGGTTGCAATGATAGAAGTATCGATTACAATCAAACAGTCACGCCGTTCGGAGCGCTTAATTATATTGTTTAATTCTATAACAAATTTAAATTTATAGACAAACCTAAACCGTTATTTGTTCCTTTTTATCAAATATATAAAACCGGTTAAAGTGTTATAAATTGATGAACACTATTAGAATGATTAACAAAGTGGCCAATTTTTATCAACCTACTAATATTTTACCTAAGGGTATAAAATCAAGAACCAACCAAACAAACCATTCAAAAATTGGCTCTCATAAAAGTTTCACATAAGTTTTTGAATCAAAATTAAGAAATCATACCAAAGTGCCGGAATTAAAAGGTTCTAGCCGGACATGGCGGCTAGTTCAATCAATAACAAATACGAAGCTAAACATTAGAAATAATAAAATCTTACGAAAAAAAACCCAACACAATTGTCTTTTGCCAAGATACATAAAATTGCTTCTCTTGCCCCCTTCGATGCACAGCAGCTCTAGTCCCTTGGATGAATAATAATCCCACTTCAAAAAAAATATCAATGATAATCACCACAATTTTCCTCTGTCCCTTTTTTTTCGAAAATCTTTCCCACATCATCTCAAAGTTTGTTAACATTATTTTAAATCATATTTTCAATTCAACCCCCTCTAGTTCTTGCCATTCTACTTTGATCTAAACTTCTTTTCAACGTCCAATGAAATCCAAGTAAATTGCGACCTCGCCTCGTCAATGCTCGTCATTTCCTCTTTCAATTCTCCACCCCTACAAAATCAACCAAAAACAAACCAAAGTAGATTCCGCCCACAAAAAAATATGCAATACACGAAAACAATGCAATATGTACAACCTAAATGCATAAAAACGCCTAAACTAGCTACTTAATGAATGATAAAATATGCCAAAAAATGCGACTAACAACAACCACTTAAAAAATATTAAAATATATATAGGGTGAACATTAGTTTTTCAAATATAGAGGTGAATAGTGTTTTCACCAAATATTTTCTCTCTCATTCACTCACAACCACTCACACCCACCCTATATAATTTGAGGGAGCACCTCACATAATTTGGTGGACGGGTTGTGAATGCTCATAGGATGGTGTTTAACAGTTTTGGAAACGTAATGTTTTAGATACCAAAAACTCCAAACTTAAACGCATCTATAACAAAACAAAGACATTAAATCAAGGTTTTTAAACCCGGACTAGCCGGTCCAACCGGGAAACGGACCCCTTGGCCGGTTCGGGTTGCTATGTTGGACCGCCTGTGCATTGACCCGGCGACCCGGCGGTCAGACAGGGAAACCACCGGTTTTTGTTTTGTTTGGGCTTCTATGAAATTTTGGACCGGTTTTGTCGGACCGGTGAACCAGCGGGGCTCCGTTTCGACGTTCGGTCCGGTTTCTAAAATCATTGCATTAAATGTTCAGGTTTTTTGTTGGGAAAAAGTGACCCGACAACTGACCCATTTGATGTTCGGTTTGGTCGGGTTAGGGTTTTTTCTGTTATCCTCTAATTTGGGTTCGGGTGACTTCGGATTCGAATCGGGTTTCGAGTTCCGGACTTCCGGTTAAAATGCGTTTTCAACTTTTAAATTAAAATATGGTAGATTCTTACAATTTTGTAGGGCTGTAAACGAACCAAACGAACACGAACAAGGCTTTGTTCGTGTTTGTTTGTTAAGGTTTCTTGGACAAACGAACCGTTCACGAACACACTAACGAACATAATTCTGTGTTTGTGTTTGTTTGTTAAGAAATTCAGTTGTTTGCGAACTGTTCGTGAACACGGGTCTTGAACACAAACAAATAAAAACAAACATTTAATATGCAACTAACTAAAAAAAAACATTGTTAATATTAACCGTTAGACAAAGTACATCTAGTAAACGATGTCGATAAGTCAAATTGTACTAACTTAGACATAATTATTTAAAATTACTTAGGCATATGCATGAATACATGATATTCCTAATTCAGAAGTTCATAATTATCCTAAGTTTTAACTAGTGATCAAACATAAACAAGCATAAACAAATGGATATAAATAAACGAACGTAAACAAACACATTGCCGAACGTTCACGAACGCAATCGAACGAACGAGACATTTGTTCGTGTTTGTTTGTTTAGTTAATCAAACGGAATTTTTTGTTTGTGTTCGTTCGTTTAGTAAACAAACGGACACAAACGAACTTCCCGCCGAACGGTTTACGAACTGTTCACCGAACGTTTGGTTTGTTTACAGCCCTACAATTTTGCACAAGATTTAATCGATATTAGATACTTTTAGAAACAGCAGCAATTTAATTTTGTACTTATTGATGTGGCAATATGTTTCTATCATAATATTATTAGAATTAGACATCGATCATTTTATGTGATTTTATTTATAAGTAAAAAGACGTTGCGTGTAGCTCTGTGTTCGAAATATAAAATTAATTAAATGTTATCCATTTGGATACCCACCCATATTTGACAACATATAGAAAATGAATACAACCACATAACATGACACATATTATGTTTTATATTTATTAAGGTGTAGGAAAGTCCAAATTGCATAAAGTGATTTAAAAGATTTGTTAATACATAAATTTACTTGTCGATCAACATGGTTTGATCACGCTTAACGATTCGAGAATAGTTATTGGTTAATTCGACATAATTCTCGATCAAACAAGTTCAACATTCACTATACAAATTGTGTTGACTTATCTATACTATATTATAAAGCATTTGATAAGGACTTCTTAAAATTTAAGAGGTACAAGTTCAATTGCTTATGATACAACACCCAATGCATATAATAACTACTTTTTAAGGGCAATTTTGTCTTTAGAGCATCATATTTAATCACAATAAAGTCAAGAGTTAAGTGATTTTTATGAGAGCTCATGACAATTAATTTTACAATTACTTTAAACACATTGAGTAGAAAAAAATAAAAAATAATTCATAATGTTACATGTTTTGTTATAATATTCTCTATAGAATTAGATACTTTATAAAAGTTAACATTTTATAAACTTTATAATATTATAAGAAATCGAGAAATCAATAATGAAAGTTGTGTTTTTAATCAAGCGGTAACGCTTTGCATTTTGAAATTATTATGTTATATTCATACACGTAAACACACCTAATATGATCTTAACTCTACGTCACCAGATTCCATGACGAGATAAAAAAGTTTATGTTTATAATGAATTTTAAACAAAGGTCTCATGTAATTATGCCAACTAATCATGATTAAATTAGATGAAAGTGAACTTTCTTCTACAAAAAGTATTTGACATAATGTAATATGCGTAAATTTGATATCGAATTGCTATGATGATTTTAATACGTTATAATTTAGTTGAATGATTATTAATAGAAAAAACTCTGGATGTTTGATAGGTAAGTAATATTTGATAATTTGTATTCCTAATACCCTAAAGGGAAAGGATTGAAAATGAAAACTTATGTTATGGAGAAAAACGAAGTTTCTTTATAGGTTCTATTTTTACATACATTTGAATGTAAGTTTCGTTCAATAGAGAATTGTGTGTGACAATATACAAGTCATCTAACCATAGGCGAATAAGTCATGAAAGTTTGTTTTTAGTTTTTTATTTTCTTTTTTTATGTGGTTATATTATGGTTTTGACTTACTTAACTTTTCTATGATAATTTTTAACTTTTTTTTTAATATGGTGAGTGTACTCGCCGCCACGCGTATGTGTGATTCAATGTTTTAGCCTATTTTTTGTTCTTTTTAATAGTCACGTCGCAACGCACGGGTTTCCACTAGTGTAAATTTAACATCCGAATATATAAAAGTAACTAGATAGTAAAACATTTTGACTTCAACTATGTATGGATTATATTAATCTAGTCAATTGAGGATTAGGCCTGAGTCCGGACCAAATATGTTTTGAGTTCAACAAATATTGGCGCACAATGATGTATCTGTTTTTTAGCTAAATTTTTCTTCTCTTTAAATACACAAAATTTTGCCTCTTATGAGTCTTGAACTCCCAATCTCTCATTTGAAACACCAACACCTTTACCACCCCAAGAGGTGTACAAAAAAAACCGGTAAACCGGTTTGGAGAGAAACCGGTCCGAACCCGACCCTATGCATCGGTCCTATGAGCGGTTTGTGGTTTCATGGATCGGTTTGGTTTGAAAACCGGTTTGGGAAAAAAACCGGTATAAGTAAGGTATTTTGGATATTGGAGGACCGGTTTGGCAAAAAAACCTGGTTTTAAACCCGGTCCTAATCGATTCCAATAGATGGTGGTGTTTGGTGCTAAAAACCGGTTCCAAAACCGGACCGATTTGGATAAAAACTGGTTTTATCTTCATAAAAAAACGATCCGGTTTATAAACCGGACCGGTTTGGGAAAAAAAAACCGATCTTCTGACACATTCATTAACTCTCACTTTCTCTAAAGAAGATAAGACAGACTAAATTCCTTCTTCACCTACAACCCAGTGGTTATTTTGATTCATGGATGAGATATTTCATGTGTCATGTACAAGTACAACCCATTCAACAATTATGAATACAATTGTTCCATTTATTAAAAGCATTTCAGAAAATAATTAGCATATTTCACTTGTAAGGAAAAAAGTAATCATACAAATAAAATAAACGGTATAGTATGTCATCTTTGCATGTTAAAACAGTAATCTTTTGATACAAATAAAATAAACGGTCTAGGTATGTTATCTTTTTATTCAGCTAGTATCCAAGCTAACATCGTCGTTTTCTAACCTGACAAATAAGAAACACTTTGTCTAAACTTAACCCCACTACGATCGACCAATCGAGTTTAGGACAACAGACAACCAATCTGTTTTGGAATTTCACTCCATAAGTATCATTGGGTGCAAGGGTCTATCGTGAACAAGTCATGTTAGGCATAATCAGTGTACGAATTACGATAACACATTACATGGCTTAGGCACCATATCAGTGTAGTATATGTTGTGAGCCTATGTAATTCCACATAGGGATGATCATGGTATCGGCCCGGTACTGAAATTCCCCAAAAGTGGGTACCGGTACGGTATCGGTATTTGAACGTAAAAATTGGTAAATACCAGTACCGTACCAAACCAATACCGGTACCGAAAAGCCAAAAATGTGGGTACCGTCACTGGTACCGAAATTGATTCGGTACCGGGTACCGGTACTATTTGCTCATCGGCTACACCAAAACACACTCCAAACATAGGGTTTCACTTCTAGACTTGTAGCTCCTACTTTTCATTTACTTCCCATGTTGTATTCAATTACTTCCCTTTTGTATTTTCGCTTACTTTTCTTTACTTCCACTATGTAATCACACCACTTAGCCTTGGACCTTACAAGGTTAAAAGTGTCATTATGTCAATAAAACATATTTGCTCCCTATCCTATAATTATTGTATCAACAAGGGGTTTTATATGTTTTTGTATTGTGACTATAGACTATCTAGCTTTCTTTTTGTGTGTTTTATATGTTTTTGTTTTGAGGAATGCGTGATGTACATGTGTAATTGATACATATAAATCGATTCTAGGAAAGATACATCGTCTCATAACTTATGAATGTTTATGAAGTGATCCAAAGGGAAGGAGACATTGTCTCAATATGAACATGTATAAGTACGAAAGTATATGTGAAGACATATGAATCAATCCTAGGAGAAGAAATATTGTTTCAACCACTTTATCGTGCACCCTTGTGAAACCGTTCATTGTTTTGTTTATCTTTTTATTTATTGGTTGTTGATTTTGAATTCATGAAAATTTGGTATTTCTAATTGTAAGTTTATACGACTGATCCAAGTTACATGTTTACACGTCACACATTACATGATTATAGTTACAAGCTATGAGTTACAAGTTACATGTTAATGTGTTATGAGATACATGTTTATAGGTTTACAACTTTCAGTTAGTATCTATGTTTTTGTTATCTTCCCACTAAGGTTTTCGCTTGAACGTGCTTTTGTTTTTGTTCATTTTTGTGCACGTTAGATTACATGGATTATTTAGAGACTTAGAAGCGGGCTCAAAGGATTCAAGATCAAAGATTTTGCCAAAAGAAATACAATGATGTTTTTGTAAAGTTTTATTATTTATGGATTGATGTACTGAATTCTGATTACTGTATAAATGACACGTCAACCCTAACACGTACGATGTGTTATATTAGCAACATTCAATGGACTCAATCTCCATCATAGACCAGCATTTTAAAGCTTCTTCTTCATCATCATCATTAAGACACCAAGTAAAATATTTTTTATTTTATTTTATATATAGGTCATGTATGCTAATAATTGTGTTTGGTTATATGTATAATTTCATATTTGGACCCAACTTTTAAGAAAGTACTCATTTAGTTCCAATTATTTACTCATCGGGTACTCTTTACATGTCTGGAAAGAACAAACGTTTATTTTTACGTTGATTTTTAATGACTATTGATCTCTGTAAACAAAACAAAAGGAAATAATAATAAAATACTCCCTCCTTTTCATTTACTATTCCACGAAGCTTACAATTTTGAGAAGCACTACAATTTCATAACAGGCATCACATCTACGCTTTTAGGGAACACAAAATCATTGTTGCTAAGGTTTCCGATCATAAACACTTTTGGTTGTAGGGAAAATGAAGTTACATTGTCTTAGATTAAAAAAAAAGGAAAGGGCCAATAAGAAGGTGACGGCGCAACTTGTTGCCCGCCTGCTATTCTTATGTAATTTGCCCCTTTTGTTGAAATGAAAATATTTGACTTATGAAAAAAAAAAAATCTAAGACACAAACAATAATAATAATATTATTCCTTTCGCCCTCTTTCCCTCTTTCTTTCCCATAATTTTCACCCTTCAAACATGAAACTCATATGTGTCATAAAGCTTGTTGCACGCTTCATGCCCATCTTTCCTCCTCCACTCTCCATAGTCTCAGCCTAGAAGCACCTACTCACAATTTAACTATTTCTTTTGTGATTGAAACCCACAAGCACTAGATTTGGTTAAATCTACATGTATTCCCATTGTATCTTGGTAGGTTTTCTGAAGTGAGATTTCTTTTAATTTATTATTATAAGGTACTAATATCTCTTGATTTATGACATATTTTTCCTTTTTACACGGTTTCCCCCCCCCCCCCCCTTTTTTTTTTCTTCAAAATCTTCAATGAAAAAGCCCTATTGTCAAAAAAAATTTTGGGAATTGATTCTTATTAAGCCACCCAACTTCTAGTTCACTAATTTTCCAAAATCAAACAACAAAATAAAGAGTTCCCATAGTGTTACATGTGTATACCTATTTTTTGATAAAAAAAATATATGTAATAAACTTTGGAAAGTTTTGACTTTCATTTTTTATATTAACTTTTGTTTTTTCCCTATTTACAAAACAATTATTATTATCTGCAAAGTATGTAGTTAACTCGGCCAATATATCATTGATATCTCGGTTATCGGTTATCAACTGATATATCGGTACAAAATATTGTTAGAATATCGGTATCGATATTATCGGTGATATTGACCGATATTTTACCGATATATCACTGATATTCCCGATATCAATATCTTTCTTCTTAGTTCTTCCGGTCTTAATTGTTAATTGCTGGTGTTAAATATTAGCATTTTAACTTCTAATATGTTCCCACTTACTACAATTGTTATTGTTTTACCGATATATATTCTCAATATCCGATATTTTACCGCATTAACTACTCAGCCTACAAATCAATTTTTATCCTATTTTTAAATACAAAAAAAGTAAATCAATAAATGTAAAAAAAAATAGCAATTAAAAAATTGGTTCCTAGTTTCCTATTACATATATATGTAGGAAAATCACCAATATGGCCTTTGACTTGGTCAATTTACCAATATAGTCACCCCAATCGTATCGGGAGAGACGGTTCTCCCATCCCGAGGCATCTAAGCCGACTCCAAAGACGGGTGAGACGGTGACCAATCAAAACAAGCCACGTGTCCCAAGTCTCTCCATCCTCTAATAAAAAAATCTCCAAGCGACTCTGTGACTGTGACGTCTCATGACGCCTAAAACGTCTCTGTGACGTCTCCATTGTGCGGAAGCGTCTCTATGACGTCTCCCAACTCCTAAAACGTCTTTTTGCAACCGTGTCGGAAGCGTCTCTGTGATGTCTTCCAGAGCCACATGGAGACGTCTCAGGACCTGTGAAGATTTTTTTATTATATTTTTGACACGTGGTAATCGGCTATTAGTTCACCACTAAAGACTCATGGAAACATCTCGAAACCTGTGAGCCGTCTTTCCCAAAACGGTTGGGGTGGCTATTTTGGTAAATTGACCCGGTCAAATCCATATTGGTGATTTTCCATAGGGAAAATGACCAAAATAGCCCGTTGACCGGGCGTTTTGCATAACTAGCCCTCTCCACCGTCTTTGGAGAGACGGGACACGGCTCCCAACCAGCCTGAACCGTCTCCGAGACCGTTTGGTTTTAGAGCCAATTGCCAACCAACACGTGGCGTCTCTGATCCCGAGGCTGTACCGTCTCTCTCCAGACGGGTCAGAACTCTCTCCTAGACGGTTCACGTTTACCCATGCCGGCTGCCTTCGGTTCAACCGTCTCCCAGACGGGTCACATTTCCCAAGTCGTCTTAAGCCGTTTTGTGCTACCGTCTGAACCGTCTCACGAGTGTATATAAATACCCCAATTCACTTAACGAAATTTGCACCCACCCCTCTCCTCTAAGCTTTCATCTTTCAAACCAATGACGTTTTTTTTGCTTTCCCAGCCGAAGCCTACCGGCTTACGAAAATATTGTCCGATTACTTGGATTATTGTTTCATCTGCGTACGGCTACTTGGATTGTTGTTCCATCTACGCGTGGTTTACAACCCGTGTAACGGATCGATGATGTGGTGGTCTACATTTGAGGCAAGTTCGTTCGCTTTCCGAATTTATGTCTCGATGTTCAACGTGTGCTCACTGAGAACTATTGTTACATAAAACGAGGAAACGTCTCGGACTTGTCTGTGTAGAGCACATACACCATTCGAAACAACGTCTATGTAGACCACTGCTACTACCGCCGTTGTGGAGGACAAAACATCTAACACTAAGATGTAGTCTTCAATAGTTGGTTAGACACTACGATTACTTCAAACAAAGTTCTTAGTTCTGGAAGTAAATTTAGGAAGTTTGTTGTAATAGTGTAGTTTTTTTTTTTATTGTTGTTGTAATAGTATAGTTTGTTTATTTGTGATTGTAATAGTATAGTATGTTTAATGAAATATTTACCTTAATATAAAAAACAAAATTTAAACATTCATTGCATTAATAATAAAAATATAAACATTAATTGCATTAATAAAAAGTTAATAAATTACAAATTAATTAAGACGATCCCTCATCATTTGCCAAACAGACACGTGTTTAAATTCTTTATGCTCCCTGTTTTTATATTGTCTTAGACTGTGTCTAATTGCCACGTCTTCGGGAAAGTTAGAGGGTACGTCCTGAAGAGTCCGGTTGTGGTACCCGTTGAAGATTTGACACTTCGTGGTCAAATCGCTCAACTTCCGGCTTACGGACTCAGTTGTACGTTCTGACCCTCCAACGAGCCGATTGTATTCGTGCAATATTCGGAACCATTTGTTGGTTTGGTGGGTGCTTTCTTCAACATGACGCCATGCTGCAATCAAGGCAATCTCCTGTTCTTCGGTCCATCTTTGCGGTGCCATTTTTGGATGAATTAGACGGTGTTGGACGGTGGTGGTGGGGTGGTAGATAGTGTTTAGACGGTGTTGGAGGGTGGCGGATAGTGTTTAGACGGTGTTGGACGGTGGTGGTGGGGTGGTAGATAGTGTTTAGACGGTGTTGGACGTGATGGATAGTGTTTAGACGGTGTTGGCTGACGGGAATGGGACGGGAGACCGGTATTTATAGGGCTGAGCTGGACAACCGAAGCGTCGCCCGATCATCGGGACTCACCGGCGTTGGGAAATGTGAACCGTCTTGAGAGACGGTTGAACCGAAGGGCCAACCGTCTTGGGTTTTGTGACCCGTCTTTTGAGACGGTTGAACCGAAGGGGCAGCCGGCATGGGAAATGTGAACCGTCTGGGAGACGGTTGAACCGAAGGCAGTCGGCATGGGGAAACGTGAACCGTCTGGGAGAGGGTTCTGACCCGTCTGGAGAGAGACGGTACAGCCTCGGGATCAGAGACGCCACGTGTTGGTTGGCAATTGGCTCTAAAACTAAACGGTCTCGGAGACGGTTCAGGCTAGTTGGGAGCCGTGTCCCGTCTCTTCAAAGACGGTGAAGAGGGCTAGTTATGCAAAACGCCCGGTCAACGGGCTATTTTGGTCATTTTACCTTTTCCATATATGTATCATTGCTTCACCACTACCAAACTTTGCGTCGTACAACAACATCATGGCCTCTCAACGATTCCCTACAGAGCATCCTTCCTTCAATTCTTTGTATCTCATCATCAATTGAAGGTATTCACCTTCTTTTTAGCTTTTATTGTTTAATAATCGCATATCGATTTATTTATTTATTAACCATGTTTTTAGGTTTTTTTTATTCTTTCAGTTTTTTATCGGTTGTATCGTCTCTAAATCATTCCGTTTATTGTTCAGACTATTGATCGGTTACTAGTTTTATTAATTGGTTATATCTTAGTTACGGTTATTGCATGTGTAATTAAACATTGGAAATTTTGCCTCTGTAACTGTAACCCTAGATCTTATTATTATTATTATTATTATTATTATTATTATTATTATTATTTTTGTTTGATTGTTAGTTGGTTGTTCAGGAATCAAAAGGTGTGTCTTTTTGTTGATAATGGTGGTTATGTCTATTAAAATATCTGATGGGAATGTGCCAAGAAGTCGAAATGAGAACGTTAGCTCTTCCGCGAATGGGCCTTCTGTTCGTCCGGTTAAATGGAAGCGTCGAAGTGTGTCTGCGGTTAGGGATTTTCCACCTGAGTGTGGACCGGCTGTTCGGCCAATCATCTTTTTTCCGAATGAAGGTGAATTGGTTTCATCGCCGGTTGTTGATAATCATGTAGCCAGTGATGCGCCAATCAATGTTGTTCCTCATGAAACGGTTTCATTACCGGTTGCTGATAATCATGTGGCCAGTGTTGCGCCAGTCAATGTTGTTCCTCATGAAGCTGAACCGGTCTCATCAACGGTTGCTGAAGATCATGTAGCCAGTGTTGCGCCAGTCAATGTTGTTCCTCATGAAGCTGAACCGGTCTCATCAACGGTTGCTGATGATCATGTAGCCAGTGTTGCGCCAGTCAATGTTGTTGATCTTGAAGCTGAACCGGTTTTATCGCCGTTTGCTAATATTCATGTGGAAAATTTGGTGAATAATGAAGTGCAAAATGGAGATGGTAAAGTGGATAATGGCGGTGGTTTTGTTATCAAGGAAGTTAAGCGGAGGATGAAATATACTCCGAGAAAAGTTTCTGCGGTTCGGGATTTCCCTCCTTTTTGTGGAGTGAATGCAGGTGAACCGACAGAAGAAGAACGTCTAAGAATTAATGGAAGGAGGAGTTATGGAACTGAGGCAAACGGGAGTGTCAAAGGCGATTCGGTACAGAAGACTCAGTCAACTAAATCAAACGAGGCTTCTATAGGAAATCAAGAGATGCAAATGATAGTTGAGTCAAAGATGGATGTTGAAGATGGGAAGTTCATTAAAGTTGAACCAAGTAAAAAGGTGCAGAACATCGGTCAAGCGTGCCAGGAGCTTGTGGTGTACACACGTGACAAGGATATGAAGAAAGACTCTCCAGTTGATGATGCTCATGATGTGGATTCTGAAGACGATGTTCGAGACAACACACCACTTTCCCTAATTCAAAAGGATATTTATATAGCAAATCGGGAAGTGGGATCCAAGAAACACGATAAAAAGAGACCAGGGGATGATACTAAAGATGCGCTATACATGGGAGGCAAGATTAAGGTGGTCATCGGTCTGAAAGCTCCATCAGTTTGTGCGCCGGGAATTCAACAAAAAGATTCAACCAACCATGCAAAAGGCCGTGCATCGATAACACCGGAAAAAAATCAAGAAAAGGTTGTTGGGGAGTCAAGCTCTACTGGGAAGGCTGCTTATATAGGTACACATGAAAACGTAGAAAAAAATTTAACCAACAAGGGGAAGGGTGATGCTTCAATGGCACCAAAAAGATCTGTGAAGAAAAAACAAAAAAAGGATACTGTTGCGAGTACCCTCTCAATGGTTGTGAGGAATGATGAAGATTTTGTCGCCAATGTTGAAGAAAAAGATTTAACCAGCACGGGGAAGTGGGATGCTTCAATGACACCAAAAAGATCTGCGAAGAAAAAACCAAAAAAGGTTACTCCTGACAGTACACTCGCAATAATTGTCAGGAATGAGGAAGAAGCTGTCGCTGATATCGAAGACAAAGAAGATGTAGATGTGACATTACCTCCTTTTGGTCCAAAAAGTTCAAATGATGCCCGAAATAAAGTTCGTGAAACTTTACGCTATTTTCAAGCTCTATGTAGAAAACTCTTGCAGGGTGAAGAAGCCAAAACTGATGATGTAAAATTAACAAAAAGACGAGTCGATCTTAATGCAAAAGCTATCATGGATAAAACAGGCAGAACACCTGCTTTAGGTGAAAAAACATATGGGCCTGTGCCGGGAGTTGAGATTGGAGACGAGTTTCAGTACCGGGTCGAGCTTGCTTTGGTGGGTATTCATCGCCCTTTTCAGGGCGGCATAGATTTTGTTAAAAAGGGTAAGGAGTTTTTTGCAGTTAGTGTAGTTGCGTCTGGTGGTTATCGCAATGAAGTTGATAAGCCAGATTGCTTGATTTACTCAGGTGCGGGTGGGGTTGCAAAAGATAAAAGCTATGAAAACCAAAAACTTGAGAGGGGGAATTTGGCATTAAATAATAATGTGCATTTGAGGTATCCAGTACGGGTTGTCCGTGGATTTGAGGTCAAACCCGATGAATCATCAGACTCAAAATCCAAGGCAATTAAAATGTACATATATGACGGGTTGTACACAGTGGAGGCTTGCAACCAGGTGACCGGACACCGCGGTAACATGGAATTCAGATTTGAACTGAAAAGAGTTCCGGGCCAACCACAGCTGGCTAAACGAGAAATGATGTCGAAAAAGTTTAAAATACGAGAAGGTGTCTGTGTTAAAGATATAAGTGATGGTAAAGAAGTGTTTCCAATCTGTGCAATTAACACAATTGATGATACAAAACCACCAGAATTTACATACATTACAAAAATCATGTATCCTGACTGGTATAAGCCCATTCACCCTGAAGGATGCGACTGTGTGGGCCGGTGTTCTGAAAAGAAATGTCCGTGTGCTTTCAAAAACGGTGGTGAGATTCCTTATAATCGTAACGGTGCAATAGTTGAAGCAAAACCTTTGGTTTATGAATGTGGCCCGTCTTGCAAGTGTCCACCTACTTGTTACAATCGGGTCACCCAACACGGCATGAAAATCCATCTCGAGATTTTTAAGACCGAGTCAAGGGGGTGGGGGGTTAGGTCTTTAAGTTCAATTTCTTCCGGAAGCTTTATATGCGAGTATGTTGGTGAGCTTCTGGAAGAATCAGAAGCTGAAGAAAGAAAGGGTAATGATGAGTATCTATTTGATATCGGTCAAAACTACAACGATTGTTCGCTCAACCCCGATACAAAACCTGGCGAGACTGTAAATACGGATAGTGGATTTACTATTGATGCTGCGTATTATGGGAATGTTGGTCGGTTTATAAATCATAGTTGTTCACCCAATCTTTATGCGCAAAACGTACTTTATGACGAGGATGATAAAAGGATGCCACATATAATGCTGTTTGCTGCTGAAAATATCCCTCCGCTAACGGAGTTGACTTATCACTATAACTATGCAGTGGATGAAGTTTATGATGCTAATGGGAATATTAAGGTCAAAAGCTGTTATTGTGGTTCTCCAGAGTGCACTGGAAGAATGTATTAGGTAAGTTTATATTCAAATAATGGTCTTATTTCTTCAGAGTGTAATGAAGTTTATGTTTTTATTTTACTTGGGCAGTTTTGTTTTTGGTAGGAGTCTACTAGTGTTGTAGGAAAGATGCCCATGGTTGCAATCAGTGGTGATCCTTTCGAGATCCCAAATGATGGTCTTGTTTCTGAATTTTTTTACTGCGTAACTAAGTGACTATGTTCATATTCTGTGTTTTTTTAACGTTGTAACTAGCGAACGCTTGATTTGGTTATGTCAATATTCATGTTGTTTAGTCATGGTTGTGAATCGCGATGAGCTACAGATAACCTGATTTATGATGTTCGTGGATTGTATGGACGACGATGGTGATGATAAATCTCGACGTGAAAAATTTATCAGCTTTTGTCATAAGATGGTGTTTTTCATATGTGTGTTTCCGCTATGTGTCAACTTGACTTGACCCATTTACCCATTAAGACTTTTGTTGGTCAGTATTTTTAAAAAACAATTGGTTATCTAGATCGATGTTGGAACTTGGAAGTAGACTTAAGCCTAAAACGAGAAAGGCTCTTCGTCGCTAGACATACTCTGAAAGAGGAGGGTCATAAACTGATAAACGTGTAGAGGGAACGAGTCAGAATAAATACATTTGTAATCCAACTTTGAAGAAAACAAGTGTTGAGCTAACTACAATCACATCTGCTAAAACAAAACAACTAATCGCAAAAGAATAATCATTTGCAGTCCACTATGTCAATGCTGAATTAGGAAACACAATACTGTCTTAATTCACAAAACAAAAGGATTACGAATTGACGAATAATACATTCAAATTTGTAGAAGAAAAGCGTTGAGCGTTGTTCTATATGATCACACTAGTTTATACCCCGGGAGCGTCCCGGGTTGAAAAATCTAAGTAAAGTGAATAAAATTATAAGTATCTAAACTATAAAAATGGTATCTGTCAATATATGATTAATGAATATTATTATTATTATTATTATTTTAAACAAATCTCTGCCATAAGTTATCATATTCTAATATAAAAAAAAGGGTAATTGGGTCGGGTATCATCTAATCCCAGGCCCGATACAAACCCACAATTTTTTTTAAATTAATTCCAAATCTGACACAATACCTGTCGGGTTACAAAAAATAGTCGTTTTTTTACTCCGTTTTTTATATAGCACTATGGTACTCGTTGGAAAGATAATAAAACGCTCGTTAATTTGGTGTAATTTTTTTTTAAAAAAAATCTCTTATATAAACGATATTAACATTTAAAAGTTATGAGAGGAAACATGAGAGAGAAAATAATAAAGTTTTAATATTTACATTTAGTAGATTAGGTATTTAATAGATTATGTTAAATCATATTTAAACCATATTTATTCCTTTTTTTTTTAATTGGTCTAGAGTTGCCACATCACATCCTATGTGGCATCTCTCAAAAGAGAGATTGCATAATATTATGACATGTCATTAAAAATGCTTTGGTTAAAAATCTCTTATATAAACGATATTAACATTTAAAAGTTATGAGAGGAAACATGAGAGAGAAAATAATAAAGTTTTAATATTTACATTTAGTAAATTAGGTATTTAATAGATTATGTTAAATCATATTTAAACCATATTTATTCCTTTTTTTTTAATTGGTCTAGAGTTATCACATCCTATGTAGCATCTCTCAAAAGAGAGATTGCATAATATTATGACATGTCATTAAAAATGCTTTGGTTTATTATATATATATATAGATATATAGATATAGATTCGATAAAACAATACTAACTGTGAAAAGAAAACAGCTGCAGTTCAAGATGTTAATGATGAATTGAGAGACCATACTCCTAATGTCTTAGTTCACAAACAATAACATTTTGGATTAATAAGAATACATCCAAATTCAAAGAAAAAAAAGTGTTAAAAGCGTTATTGTATATGATCACATCCGCTAAAACGAAACAACTAATATTGGATAAAAGACATTTGCATTCCAAGATGTTGATGGTGAATTAAGGAACACAATACTGCTAATGTCTTAATTCACAAAACAAAAAGATTTTTGGATTAACAAGAATACTTTAAACTACCTTTCATTTTACAATACTGCTGCTACATGCTTGCATTTAAACCAAATCGTTGGCAATATTAAAATTTTCTTCGTTTCAGATCAGTCTTGATGCCTGATACAAGTAAAGCTACTGCCATCACATATAGATTATGGAATCACAATTGCTACACCAAAGCTACGGAAAACGTAAGAATAGCCATTGCTACCAATTGACAGCCGTCAGATTAGCTGTGCTCTTTTCAGGTCAGAAATGACCCCTCTATCTTGATTCCCTCTCTCGTTGTAAATAACCTACAAACAACAAATATAATTAAAACAAATAAAATACTAGAATTCAGTAAAGTCGTGTGCGCAATCCAGTTAGTACATGTAAATTGGTCAATGCGGGTCACGTTCTATCACTATCACACCAAAATAGTTGTACTGTTGTAGTCATAGTTAAACTATTAATTATATGTAAAGAACTTAAAAGATGGATAATAAATTGTTTTGTGGGTCAATCCGAGTATGGAACCTTTTGACCATCCCATTTTGCCACCTCAAGAATTTAAATTCCTAGCTACTCTACCTTATCAATGATTCCATATTCAACAGCCTCACTAGGACTAAAGTATTTTGGACGCCTTATATCTTCTTCAATCTGCTCTGTTGTCTTGCCTATATGCTTTGAATAAAGTTTCACCTTCAATCATAATAAAGAAGAAGCCACGGTTAAGCAACTAGATAGACAAACCAGTTTTTTAGGTGCAGAAGAAAATGCCAATGTATGTACCAGTTCAGTTTTCACATTCTTTATTTCTCGTCTCATAATTTCAACATCAGTTGCTTGACCTTGAAACCTTGCGATTGGCTGCAAAACATCATCTAAAATATCAGTAACGTTGGATAGATGGACTTAATAGTCAAGCATATGTACTGCGTACAAAAATTACCTGTTTTAGTTCTTTAGTTTAGATATTTTACCTGTTTTATCATGATTGTCGAAGAAGGCAGAGCTGAGCGGTTTCCCTTTGCACCAGCAGCCAATAGCAAGGCAGCCTCTCCCCATGCATTTCCAACACAAAGTGTAAAAATCGGTGGCTTCACATATCTACAAACATGGAAATATACTGACTTTATTCCAATTTCCTATATCATCATTTTTTTTTTTGAAGTGTGACTTTCTATGTACTGGACCGAATTGGTCACCGGGTTTCGTCTAAGACGTTACCCGTCAGCTCCGCCCGCGAACGCGATGTTCTATCGGGCCCCAGCCGCCGCGCAAACTGACCTTCGCCCGGAAACCATACTGCCCCCACACAAGAGACTCGCTGGGGTAACAACTAGGTAAACCGGGTTGCCCTCCGGATCGAACCATGCCTCGGTAGGAAACGATCCATCATTGGGACGTCTCACACCTTTTGCTACAACCGGGAGTCGAACCGGCGTCTCCAAGGAAAACAACGGCCCAACTGACTAACTGAGCTAGGGTGGGGGATCTATATCATCATTTAACCATACAATACAGAAAAACTGTCAAAGCAACTAATATCAAGTCAACATTCAATAATTAATTAACACATATATCAGTTATTAAAACAGGAGGTAGTAATAATGAGAAGTAATAAGATTTGCTACCGCATAACGTCGTAAATTGCAAAGGCCTCTGTTTCATAGCCCAACTTTTCACCACCCTGCAAAACATAAAAACAAACAAAAAACATGACCGTGATCAGTATTTATTCGTTCTTAATTCTTATAGTAACTAAATTAAAAGTCCCTTTGCCATTCCTATGCTTATGTTGCCTGCAAAGGTTAATCCATGAAAGAATAATTTGTACAAATGTTCCAACATGATCTTCTCGCCTAGTGTAATTGTTAAAGAAAACATGCAAATGATCAAGCAAAACTTATAAAATGTAAAAAAATAAAAGCTGTTAATTCTTAATCTCTCTGTTGTCGTATATATAGAAACACAAATCACATATACACATGAACAATAGCATGCAAGTGAGGTTCTAACTTCTAAAGGCCATATTCCCCTTAAGGGTAAACAGTCTTCAAGAAGGTGAAAAAAATAATAATCTTACATATACAAGGTTGTTCAGAAAGAGGTCGGCAGCAAGTGAACATTAAACTAAACAAATAACCATTCGTTACAATCTTAGAAGATGTTTGCAGTTTGTGCTTGGATTGCCAACTGTAATGGTGATATAGTTATGGTCCATAAACCAATATCTAGCAATAGTAGAAATCTAAAGATATTAACTTTATCTAAGACTCTATTTCGGGAACAAACTAAAAAAAAAATTGTAACATAATTACTCTACATGGATTATTAAAGAATACAATTAATCTTATAAGGAGCTTGGAAAAAGAAAGCCAGTACCTTGGTTGTTCCAGTAGAGTTTACGTAAAGGTAAATTGGCTTTTTGTCATCCTCATACTGTAGGTAAAGAAATTCCGCTAGTATAAGTTCTGTGACAGATGGGACTAGAGACATACCCAAATACACAATTCTATTCTTGTACAAATAAGATGCTAAATCTGGAGGTGGTTGCTCCCAGGCACTTCCCCTTGAGAAAGGAATCACCTGTCATAATTAGTAGGCAAATTACATACATACGCCAGTCTATAATCGTCAAACTATAAATGATTTCATGTAGCTATCAGAATGCCATGATAATAACACATAAAGATAGCGTATAAAGTCAAATTTTAAGTTAATGTCATTTATGTAAATCTCAAGAAATAGATACCTTGAACCAAACTCATTAATTAATCACTTCATGAAGAGAGAACAAAGAAGCATCATCAAAAAGGGCCAATTCAAGATAGTTTATTTGCAAGTCCATGTAACCTCGTAAATTGAAGAAAAAGCTCCATAATAAACAAGTTAAAGGCCCACAACAATTCCATCAAGCATTTAGACAACAGTAGTAAGCTCATTCAGTTTAAATACAAATCCAAAGTACTAAAGTCTGATATAATACATTGAGTAAGTACTTGGTAAGCAATGTTAGTTGAGGTTAACAAACTGCAATTAAGTTTGTTTCTTTTTCCGGGAAACAAATAGGACATCGTTATTAGTACACCATCCCCCGAAGTGAACACCAAGGCACCTGCCACATCATACAGGCCATATAGATGTGCATAATAAAAACTCATACAAGCGGTATGTGTAATATCACTGTCACATCAGTCCTTTGTTTGTCAGGTCGTACCCTGAAACGGGCAGTATAGTATGGGCAAACACCCCTCTAATACACCCGTTTGACCCATATCTGTTTAACAATGCTAAAGAATATACACAGGCTTCTGAAACCTATGAGTAGTTAAAATAGCAACATATTTTGCCATACTAACTATAATATCTCCTATTGCTGCAATTGAAAGGGGGAAACTGGATTCTAACTATGTTCAGTTGATTTATTTCATTCAGGAACAATAATTAAATAAATAAACCTAAAACGGAAGATAATGAAACCCATGAACATCAATTTACATGAGGCGATGAAAAAGGGATATACCATAGTAATACCGGCTCGTTTTCTGTTGGAAGGATTGAGGGAAGCGGGTCGGATCTTATAGCCGGAGAAGTCACTGGAAACACTGTTGCCGACGTATGGAGAGACGAAATTGCTGGATAAGGAGGGTTTAATAGATGGAGATGATGACGAGGATGATGATAAGGAACCGGTTACAGGTCGATTGCTTCTTGAATTGGTGATTGATGGTAGGCGTGAGCTGGGGAAGAAGTGGGAAGCCATTGTCGCCACTCCCATAACTGCTTAGCAAAAGAGGAGAAGATGATGGTAACGAAGATGAGGAAATTTGGGTAAAGAACAATTTTGACCCGACCCGACCCACACTTGCCATAGCTGTTGGAAAAAAACTATATATTTTTTGCCCTTAAAAAACAATTTTTGTTTTTTATTTTAATTCAAAAGCGTAAAATGTTATAATTTTAGTTCTACAATGTTTTTTTTTTAATTATCCTATACATTTATTTATTATTTTTTTGACCGTTATCCCGATTGAGGGTTTGGGTCAATGCATGTCTGCAGTAGAGTACAGGGCTATACTCAAGTACCGATTGATGATCCCTATGTACCCGGAAGATGAAACATGCCCCATCTGCCGTAAAACTTGCATGGATAAATACGGGGAGCATGCAATTCATTGCAAGGAGCTCCCTGGTTTTAAATATCGGCATGACTGGGTGAGGGACGTTTTGTGGGATATCTTGAGAAGAGCTGGGATCTCTGCCAAAAAGGAAGCCCCTGTAAACTTCCTCACAGACCCCACGGAAGGGAGATCCACCCTGCGACCCGCAGATCTGCTGGTCTTTGGTTGGGAGAGGGGGAAACATGCCTGTGTGGACCTCACTGGGGTATCTCCGTTGGTTGGGTTAAGGGAAATAGGGTTCGTAGCTGGGCAAGCATCAAGAAAGGCGGAATCAAAGAAAGTAGATAAACATGCTAAAGCTTGTGCAGATAACCAACATGTCTTTATCCCTCTGGCCTTCGACACTTTTGGCTCCCTGGCGCCAGAAGCTATTCGTTTCTTGACCAGGGTCCAACGGGTCGTCCACAGCAATGTTTCATCCCCAGGGGGGCAAGGTTTTGTCTTTAGTAGACTAGGGTTTGCAATTCAAAAAGGGGTGGCGGCGCAGCTTGTTGCCCGTCTACCTGCTATTATGATGTAACTTTCGTATTTTGTATTAATGAGAAAAAATCTAATTTATCAAAAAAAAAAAAAAAAAAAAAAAATTTGAATAGTAACAACAACAACAACAACCGTGCCCAGGGAAATCCCACGAAATAGCGACGCTATTAGTAGGGTCTGGGGAGGGTAAGATACCAAATGAATATTAAAATATTAATATTTTATTTATATTATTATTTTATTTAAAAACTTTATTATATTATATACTATTAATATACGAGATACGTCGAAAATTCATCTTTTGTGAGAAATGAGAAATAATAATAATGTAATATATGGTTTACTACCAGAACTTCACAGGTCAATTAGTAGTAGTTGGTTTTTAACTTCTTTATGGAGTTTCAAGTTTACGTTTTTGGTTTTACTCCGGATAAAATTACCCCAAATTAAATGGGTTTACCTATCCTTGTGTCTAGTCAAATGGGTGGGTTCCTTCATGGCTTCATGTTTCAACCTTTTGGTTACAGTGCTAATCAAATCATGTCCAACTTATTCCACACGCTTTCTGATTGAATTCATGAGATAGCTTTTAGGTGGAACTGTGGGAGGACCAAAGATGTTGGGTCTTTCTGATGGAATTTAAATGTGTACCAGAAAGTGGTTGAAGCTTGATTAGTTTCTTCGTTTTCTATTTATTTGGCTAGCATCGATCATTCAACCATTGAAGCAAAACACATTCACTCTCCATCTCGATAACCACAGAAGCTCTCTAATATGACCTTGGTTTTGATTATCTTGTTAAGGATGTTCTTCCTTGTAGGATCTCTGGTTAACAACTCCATCTCCTATAATATCCCCTTAAATTCCACATTAACTCCACACAAAAACCCATCATGGTTCTCACCTTCAGGCCTTTTTGCATTTGGTTTCTACCCACAAGATGATGGTTTTGCAGTCGGAATATGGCTGACAACGAAACCAGATATCACGGTCGTTTGGACCGTAAACCCTAATGATCCACCTCACTCATCAAACACTACTATTGTGCTTAGCAGAAATGGTTGGTTGCGTCTGCTCACTCCACATGGTAAGAAAGACACCATCTTCGTATCACAGAATGATTCAGCAACCTCAGCTTCTATGTTTGATACTGGTAACTTTGTACTTTATAAGGACTCTGAGGTTGTATGGCAAAGCTTTGATTACCCTACTGATACGATATTAGGCGGACAAAAGCTAGTTGCAGGGGATGCACTAAACTCTAGTGTATCGGCTTCACAGCACTCATTTGGGCGCTTTGTATTGTCTATGCAGCATGATGGAAACCTTGTGGCTTACTATGTAAACAATTCCATCTCAAGTGATGACGCGTACTGGTCCACTGAAACATCTTCCACCTATTATGAGTCATTGAATCTCAACCTTAGTGGCTCTCTGTACATGGTGGGGTTTGATGCGCCGCAAAGAGTACTGAATCCAAATACGAGCTCACCAGTGAGAAACAACGAGACAACAATCTATCGTGCCACTCTGAATCCACAGGGTAACTTCGTTTTGTATTCCCACATATTCACAACTCCCCCTAGTAACTTGACTAGGATGAAAATGGAATGGGCTGCTTTACCGAACCCATGTAAGGCCAAAGGCAGCTGTGGCGTTAACAGCTACTGTTCTTCTACCGCAGTTGACGATGCGGAGTGTCATTGCTTTCCTGGTTTTTCATTTCTCAACGATACAGTAGATGGGAAGATCCTTGGCTGTAGCAGGGGCTTCACGGATGAAGAAGCCTGCAGTCAAAGTGCGCTAGAATATTTTTCCTACAACATGTCCGAATTGAAAAATATAGAGCTTCAAGCGCTCAATCCTTACTCCGTGATGAATCTAAGCAAGAATGCCTGTAGTAAATCTTGCTTGGATGATTGCAATTGCTGGGCAAGTCTGCATGCAGATGATGGTTGCAAAAAGCTCATGGATCCAATCGTTGATGCGTTGCTTAATAAAAGCATATTAGCCACAGTCTTCATCAAAGTGAGAGTCCCAAAAACAGCCTCAGTAATACAAATAAAACAAAATGTAGCGGTTGAAAGGAAAAGACTTGTTTCTGTTCTGGCCATAGCATTTGGTTTACTTGCTCTCATGTGTACTCTGATGGCCCTTTCTAGTTTCTTTTTCTACAGAGTGCATGCTCGTAGGTATGAACGCCTGTCAGAAAATGTTGGTTTTGGTTTTATGAGTGATCATCTTATTTTACGATCGTTCACATTCGATGAACTTCAGAAAGCCACGGACAACTTCAAGGAAGAGATAGGAAGAAACTCTAATGGGGAAGTCTACAAAGGATTTATTTCTGAGGGCAAGAAGGCTGTTGCGGTGAAGAGACTAGAAAAGGTGATTGAAGGAGGAGAGTTCCAGGCAGAAATTACTGCTATTGCGCAAACTCATCACCGGAACTTGGTTCGTTTGCTTGGTTTCTGCATACATGGAGCTACAAAGCTTCTTGTGTATGAGTTTATGAGCAATGGTTCACTGGTAGATCTTCTCCTGACACAACCTGGGTGGAAAGAACGTGTTAGAGTGGCATTAGATGTGGCGAGGGGAATTCTATATCTTCATCAAGAGTGTGCAACTCGTATAATACACTGCAATATAAAGCCTCAAAATATTCTTTTTGACGAGTCTTGGACTGCTAAGATCTCTGATTTTGGGTTATCAAAGTCATTGAGTCCAAATCAGAGTGGAACCCTCACCAGTGTAAGGGGAACAAGAGGGTACCTGGCGCCTGAGTGGTTCAAAAACACTGTAATCTCAACCAAGGTGGATATTTTCAGTTTTGGGGTTGTACTGCTAGAAATTTTGTGCTGCACAAGTGAGATGGAGATAGACGTCTTATCTGAAGACAAAACACCCCTTACTACATGGGTTTACAACTGTTTTGCAGCTAAGGAGTTAAATAGGCTGATTGGAGATGATGAAGGAGAAGCCGTAGGGATCTGCATGTTTGAAAAAATGGTGAAAGTGGGACTTCTGTGCATCCAAGACGATCCAGAAGCAAGACCTTCAATGAGAGATGTTATCCTGATGTTAGAAGGAACAACTGATATACCTATACCCGCATCATAAATTCCTCTAGTTATCTGCTAACATTTTAATATAACATGTTCATATGTTCTCCTTTGGAGAAAGCATGTTGAGAATTAATTAAAGTTCCCTTGCTATTTTCATGCATGCACGTGAGTAATTGTTTGAGTTTGAATAAATGGCACTTGCCAAGTCCGTGTTAAGTCCGAGTCATGAGGGGTTGTTCCACTTTAATTGTTAGCCGTTAAGATGTTGCCTATTTAAGCTTTGAGTCTGTTTTGTTTCAGTCATGTACTCTCAATTATCAGTGAATAATAATATCGTGCATTTCAGTATTCTTGAGTGTTCATCTTAATTATTTGTGAGGTTCATAGTGTATGCTCATACCAACACGTGGTATCAGAGCTAGAAGATTCACTCGATGGCTGATGCTGTTAACATGTCCAATCCGTCTCACACTCCTCTTCCCATCTTTAAGGGAGAAGGGTATGAGCATTGGAATATAAGGATGAAGACAATCCTGAGAGCAAAAGGGCTGTGGGAATTAGTGAACTTGGGGATGACTGATCATGGAGAAAATATTGAAGAAACCAGGAAAGAACTCAAGAGGGATGCTCAAGCTTTGGCTGTGTTCCAACAAGGTGTCCATGACACCTTGTTCTCACGAATTGCTGGAGCAGAAACCGCTCAAGAAGCTTGGGATAATTTACGTATAGAATTCCAAGGTGATTCATAAGTGCAGTCAGTCAAGCTCCAGGGATTGAGGAGAGAATTCGAAAATCTGGCAATGAAAGAAGGAGAAGCAGTTGGAGACTACTTCTCAAGGGTAATGGCTATTGTGAGCCAGCAAAGATCATATGGAGAGGAAGTTCCAGATCAGAAGATAGTTGAGAAAATCTTGAGAAGTCTGACAAGTAAGTTTGATTATGTTGTTCCATCTATAGAGGTTGCCTTTGATCTCACCACCTTAACACCTATCAAGTTGATGGGGTCACTACAATCTCAGGAAGAGAGAATGAATTGCAGATCTGGAGACTCAAAGATTGAAGAGAAGGAGAAGTCAGATGAGCAGGCTCTTCAAGTTTATCAGCCCAACAGGAGATTGAACTTTGATCAATCTAGTAGGGGAAGGGGGCGTGGTTCCTATAGAGGAAGAGGTAGATGAAGAACAAGTGATGAGAGAAACAAAGGCCCACAATGTTACCAATGTAACAGATTTGGACATGTTAAGAGGAAATGTTGGTATAATGATGAAGGGCAAGCACGTGTGGCTGCAAATTCAGATGAAAACAATGAGAATGGTGATGATGTTCCCTACTTGTTTATGGCCTTAACCATTGATGAAGTTGAAACACCAAGTCTATGGTTCATAGACTCTGGATGCTCAAATCACATGACCAGTGTCAAAGGCAGTTTTGTTAGTCTTGATGAATCATTTAAGTTGGGAGTCAAACTGGGTGACAAAAAGAATCTGGCAGTAGAAGGTAAAGGGACTATCAAGATCAAGATGAGCAATGGCAGTTTCAGGTATCTTGATGATGTTTATTATGCTCCAAACCTTGAATATAACTTGATGAGTGTAGGACAGTTAATGAGGAAAGGGTATGCATTGATTTTTGATGATGATGTATGCTCAATAGTGCATAAGGAAACTCAAGTTGAAATGATTAGGGTTCCGTTAGCTGCTAACAATATGTTTCCTTTAGATGCCACCAAAGTTAAAACTAGTGGCACCTCAAGAAACCATGAAGAAACAAAACTCTGGCACTGCAGATTTGGTCACCTGCATTCTCAGGCCTTGCAGCAACTGCACAACAAACATATGGTGGTGGGACTACCACAAATGAAGGAGTATGGTGACTGTGAAGGATGTGCTCTTGGTAAGCTTCACAAACTTCCATTTCAAACCAGCACAAGGAGAGCAAGTGAACCTTTGGAGATTGTGCATACTGATGTCTGTGGTCCTATGCCCATAAGGAGTCTGGGTGGTAGTAAGTACTTCTTGCTTTCATTGATAATTATTCTAGGATGACATGGGTGTATAGTCTAGATAAGAAATCATAAGTATTTTCAAAATTTAAAAGCTTTAAAGCACTTGTGGAAAAACAAAGTGAAAAATTTATTAGAATACTCTGGAGTGATAGGGGGAGTATTGTTCTAATGAATTTCATGCCTTTTGTGAGTTACATGGAATCAAAAGGCAATTGATAGCCCCATATACTCCTGAGCATAATGGAGTTAGTGAAAGAAAGAATAGAACAGTGGTAGAAAGATCTCAGTGTATGCTTTAGGCCAAACATATGCCTAGCTACTTTTAGGCAGAAGCAGTTTCTACTGCTGTTCATATTCTCAACATGTCCCCTACAAAGGCCCTAGATGACAAGACTCCTATCCATGTGTGGACTGGAGAGAAGCCTGAAGTGGAAGACTTAAGAGTGTTTGGAAGTGTTGCTTATGGACTGAAGCCAAGTCAGTTCAAGCACAAATTTGAAGCCACTTCTGCCAAGTGTATACTGATTGGACAGTCTACACCTACAAAAGGTTATAGGCTGTACAATCCCTTGACCAAGCAAATCATCACAAGAAGAGTTGTTAAGTGCTTTGAAGATTTGGAATGGGACTGGTCAAAAGCTAATAATGAACAGAATAAACACTTGTGGGACTTAAGTGTTTTTGATGACTTGTTGGAATTGTCAAATGACAATAGTACCCCTGCTGCTGATTCACAGCCAGAGTCTAATTCTGGCACTACAGAGACCAATGAAGCATCTAGTTCTACAAGTCAAGGTGCATCTGTAAATGCAACATCAAATGAAGCAGCTGCTACTGTTGATGCAACCTCCACTTTGCTGAAGACAAAAGCTCTAAGTGAAATCTATGAGCAAACAAATCCTATGGAAGAATTTACTGTATGTGAATTTGCATTAAATATTAGTGATCCTCTAACATCTGATGATGCAGTTATTAAGAAGGAATGGAGAGATGCCATGATTGAAGAGATTAAGGCCATTGACAAAAATGGTACTTGGCAGCTTGTTGAGGCACCTGGTAACAAGAATATTATTGGTTTAAAGTGGTTGTTCAAAACCAAGATGGGCCCTCATGGAGAGATCTTGAAGCACAAACCAAGATTAGTGGCAAAAGGGTATTCTCAAAAGAAGGGTGTTGACTTTCAAGATACTTTTGCACCAGTTGCTAGATTTGAGACTATAAGAACTGTTTTATCAGTTGCAGCTGCTCAAGGGTGGCTTATTGTAAGAATCGTAATACTCTCTTAACCAAAGAGAGATGAGAGTCTTTATTATATAACCAATATTACAATACAAGAATATGGAAACAAAATGAATTACATTGAATACAAAAGAATAAAATAATAATGACTAATGATGATTGACTAATTGATTGGTTGACTAATTGATTGATAATGAATATAGAAATATTATCTTTTATCCCCCTGCAAGCAAAACGGCGGTGACTGAACTCGAAGCAAATCACGAAAGAACTCGAACTGTGGTCAAGGTAGGCTCTTAGTGAAGATATCTGCAAGTTGAAGCTTGGTAGGAACAAAACGTGTGTGTAATTTCCCAGACATAACCAGTTCCCGGACAAAATGATAATCCATGTCTATGTGCTTGGCACGCTTGTGAGAGACCGGGTTTTGACTCATGAATAAAGCGCTTCTGTTATCACATAATAACGTAGGACGTGTTGATGGAAGAGCATGAAGTTCTTTTAGTAAGTGAGTGATCCAAACAATTTCAGTTGCAGCATTCGCCATTGCCCGATATTCAGATTCACAACTGGAGCGCGAGACCGTAGGCTGCTTCTTTGCACTCCAAGAAACCAAATTACCACCCAAGAATATAGAGTAACCATAGGTTGATCTCCTTATTTCGATACACCTGGCCCAATCAGCATCCGAGTACCCTAAGATAGAGGAAGAGGTGGGACGAGTAAAAACTAGACCATGAGAAATGGTGCCTTTGACATATCTTAGAATGCGTTTAACCAACTGAAAATGTTTGGTAGTAGGCGCATGTAAATGTTGGCATGCTTGGTTAACGGAATAAGATAAATCGGGGCGAGTGATGGTCAAGTATTGGAGAGCGCCAACAAGTGAGCGATACGTGGTAGGATCTGGAAAAGGGTCACCATCCGAGGTGAAAGTGTCGGAGGTGGAGAGGGGAGTAGGAGCAGATTTAGCTTCAGTAAGATCGGCACAAACAAGAATATCATTGGCATGCCTTGTTTGAGTAAGGAAGAGACCGGTAGTCGTTTGGACGACTTCAAGTCCAAGAAAGTAGTTTAAGGAACCAAGGTCCTTGATGGCGAACTCGTTATGAAGACGTGCCGTGAAGTTACCGTAACACCCCAACCGATGGCGGAAACATCGAGGTGTCACGTAAGAATGAGTATACAGTAGCACATGGTAATCAAATTTTAATTGAAATTAATTTAAAGTGCAAATATCAAAAAATGAAAATACATAATGAGTTTTAAGTGGAAATCTAATACATCACAAAAACCAAACAAGCATAGACTTCAGTTTGCCCTCTCATGTAAATACTCTAGTCTTCATGCATCATTATTTCCTGTTGAGTTGTAAAAATGGGGGGGGGGGGGGGGGGTTAACTAGAAGTTGGTGAGAATACATAAGCCATGTCAAGCAAATAGTTTAAGTATAAAAGTTTAGCAATTCATATGTCTATCGTAAGTTTAAGTCTACATGAATAAACATGATATGTTGAATCGACATAATCAAACCTCCGACTAGTTTAGGTCCATCCCGTCATCCACGGTTCACCTTAGTAATATGTTGGAACGATAACAATCACCCACGTTACCTATGTAGGAGGTACACGTATCCGGGTGGGATTGTCAATCCAATAGATCTATTATTGAGTATCGCCGGCTTGGCCATAGCTAATGATTATGTAATGTTGAAACTTGTTGAAACTGTTGTTGTTGTCTAAATCATGAGGCATTAAAGTTTACAACTAGACATGTATGTAGAATTGCTTAAGTATAATGTTGCAAGTATAAAGAATTGCATAAACATGGTTACGTAAACTCACATTGGCTAAGGTGAATTATCCTCTAAGTGTTGTGAATGTATGCGAGGCGAATCCCAAAGACTCAACAACGTAGCTAGTCCAAATTGAAGAAATGAAAAAGAAAGAATATCAAGCTTCCAATTCGCCAATTACAAGAGCTTATAATCAAAGCTTCAATTGTAGAAGTAATAGACTATAGAAGAAAGGTAGGAGGGAAACTTTAATCGGATTGAAACAATCGATTTAGAGGTGGCAAGTGTAATGGTTCATAGGTGGGTTTTTATACTAGTTTTGGATTCAATTAGCCATTAAAATTGGTCAACACCATAAAGTAAGGTTTTATGATGAATTGACTATTTGACTAAGACTTTGACTAGGACTTTGACTGTTTGACTAAGACTTTGACTCCAAGAATTATGTTGTCAAGACTTTGACTCTTGACTCAAGGCTTTATTTTGAAATGAATTTATATCTTCCTTGTTTGAGATTATAAATGTAATTGGAAAAATGATTAGCTTTAAATAAGAAATAAAAAAAATCATTAGTTTGAATTAGAAAATAAAAAAACACCGTCTTATAAAATCGTCATAGAATTAGGATAAGACATATGTCATGATTGAAGATTTTTATTATTTTTTTTATATATATTTTTTTAAGTACAATGATAAAAAGAACTTAGAAAAATAGAGTGCACGGATAAAGATAAGAATACTTAGAAATAAATTAGACTTTATATCATGGATCGGGAAATACTTTAATGCAAAATAAATGGGAAAATTCGTGAGGTTACAGTTACCAAGTAATGTGGCATTGTTCCCAGTAAGAATGAGATCGTCAACAGAAACGAGTAAGTACATAAGGAGATTGTCTTGATGAAAGACAAACAGGGATGGATCCGCACGGCTACATATAAAATGAAAACCGTAGGAAGTTAGGAAGGAGCTTAGATGATGAAACCAAGCGTGGGGCGCTTGTTTGAGACCATAAAGAGCCTTTTGGAGTTTGCAAACATGATTTGGAACCGTAGATCCACAAAGCCTGGCGGTTGCTCCATGTAGACGGTTTCAGATAAAGAGCCATTTAGGAAAGCATTGTTTACGTCTAACTGGCGAAGAGACCATCGATTTATGACGGCAAGAGAAAGGACAGTGCGAATGGTGGAAGCTTTAACCACGGGACTAAACGTGTGATGAAAATCGAGACCAGGAATTTGTGTAAATCCTTGGGCCACGAGACGGGCTTTGTGACGATCAAGAGTCCCATCCAAACGGTATTTGGTATGAAAAACCCATTTGGAACCAACGACATTAGTAGATGGTGGACGTGGCACAAGTGTCCATGTTTGGTTCCGGTTTAGAGCTTTAAGCTCGTCACGCATAGCTTCCATCCAATGAGAGTGTTTTGATGCGCTCCGAAAACCTTTAGGATCAACGTTGCTAAGGAGAGCAGCGTGGAGGCATGAATGCATAACATGAGATAGGTAAGCTGTGTGTTTCGGATTCGGTTTAAAAACACCAACTTTGGAGCGAGTCACCATAGGATGAGAGGGTTGGTGATCGGGCGGAAGAGGGTTATTGTTGGATGGTGTTTGTTGGGTAGGAGTGGGCTGAGGTGGTGTGTCGATGATGGGCTGAGGGGCGGATGAAGAGGAGGGAATACAGGTGTCACAAATGGACTGAGATGAAGGCCCAGTTTCACCCGGTGTAGAGTTGGGCTGGAAGGGAGTGGACTGAGGAGTTTGTGGCGTTGTGGGCTGAGGTGAAATGGGCTCGGGAGTGGGCTGGAAATGTGAGACAGGTTCTTTGCAAAGAGAGCATGGGGAGTTATGTTTAGGATGAGTAGATGACTGTAAAGTCGAAGGGGTGCATTTGGGAGAAAAATTAGGAAATGAAATAGGGTCATTAAAGGTAGCGAGAAAGAGTTTGGTAATGTCTGTTTGTGAGGAGTTATTATTGTAAGGAAAATATGTTTCGTCAAAACGAGCATGGCGCGTCACATAGACACGAGAAGAGACGGGATCGAAGCATTTGTAACCCTTGTATTGAGGAGTATATCCAAGAAATATGCAAGGGATACTTCGAGGTGCGAGTTTATGGGGGGCATAATCTCGCAAGTATGGGTAGACACAGCAACCAAAGACACGAAAATTATCATAGCAAGGTTAGGTGGAAAAGAGAATCTCAAAGGGAGATTTGTTATTCAAAACTTTTGTGGGCAAACGGTTGATAATATAAATTGCGGTACTAAAGGCATCTACCCAGTGTTCGATAGGGACACGGGCATGAAAAAGCATGGCAAGACCCGTTTTCACAATATGACGATGTTTTCTTTCGGCTCGTCCATTTTGTGGTGCAGTATATGGACACGAAAGGCGATGAAATGTGCCATTTTCATCAAAAATTTTGCGCACATATTGATTGACAAACTCTGTGCCACCGTCACTTTGAAAAACTTTAATTTTCCGCAAAAATTGAGTTTGAACAAGACGCAAAAAAGTTTGCAAAGTTGTGTAAAACTCGGTTTTATTTTTAAGCGGAAAGAACCATGAAAAACGCGAATAATTATCAATAAACACAACATAGTATTTGACTATTTGTAGCCATCTTTGCTTAAAATTGGTGAGGGTCCCTAAAGGTCACAATGAACCAGATCTAGGGGATGAGAAGCACGTTTTTCATTTAATGGAAACGGTAATTTGTGTGCTTTAGCAAGTTGACAAGGTGAGCAAATATTCGGTTTAGGCAAAATAGATGTAAACGATAAACAACCAAGTTTTTGCAAAACAGAAATAGTGTCAAATGCAACATGCCCTAAACGATTGTGCCATAGCTCAAATGGGGCTTTATTGGATGAAACAGATGCAACAAAAGCAAAAAATTTGTCTCGAATCACGTAGAGTCCTTTTTCACATCATCCTTCAGCGAGCGGTTTTCTTGTTTTCCGGTCCTGAATAAGAAAAAAACGAATTTGAGAAAAGGACATCAACGGGAAAATCTTTTGTTAACTTGCTTACCGAAAGAAGATTCCTGGTTATATTAGGAACAACTAGGACATCTTTTAAGGGAATGGTTTTATTTATTGTAGTATGACCTTTATGGGTGATGGGCAAGGACAAACCATTTCCAAAAATAACAGAATTTTTACCATTGTAGGTAGAAAAAGAATTAAGTTTACCGGTGTCATCGGTCATGTGGAGATCGGCACCGCTATCCGCGGTCCAGTCAAGAATGTCCTCATGAAGATTGCACTTTGAATGAAAGGCATGAGCAATATCCTCATCAGAAGAGGCCGAGGTTGCAAAAGAAGCAAGCTTTGGACACTTATTTGCATAGTGAATGTTAGTGCGACAAAGTTGACAGTGAGGAGGACGACGGTTACCTTTGGAAGAGACGGATGCGGGTTGTCCCCGAGAAGAACCGGAACCATTTCTGGATCGGGTCTGTCCGGAATGAGAGGGCCGATTGGAGGATTGATGAGCTGCAAAGGCAACCGGAGCAGGAGATGGTGGCTGAAGAGACGCAAGAAACTGTTCTTGACTCTTGGCTTTTGTGAGAAGATCACGGAAAGGCATAGGGTCGCGATTTGTGCGGATGGCAGTGGACCAACTTTCGAAAGTAGATCATAAGCCACACAAGAACCAATGTGTTTTATCCGTATCACTAACTGGATGACCGATAGCCGACATTTGATCGCATCTGCCTTTAAACTTGCGACCAAAATCAGCGACGGTTGAGGATCCTTTGGTTAGTTTACGAAGACTATCACGAAGAAGATGCATACGTTCAAGAGACGTATTGCTATAAGCCCCTTCAAGGGCGGTCCATATTTGTCGAGCGGTGGATAAACCGAGTATTTCGGCAATGGCTTCTTCGGTTAGGGATGAGTTGAGTATAAGAATCGCTTGTTTATCATTAAGCGACCAAGAAAGAAAGGCGGGATTGGGTTGCGGTTTGTCATCAATAAGAACGGTTTCGGCAGGAGAAGAAGAAGACCCATCGACATGTCCGATGAGGCCTTGGTTGGCTAGAAGAGGAAGAATTTGGTGTTGCCAAGATAGGTAGTTGGAGTTGGAGAGTTTGATAGTTATCATATGTAGGATAGTAGCCATGGGAAGTTTGGATTCAGAGAAAGAAGTGGAAGAACCAGCGGGTATGGTGGATACCATGGACAGGTGATCGAAATAAAGTGCAAGAGAGATCAAACACGGTACCTAGCTGATACCATGTAAGAATTGTAATACTCTCTTAACCAAAGAGAGATGAGAGTCTTTATTACATAACCAATATTACAATACAAGAATATGGAAACAAAATGAATTACATTGAATACAAAAGAATAAAATAATAATGACTAATGATGATTGACTAATTGATTGGTTGACTAATTGATTGATAATGAATATAGAAATATTATCTTTTACTTATCTATCAATTGGATGTTAAGTCAGCTTTCCTGAATGGAAAGCTTCAAGAAGAGATATATGTTGAACAGCCTAAGGGCTTTGAAGTGGCTGACCAAGAACATAAGGTGTACAGGGTGTTAAAGGCCTTGTATGGCCTTAAACAAGCTCCAAGGGCTTGGTATGCTAGAATTGATGAGTATTTTATAAAGAATGGTTTTACTAAAGCTGCAATGAACCAACTTTATATGTGAAGAAGACTGTTGATAATTGATTAATGTATGTGTGTCTTTATGTAGATTATTTTATCTACAGTAGTCACAATACTGAATTGTTGCGGGAATTTAAGCAAGGCATGATGAGTGAGTTTGAGATGACAGATTTGGGCTTGCTTAAGTTTTTCCTGGGGTTGGAAGTGTATCAAGGTGATAAGAACATTGTTGTGTGTCAAAACTGTGACACCCGGAAAATACAGGTTAATACTTTTCATACTTTGCATACATACGAGTCTACCTCAACGAAAACATTGAAAACAATTACTTAGTATCATACTTAACCGGGTCGGTTGAGTCGTGTTGATGATTCGGGAATCATCGGGGGTCGTTACAATGGTCCGAGGGATCATTGGGTGTCGGTCCATAACCATGGGTACAAGGATTGGCGATTCGTAGAATCGCCGGGTTATTGCACACACGCGAGTCTTGAGTCCCGGGAATTGGTGATCGGATGGGAACGTGTTAGTTATCATACATTATATGTTTATAATCATTATATGACTTGTCGGTATGTGAATACGTGCTTAGGGGAGGGTTATCTTGAGAACGCTAAATATTGTGAGAACCGTGAGAACAAGTACAAAAATCAATCAAAATCAATTTTTTTTAATACAAATCCCATTATAATCAAAATACAACATTAATAAATGAATTTTCTTTCCAAATAAGTCATCTTTTCTTGCAAAAACACTTTTAAATTAACTTTTTACACATGTGTAAATGAAACAGTTTACACATGTATAAACAGCAAATTTACACATGTGTAAAAACAAATTATTTTCGTATACGTTTGAATTTTTACGCGTAATTTGTGTTTTTGAGATGGAATTTTAGTAATAAAGACAAGTGTAAAAAGAAATTTGGAATTTGAATGGTTTTAGATGCCGTTCTCACGGTTCGCACGAAATATAGGTGTTCTCAAATTAACTTTCCCCTACGTGCTTATATGTGTTAAAATAGTGTTTAACGCGCCAATAATCCGAAAACACATGCTGTGGGCGATTGGGAGGTCAGGGGCGATTAGGAACAGGCGATTGGGCCAATTGCATGTGATTTCAGGCGAGTACAGGCCCAATCGCATGTACATCAGGCGATTACAACACCTTAATCGCCTGTGCTGCACCCTAATCGCCTGACGTGTGTTGAACGACTAGAAACGCCTTTAAATACCACCCTTATGTTGTAAAATATCATTTGTGAAACCCTAACACACCCAATGTAACACCCCAACCGATGGCGGAAACATCGGGATGTCACGTAGTGATGATTGTTCAGTAGCTCATGGTGAATAATAATTTCATTAACTGATTTAAATAAATTACATACAATTGTTCTACAAGGATTCATACATCAAATTGAATAAAACTATGCACATATCTTCAAGCAAATCTTCAAGCAAGTAGAACCTGAAACATGTTAAATTGAAAATATTTTGGGTCAACAAAAGTTGGTGAGAATTACATAGGTTTTTGAGAAATAGTTGATAACAATAGTTTGTACAACACTCAGGGTTGTATGATGATAGAGTATGATACCGACATGCAACAATGCGTCTATGTACAACCAAACCTTGTGTCGACTGATGACTAACTCGCAAGTTAGTTAAATGTTATTACTGTTATCGATCATCCCTGAGTCTATGCGGGTGGGATGGGTTTGTCAGACCTATAGCGCTATAATCTAAACAGGCGGCTTGATCATTGTTAATGATTGTACTGTGTCTTTTTGTTACAGTCAAATGATAGAATGATGATGTACTTGAATCACAAGTAAATATGAGTAAGTGATAGTATAAAATATTTGAACATGTTTCACCCCAAAAATAGTGAAAATAGAGTAAAAGGGGCTATGTAAACTCACCTTAGCAAATGTTAACTTGTTGAAAAGATATGATAATTATGTTGCCCAAAGTGATTCCAAATATTACCCTATAATGAGGTAATATATAATAAGTCTAAGTCTATATAACTAATATGTGTATCCTAGGGTTTCGATTTGGGGATACTCAATTGTTAAATTTAATTTAAAAAATGTTAATTAAATAAAGAAAATTGGATAATTAATGAAAAATAGTCTTTTTACAAAATTTGAATTTTGAGTGTGCACATTAAAGTGTTTGAAGCAATAAAATAATTTTTATAAAATTATTTCATTTAAAATAGATTTTTAAATCTATTTATTTATAAATAGCCAATTATTAACTTTAATATTCAAAAATACTAAAATTAAAGAAATCTTATTTTAAAAATCATAATTCTGTTTTAAATGATTAAAAATAATTTGTATAAAATTTTGGTGCAAAAATGATGAAAATTGGATTTATTATGAATTAAATATGATTAAATCTTACAAAAATTGATTAAAAATAATAAATAAATGATTTTACTGAATTAAAAATTATTTCAGTAAAGTTTAACTTTATAAAAAGTTAGGATAATTTTTGGGGAATTTAATAAAACTGTTTTGATATAATAATGGATTTTTATAATTATAATAGTATAAAAATGATTTAATTATTATAAATACTAAATAAAAGAATTTCTGAAAAATAAAAATTGTAAATAAATCTTTTATATCAGATTAACCAATAATAATTTTTTTAGAGTTTATAAAATAGTTTAGGTATTTTAAAAAGAATTTAAAAGATTTAAAGGATTAATATATATATAATTAATTGTATTGTGTTAAAAAAAAAAGAAAAGAAAAGAATGGACAAAAAGCCGGTCAGAGCCGGACTCGAACCCGGGTGACCTCGGAACAAGACCAGAGTCACAACCACTTGGCCTAGGCCGGTGGTTGTGATGATTCTGTTTTCAATATTAATAAATACGCGATGCCAATACAGTTTTATCCCCAAATCATAAACGAAGAACCCTAGATTTTTCAATTGGACGATTCAGGCAACTATAGCCCGATTAATGTTAGGGCTATAGTTGCTTGGATGCCGATGAATGAAACCCACCAAAAAAATTGAACTCACAGTGTACGATTAATGTTGATGATCGGGTCAAAGGAAAAGTCAAACCACGAACAAATTGATCAATTACAGAGTGAATTAGAGAGATGTAGAGATTGAGAGAGAGTTGTGAGCGATTAGACAAGGTTCTTAGTTGATCAATTTATAGTGTAATGGTTTGGAGGCTCGATTTGGCAACGTTGACCTTGAATCAATCATGACGCGTTTTTAATTAATTGTTTTGGTTAATTAGATTGAAATTATACGTGTAATAGGTGAATGTTAGGCCGGTAATCACGATTTGTTGCCATATATGAACGATTACGAATTGATTGTGATAATTAAGCTGGTCAAAAAAAGAAAAAGAAAAAAATTTTATAATAATCTGCTGTTGCTCGCTGTTGCGAGTTGCAGACAAGAAGACAAAAAGGTTTGAAATCGCGTATAAATATAATTAGGATCAGGATTTATTCAAGTTTGAGGTGTAGCCTAGATGGTTTGGTTGGTGTGTTGTGTCCTGCTCGGCTCGGGTTCGATCCCCAGCAGAAACACTTTTTTTTTTTAAAGTAAAGAAGGGGTGGGATAGTTGGGCCAGGTGTTGGGCCTGATCCTGGATTGGGCTAGCTGGATGTTGGGCTGCATGTTACAAAGAGTGAAAGGAGGGTTTGGGCTTGGGATTTGATTGGGTTCCATGTTGTGTTATTATGTATATTTACATATATATATATACATATATATATATATTTTTTTTTATATAAAAAATGAAATATTATAATTATTATCAAATACATATATATATATATATAAATAATTATCATTGTATTAGGGTTCAAAATGCCACAAAATAATTAAATTAAAATAGTAATAAAACTTGTCGTTTTAAATCCGTAACGTACGATTAATAAACATGAAATGTTACAGTCTCCCCTACTTTTAGGAACTTCGTCCCGAAGTTAAGGGAAAACCAGGGTTACAATTGGTCAACTACCTGAAACCTTGATAAAATTTCACACTACCTTAACGTACCTGTAAATTCATGATTACGTTCCGGACCGTAATTACCAATTTACCTTACGTTAGGGTTTTGTGTCCTTTTATGACTTTACCAATTGTTAAGCAGGTCTGATAGTCTCCGTCAGTCGTTCAGGTGGTAGGGCCTCTCCCGACTGTTGGAATGACATGATGACCTCTACCAATCGTTAAGCTGGTTGTTTGGTAGTTAACTAATTGTTGTACAAGCAAGTATGATTATAGATATAGCAATTAGTTCATATTAAAGCAAGCATGCACACAGATGTTATGATAATACTTGAATTTTATTACTCGAATCGAATAACGTCAATACATAGAATAAAAAGTAACCAATAGTCAAATGGTGAGTCTTGCGGTTAGGTAGCTGGAGGGTCTTGATCTCTGTTCAGTTTAGGGCATCGGTTACGGAAGTGATTTGGGTCTCCACATTCATAACATTGACCATAGTTGTATCGATTAGGATTAGCAGCCTGAGCAGGGTTGATGGGTTGGTTGGCATTAGGATTTGGGGTCTCGCGACATGTATTAACTAGATGGCCATACCTACCACAATTGGTGCACAAGCGACATGCTGAAGCAGTGGGATGATGTCGGTTGCATGTGTTGCACAATGGATGGTTTCCTGTATAAGGTTTCTTGTTAGAAGCTTGTGTAGTGTGGTTGACATCAGGATCCTTGGCCTTACGCTTCTGATTCTCAGTAGTTACCGCGGCTACAATACTTGTTTTATTGCCTTTCCGAACTAAGGTTCCGTTCTTTACGTGATTATCGGTTAAGGTAGCTGCTAAACGTTTGGCTTCTTCAAGGGTAGCAGGGTTCCTTCCCCATACCGTGTCTTGAATCTGCATAGGCAAACCACCGATATACTTTTCGATGGCTACAGGTAGCGGAGTGACTTTATGAGGCAATAACAGACTGAGCTCGTGAAAGCGGGTATTATAAGCAAGGTTTTCCCCACTATCCTGAGCAAGGGTGTGGAATTCATCCTCAAGTTTCTTAACTTCATTGCGAGGACAAAACTCTTCCTTCATGACCTCCTTGACTTGGTCCCATGTCATAGCAAGAGCAACTTCGGCCCCACGAGTACGCTTTTCTTCATTCCACCATGTGAGTGCTCGTTTATGGAGAACACTCATGGCGTAACGAACCTTGAAGTTGTTTGGGCACTCACTGTTGATGAAGGTATTTTCAATACCCTCAAACCATTGGAGGAGTCCTGTAGCTCCTTCTTCACCACTAAATTTTGGAGGGTTACAAGAGTTGAAATGCTTAAGGGTGCAGGCTTGGGGTCCATTTCCATTGCCATTGCCGTTCCCGTTCCCGTTGTTGTGACCATTCCCGTTGCCGTTCAATTGGATGACCTGAGCGAGTAAATTGGGAACCAGAGTTGCGATTTGCTGCGCCATTTGTTGAGAAATGATCGCAGCCAGTTGAGCATCGACACCATTGTTGTTGTGGTTAGGAACTTGGTCATGGTTATGGTTGTCACCACCTTCTTCGTGGTTCTCACCATTGCTGTTGCGAGTGCTGCGACGTGGAGGCATGATCTGTAATAGACACAATGAAATGAATGAGATTATATAAGGAGTGTAATCATTTATTCATTAATTAAAACGAATAAACGAAAACGTTGACTTATCAAAGATTCTAAATTCTAATAACATATGAAGACATGCTTTAGCCTATAAGTGAACACTCATCCCGAGAATTCCCAGGTAGGCATCCGGGTCCCTCGTCTGATTGGGATATATGCGCAATGCCAGCCTAGACAGAAGACTCAGAATACAGGCGTTCACCCTTCCAGATTGCACGTGTTCGTTATTAAAATCTAGAACTTCGACGAGATCTCAAGGTGGTTCAGGTTAAACCTGAGGATTTTTGCCTTATTAGTCTAAGAGTGAATCCAGTGATGGAGAGCAACCTTCTTGTAGGGATGAGAGTAGGGATATGAAGTAGGAGGGAGATAGAGAATAGCAAACAAAAGAAGCAAGTACTGGTTAAATCCTATGGTTATAGACTAGATTATTTCTCTAATAACCTAATTCCCTATAACCATGGCTCTGATACCAATCTGTAACACCCCAACCGATGGCGGAAACATCGGGATGTCACGTAGTGATGATTGTTCAGTAGCTCATGGTGAATAATAATTTCATTAACTGATTTAAATAAATTACATACAATTGTTCTACAAGGATTCATACATCAAATTGAATAAAACTATGCACATATCTTCAAGCAAATCTTCAAGCAAGTAGAACCTGAAACATGTTAAATTGAAAATATTTTGGGTCAACAAAAGTTGGTGAGAATTACATAGGTTTTTGAGAAATAGTTGATAACAATAGTTTGTACAACACTCAGGGTTGTATGATGATAGAGTATGATACCGACATGCAACAATGCGTCTATGTACAACCAAACCTTGTGTCGACTGATGACTAACTCGCAAGTTAGTTAAATGTTATTACTGTTATCGATCATCCCTGAGTCTATGCGGGTGGGATGGGTTTGTCAGACCTATAGCGCTATAATCTAAACAGGCGGCTTGATCATTGTTAATGATTGTACTGTGTCTTTTTGTTACAGTCAAATGATAGAATGATGATGTACTTGAATCACAAGTAAATATGAGTAAGTGATAGTATAAAATATTTGAACATGTTTCACCCCAAAAATAGTGAAAATAGAGTAAAAGGGGCTATGTAAACTCACCTTAGCAAATGTTAACTTGTTGAAAAGATATGATAATTATGTTGCCCAAAGTGATTCCAAATATTACCCTATAATGAGGTAATATATAATAAGTCTAAGTCTATATAACTAATATGTGTATCCTAGGGTTTCGATTTGGGGATACTCAATTGTTAAATTTAATTTAAAAAATGTTAATTAAATAAAGAAAATTGGATAATTAATGAAAAATAGTCTTTTTACAAAATTTGAATTTTGAGTGTGCACATTAAAGTGTTTGAAGCAATAAAATAATTTTTATAAAATTATTTCATTTAAAATAGATTTTTAAATCTATTTATTTATAAATAGCCAATTATTAACTTTAATATTCAAAAATACTAAAATTAAAGAAATCTTATTTTAAAAATCATAATTCTGTTTTAAATGATTAAAAATAATTTGTATAAAATTTTGGTGCAAAAATGATGAAAATTGGATTTATTATGAATTAAATATGATTAAATCTTACAAAAATTGATTAAAAATAATAAATAAATGATTTTACTGAATTAAAAATTATTTCAGTAAAGTTTAACTTTATAAAAAGTTAGGATAATTTTTGGGGAATTTAATAAAACTGTTTTGATATAATAATGGATTTTTATAATTATAATAGTATAAAAATGATTTAATTATTATAAATACTAAATAAAAGAATTTCTGAAAAATAAAAATTGTAAATAAATCTTTTATATCAGATTAACCAATAATAATTTTTTTAGAGTTTATAAAATAGTTTAGGTATTTTAAAAAGAATTTAAAAGATTTAAAGGATTAATATATATATAATTAATTGTATTGTGTTAAAAAAAAAGAAAAGAAAAGAATGGACAAAAAGCCGGTCAGAGCCGGACTCGAACCCGGGTGACCTCGGAACAAGACCAGAGTCACAACCACTTGGCCTAGGCCGGTGGTTGTGATGATTCTGTTTTCAATATTAATAAATACGCGATGCCAATACAGTTTTATCCCCAAATCATAAACGAAGAACCCTAGATTTTTCAATTGGACGATTCAGGCAACTATAGCCCGATTAATGTTAGGGCTATAGTTGCTTGGATGCCGATGAATGAAACCCACCAAAAAAATTGAACTCACAGTGTACGATTAATGTTGATGATCGGGTCAAAGGAAAAGTCAAACCACGAACAAATTGATCAATTACAGAGTGAATTAGAGAGATGTAGAGATTGAGAGAGAGTTGTGAGCGATTAGACAAGGTTCTTAGTTGATCAATTTATAGTGTAATGGTTTGGAGGCTCGATTTGGCAACGTTGACCTTGAATCAATCATGACGCGTTTTTAATTAATTGTTTTGGTTAATTAGATTGAAATTATACGTGTAATAGGTGAATGTTAGGCCGGTAATCACGATTTGTTGCCATATATGAACGATTACGAATTGATTGTGATAATTAAGCTGGTCAAAAAAAGAAAAAGAAAAAAATTTTATAATAATCTGCTGTTGCTCGCTGTTGCGAGTTGCAGACAAGAAGACAAAAAGGTTTGAAATCGCGTATAAATATAATTAGGATCAGGATTTATTCAAGTTTGAGGTGTAGCCTAGATGGTTTGGTTGGTGTGTTGTGTCCTGCTCGGCTCGGGTTCGATCCCCAGCAGAAACACTTTTTTTTTTAAAGTAAAGAAGGGGTGGGATAGTTGGGCCAGGTGTTGGGCCTGATCCTGGATTGGGCTAGCTGGATGTTGGGCTGCATGTTACAAAGAGTGAAAGGAGGGTTTGGGCTTGGGATTTGATTGGGTTCCATGTTGTGTTATTATGTATATTTACATATATATATATACATATATATATATATATTTTTTTATATAAAAACTGAAATATTATAATTATTATCAAATACATATATATATATATATAAATAATTATCATTGTATTAGGGTTCAAAATGCCACAAAATAATTAAATTAAAATAGTAATAAAACTTGTCGTTTTAAATCCGTAACGTACGATTAATAAACATGAAATGTTACACCCAAAGCCATCCCACACCTTATCCAACCTCTGGAACACGTTTTTGCTCAAGAAATCACCTTTCCAAGCCTTACACCTCATAATCTTGCAATTTCAAGGTGTGTTCTTCATCCCAAACCTTTGTAATGTTATTGTTTTGCTCCTTAAAGGTCCAGACCTGGTTTCTAAACATTTGTGTCTTTGAAAACTCATTAAAATCAGTTTCTAAACAAACCCAAACCTCTATGCTTGTTATATGTGATGTATTCATGCAAAGATAGGATTTTTATTGTTAAAACATGATTGTTCTTGTATTATTGATATGTTTCTGACCTAAATGAGTTATTATGATGTTAACCTAGGAGTTTGGAGGTTCAAAGACGTGTATTGTTGATAATAGGCGTTTTGACCCGTTTGAATGATTATGAAGGATTGATGATGATATGATGTGTTTTGTTGATTGTATGAGGTTAGGGTTTACTCTAGGATGATGCTAGAATAGTAAGATAGTGTCGGACAACGTCGTTATGTGATGAAATCTGGATATTTGCTATTTAGGGTAAGTTTTGCATGTTGATGTGATGTTTACATGCTAGTTATGCTATTTTGGGAAAACGCTTGCATACGGGACTGTTAGGATGATAATAAATTAGGGGTTTTTGCTTGAAATAGTTTGATAAATGTTTTGGGTTTGATATTGGGTGTTTCCACATGTTTCGGATCTGATTTGGATGGTTAAACACGCGAAAAGGCAGAAACATGCTGCAGGGGGCGATTAGGGCTCCCTAATCGCCTGAAGGACATGTGATTAGCCCCAATCGCATGAAACTTGGGGCGATTGGGAGCCTAATTGCATGTAACTGCATGTGATTACAGCCCCAATCACTAGTTGACCATCCTAATCACCAGTTGACTTTCCTAATTGCATGTTTGATTCCTAATCGCGTGTACTGCTGTTATATGTGTATTTTAACATCCCGGAACACGGTTTGACACCTAGGAACATGTTAGGAACCCCGTGACATGCCCAATAACCTAGTAACACGTGTTCGGACCCGTTTATGCGTTAATTAGGCTTCATGCTAGATATAGTAAACTGTGGTGTATACTAAGTGTTTGATTGCATATGATTACGTGATATCTTGCATTCGGCTAACACGTGGGATGTCGGGTCACCAATGGGATGTCGAGTCTTGTCTGGTGTGGTCAGTTAAACGTTTAAACATCATTTCAAATGTACACGGTTATGGTCTGGACTGTTGGGGACTAATCAACCTATGGGTTATTAGTCTAACATCTTATACGCTCGTCATGTTAGGTCACCGGTAGTTGGTGCCGTCTATTGAGCATGAGCTGTGGAATCATCAGATGGTGGGATTTGAGGTCGAGGAGTATACCACTCGTTATCATGAGTTGGCACTTTTGTGCCCGGATTCTGTGACTCCTGAGTATAAGGCTACGAGTTGTCTCCAAATCTTACCTTTCCTTTGATCCGTTGATCCAACTTGGAGAACCATCGCTTGTTTCCCGTCATGTGAGTACTGGCTCCATTGTCAAGAAACCACATCTTTTTATTGCTGGAGCTGGAACTTTCGGTATAGACCCGAGGGTCTACGTTTTTTTCATTCAGAAAAATAACTTTCTAATTGCTAGCTTCGTCTTGTCCAACCTCTTCACACGTCTGCATAAAGAGCACAGGTCCTTCGTCTTGCTGAACAAGGTTAGCTTCTTCTTCCTTCTTTCGTGTGGGACAGTCCGAAGAGAAGTGCCCCAACTCGTCACACCGAAAGCACTTGAGTTTTGAGCGATCCTTTGCAGCCCATTCCTTTCCTTTGCTGCGACCCGTACCACCTCATCCACGTCCTTTGTTCTTTCTGCTTTGATCAGGAGTTCCTTTGCCGCGTCCGAAGGCCTTTTTTCCTTTCTTCTTAGCCTCTCATTCTTTATAAGACAGCGGAAGTTTTTCTTCTTTAGCTTCCTTGTTTTGCAGCACTTGTTGATCGAGATTTATCCGTTCCTCATAGGCGGTAAGACGTCCGACTACATCATCAAATCCAACTATCTTCAGATCAACGACTTGCTCAATTGCGGCTACCATCTGAATATACTTACTGGGCAGCCCATGTAAGAACTTCTTCACAAGCTTTTGCTCTTCGATTATGGACCCAAAGGATGCCGATTTTGATGCGAGACCCGAAATCTTTCCTGCGAATTCGGTAACAGAGCTTGATTCCTTCATCTTCAAGCTCTCAAATTCCGACATCAAGGTTTGCAATCTTGCCTCTAAAACTCGCTCAACACCACGATGTCGAGCCTTTACTGTATCCCACATGGCTTTCGCCGTGTCACAGTTCCCAACTTGTAGGACAAGTTCTTCTGGCAATGCTTGAAAGAGTAGAGCAGTTGCTACATTATTCTTGTGAGCATCGGTAGTTGATCCCGGTTCGATTACATCCCATACCTTATGAACATTAAAGATCGCCTTCATCTTTATGGCCCATACGGCGTAGTTCGTGCTTGTGAGGATCGGACAGGCCAAACTTGGTATGTGATCCTTTACTACCAAGTTTGGTGTGGACGTACGGTTTGTTTCAGAATCTCCCATTGTTTCTGTGAATCCCTTGTTAGTTTCAACAATAAATCCTTCTTTTTTTTTTTTTTTTTTTTTTTTTTTTTTTTTTTTTTTTTTGCTAGTGTTGGATTCAAGAAGTTTCCAAAGAACCCGTAGCAAGTTTTTGATCAGATCGCTTTTGATCAGTTCTTGCCGGACTCAATGAAACCGATTGTGTTCTTCCTTCTTCCGATCAAACATGGGACCTGTTAGACAATCGGTATCAAAACAATAGACCAAAACTTGTTCTTGTATTGAATGAATAATAGTTTACAAATACATCCATCTATTTATAAGCCTATCTATCCTTGTTAGATAAGGATACATCATAATTATCTATTCCTTTTGATAATTATATAAAAAAGAAACCTATTTGATCTTTATTAGGAAGTTAAAAACTATCTCAAAAATACTCCCTTCAAGTTTGTAGGTTGGCTCCTTTTTATCCAAAGCTACACAAGATTAGTCTTGAGATCAGTTCTAATATTCATAACTTGATGAACTTAATATCAAATACCCCTCAAGTTCAAAACTTTAAGCGGTGCAACAATTACACAAAGCAGAATGCAACAATGAAAATTGAAAATTGATACTTTATTGAATGGATTTTTAGTTTTCAAGGTTACAATAGGTTTCTTTTCTAGAAGATTCTAACAATTCACCATCAACTCATAACTAGGAATTTAAGCAGGTCGATTAAGAAACCGTATGTGACAACTAATAACTCGCATATGTGATGAAAAAATATATGTGCTTATTAAATGAAAATTTATTCAAGGAAATTTTTAGATTCAAGTCTAAGATGTATTGTTGTTATCTGTCAACCAATATTGTCACACCACGACAAAGGCGGAAACACGTGGCGCGACGGTTCAAAAGCATAAAGTCAAGGTTATGGCTAAACACAAGTAATTTAAGAAAATGGGTCATTTATTATGACGTCGAATCAGTTTTAAACATTACACAAAAGATAATTGTTTTTGAAATAAACTTAGAGGTTTCTCAAATATATCCCAATGCCTTGGGAAATAAAGGTGAAACCCCACAAAAGCTCGACGTTTGCATTGGAGATTCCCCGACCCTGCCTGCTTGATCTTTCATCTTCTAATTACCTGAAAGATATGTTTAAAAAGTTTCGTCAATATAGATATATTGGTGAGTTCACAGGTTTTCAGTTTCTAAAACTTGAATACTTGGGAATACCATGTTATGACAATATATAGGAGTTGCAAATTCCTATAAATCTACTTGAGACTATAATCAAACCAAGACATATAATAATTGTGCCCCGCTCCAAGTCGTTACTCGGTTTCCCACGACTTAAGTTCAGAATATTTGCACCCCAGGCATAACCTAATGCATAATCGACGCTATCGATTAGGGGTGGGCCTTGTCAGGCACCAATAGTACTATTCGAATATTCCTCCGGTTTCAATTCCCTGAACAAATGATTATAGAGGCGAGGACTCAACCCCGAGTGGCGGTCACACCTCAAGTATTAAATCCGTCAAACACTATCCCTAACATATCTTTCCCCCGGAAAACGTAAAAATAGTTTAAAATGGGGCCGTGAAACTCACCTGTAACTGCGTCTGTCTCAATGAGGTGAATAGCAAAGGGTGGTCTTGCACCTATAAACGTCCTAAACGTATAAGTCACTATTCCTATAGTGTATGTGCCTTGGCAAGTTGTACACCCAACTCCCGACCACAAGTGGTTCCAAATCCCGTTTAATTATGCGTGTATCCTAGGTGTTGTTGGCGTTACATTACCCTTTGTGTTACAAGTTATATATTACTCTTGTTAATATTTCCATAACTTGTATCTTATTATCATCGACTCGACTTCACTTAACATATAATTATTTTCCCATTTAAATAATTATACTTAAGATCGCATCGCTCGATATAATATATATTTCAATCCTCGACCCGACTCACTTTGCCACACATTTGTTTTCCCATTTAAACAAATATGCTAAGGTTTTGTCGTTCGATCGTATATTCTTAACGTCCGTTTCAACTCACCACACCGTATATTTATTTTCCCATCTAAACAAATATACTAGGATTTCGTTGATACGACATACACATATATATATCCTTGTCTTCTCGTCGCGGTTTTCCTTCCCGCATATCTACTTTCCCATTAAGTAGATATACTAGAATTTTGCCGAGGCGAGCGTACAAATATATATATATAACTGTGTAATTTTTCTTGTTAAGTATATACGTTTGTTTTAACGTCTTATTTGTTTACGTCAAGTGTTTCTCCCACGAATTTATCCTCCAACACTTAGGAAAGTGTTTATTTATTTTCACCCAAGTATATATATATTTTACCTCTTAAAATATATATTTTTCTCATCTTGCCGCAATGGCATTTTTCTCATATTTTGTCCGGTTATGGTTTGTTAACGCGTTTTAGTTCGATATCTTAACTTGATTAGTTAATTTTTCCAAGTTTTTTTTTTCCCAACATGTATTTTATAGAAATATTTAACCATATTTCTTCCTATTTTCACATGTTACTTGGATGGTTAAAATACTTATGTATTTTTAACCCAACTTGTCAACTTAACTACAAAAATGTTTCCAACACTTTTATATTCCCATTTATATAAAAGTATTCATTTTTGTGTAAGTTTCCCAAGTTTGTTTAATATTTTTATAAAACCTCTATTTTATAAAAATCCTTATGTTAAAACCCTTTGTATTTTATAACTTTCAAAAATACACTTTTGTACAAAATACCCAAGTATTTCTACTAGTATTTACAAAAATCATCCTTAGACTTTAATACTTACATTTTTGACACCAAACTTTCCATACTTGTATTTTTGGACTAATAGTTTCTAAAATATCCATTTTAGTCCCTTAACTTTCAAAGTTACAACTTTAGTCCCTTAACTTACAAAAGTTGCATTTTTCTATTCTAACTTTCAAAGTTGGCATTTTTCACTCAAAATAGTTAACTTTGAAGATTCAACTTTTTATTGGTAAGTTATTTTTGTATCAAAACACTTATGTTAGTCTTATATTCCATATGAAAGACTAATTATATGTGTGTTTTATGTATTTGTCCATTTTATCAAAATTTCATCCATCCAAGTGAGTTAACTTTAATTTTCCATCTTATTCATTTATGAACTTCTAACATGTTTTACCACATATTATTACTTAAATGATCATAATAAGATGAATTAAAGTTAGTTTTAACATATTCAAGTTCATCTCAAAATATTAACCAAGACATCATCCTACTTAGTCTTACATGTAAAATTTATATATTTTCAAGACTAATACATCATCATCATCAAATCCATGGTTTATTTTTATATCTTTAACCTTCCATTTTACACATGAAAACTTATTAAAGATTATGTTCAAAACCATTTTTAAACCCTTCATGTACAACTTGCTACTAGGAACACATACATGAAAAATAACAATCAAAAACAAGATTAAGAAGCTTACTACTAGCACAAGGCTAGGGAAGACAAAAACCTTGGATTTGAGAGGGGTTTAGTGTGTTCTTCCTAGTGGTTTAGCTCCAAGCTCTTGAAACACACAAAAGGGGTTTGGATGATGGATGATTTTGAGTATTTTGGAGAAGTAAAAACTTGAAAGAACAATGTGTGTGGGTGCATACAAACTCACGGCCAAGAGTGGGGAGAAGAAAGAGTGTTTTGCTTTGATGCTCCAAGTCTCTAACACATGTTATTATATATCCAACTCATGTAATGATGCTAAAGATTTGAGATATCTTATGGAAGATTATGAGTGTACTTGGGAGATTTTGAAATGGAGATATGTGTGTGTATGAATGTGGCCGTGTATATGTATGTATGTAAGTAGGATTGCTTGCAAATCTTGATCAATCTTCCTAAGGCATCATTATATCTATATACAAGACTTCACATACATGCATGCACACTTGTGAAATGATGTTTTAGAGTTTGTCTTGGCCCTTAGTGGCCTATGGCCGAAATTTAGAAAGAGGGGACAAGAAAGAGCTTGCTTTTGTACTAAGTGTCTACTTATGCTTTTCTTACATGTTTTGTCTCATGCTAAGCATGCTTTATCTAGATCTTTAGATTATGATTATTAACACAATATATGGATACACTAAGGCCATTTGGCCGGCCCTTTGATGGGTGTAAGTGGGGTCCACAACTTCAATTATTTACCCATTGTTTGTTATGTTTAATCCCCCGTCGTTCGGGTGTCGTTCGGGTATTTTTCGGGTTTTAACCACGCGTTATCCGGACATTAAATATACCTTTAATAACACTTAAATATAGTCTATTTTAAGCGTTGATTGATTATTTAGGCTTTTACCGGGTGAAATTACGAGTTATACGCGTATCGGGTGCGATACGCGCACTTTATTCGTTACCGGGAGATTTGTACAAGACGTTTTCATTTATGGTTTTGGAGTTCCAAAACTCATTATATCTTATGAAAATACCCTTTATTTTATATCCTGGGTGTCCGGGATTCGTTTCGTTTATTTAATTATTACCGGGTAATTGCCAACATCCGTACCGGATAGCTTATTCGCACATGATCCAATCATGCTTTACCATTAAACGTATGCATTCCTATGCACTATTTGGAAATTGCTATTCCCTAAGGCCTTGATAATTAAATCACACATAATTGCATTTAATTACGTTAATCATATATTAATTAATTGTACGGAATTACCTTATTTTTGCCGGTTGTTACATTCTCCCCCCGTTAAGAGAATTCCGTCCCGGAATTCACTTCGAGTTCTCCGGTACAGGTGTCTTCTCGAATAGGGCGGGGTATTTTTGCTTCATCCGGTCCAGCCTTTCCCACGTGAACTCCGGTCCACGCTTGGCATTCCAGCGCACTTTTACCAACCTGATCTTGCTGCGCCTTAATTTTTGGACCTTCCAATCAGTTACCTCGATTGGTTCTTCCACAAAATGTAACTTGTCGTCAATCTGGATCTCGTCAGCAGGAATAATGAGAGTTTCGTCGGATAGGCACTTTTTCAAGTTCGACACATGAAACGTGTCGTGTATTCCACTCAGCTCTTGAGGCAACTCGAGCTTGTATGCCACTGTGCCTACCCTTGACAAGACTTTGAATGGTCCAATATATCGCGGGTTCAGCTTCCCGCGCTTCCCAAAGCGCGCGACACCTTTCCAAGGTGACACCTTCAATAGGACCCTGTCTCCGACTTGAAACTCTAAAGGCTTTCGCCTCATATCAGCATAGCTTTTCTGGCGGTCCCGGGCCGCTTTGAGACGTTCTTTTATCAAAAAGACCTTATCCGTGGTCTCTTGAACAATTTCGGGCCCGGTGAGTTGCTTTTCCCCAACTTCCGCCCAACACAATGGCGATCGGCACTTGCGTCCATATAAAGCTTCAAACGGCGCGGCTTGAATGCTCGTATGATAGCTGTTGTTATAAGAAAATTCTACCAATGGCAAGTGCGTATCCCAATTACCTCCGAAATCTATCGCGCATGCCCGTAACATGTCCTCCAATGTCTGGATGGTTCGTTCACTTTGACCATCCGTTTGGGGGTGATATGCGGTACTCATGTCAAGGCGAGTACCGAGGGCTTCATTTAGACTTTCCCAAAATCTGGAGGTGAAGCGACTATCTCGATCGGAGATGATAGAAACAGGTACACCGTGTTTAGATACCACCTCCTTAATGTACAAGCGGGTCAGTTTCTCCAACCTGTCCGTTTCGCGTATCGGGAGGAAGTGCGCAGATTTCGTCAATCGATCTACGATTACCCAGATCATGTCATGGCCGCTTGTCGTCTTAGGTAACTTGGTAATGAAATCCATGGTGATTCGTTCCCATTTCCATTCCGGTATTTCCGGTTGCTGGAGCAAACCGGAAGGTCTCTGGTGCTCAGCCTTGACCTTTGCGCAAGTCAAACATCGCGCAACATAGGCTGCTATATCCCTTTTGAAATTCGGCCACCAATAAAGTTCCTTCAAATCGTGGAACATCTTGTCTGCACCCGGGTGAACCGAATATCTAGAACTGTGAGCTTCGGCCAATACTAGCTCACGCAATCCACCATATACTGGAACCCAAATTCTATTCATGAAATACAATGTCTGGTCCGCTTTTGGTTCCAATGAATCAATCATCTTTCGTAACCTTTCACCTTTGACGTTCTCGGGTTTGAGGGCGTTAACTTGAGCTTCACGAATTCGTTCGGTCATATTCGTGTGGATAGTCAATCCCAAAGCTCGAACACGCAATGGTTTAACCCGTTCCTTGCGACTCAGGGCGTCGGCTACGACATTCGCCTTACCGGGATGGTACTTTATCTCACAATCGTAATCGTTTAATAATTCAACCCATCGCCGTTGTCGCATATTCAAATCCTTCTGATCGAAGATGTGCTGTAAACTCTTGTGATCAGTGAAAATCGTGCACTTGGTTCCGTACAGATAGTGCCTCCATATCTTGAGAGCGAACACCACTGCACCCAATTCCAAATCGTGTGTAGTGTAGTTCTTCTCATGGATTTTCAGTTGCCTGGAGGCATAAGCTATTACTTTTTCTCGCTGCATCAATACACAACCCAAACCTTGATGTGAGGCATCACAGTAAACCACAAAGTCTTCCGTACCGTCTGGAAGTGACAGTATCGGAGCGCCACATAACTTGTCTTTCAACAATTGGAATGCTGCCTCTTGTTTTTCCGTCCACTCAAATTTCTTGTCTTTCTGGGTTAACATGGTTAAAGCTTGCGCTATCTTTGAAAAGTTCTCGATGAACCTTCTGTAATAACCCGCGAGGCCTAGAAATTGTCGTACTTCGGTAGGAGTTCGAGGTGCTTCCCAATTTTTAATTGCCTCGATCTTGGCTGGATCAACGTGTATGCCCTTCTCGTTTACCACGTGACCTAAAAAGTGAACTTCCCGAATCCAAAAGTCACATTTCGAGAATTTAGCGTAGAGCTTCTCTTTGCGTAATACTTCAAGAATTAACCGAAGGTGATTCTCGTGGTCTTCTTTCGTACGTGAATAGATCAAAATATCGTCAATGAAGACAATGACGAATTTGTCCAGGTATGGCTTACACACGCGGTTCATTAGGTCCATGAAAACCGCTGGTGCGTTGGTCAAGCCGAATGGCATCACCAAAAATTCGTAGTGTCCATACCGGGTTCTGAAGGCCGTCTTTGGTACATCTTCTTCTTGTATACGCAACTGGTGATAGCCTGACCTCAAATCGATCTTGGAGTAATAGCTGGAACCTTGGAGCTGATCAAATAAATCGTCGATCCTGGGGAGAGGATAGCGATTCTTGATGGTTAGCTTGTTCAGCTCTCGATAGTCGATGCACATGCGAAATGTGCCATCCTTCTTCTTCACAAATAAGACGGGAGCTCCCCAAGGTGAGAAACTCGGTCTTATAAAACCTTTGTCCAATAATTCTTGTAGCTGGCTGGACAGTTCCTGCATCTCTGATGGAGCTAGGCGGTATGGCGATCGTGCCACAGGAGCTGCTCCGGGAACGAGGTCGATGCGGAACTCGACTTGTCGAGGTGGCGGTAACCCCGGCAAATCTTCTGGAAATACATCCGGAAAATCTCTGGCGACTGGAATGTCTTCCAACTTTCGCTCGTCGGCCTTCTTGTCCACTACGTGTGCCAAGAATGCGACAAGCCCTTTTCTCAGACACTTACGAGCCTTCATGCTCGAAATAATTCTTAGTGGCGTCCCGTGTCTTTCCCCTTGAATTGAGAGAGTTTCACCGCTTGCGAGGGGAACCTGAATAACCTTGTCGTTGCAAACCACAATGGCACGGTGCGCGGACAACCAATCCATGCCAACAACGATGTCAAAACTTCCCAATACGACCGGTAATAGATCAATCCCAAACTCGTGCCCACAGAGTTCTAACTTACAATCTTTAGCTACCTCTCTCGTTTCAATAGTTTTACCATTAGCCAGTTCTATAGAGTAGGGTGTATCTAGTTTGCTAGTTTTTAAACCAAGTAGTCTTTTAAACTCAATGGATACGAAGCTAAAGTCAGCACCGGTATCAAATAATACAGAGGCATAATGACCATTTAGAGGAAACGTACCAGTGACCACATTGGGGTCTTGCCGTGCGTCACCGGCTCCAATAACAAATGCCCGGCCACGGGCCTGATTGTTGACTTTGGGGCAATCTTTCTTCCAATGGTCCAATGACCCACATGCAAAACAGGGTCTGGCCCCTCCGTTCTTTGGTGCTCCAGATCGGCACTCTTCAGTCTTGTGCCCGTTGCGGTGGCACTTCCCGCAAGTCAACCCATTGTTTCTCCCTTGGTTTCCCTGTTTGTTGTTGTTATTGTTACCACGTCCTGTGGCGGCATAACCCTTTCCTTTCTTGTTCGAGCTTCCCGATGCTCGATCCCTTTTCCCTTCATCTCTCTTCCTTTTCCCAAACCTCTGTCCGTTACCCTGCTCATTAGTTACAACTGCTGAACTTGATCCCTGTTTCTTTGCCTCAACACTACTTGCTTCAGAAATTTTTAACCCAGAAACTTGGCGGATAAGGGTACCCATGCGGATAGCATCCTCAGTCAGACTCAGTGCCAGATCAATTGCCTCGCGCATGGTCGTGGGTTTGGAAGAGGTGACCATGCTGCGAATCTGTGGTGCTAGCCCGAATAGGTAACGTTCCACTTTGTTCTTCTCTGGTGTAACCAGGCGAGGTACCAATCGTGCGAGATCATGAAACCTTGACGTATACCCAGTGACGTCTGCTCCTATCATGGTGAGGTTCCAGAATTCAGTTTCCAGCTTCTGAACTTCACTTGCCGGGCGGTATTCGGCAGTCATCAGTTCCTTTAGTGCCGCCCATGATAGAGTGTATGCCACATCATCTCCTAAAGACTGTACCTGGCCGTTCCACCAAGTTAGGGCTTGATCCAGGAATAGATTAGTGGCGTACATGACCGACTGTCGAGGGGTACACCCGCTGATGCGAATCACTGCCTCGGTCTTTTCGAACCATTTGACCAGGCCTATGGAACCCTCAGTGCCGCTGAAGTTTAGTGGCTTACAGTCCAAGAAAGCCTTGAAAGTGCAGCCGCGCTCTCCCGAGGCTGTCCCTGTAATAGTAACATAGTATGTTATTATCGGATAGGAGTTTGTGAAATATTCTCCCATCGCTTTTTCATTTATTTATAAACCTCTTACCACTGGGGGAGGTCTCACGTCGCTCACTCCCTGTCCTGTCATGGGAGTGTTCAGAGCGTGCGGCTTCGTGTTCAGCGATGGCACGAGCTATTCGTTCAGAAATCATAGTTTCGAGCTCAGCTGGTGTTGTGGGCAGTCCGTCTGCACCACTGTTGCTTCGGGTGGCAGGTGCCATTTTCTTCAATAATAATTATCAAAGGTTAATTTGGCAAACATTTATACAATACAAAGCATAAATAACAAACCAAAGCATGAACACAATAATCAATACCATATCATCACACGACATACCAACACATCATACATAAATATAAATAGGAATCAACACAACATCACCACACAAATATACAAGCCACAACACATGGAGTAAGCAATAATAATCATAGACAACAACATATTTCACCATAATAATAAGATTTTTCATTAATTTCAATAATGTCATTACAATGCTTGTTCATAATACAAAATGGAGAATACACTTCTCATACAACACATTGCTTTTGAAATAATAAAACATCATATCATACGCCGTAATACCCGTACGGCTGGGCAAAATGCAGACGAGTGTCATAACCCGTGCTGTACTACCATAGTGCTGCTAGTATATACATAATCTGGTGCGTCTTCAGTGCATCCCCAATATATCCTACTGTGGCGGTGGCGGGGGGTACTGGTACTGCGGCGCGTGCGTACTGATCGTCATACTGATCTTCATGATACGCTCGTACAAGAAATGTCGATGCGCAAAGTGCGCATCCCCTGTGATACCGCACTGAGCGTCCAGGCTCAGCAACTCCTCCGCGTAATGCGCCAAAGCATCCCGCGCATCTATCATCCTCGTCCACATCAGACGTGTCTGATGCTCCACCTGTGTTACGGTGCGCTGCACCGTATCAGCGAGAGTCTGAAAATCCCGCTCTAGTGTGATGGCAGTGGACCATGCTGGTCCAGACAAGGGTGTCGTCCTGGGTGGCTGGGATGGTCCGGGTATATCTGGGTGTATGGATGGGAATGGCCCGAAGGGGGCTGGTATCGGTATGTGTGGCAGTAAGAAACTGGGTGGCCTGATGGGAAAGTGGTGTGGCATCAGGTAAGGGTCCCCTGCACCTAGAGGGTATGGTGCAGGTGTCATACTGGGTATGGTGGGGATGGGTGTAGTCATGGCAATGGTGGGTGGTGGTATGGGCTCAGCTAGTGGGGCTACCAATGGCTCAGTGACAGTGGCCCACTCTGGAGTGGACACCACTACAGGGGGTGTGGGAGGGCTCGCAGTGGCGAAGGCCTCCAAGCCTGCCCTATGTAGCTCAGAGCTGCGGGCGGGACTACCCTCGTGTATAAGTGCGGCCGGTGCTGGCTCCTCCTGGGGTAGGGGCTCGGGTGCTGGTGGGGCTATGGGGTCCGCTGGGGCGTCCTCTAGCATGGGAGCCACTGGCTCCTCCTGGGCAGCCTGAATCTCGGGCACCAGCATGTGCCCTACTGAACCTACTGACTCGTCATCTGAGTCGTCGGATATCCATCCGTTTCTTCCACGGGGAATGGGTAGGAGTCTCATACCAGCAGGTACGTGAATGTGGGGTACCGGTGCCGGCTCGTGCTCGGCGTGAGCCTGGAAAGGAGACTCTGCTGCGTCTGACTGGGCGGGAACTGGTCGCGAAGGACCGGCACAGCCGTCAGGGAAGTCCCTGATGGCACGAACGGGGCGTACGGCCAAAGGTGCGGCCGGTACGATGGGCTGTGGTGCGTCGACCACGGCCGGTGTCCAGTCAGGATCCTCGCTAGGATCTGTCTCGTCTGAGTCGTCGTCTGACCCTCCTGCGACGTCCATCTCCACGTCGTCTCCCTCTGCATCGAGTACAACCAACTCGACTGGCTCCGATGGAGGTGCGGGTATAATCTGGATACTGCTGTCAACACTAGGCGCTATACTTCCCGCGTCCGACATCCTGGCAAAAGAACCGTACATATATATATGATTTATTTAGATTAGACAGTTATGGCTTTACTCTATAGTAACCTTCCTAACTTCTAATTTTACGTTAAAGCATAACAATACTCATGGCTGGCTTGGTCGGAATCTCCTCATGCCCAATGCTTCTTGAAAATTACTTTTATTTAAAACCGTGTACATTTTCTTTTGAAAACTTTATCTTTAGAACCAACTCCGGTTATAGTCTAGTTTTTAAAGAAAATACTCTAGTTCGCTATAACCTTGGCTCTGATACCACGTTCTGTCACACCACGACAAAGGCGGAAACACGTGGCGCGACGGTTCAAAAGCATAAAGTCAAGGTTATGGCTAAACACAAGTAATTTAAGAAAATGGGTCATTTATTATGACGTCGAATCAGTTTTAAACATTACACAAAAGATAATTGTTTTTGAAATAAACTTAGAGGTTTCTCAAATATATCCCAATGCCTTGGGAAATAAAGGTGAAACCCCACAAAAGCTCGACGTTTGCATTGGAGATTCCCCGACCCTGCCTGCTTGATCTTTCATCTTCTAATTACCTGAAAGATATGTTTAAAAAGTTTCGTCAATATAGATATATTGGTGAGTTCACAGGTTTTCAGTTTCTAAAACTTGAATACTTGGGAATACCATGTTATGACAATATATAGGAGTTGCAAATTCCTATAAATCTACTTGAGACTATAATCAAACCAAGACATATAATAATTGTGCCCCGCTCCAAGTCGTTACTCGGTTTCCCACGACTTAAGTTCAGAATATTTGCACCCCAGGCATAACCTAATGCATAATCGACGCTATCGATTAGGGGTGGGCCTTGTCAGGCACCAATAGTACTATTCGAATATTCCTCCGGTTTCAATTCCCTGAACAAATGATTATAGAGGCGAGGACTCAACCCCGAGTGGCGGTCACACCTCAAGTATTAAATCCGTCAAACACTATCCCTAACATATCTTTCCCCCGGAAAACGTAAAAATAGTTTAAAATGGGGCCGTGAAACTCACCTGTAACTGCGTCTGTCTCAATGAGGTGAATAGCAAAGGGTGGTCTTGCACCTATAAACGTCCTAAACGTATAAGTCACTATTCCTATAGTGTATGTGCCTTGGCAAGTTGTACACCCAACTCCCGACCACAAGTGGTTCCAAATCCCGTTTAATTATGCGTGTATCCTAGGTGTTGTTGGCGTTACATTACCCTTTGTGTTACAAGTTATATATTACTCTTGTTAATATTTCCATAACTTGTATCTTATTATCATCGACTCGACTTCACTTAACATATAATTATTTTCCCATTTAAATAATTATACTTAAGATCGCATCGCTCGATATAATATATATTTCAATCCTCGACCCGACTCACTTTGCCACACATTTGTTTTCCCATTTAAACAAATATGCTAAGGTTTTGTCGTTCGATCGTATATTCTTAACGTCCGTTTCAACTCACCACACCGTATATTTATTTTCCCATCTAAACAAATATACTAGGATTTCGTTGATACGACATACACATATATATATCCTTGTCTTCTCGTCGCGGTTTTCCTTCCCGCATATCTACTTTCCCATTAAGTAGATATACTAGAATTTTGCCGAGGCGAGCGTACAAATATATATATATAACTGTGTAATTTTTCTTGTTAAGTATATACGTTTGTTTTAACGTCTTATTTGTTTACGTCAAGTGTTTCTCCCACGAATTTATCCTCCAACACTTAGGAAAGTGTTTATTTATTTTCACCCAAGTATATATATATTTTACCTCTTAAAATATATATTTTTCTCATCTTGCCGCAATGGCATTTTTCTCATATTTTGTCCGGTTATGGTTTGTTAACGCGTTTTAGTTCGATATCTTAACTTGATTAGTTAATTTTTCCAAGTTTTTTTTTTCCCAACATGTATTTTATAGAAATATTTAACCATATTTCTTCCTATTTTCACATGTTACTTGGATGGTTAAAATACTTATGTATTTTTAACCCAACTTGTCAACTTAACTACAAAAATGTTTCCAACACTTTTATATTCCCATTTATATAAAAGTATTCATTTTTGTGTAAGTTTCCCAAGTTTGTTTAATATTTTTATAAAACCTCTATTTTATAAAAATCCTTATGTTAAAACCCTTTGTATTTTATAACTTTCAAAAATACACTTTTGTACAAAATACCCAAGTATTTCTACTAGTATTTACAAAAATCATCCTTAGACTTTAATACTTACATTTTTGACACCAAACTTTCCATACTTGTATTTTTGGACTAATAGTTTCTAAAATATCCATTTTAGTCCCTTAACTTTCAAAGTTACAACTTTAGTCCCTTAACTTACAAAAGTTGCATTTTTCTATTCTAACTTTCAAAGTTGGCATTTTTCACTCAAAATAGTTAACTTTGAAGATTCAACTTTTTATTGGTAAGTTATTTTTGTATCAAAACACTTATGTTAGTCTTATATTCCATATGAAAGACTAATTATATGTGTGTTTTATGTATTTGTCCATTTTATCAAAATTTCATCCATCCAAGTGAGTTAACTTTAATTTTCCATCTTATTCATTTATGAACTTCTAACATGTTTTACCACATATTATTACTTAAATGATCATAATAAGATGAATTAAAGTTAGTTTTAACATATTCAAGTTCATCTCAAAATATTAACCAAGACATCATCCTACTTAGTCTTACATGTAAAATTTATATATTTTCAAGACTAATACATCATCATCATCAAATCCATGGTTTATTTTTATATCTTTAACCTTCCATTTTACACATGAAAACTTATTAAAGATTATGTTCAAAACCATTTTTAAACCCTTCATGTACAACTTGCTACTAGGAACACATACATGAAAAATAACAATCAAAAACAAGATTAAGAAGCTTACTACTAGCACAAGGCTAGGGAAGACAAAAACCTTGGATTTGAGAGGGGTTTAGTGTGTTCTTCCTAGTGGTTTAGCTCCAAGCTCTTGAAACACACAAAAGGGGTTTGGATGATGGATGATTTTGAGTATTTTGGAGAAGTAAAAACTTGAAAGAACAATGTGTGTGGGTGCATACAAACTCACGGCCAAGAGTGGGGAGAAGAAAGAGTGTTTTGCTTTGATGCTCCAAGTCTCTAACACATGTTATTATATATCCAACTCATGTAATGATGCTAAAGATTTGAGATATCTTATGGAAGATTATGAGTGTACTTGGGAGATTTTGAAATGGAGATATGTGTGTGTATGAATGTGGCCGTGTATATGTATGTATGTAAGTAGGATTGCTTGCAAATCTTGATCAATCTTCCTAAGGCATCATTATATCTATATACAAGACTTCACATACATGCATGCACACTTGTGAAATGATGTTTTAGAGTTTGTCTTGGCCCTTAGTGGCCTATGGCCGAAATTTAGAAAGAGGGGACAAGAAAGAGCTTGCTTTTGTACTAAGTGTCTACTTATGCTTTTCTTACATGTTTTGTCTCATGCTAAGCATGCTTTATCTAGATCTTTAGATTATGATTATTAACACAATATATGGATACACTAAGGCCATTTGGCCGGCCCTTTGATGGGTGTAAGTGGGGTCCACAACTTCAATTATTTACCCATTGTTTGTTATGTTTAATCCCCCGTCGTTCGGGTGTCGTTCGGGTATTTTTCGGGTTTTAACCACGCGTTATCCGGACATTAAATATACCTTTAATAACACTTAAATATAGTCTATTTTAAGCGTTGATTGATTATTTAGGCTTTTACCGGGTGAAATTACGAGTTATACGCGTATCGGGTGCGATACGCGCACTTTATTCGTTACCGGGAGATTTGTACAAGACGTTTTCATTTATGGTTTTGGAGTTCCAAAACTCATTATATCTTATGAAAATACCCTTTATTTTATATCCTGGGTGTCCGGGATTCGTTTCGTTTATTTAATTATTACCGGGTAATTGCCAACATCCGTACCGGATAGCTTATTCGCACATGATCCAATCATGCTTTACCATTAAACGTATGCATTCCTATGCACTATTTGGAAATTGCTATTCCCTAAGGCCTTGATAATTAAATCACACATAATTGCATTTAATTACGTTAATCATATATTAATTAATTGTACGGAATTACCTTATTTTTGCCGGTTGTTACAAATATCTTTGAATCTTGATTGAACTGATGTTTAGCCAACCAGTGTTGTACACGCTCTCAGGTTTCAGCGTTATACAAACAAGCAAAAAGAAAAACACCCTTGTATGATGACTTGTTAAATTAGTCTTGCATTTTAAGTTTAGTTGATATATGGACACTAGTGGCAATCATTATGGCTTCAATGAATGATGTTACTTTTGGATATATAGTATGTTCGATGTAATTAAAAGTCGAGGTCAACGTAACCCGACCCGGTACGATCCGAAGAGTTACACGTTGGTACACGAATCAGATAAGTTCATGTGCTGGTGGATTATTATTTCTGAAATAATAATAGTTTTGAACTCGAGGGACAAAATAGTAAAGTTTACACTTTGACTAGTCAAATGGTCAAATGTATGACTTTGACTAATTAAGTGGTCAAGTCTTTGACTAGTCAAATGGTCAAGTGTATGACTTTGACTAATTAATTGGTCAAGTACTTGACTAGTCAAATGGTCAAGTGAATGACTTTGACTAATTAAGTGGTCAAGTGTCTTTTATCGTTATAAATAGGTGTGATAGTTCAACTCTAAACACACATGTTTTTGTAAAGATAAAACAACATAACCCTTGTCTCCTCTTCAAGATTTGCGGCCACCCTTAGGAGCCACCGCCCCTTTGTCCGCCGCAAACCACCATCATCGCCGCCTCCGTCTTGCAAAGTGTTGCTTTCGGTTGGCCAGTGCTCGGGTGTGAACTTCCTACTAGCGAGGATTCGTTGTAACCCGTGTGTTACAATTCCGGTGTAGTCGTCAAAGGTTGATTACTAAACCCCCCATGGTTGTTCATTATTTATTTGTTTATACGCGTTTAACCGAGATCCTGATTGGGAATATTTTGTTAATTGGATTAATAAAATTAAACATATATTATATATATATATATAGAAATCGGCTCATATTATATATTATATATAATCGATTTTATTAATAAACAAAACTGCTTCCGCTGTGTATTTGATACCATGATTTCCAACAGTGGTATCAGAGCCACGGTTACGCGCGTATAGATGGTAAAGTTATAATTTTGATCTATGTTTTATTTGTCAAAAAAAAAATAATTTTGTTTGACAAAAGATCAAAAGCTTTTTGTTGTTCATGGATTGTGATGTGAATCGAGCCCTAGGTATTTTGACCCTTGTCATGGTTGTGCAGTGTTTTCAGACCCAGACCGGACCGGCCGGTTGGACCGGGAAACGGGACTTGAGCCGGTCCGGGTTATGGTGCAGGACCGTTCAACCAGCGAACCGGTGGTTTGGCCGGCGAACCGACGATCTGACCGGAAAACCGGTGAGATAACCGGTCGGACCTGTAGAGACAGAACTACAAAAGTAGAGATGGTGTAGGATGAAAAAAAGATTTTTGTCTGACCGGAACTTTCTCCGGCGAGTGACTGTACAGAAATAGCCTAAGAAGATGGCTTCGATGTATTTTGTTTCTTGAACAACAAAGTGAATCAAGTGAAGAGAAACCCTCTATAGATGCACCAAGTGACTTCAAGGATTTGTTTCATCCGTATGAACGTATGAAGAGGATGAGTGATGAGGATGAAAGATGAGGATGAGAGATGTTTAATTTTTTTTATGTAAAGTGGGTAGATTAGTGTCTGCAACATTGAGTCTTGGAAACATAAAGTCACTTCCCTATAAAATACAAGTCAACAACCTATCATATTCAATAATACTTTTTCTTAATTAATTAAGGAATTTTGGAACCATACACCACTTAATTAGGAATGATACACCCTGGCCCACATCAAGCACCAATAGAAAGCTGCCACATACCCCATAATGTGATGTCACATCCCTAAAATGTGATGTCAAGGGGTGTATGAAACCCATAACCCTTAATTAATCTAACTTACGAGAACTTTTTTTTATCTTATTGTTTATTATTTTTCAATAAGTTTTTTTACATGCATATATAAATATATATATATATATATATATGGGAGGGTTATCTTGAGAACGCTAAATATTGTGAGAACCGTGAGAACAAGTAAAAAAATCAATCAAAATCAAAAATTTTTAATACAAACCTCATTATAATCAAAACACAACATTAATAAATGAATTTTCTTTCCAAATAATTCATCTTTTCTTGCAAAAACACTTTCAAATTAACTTTTTACACATGTGTAAATGAAACAGTTTACACATGTATAAACAGTAAATTTACACATGTGTAAAAACAAATTATTTTCGTATACGTTTGAATTTTTACGCGTAAATTGTGTTTTTGAGATTGTATTTTAGTAATAAAGACAAGTGTAAAAAGAAATTTTGAATTTGAATGGTTTTAGATGTCGTTCTCACGGTTCGCACGAAATATAGGTGTTCTCAAATTAACTTTCCCCTATATATATATATATATATATATATATATATATATATATATATATTAATATCCGGTTCTTAAATCCGGTTGGACCGGTCTGACCAGTGGACCGGTAAGGAGACCGGTTCAATGCCCGGTCCGGTTTTAAAAACATTGTGGTTGTGTTTGTGATGTTTTTTTATTGATTTGTATTTTTTATTACGGATATTGGATCCGGTGTAATAGATAGGATTAGAATAGATTTGTTTTATTTGTATTTCAAATATATTTGTAATCCTACAAGTACAAGATCAAGACGAAGATAAAAAGGCGAACAGGTTCCATGAAGATAGAGATCTCGGGTCAAGTGGGAGCTATATCAAAAATAGTTTTGAAACCCTTTTGACTGATTCGTTTCGTTTCTGGCTAAAACGAAACGGACAACCTATTAGGGGCTCGATTCGTTTAATTTTATTATTATGTTTTGTGGTTGTGGTTTATTTATTGTAAATAATTTAGATAACCCAAAATAAATAAAATTTTCACAATCATGGCAACGGTTTTATAAAAACCGAAAAGCATTTTTAATAAAAGGAGTTTTATTAATATTAAAACAAGTTCATTCGCGATAATACGACCAACATAGTTTAAATAGGGTATTTAAAACTATACCGTGTCGAGTGTTGAAAGGAGTTTCAATTATCACGAACAATATAAAATTGGATTTTATAAACTATTGTGTGACTCACATCATGCTAACGAGTCATTCAAAATATTTATGGTAAATATTAAAATTAAATCCCAATTTTAAATTGATGTTTTATGCCACCCTTAACGAGTTAACACTTCGTTTTAAATCGAACCCAAATGTTAGTGCTGACCCTGCATCTGGGCGTTGATCATGAGTGAAGGTAATCATCGCGTTTCCTGTGTAACATAGGCCGGTGTTACAGTTAACAGTAAAGGACCAAACATCGCTTGTTTGACAAGTGGGCATAGTTGGGGTTAAACATACATCGCTCTTAGCGATAACCCCAAAAAGGAGAGTTGTGTAGTGGACACAATTAACAATCGTTGTTTACCTACCTAATCATGCCAGTGGACAGTGCTAAGCCAGTTCATTGTGTATTGATGAATCGGGATCTCATCCTAATTAATTTTGCTTTTTGGGTCATAAAATAATTAGGATACTTAAAACATGAAATACTAATAAATTAGATTTTGAACTTTGTAGATGTCAACTGAAAACAATTCCGCCTCCTAATTCTCTCTCAAGTCCATATTAGAGAAGGACAAACTTAACTACTCCAACTTCATGGACTGGCACCGCAACTTGAAAATTGTTCTCAAGGCGGAGAACAAGTTGTATGTTCTAGAAACGCCAGTTAGCACTCGTGTGCTAAAAATGAAGACATATGTTGATCACTTGACTCGTCTGGAATCCCCTTGAGCGATGAGTTAGCTGGGGATATTATCCTAAACTCATTGCCCAAGTCATATGACCAGTTCATTATGAACTACAATATGAACGGGATGGAAAAGACACTTGCAGAACTGCATCAGATGCTCAAAACTGCTGAGGTGAACATACCTAGCAAGACTGCACCAGTGCTAGTGATCAAGGAGGGACAAGTTAAGAAACCTAACACCAAGAAAATGGGCAATCAGGGCAAAGGGAAGGGCAAAGGCAAATCTGTTGCCAATAAAAAAACCTCGGAAAGATGCCAAGTGTTTTCATTGTGATGAAACTGGGCACTGGAAGAGGATCTGTGCTAAGTATTTAGCTGAGCTGAAGCAAGCTAAGGCTTCAGGAGGAGAGTCCTCAAGTATATATATGTTATTGAAATCTTTGCTTTTCCTAGCAAAACATGGGTGTTTGACACAGGACGTGGTTTCCACATTTGTAATGTTTTGCAAGGACTAAGAAAGAAAAGAAAGCTGAAACAAGGCGACTTGGAGGTCCATGTTGGCAATGGACAAAGAGTTGTTGTGAAGGCTATAGGAGAATGTGTTCTCTTACTTCCTTCTGGTTTAGAACTTGTTTTGAACAATGTTTATTACATTCCTAGTGTGACTAGAAATATTGTTTCAGTTTCGGCTTTGTGAGGACAAGGTTTTAATTATCGTTTCAATGGGGAATTTATTTCTGCTTATTTTAACGATGTATTTTACTTTGATGCAAAACCTAACAATGGGATCTATGAGATAGAAATCCAAAACGATAACATATTATGCAATATCTCTCATAAACGTAATAAGTTGGACTTTAATGATACGTATATGTGGCATTGTAGACTTGGTCACATAAGTGAGAATCGTGTTAAACAACTCAAAACCGCAAGAATCCTGGATTCCAAAGGTTCAGAGTCATTTGGAAAATGCGAATCATGCTTAAGTGGAAAGTTAACAAAAGCACCTTTTTCAAATGTTGGAGAAAGAGCCAATGATCTGTTAGGACTTGTACATACAGATGTATGTGGTCCATTCAGAACAATGTCAAGACATGGAGAAAGATACTTTGTTACATTTACTGATGATTTCAGTAGATATGGTTATGTTTATCTTATGAAGCATAAACATGAAACTCTTGAAAAGTTCAAGGAGTACCAAAACGAAGTAGAAAATCAGCTAAATAGAACTATTAAAATGCTTCGATCAGATCGAGGCGGTGAATATCTTAGTCAGGAATTCATCGACCATCTAAAGGATTGTGGAATAGTTTCACAACTCACTCCACCTAGAACACCGCAACATAATGGTGTGTCTGAGCGGAGAAATCGAACTCTATTAGATATGATTCGATCAATGATGTGTCGAACAAACCTTCCAAAATCCTTTTGGAGTTATGCTTTGGAAACTACCGCAAGACTTGTGAATATAGCTCCAACGAAAAAGGTTGATAAAACGCCCTATGAGATATGGCATGGAAAGAAACCTCATGTATCCTACCTTAAAGTCTGGGGATGTAATGCTTATGTCACTCTAGAATCTTCGGATAAACTAGATCCCAGAGGCGAAAAAGTGGTTTTCGTTGGATACGGTAAAAAGATCGGTTACCTGTTCTACCACCCCACTGAAAATAAGATTTTCACCAAACACAGAGGCACTTTCTTAGAGGAAGAGCTTCTGGCGCGAGGGATTGGAGATAACCATGTGGATCTTGAAGAAATTCGAGAATCACAAGTGACTGAACCAGTTGTTCAGACAGAACCAGATGTAACTGATCCAGTTGTTGAAGTTGAGCCTGAGAGGACTCAAGAAACAACAGAAACACCAAGTGTTCGGAAAAGTATTAGGGATCGTCGTGCACCGGTAAAGTATGATGATATCTTCATGATTGATGAAGCTGAGCCTACTACTTACAAAGCTGCAATCTTGGATTCAGAATCCAAGAAATGGCAAGAAGCCATGAATGCAGAGACGCAATCCATGTATGATAACCAAGTCTGGGATTTGGTTGATCTTCCTACCGAATTTCGGACTGTGGGAAACAAATGGATCTTCAAGAAGAAGACTGACATGGATGGGAATGTGCAAACCTACAAAGCAAGGCTTGTAGCGAAAGGTTTTACTCAGACTCAAGGAATTGAATATGAGGAAACTTTCTCGCCAGTAGCCATGCTTAAGTCTATTAGAATTCTACTTGCCATTGCTGCATATTATGACTATGAGATATGGCAGATGGATGTCAAAACCGCGTTCCTTAATGGACACTTACTGGAAGATGTCTATATGGTTCAACCTGAAGGTTTTGTCGATCCAAAGAATCCTAATAAGGTGTGCAAGCTGAATAAATCCATCTATGGATTAAAGCAAGCATCTCGCAGCTGGAATCTCCGTTTTGATCAGAAAATCAAAGAGTTTGGTTTTATCAAGAACGAAGATGAACCGTGTGTTTACAAGAAATCTAGTGGGAGCTATATAACTTTTCTTATACTGTATGTAGATGACATACTAATCATTGGAAACAATATCCCTATGCTTAAAGATGTTAAGACCTGGTTGGGTAAATGTTTCGCAATGAAAGATCTTGGTGAAGCCGCTTATATTCTGGGAATAAAGATTTATAGAGATAGATCAAATCGGTTATTGGGTTTGAGTCAAAGTACATATATTGATAAGGTCTTACGACGCTTCTCAATGCAAGACTCAAAAAAGGGGGCTCTTGCCCATGGCACATGGAACCATTATTAATAACAAGCAAACACTGAAGAGGAAAGGAAGAAAATGGAAAGAGTTCCATATGCTTCTGCTATTGGTTCCATCATGTATGCCATGTTGTGTACTAGACCTGATGTCTCGTATGCTCTTAGCATGACGAGTAGATATCAACAGAACCTAGGAGAGAGTCTCTGGGCTGCAGTGAAGAACATTCTTAAGTACTTGAGAAGGACTAATGACATGTTCTTAATATATGGAGGACTAGATGAGGAGCTGTCAGTTAAGTGTTATACTGATGCAAGCTTCCAGACTGATTGTGATGATTCAATGTCACAAATGGGATATGTTTTCATTCTAAATGGTGGGGCTGTAACTTGGAACAGCTTTAAGCAAAGTGTGGTTGCTTAATCCACCTGTGAATCAGAATACAATGCTGTATCGGATGTTGCAAAGGAGGCTGCCTAGATGAAGAAGTTCATTGGTGATCTCGATGTTATGCCTAGCATAAAGAAACCAATCGAGATACTGTGTGACAACACTGGTGCCATTGCTCTTGCAAAGGAACCAAGGTCACACCAGACCACAAGGCATATACTCAGGAAATTCCACTATATTAGAGAGATAGTAGAACGTGGAGACATCGTGATAAACAAAGTTCATACAGATCTAAATCTGGCTGACCCCTTTACTAAGCCTTTACCTCAAGCTAAACATGAGGAGCATGCTGGAAAGATAGGGCTTAGAGTTGCTAGACAGTGGGCATGATCTGTAATTAGTATTGGTGTTTTATTTTGAACTATAACAGTTACATTGAATATTTATTTGATTTAATGGGTTAAATGCAAATTTAAATATTTTGTGACCGTGTTCATTATTTGTATGTTTAAATCCTTGAATAAGAGTATTCTAAATATCCGTAGTCGATCAAATTACATGGGAATGAATTGGAATGTAAGACTATTGTGAATTGAGATGATTGTATTCATGAGATGAATAACTCAATGGTTTGAGAATCATAATTCACAGATATCATTAGGGAATGATATTGGATGTAACTCGCTTCAAAACGATCTCCATGGATCTGTGTCATGAGATGTTTTGATATTGATATGTTCAATCTGTCCTTTTTCCTAAGGCACATATTAAACTACATTGATCAAGGACTATCCTTGATGTTATCTAACACTGTCCTGAAACATGGGTAGCAATAAGGGTAGCGTTGGGAGAAATTCAAGATTAAGTGGGAGTTGTATGACGCTGATGGAATTCTGTACTTCTATAGGATTAGAAGTCTAGACATTCTGGCGCCCTCGTTAATTCAAACTGGTATAAACGCGTGGCCACGCTCGGACTAAGGTAGTTCGTTAGACCACTTTGAATTAGAGACGAGAATAGAGAATGGTTGATCACTATATAAGAATGAATGATCCATGTCTTATGATCAACAGATGTCTATACAGAAGGGACTTATTGATAGAATTATCAGGGCTATAGTATTTGGTTAAGTAAAGCGTTACTTGAACTCAAAGAACTAGTTGACGACTGTAAAGTGTCATACTGGTTTGGGTGCAATGCGACGCAGCTAGGCGTCCAACTCTGCGCACGTTGACTCATTTAATTAAAATCGTCCAAGTGGGAGATTGTTGGATATATAGTATGTCCGATGTAATTAAAAGTCGAGGTCAACGTAACCCGACCCGGTACGATCCGAAGAGTTACACGTTGGTACACGAATCAGATAAGTTCATGTGTTGGTGGATTATTATTTCTGAAATAATAATAGTTTTGAACTCGAGGGACTAAATAGTAAAGTTTACACTTTGACTAGTCAAATGGTTAAATGTATGACTTTGACTAATTAAGTGGTCAAGTCTTTGACTAGTCAAATGGTCAAGTGTGTGACTTTGACTAATTAATTGGTCAAGTCCTTGACTAGTCAAATGGTCAAGTGAATGACTTTGACTAATTAAGTGGTCAAGTGTCTTTTATCTTTATAAATAGGTGTGATAGTTCAACTCTAAACACACATGTTTTTGTAAAGATAAAACATACCCCTTGTCTCCTCTTCAAGATTTGCGGCCACCCTTAGGAGCCACCGCCCCTTTGTCCGCCGCAAACCACCATCATCGCCGCCTCCGTCTTGCAAAGTGTTGCTTTCGGTTGGCCAGTGCTCGGGTGTGAACTTCCTACTAGCGAGGATTCGTTGTAACCCGCGTGTTACAATTCCGGTGTAGTCGTCAAAGGTTGATTACTAAACCCCCCATGGTTGTTCATTATTTATTTGTTTATACGCGTTTAACCGAGATCCTGATTGGGAATATTTTGTTAATTGGATTAATAAAATTAAACATATTATATATTGTATATAATCGATTTTATTAATAAACAAAATTGCTTCCGCTGTGTATTTGATACCATGATTCCCAACAGTTAGAGCCTGGGGGGCACTACACCTCATTGTTATTTTCCCATGAATTGACGTCAACGTTTGGAGTTGAACATTTATTGGGGTTTTTACGTGTATTTCACACATCCACATATAAGTATGAGTAATTTCTTTGAACTAGTCTTATATGATGACTTACTGTCTCTTGTGAATTTAGTCTTGCATTTTAAATTTAGTTCATCATCATCTCATCATCATACTCAGTTAATCCCACCTATAGCAAAAGCTAAGGTAGGGTTTGAGGAGGGTAAGATGTAGACAGTCTTACCTCTATCCCTAAGAATAGAGAGGCTGCTTCCAGTGAGACCCTCGGCTCGATGTGGTTTGGTATCAAGCATTGGACATAAGACACAAAACACTTAGCAACCGGGACAAACCCGATCGGCGCATGTACCCCTTTGTCTTTTGACTATCAACGCCACCACATGATGCATGATTAACCGTCCGTCGTTTTTAACGTTATTTTCACGAAATTAGAAAAATAATGTTAAATCTAGTGCAACTTTACTTTTGCCCTCTGAGGGCCACACATATATACATTATATGCGTACACCGTAAGTGGTGCGTGTCATTTTAAATTTAGTTGATATATGAAGTATCACTAGATTCAATGAATGGTGCTAGTTGGCACTACACCTCATTGTTATATTTCCATGAATTGACGTCAATATTTCGAGTTCTAATATTTATTGTAGTTTTTCATGTGTATTTCACACTTCCACATATCTACGTGTTTACCCACTTTGTGGGGTTCCTGCTCTGGGAGGTCACAGGTTCGAATCCCACTCAAAGTAGGGTTATTCTGAAATGAGGGACTGGACCTTAGGGGGGGCCCGGGGACCGGACCTGAAGGGTGCGGGGCTTCGTTATGGGTGGTACCGTTGGCCGTTCAAAAAAAAAAAAAAAAACATATCTACGTGTTTGAACCTTGATTGAATTGATGTTTGACTCGCAATAGGAAGAACCCAAACCTTAGCCAACCAGTGTTCTACACGCTTGCAGGTCCCATCGTAATGCAAACAAGTATGAAAAGGTAAAAAGAAAAAGGCAAAGACTTATAGGATGACTTACTATTCTTTAATATTAGTCTTCTTTATGAATTTAGTTGATTCATAAATGACCGAGTGATAGTCACGGTAGATTCAGTGAATGATGTTAGTTGGCACTACTAGACTAGTCATTGTTGATGAATAGTATTAGTTGGCACTACTTGTCATTGTTATTTGATGAATGGTGTTAGTTGGCACTAATCATTTTGTTGCTTCATATCCTGTTCATGGCTTCACTGCTGCTTGCATTTCTCTTTCTCGTATTCAGCCAGACCAGGGTGGATGGAGGGCCAGATCACCTCATAGGCTTGGGATCTTCACTTGTTGCTGGTGCACAACCTACCACCGCATGGTACTCTCAGTCTAAGCTGTTTGCATTTGGGTTTTACCCACAAGGAGCTGGCTATGTGGTTGCCATCTGGTTAACGGTTAAAGATGAAGAAAACAGACACACTGTTGTCTGGACTCTTGACCCAGATAAACCGCCAGTGTCACCAGATACCACACTCAACCTTACCCATAAAGGGGAACTGGTTTTAATATCTGAGAAGAGTGGTGTTAGAAAGAACATGACAATTGAAGCCAATATATCGTTTGCTGTGTTGGAAAACAATGGAAATTTTGTGTTGTACAACAACAGCATGATCATAGTGTGGCAGAGTTTTGACTATCCTACCGATACCCTTTTGCAAGGCCAGAGTCTGGTTAGTGGGATGGAATTGGTTTCGAGTGCCTCTAAAACCAATTATTCCCGTGGACGTTTTCGTGTCAAGATGCAGGTTGATGGTAATCTTGTTATGTATCCAATAAACACGGCGGATGTAGGCGCATCTGCTTACTGGGATACCTCTACCTATGTGGGTCAATATACGTACTCAGAGAACTACCTACACCTAAATGATTCGGGATTGCAGCTTGTTGATAACGAAACTTCAAAAGCCATCAGGGTTTTTTATACAGAACCTTCTTTTCCTGTCTTATATCGTGCCACACTAGATGATGATGGAATCTTTCGGCTATATGCTTACCGAAATACCAACTCTGCCGCTTCTGTAGTATGGAGCCAGCCGGATGATCCTTGTGATGTGAAAAGTTACTGTGGAATCAACAGCTATTGCACCAAAAATAAAACGAAGCAGCCCTACTGTGTTTGCCTGCCCGGTTATGATTTTGTAGATCTTGATCAGAAATCTAGTGGATGCCAAAAGCATTTCACATATAAAAGGTGTATAAGTGGGAAACCAAACGTGACCTTTTATAACATGGTTGAAAACACGCAGTTAAAGTGGGAAAAAGACGATTTCTACTATAGAGCTCCTTCTGACAACAAAGAGGACTGCAGCAACTCCTGTTTGGTGGATTGCGACTGTGAAGCTGCTGTGTTTTTTCAAAGTGGTTATTGTTTAAAATACAAGTACCCACTGCGATATGTATATGCAGGAGCTCATGATGTTGATGATTGGCTGAGTTTCTTCAAGACAGCCAACAATGTAAGCCTTAATGTCCAAGCCAACGAATCTTTTAATGGTAGTTCTGTGATGGTACCGCAGGCGGTGTACAAGGAGATAACCACAACTACAAGCAAGAAGACATGGGTTCTAATTTTTGTAATAACCATCGGGTTTTCCATCTATTCGTGCGTATCCTTAAGTTTGTCAGGATATTTCGTGTTCAAATTCCGTATTCTAAAGTACAAGAGATTGTTGGAAAGTAGAACTCTGGGGCTGGCTGAGGACCTCATCCTAAGATCGTATACCTACAGCGAGCTTAAAAGGGCAACAGACGGGTTCAAACAGGAGTTGGGAAGAGGCTCATTCGGGACGGTCTATAAAGGGTCTTTATACAAAGGAAAGAAACCAATAGCAGTGAAGAGACTCGAGAAAATGGTGGATGATGGTGAGAGAGAGTTTCGAGCCGAAATGCAAGTGATTGGGAAAACCCATCACAAAAATCTAGTCTGACTTCTCGGTTATTGTGCAGAAGGTAAGACCCAAAGGCTTCTGGTTTATGAATACATGAGCAATGGAACCCTTGCAGACTGTTTATTTAAATCAGAACAGCTTCCAGACTGGTCTAAAAGAGTGCAGATCGCGCTAGATGTCGCTAGAGGGATCCTTTACCTTCATGAAGAATGTGAAACACCGATCATTCATTGCGACATAAAGCCCCAAAACATCTTAATGGATGATTTCTGGACTGCTAAGATCTCTGACTTCGGCTTGGCCAAACTACTAATGCCAGATCAAACCAAGACGTTCACAATGGTCCGAGGGACTAGAGGGTAAGGATACTCTACCAAGTATATGATTTGTTTTAATAGACTTTCATAGTTTCAGCTGTGTATATATATGCTCTAATAATATGTTTTGATTTGTATGACAGGTACTTGGCACCCGAGTGGCAGAAAAACTCTCCAATATCATTGAAGGTTGATATTTTTAGCTACGGAATTGTGCTGCTTGAAACCATATGTTGCAGAAGGAATCTAGATGTACAAGTATCAAATCCGGATGAGATTGTTCTTTCTAATTGGGTTTACAAGTGCTTTGAAAGAGGGCAATTGGACCTGCTTGTTGATCTTGAAGACGTGGAGAAGGAGGCGTTGGAGAGGCTGGTCAAAGTTGGGCTTTGGTGCATCCAGGATGAACCTGCTCATCGTCCGTCTATGAAGTGTGTGTTGTTGATGTTAGAAGGGATTACTGACATCGCGACTCCTCCTTGTCCAACTTCCACCTGGTAATTCTTACGTTTTAAACTTTTATTAAGTAAAAGCGTTGCTAATTATTGCAACAGTCTTACTGCCATCATATTGATTAAGGGGTATTTAAGAGTAAAAAATTGTTGTTAAGAAAAACAAGACCAGTGACCCTTTTCCTTTGTAGGTAGCAGGTATGGCTTAACACATCTGACCCATATAACATAACTCAAATCAATCATCAGATTTTGGATTAATTCTATTCAATTACATTAGCTAGTTCAAACTTGTATGCATATATTCCATTTTGTAGTCATTGTTACATGGTTTAACCTTAACCATGCATCTTCTCTGTTTGTAGAATGGTGGAAGAAGATTAAATTGTTCAAGTTACCTGTAGAGGTCTTAATCACTCAAGTTATGCATGCTGCTTCAATGGCCAAATTAACCAGTTTTCTGCTTGATAATAGATCAATAATTTCCAACTTTTCCATAGTATTCGAAAACATGTTCACTTTAATACATGTGTATATGACATATGGACACATGGTTTTGTAACCTGTAGTACTATTGTGTGTATCTAAAACTTAAAAATATGTTTCACTTGTTGCTTGCTGTCCATGTGATCCTCTTTCTGACCAACTTAATTACAACGGTCGCTGTCATCGTGATATTTCCTCCAGGGAGGTTGAACCCATGACCAAATGCTTAGTGGCTTCTTGATTCACCCTTAGTTTAATCACCTCAGGTCCCAGAGGACAGCACATTATCCTCTATGCATACTGGTCTTGTTAATAGTATGTTATTTAGATAGTTCTTCGGAAAAATCCTTAATTTACTTTAAAAAAATCGATTTCAGACATTTATTTTAAAAAGCAGTCATACTTTTAATCTTTTGAGTAACACCAAATCCCCCATAATATCATAATATTCCTTTTATGAGTTCATCCCTCTTTATGATCCTTTCACAACTCACGTATGTTCTCACTTCTCTAGTAGATCAGATCAATTGGTTTGGCAGGAGCAACCCCATGACCTTTTCATGCGGAGGTTATGGGTTCGAGTCTTACTTGGTGCAATTTACTTCAGGTGGGCCAGGGGTTTTACCACAGTGGCCTTCGGACGGTGGATTTCCCTTTCCCATAGAATGGTAGTCTGGCCAGGTCATCAGCGATATCTGCGTTCGCAGGGCTTGAGTTACCTTTCGCCAATAGGTTTACCAAGCTTTTCGGGCTTATATAGTATCCGTTGGTCGTTCAAAAAAAATGATCACTTGCGGATAATGAATAGGAGACATAAACAAGTATGTATTTCTTTATTAATTAGAAAACATAAATAAAAAAATCAATTTTGCTCTAATAAATTCACTAAGGCTATGTTATGGGTTTACAAATTTTCACTCCACGTAACTACGTAAGCATGATTGGTTGGTTTCACAAGTTCGCTATACACTCCCCATTAATGTGGGGTAGCCCACTTGGTAGAGGCTTATGCCTCTTAGAGGGGATGTCCTAGGTTCAAATCTAGGCAATGGTGTATTTGTTGTAATTATAGTGAGAGTGTAATGTTAGCCGTTCAAAAAAAATTAAAGTACGGAGTAATATTTTTATCAAATAAAATTAAAGAAAAAAAAGATTTAAAATAATTGGTTGATAGCCACCAATAAACCCCCACCTCCTTATTCCTCACGTCTTGAAGCCGTCAACGCCCTCCCCTTCAACTCTCCATTCATGCTCCTTGGGATGTGTTTAACACCCTCACACCCTTCATGTCATTAAGGCTGAGACCAGAAATGTCTTTTTAAATGTTCTTTCTTCCTTAAAATGTAGTTCTAATATGCGACAAACTCAACTCAAGGGGGATAATTTGTAAAAGGAAATTAACTTTAGACTAGTTGTTACAGAATAATGCCCAAGGTAACATGGAGTTTTTAACGTTAAGGGGCACCACCCATTTGGGCATGAATAGAGCCGCAAACGAACTGAACTTTCAGGGAACAATTAATGAATCGTTCGATGGGAAATTCATTTGTGTTCGTTCGTTTAATAAATGAACGAACATTAACAGAAGCCGCGTTCGTTCGTTTATATTCGTGAACGCTCGGTAACGTGTTCGTTTGTGTTCTTAATAAGGCTCTTAATTTCTATAATTTTTTTGTATTCTTTTATTTATATTTATATTTATATTTATTTTACCTAAATAAATAAATAACTTATTTGAGGTAAATATACCACTATATGACCCTACTTTTAGTATGCATGCATACTGCTCAGTATACGTTTCCACCTTCCAGCGCCGACACCCTCTACATGTTTGGATAATTAGGTTATATTTTTGGCGGATCTAGTTAATGTATGTCCATTTGTTTTCATTTGTGTTCATGCACATTTATTTGGGTTCATTAATGTTCGTATGTGTTCATGAACATTAACGCACTGCTTAATGAAAGCATATCAGCCAGAGTCTTTGTCAAACAGCATCAGGAAACATAATAAAACAAAGTGTAGTAGTTGAAAGGAAAAGACTTGTTTTTGTTCTAGCCATACCTAATAGCATTTGGTTTCCTTGCTCTCATGTCTACTCGTACTCTAGTTTCTTTTTCTACAGGGTGCATGCTTGTAGGTACGAATGCAACCACAGTGTGTTTACGTATATTAGGCCCAAAAGAGCAAAATAAAAACTATATTTATTTATTGCAAAGCCAACTAAAGAACCATTTTTAGAATAAAAAGGTCCAATTTCAACTTCAAACAATATGCAAGTCGTCTTTAGTTTAGGCCGCCATTGTCATTCCCGCTAAGCGTAATGTCACACACTCCCATTATGCGCAATGGCGTCACTGAATTAGAGGCAAAATTAGGGGAAACCATTGTTCTCTTTACAACAATTCAAAATGGCTCCGACTTTATAGTGGTTGTCTTTACACCAATTCAAAAGGGCTCCGACTTTATAGTTGGCTTAAAATTTTGGCTGAAGCATTCACTTATTGAAACGATTTCGAACAAAACAGGTCAAGGTCTGCAAATTAAAACGTTTATTTACAAGTCGGTTTTTTTCTCGGCCTTTTAATAGCAACACATGAATTAACAGTTTCAAGACAAATCTATGTTAACATCTGCTCTTGGCATATGAAATCATACCATCACCATCAACAAAATTCCATTTTCAGTGTATTAATTAAAATTAAAGAAACATTTTGAAAATACTCCAAACCAAGCATTGTACCACTCAAATATTACACAAGCAGAACTGCATTGATGCATCCATCATTCTCAGGATTATTCGTCACTTGAGCATATTTCCCTGCATCCAACCAAGTACATACAAATAACTATAAGCATACCAAACATTCATTACAAATTGTAATTAAAACAAACATAATGATCTTACCCCATACTACTTTCCCAGCTGGTGTCACAAGGCCTAGTTCACTCACATTCACCTAAAAAAAATCATAATCCATGAAAAATATTCAGAAATAAAGGTGACATTACTAGGGAGGAACATATATACATACATATATAATTATATATATATACACACACACACACACACATATACCTCAATGATGGTTCCCTTGGTGATGACACCAAGAGAGGTATACATTGTACCATTAGGGTTTTTCTTCACTCCAATTATCTCAAGATTGAAAGTGCATTTAAGTTCAGGGTGTGTCACATGAGCCTTTGTAAACCGCAAACCACTTGGACGAATAAAACGCTCATACTTTGGAGGTTTCCTGGTGAAACCTTGTCCTACAAATGTAACTTTCGTAATCATCCTCTTCCACTGCTTGGCTGCAAACATCATCAACTCATGTTTTTCATTATACAACATAGCCAACCGAAAAAAAAAAAAAAAAAAAAAAGTGTTAAGACGTGGATACTCACCTTTCCTTTTACCAGTTCTGATTACTTTAAACATCTCATCTTCAGCCACTGGTCTAACCTAAATCACGAGCATCAAAATTTAACCAACAGGAAGCAGCGATGGTACATGATAACCGGAAAAAAAAAAGCGCAGTCTCCTTACCTTGGGTAAAGGTACATCCCACTTTCCAGCTTTCTCCTTCCTTTTTTGTTTTATTGTGTTGCTAAGAACCTTCATACATGCAGAATAATATAAAGATGGTAGTAATTAAATTTGATCATTTGTACGTTTGCAAGTATTTATGTATATAATATCAAAACAAGCATTTCAAACAACAAACCTTTGCGCGTGTTGTGGCATCACGGTCAAGAAGATAGGCAGGCACAGCACCATCATGAACATCGTCATCCACCTTGCGTCTGCTTGAGGATTCTTCATGCATAGCCAGTCTATTAACATACATGCAGGAAAAACATAAGTCTACGAAAGAGTAAGGTAAGAGAAGCAGCATAATAAAAAACTACATTAAGAAAAAAAGTAAAAAAAAAAGTAAGGTTGAAATTGATACTCACGTCTTCTTCATTTGAGCTTTCTCTGCATATCGTTTCTTAGCAAACATCTTACCCTTGATTCCTAAAGCCTGAAGAAACACCGACAAAAAGAAAACAGTTTAGTATTCCATGACTTACAATTGGTCTGATTTGGGTGAAAAAGCATATGAAATCTTGGTTTTAAAAAGCACGAAGCACACAAAAGCGACGAGGTCTAAAACCGAGGCGCAAAACGCAAAAGCGGTGGGCTTTTCGTACGCGAGGCGCAAGACGAATATATATATTTTTTTATATATATATTATAGGTTTTTAGCATCATTTACCCAAAATATAGATACAAATAAGGTTTATATATGATTTAACTTAAATGTACAACATTTTTAACTACATGTATAACAATTTTAAGCACAAAAACACCTCGTGTACGAAAAGCGCGCTTTTTTGGCACTTTTCGTGCGCTTTTCGTATGATGCTCGCCTAGGGTTACATAAGGCCCACAGATTGGCGCCTAGATGCGCTTTGCGCTTATTAAAACCAAGTATGAAATTACATAAAAAACAGAAGAAGTTGAAAAAGGAGAGAACCGTTTGGGCAACTTTGGAACGCTTGTGAACTTCACGAGCTTCCTTCTTGCGCTTCCTCTCGAAATGATCAGGACGATATCCATTTCTCTTCCTATGAAGCTCAATGTAATCCCCTTGAGGCTATTAAAACAAAAATAATTAAAATTTAGGAATACAAATTGGATTAAGTGTAAAAAAGAAAGTATAAGATTGCAGATGAAAAAAGAGAGTAACCATGATTCAGAAGGTTTTTTGTTCCAGACACAATTGAAGCTGAAAGTTCGCTCTAAGGCTGAATGAATCAAAGACCTCACCTGAGTTAGACAATAATCAATCATCCAGAATAGTGAAAACAATGAAGGTGTTTTACATTAGTTAAGGGACTTACTGGACATCGAATGTTCATGCTCACAACACAAATTGAAATTGAAAAATCAAATAAAAATATAATAAGACTACAACATAAACAACACAACAAATTAATTAATGAATTATAACAAACAAACCTATGGTTGATGATGATGCTGCTGGTGTGGACCGGTGGAGGAGACAGGAGGGTGGAGAAGAGGAGGAGGTGTTTGTTATTATTTTCTTTATCAAACCCTAGAGTGGGTTGGGCTTTGAATTAAAAAATATATATATATATATATAGAAACGAAAATAGAGGCTTTCGGCCAATAGAGCACTTTGTATATTTTGTTACGTGACCAGTGAGTGTGGTCGTGTGGGGCTCGGCATAGGGCCGGCAAGACTAAGAACGGCCCGGCCCCAAGTCGTGCATGCCGTGCCTCCATCTGTCCAATATGGCCACTTGATTGGTTAGTTGGTTTTTTTAAAGATAGGGAGGTCTTCACACCCTTGGACTATCATGGAGATGATGTTCCTACCCGTGAAAGACCATTATGGATGATGGGCATCCTTCATACCCACCAACCTTATAGGTTCTTTAAATAACTTAGGGGTTTCTTTTCAATTTTTATGGGTATGTTTGGCAAAACTAGCTGGAGGCTGGTAGCTGAAAGCTGCAAGCTGGTAGCTGGAAGCTGTTAGCTGGAAGCTTTTTAAATATATTTTAGTGTTTGGCAGAGTAGCTGGAGTTTTTAATAAAATGTATAAAATGATCAAAATGGTCATAATTAAAAGATTGTAAAGAAGATTTTTATTTTATTTTTAAAATAGAATGGGTATTTGTGTCATTTACTAACTAAAAGCTTGTAGCTTGTAACTAGTAGCTTTTCACTGTAGAGCTTTTTCTCTAACCTAAAAGCTTCCAGCCCTTCAACCAAACAAGACTTTTTATTAAGTAGGAGTTTTTTCTTAAAAGCTTGAAGCTCCTAAAAGCTCTTAAAAGCTCCTTGCCAAACATACCCTATATATATTAACACTCTAATTTTCAAACTAGGTAGGTTCTTGAGATCACACCCAATGGCTAATCCGCCCCTAAAAGTATAATTACTAACAAGTGTGAAAAAGTCATTTAATAACAAAGACTTACTGTTGTTAATAGACGGCTAGTCTTGGATTTTAAATTTTGAGGGGTAGTCACGGTAGATTCAAATAAATATATGGTATCAGTTGACATTATTACTAGGGCTGTAAACAAACTAAACTTTAAGCGACCAGTTCATGAACTGTTTGGCGAGAAGTTCGTTGTGTTCGTTCGTTTAATAAATGAATGAACATGAACAGAGGTTGCGTTCGTTTGTTTATGTTCGTGAACGTTCGGTAACGTGTTCGTTTATATTCATTGTGTTGATAGTTTATTTTATTAGGGAATTTAATTTTTATATTCTTATATATTTTTATTTATTTAATCCAAATAGATTAATAAATAATATACGTGAGGTAAATATATGACTATATGACATTAATAAACCTACTTTTAGTATCCAATATTATTATATTTTCTCGTTCCAGTGTTGATGCTCTTCACATTCGACGCCCTCCTCCATCCACCTCCCATGCGAACTTAGTTTTTTGAGACACTACTTTATTATGTTTACCAATATTATGTTAAGTACTAAGTATGTTTGGATAATTAGATTATCTTTTGGGTGGATCTAACTAATGTTCGTTTGTGTTTGTTTATGTTCATGAACACTTGTTTGTGTTCGTTAAGTGTTTATATATGTTCGTTTGCGTTATGAACAAAATTAACAAACGAACACGAACACGCGTGTTTTCTTAACAAACAAACACGAACAGAAAATCTCGTTTGGTAAGTGTTTATGAACTGTTCATAAACACTTAATTTCCTTGACAAACGAACACCCTTGTTCATGTTCTGTTACTCCTCATTGTTATTTTTCCATCATCCATGAATCTTGTTTCATGTTTGGTACCTCTAAATATCCTAATCATGGTGTTTACATTTCTCTTTCTCCACTTCATCCAGACACGAGGATCAAATCACTCCATAAGCTCGGGATCTTCACTTGTTGCTGGTGCACAACTTACCAACGCATGGTACTCGCAGTCTAAGCTGTTTGCATTTGGGTTTTACCCACAAGGAGCTGGCTATGTGGTTGCCATCTGGTTAACGGTTGGAAACACTGTTGTGTGGACTTTTTACCCAGATAAACCGCCTGTCCCTGAAAATACCACACTGAAACTAACCCATACCGGGTAGGGGTGTAAACGAGCCGAGTCGAACTGGGCTCGAGCTCGGCTTGTCATGTTTTTATGAAGCTCGAGCTCGGCTCGGTTCGAGCTTAATACTTTGAGCTCGAGTTCGGCTCGAAAGTAAATCCCAAAAGCTCGATTCGGCTCGGCTCGAAATAATTTTAGAACAATTTTAAAGGAGCTAAAAGCTCGACTCGAGCTCGCTTCGATAGCTTGAACGAGCCAAAGCTCGGCTGGAAGATTGTGATTGTGATGTTGCTGACAACAAAGAGGACTGCGTCTGCAGCAACTCGTGTTTGGAAGAATGTGATTGTGATGTTGCTCTATTTGACTATTTCAACAACGTTACTGTTCAAAATACAAGTACCCATTGCTGAATCTAGCAGAGGCTTATAGTGACATGCACGTGAGTTTCTTAAAGACAACCAGCAATGTAAGCTTTTATGTCCAAGCCACTGGATTTTTTAACGGTAATTATGCAGGGGGTGTCGCAAGCGATGGACAGGGTGGTGACCACAACTACAAGCAAGAAGACATAGATTCTAATTTTTGTAATAACCATCGGGTTTTCAATATATTCATGCATATCCTTAAGTTTGTCAGGATATTTCATGTTAAAATTCCGTATTCTAAAGTACAAGAGATTGTTGGAAAGTAGAACTATGGGGCTGGCTGAGGACCTCATCCTAAGATCGTAAACCTACAGCGAGCTTAAAAGGGCAACAGACGGGTTCAAACAGGAGTTAGGAAGAGGCTCAGTTGGGACGGTCTATAAGGGGTCTTTATACAAAGGTTGCTCGGGCCGCCCGGTCGGAGTCTTTGTCAGGTGTGAACGACTTAAGTCAGGCGTTTTCTGAGATGAACCAATGCCTGCAAGACATACGCGACATTGGGGCTCAACGTATCCAAGAAAACCGAGAGGTGGTCGAACTTATGAGGGATTAACAATTTCAACGCGACTTTGAGTTTTATACGAAGTCGCACGACCACCTAACCGGCAAAACATTTAAAATGTGTTTGAAACAAAAAGGCCAAAATCGAGAAAAAAATATGATCTATGAGTATTTGTATTTTTTTAGTATTTGTAATTTTTTTAGTATTTCTATTTTTTTTAAGTATTTGTAATTTTTTTAGTATTTGTAATTTCTTTTTATTTAATGGAAAATTATTTGGTATTTAATATTATTATTTAAATAAAAAAACAATAATTAAGCAATGATTACCCAATCATTTATAAAGGCCCATAGAGCCATTTTCCACTACACCCTTTTTTTTCCGTAAAGTCCTATGAAGCTCCTTCTATTATTTTTATAATATTTTATTTCTCATGAAACCCCATAGAGCCCTATGAAGCTCCCTACTACACATGTCCTGATAAGGACAAAACTTTTATGAGAAAGGAAGCTTTTATTTACCAATAAATATGTTGTAAAGTAAAGTAGTTTTTTTAAGGCGTAGTTCAACGGTGAAATTTTAGTCATAACAACCTTCAGGTCAGAAGTTTGAGTTCTTCCACACGTCGGACCCTTTCAACCTTAACGGGTATAATTTTTCAATGGACGGGAATTAAACATGTGACCAACCCTGAACGAGAACTCTTTAAAAAGGTAAACCCTCCACCTCAAACCAGCTGGGCTGGATATCATTAGGCCACAAGGGGTGGTTGGCTATTTATCACATTCATCACACTATCACATCCAATCAGATTCTGCCACCTCATTTTATCACATTCTATCACATTCCATCACTAAACTCATGCGGCGGTGTTCACAATTATCACTAAAACCATCACACCCAATAACCTTGTAACACCTCATTCCATCACACCCGCTACTATTTTTTATAATAAAAAAGTGTTGGTCCAACCTACTTTTTCAACAAAAAAAAAAAACAAAAATTGATTGTTGTTTATACCGTGAGAGCCATCACGGTTTTGTTGATTTCGCGGCCGTGATTCGAAGACGGACCGGTGTTTCGCGGCCATCGCGGCATCACAGGGTGACCATCACGGAACACCCCGGCCTTAGCAGTAAAGTAGTTGAATTGTGTTTTTATAACCCCACCAAATGTTATTGTTGGCATTAATTTACTCTTTACCAAACGTTTCCATAACTAATAAACAAAGTACCCAATATCTTTAAACCCAATCCCCCTTTGCTTACATACTCTCAGCCTCATATTATTATCTCTCTACACCACCATGCTCTGAGTCTGAGCTTTTTCTCTTATTCATAAACTATACACGATGACGTCATCAATGGCTTTCTTCTCTTCAACAACACCAACAAATCTCCCATCTTTCTCTCCATCCTCCAAGACCCACTTCCCAATCAACCCATTCCTCTCTCTTAAGCCACAAAGACAGGTTTTTGGGTCTGTTAGAGCTACTGAAAATGGGTCTGGAGCTGCAGTTGTTGTGGAGGAGAAGAAAGATTCTACGGAGGAGGGAAACGGAGCTCCGGTGAAGGCTGAGGTGGCGGAATTGGATGTGAAATTTGAAGATCCGAAATGGGTTTCGGGGACTTGGGATTTGAAGCAGTTTCAGAAAGATGGAGCTACTGATTGGGATGCTGTTATTGATGCTGGTGAGATTTTGCCTACCATGTGTTTGATAAAAGTCCTGTGTGAAATGATATTATTATTTTTAACAGTTTCTTGTAGTATTATTAGTATGTTAGTGTTTGGGATTTGGGAAGTCTATAATTGAATGTTCTGTGAAACTGAAATTAACTAAAATTAATTACTTCAGTTTATGGCTTTACCTTGTAATAACAAAGATTTAGGAAGCATACACTCTAGCCCACATCACACACCAATAGAAGGTTGTCACATACCCCTGATGTCACACCTCCAGAATGTGATGTCATGGGGTGTATGAAACCCAGAACTAGTACCAAATTTAGCTTATTTCCAATTCAATGGATATACAATGAGCAGTCAGTCAACATTAATTGTGTTTGGTTCACTAACATGGCACCTCTGGATCAGTCAATAAGTCTCTTACCCATTAAGTTTCAAAATGTTGCTTCATGGAAAATTTTACTCATTTATCTGTTCACCTATGTTCATAAACCTCAGCCACCACCACCAACTAGTCAGTCCTGTTTCAGATCTCTTAATGGCTCAGCATTTACTGGCGTGGAGGTTGCCTAACAGCCACTGGACACGGTTTTGGTTGTTTCTTTAAATTTACTGTTATCTGATAGTTCAACTCCTTGAAGAGGACCTTGATTCTAAATTCATGTTCTAACCGTTGTAGAAGCGTTTTTCCTTTTATGTAGCACAAAGTTATCAAAGTAAAACAACAGCTGTAGGTTTTAAATTTGCCTTTGATGGAAGAGGGGGGGGGGGGGGGGGGGGGGGGGGGGGGGGGGGTAAAATTTGAATTGATTTTTCTTCATACATACTTCAGAATTGCCCCAATCAAGCAAGAGTTGTTCTTGGATATTATGTTAATTGTTCTTTCACAATTAAAGACTCATTACTCAAAGCATGTAAACTGTCAAATTTTGTACCTTTTGATGTTCTTTTTTACTACTTGATGAAAATGATGATGATAATGCATTTACTAGTGTTTGACGTTTGTATTGGCATTCTTGGTACTACTTTGCAGAGGTTAAAAGGAGGAAATGGCTTGAAGATAATCCAGAATCTTCCAACAATGACTTCCCTGTAGTTTTTGATACCTCGATTATTCCCTGGTGGGCGTGGATGAAACGCTTCCATCTTCCTGAAGCTGAACTACTCAACGGTAGCCCATCATTGTCCCTTTTTTTAATAAGTGGAGTGCTTGTTGTCACATTGAGTCAAAGTTTTATATTCCATAATATCTTTCGTAGACCTAAAAACGATCATTTATACATGTATAAAGTATCTTTTTAGGCCTAAAAAATGGTCTTTTATACAGGATGAAACTAACTTTGAAAGGTTCAACCAAAAATTAGAACTAAATCCGAAATATTGAAATATTGAATTTCAAGATTATTATACATGTATAATAATCTTGAAATTCCCTTAAATTATTTAATTTGCATAGTGTTCACATATGAATCGGTATAAAACCGCCGTTTTGCAGGTCGAGCTGCAATGGTCGGGTTCTTCATGGCTTACTTTGTGGATAGTTTGACCGGAGTGGGTCTAGTTGACCAAATGGGGAACTTCTTCTGCAAAACACTTCTTTTTGTAGCAGTAGCTGGCGTTCTTTTGATCCGCAAGAACGAGGATATTGATAACTTAAAGAAATTGATTGACGAGACAACGTTTTATGACAAGCAGTGGCAAGCAACTTGGCAAGACGAGAAAAAAGAATAATGTGTTAAAGTTCAAATCTTTTATGTTTGTTGTAGATCATCTTTCTTGTAGCTTATGGTTTGATGATTCAGTGTTGTTTATGTGATGTTAAATTTTGATCAGTACAAGATCACAGCAATTTTATGGTTGAACTTGTTTCAAATGTTGTATTGGTTAAACAGTCTTGTTTGTTTTAAAACTATTTTGAAGAAACTATGGATGTTGAAGACACATCATGTTGATGGGTTGTACATTGGAGTAGGAAGTACAACCTCTTACTGCATAAGAAAGAAACATATCATAATTTTGGTGCTATAAATGTTTATGGGTCAGCAAAATCATCGGTTGTGGTGGTTGTACATGTTTACTTCATTGAATAACCATCAACATCACAAATGAAAGCCATGTAAAAATGTTTTTTTTTAACGGCAAACGAATCAATTTCCGAGCACTCTCGGACACCCTTTTGGCGAATCAGGTACTCGAGAGTACCCGGGCCACCAATTGCCACCAATTCCCGGGAAAACCCGACCACTCACCCGCCCAAAGGCACGACAGTGAAATAATCGGTAAAACCGGTCGGGATCAGGACTCGAACCCAAGCCAATGGCCGGGTCATCCCTCATTTCCCCTCCACCAATGTCCTCCAAAATGTAGCTAGTGAGAATTGAACCCAAGCCTCCCATATGAAACTTTAGGCCCTCAACCAACTGGGCTACAACTGTTGGACGACATGTGAAAATGATAAAAACACTTTTTAAGAGTATAATACCCTGTCAAAATCTCTCTCTAGAGTCACGGATCAAGATTTTTTTTTCATAGGCAGCGATCAAGATTTTAACGTATAAATAACACTAAAAAGAATTCTCATGGGGGCGGCTGTCCCATGGTTCCTACATGGATCCGCCTCTGCCTTGTTATGTCTCAGGTTATTTTACACCCAAACTAGATAAAATAGAACGACTTTGAGGTTGAGCCAAAATCGAGTAGCTTCATAAAACAGCACAGGACGTATAAAGAGAAACCGGTAACCGGGACACTAACGTTCCGTTCCCGAGTTTACTTGAGGAGGGAAAAGAACCGAAGGAAAGAAAAAGAAAGGATACATATCATTTCCTTCTGTTTCCTTCCAAATCGGAAGGAAAACTAAACTAAAAGGATTTAGCCTAGTTTTCCTTTCATTTCCCTTCTTTTCTTTTCTTAAGTGAAACTCGGGAACACAACATATTTTATTTTCCTTTCTTTTCCTTCCTTAAATGAAAGTAGGGAACACAATCAATTTTTTTTTTCATTTCATTTCGTTTCTTTTCTCTTTTAAATTACCTCGGGAACACAACCTAAATGATAGTAAAATCAAACTTTGTGAAACTAAAATGTAAATATTGAAAGTTAATTTGGAACTGATATTATATAAAATGAAAACCACATATAATAATATATAATATATGAATCTTATGCATAGGCTATAATATTAAAAAAGAAGTTTGCCTAAATTACCGGTGGGAACACGTTTGTGTGAATTTTTCTGGAGTGTCCTCCTTGGGCTTAGGACAAACGGTTTTGTGGCTGGCTAGGATGTGTTGACGACAAACCAGGGAAAGTTGTTAAGTATGAGCAAGCCTGTGCTGAGAATCAACGTGTTTTCATTCCATTTGCCTTTGATACATTTAGGTCCATTGCCCCTGAAGCTGTTGGGTACTTGAAGATAGTACAGCAAGTCGTGTACGACAATTTATCGACGTCAAAGAACCAAAGGTTTGTTTACGTTAGCATCGGTTTTGCAGTTTAAAAAGGGATTGCGGTGTAGCTTGTCGCCCGTTTACAAGCCACTATTGTATAATTTCCTAAGAATTTATCAATGGAACATGGCAATGAAAAAAAAAAGTAATAATTTCAACCACCTATGAATTATGAATACAAGATTCAAAACCAATATTTCTGTAAGATAATAAATAAATTCCAACCACTTTAATAAAAAAGTACCATATATGTTCACTTTCACAAGAACATGTGTGGGGCATGTTTGTACCATGATTTTATGCTTGCGTTAATACAATGGTCACAAGACAAGTCTGCATGATTTAAAAGTTTTGTAATTGTTTCTCTTTTCAAAATTGGTGGCCGGTTAATAGATTTTTAAATAGGATTTATAAACGGTTAAATGTAGAGGCGACAAGTGGTGTTGATGAAAATTGTGTATTGTTTAAGTTAATCTATTAAATTTAAAACGTCGTATGACATTCATATTTCCACAATAATTACATGCATTAACTTGATGGTATGACAAAATCAAAACAATCATTAGGCCTGTAAACGAACCGAACGTTTATGAACTGTTCATGAGCTGTTCGGCGGGAAGTTCGTTTATGTTCGTTTATTTAGATAAATGAACGAACACATTTTTTTTCGTTTAATTAAACGAACGAACATGAACACACGTTTTGTTCGTTTATGTTCGTTTATTTATGTTCGTTTATGTTCGTTTAACTAAACTTTAGTTTATTTTTATTATTTATTTCCCTTTGGTTAAGTAACTTTAATTTTATTATATTATATGCAATATATTTGATATGTTTTAAAATTTAATCCTAACCCTAACTTTCTAAACATATCAGCCGCTCTCCACACTTCACAGCTCCAACTCCCTTCTTCTCCACACTGCACAACCCTACTAATTTAGATTTTGTTTTGGTTGCATTGTGATGTATTAGATTTGGTTGAATTGTGATGAAACATTATTAAACTTGTTTTTATTTGTGTTCATTAATGTTTGTTTATGTTCATTTGTGTTCGTTTATGTTCATGAACTGTTCGTTTAGGTTTTAATTGAACGAACATATATGAACACGACAAATTTCTTAATGAACAAACACGAACACAAAAATGTGTTCGATTATGTGTTCGTGTTCGTTCAGTTCATTTACAGGCCTAAAAATCATTGTTTAGCAAAACTACTTGAGACATACACACATATATCATTTTGGGAGTGTTTCCTTGCATTTGGAGAGCTGACAGAAAAAAAAAAAATTATGTGGCGTCTGTGTGGCATTGGGGAGTTTGGAAGGATACACTCCACCCTTACAAAAGCGAATTAAATCTTTAAAACTTGATCCATCGTCAGATGTGTAAACGCAATGAATTTGGTGATTAAAATTTGTTCTTAACTTTCAAATTTTGATATTATATACGTTATGAAACACATTAAAGAGGCCGATGTCACAAAACTACTTGAAGCATATTCCTATCGACAGAATTGACGTCAACAAGAAAAGAAAAGAAAACAAAACAAAATAAAGATTTGATTAAGAGTAAGATTCTGTAATTTTCATTTAGTTTTTTTTTATCATGTATTCTTTGTTATATTTCAAATTATCTTTTATGATTACATAAAGGTTTGTTAGATAGTACATAGCTTAGATAATGTAATCAAACAATGTATATGTGGGTGTATCATTCGTAATTAATTACAGTTTCAATATAGTTAAACAACTTACTAAAAATGGTTTAACAACTAATATAGAAACGAATCACTAAAAATGGTTAACATTATTATAGTTTGTGATATTTATACTGAATATAATTCATTATAATTTATTAAATAATATAAAAAACAGAAATATATTTAAAACTGAATTATTGTAAAGATAAAACATGAATATGTTACTTGATATGGTCTCAAAACATTGTTATCTCACAAACTATATATGCTAATCACTTTGCTGAATAAAATTTTACTGTGATCTCAACATATATTTTCAATATCACATGTCAAATCGAAATGAATATTATATAGTAAAAGTAAATTGTATGATAATATTTGGAATTGCATGAGTGTAACTATATCCTTTCGGCTAACGATCAACCCAAAGAATTTATGCAAAAGATTGACCGCTTGGCCAGCATCGTTGTAGTGTACAATCTTTTATTTTATTTATACTATCTTTTTTTATTAAAATTATAATTAATTCTCAAAGAAAAAAGTTTCTATTGATTTTAATTTTAAAGTAACTAATCTTACATTTATATTTTTATAGGATCAATAAGAATGGAAAAGGTTGACACCTATGTCAAGAAATACCTAATAACGATTATTTATTTTAGTATACATAATTTACATATAGTTTTTTTCTATATATGTTCATGTCACATAAGTCAAGTGGAGCATAGTTCATATCAAATTTTTCTATGTTCATCTATCTTGATTGCTTCTCCTCCTAACGGTATCTCTCTCTCTCTTTCTCTATCCATATGCATATATATAATATGTTTCTCTATGGATTTTGAGTTTGATTTTGATGACAAAAGGGTCGATTGACATCGTAGATGACATGCTGCAAAGAAAAGGCTGTTTTGGTGGCCGTTTACGAGGAGAAACCAAGAAAAAGACAATTAGCAACAAGAAACGACGATAATATTAAACATCATCACCATCACCACCACCACCATCTACACATTCACCAATCAACGGACGATAAAGGAAATAGAAGAGCTGAGCTTCTTCGCTACTCAAAACATCTTCGAGAGTCCTCAAAAGTTAAAGCATCCACACCTCCTCATCGTCCTACGCCTTTGGTAGCTTCGAACACCAATGACCAAGAAACCGTAACTCAGGTAATTCATGTCACCAATGTGTTTTGAATAAAATATACCATAAGTTATGCTAAAGTTGCAAAATGATCAAAACAACAATATTGTCACTAAAGCATCAATATTAGTTTCGAGTAAAAACTTGTTCAAAAGTTATTTACTAAGAGAAACACACCTATGTTAACTAAATTGTTTTACTCAAATGAATCAATTCAAGATTGACATTTAAAAATATTTTAACAAATCTAGGGTCATGTTTGTCATTTTACGAACCCTAAAATTAAAAGTAAATTTTAGAATAAACTATCATTTTCGTCCATAGGTCACTTTTATCAATTTCATCAAAAAGCTGTTATTTTTTTTTATTTATTTATTTTTTTTGCGCATATGAACACCACCACTACAACTGACGGCCAAGAAACCCTACTTGTGTGATGATTGATCGTTGGAGTCCAATCTTGGTTGGATGAACTCCACCACCATAGGGGGTAGTGGTCTGGTCTGGTCCAGTCTTAGTCTCAATCGTCCGAGTTCTTCACCGGCGGTGGTGTGTTGGTGATCTGCTGGAACCTGGAACCAGAGAGAAAGATAAATTTAAAAATAAACAAATATGAAAAAGAAAAAAAAAATACCTATGAGTTAAATGTTGTAAATGAATGGAGTTAACCACTTGGATGCAAATGACAAGATTGGAAGACCTCATAGACCTAGATATGAAACTTTAAAAGTAATCAAACAACATGGACAAAAATTACAGTTTAACTTTTATCATTTGACAACTTCCATGATGTTTTTCGAAAATTAATATTAATTAAATCAAATCAATACATATGTTACATGTGATATTATTTATGCTGTACTAGTGTGACATTTTAACTAGTTTTGTATAACTTAAGTATAAGATTAAGATATCGGTTTTTGTTCAAACGGGTGTTTTAATGTTATGTAACCGGGTAGGCACATGATGTTCAAAAGAAACAAAAGCTGAAGAAGCAATCGAGTCCACCGGACATGAAGACAATATTCAAGTGTTTTGCTATGTCACATGCTAAGAGAAAGGTGAAAAAGAAGAATAAGAAGAAGAACAGCAGTGAATCAGCTTCACACAAGGCAAATGTTATAATGAAAAATTTTAATTCAAGAACTCAGAAAGGTGCACGTCGATTTTTCTCAAAATTGAAGGCAATCATACAAAAATATAGGTGAAATGAAACAATATAATATATTTATTTAATGGGAGTTTGATTTGGTTTGTGTATTTTTCTTTAACTCCCTTTAAAATGATGTGATTGACAAGTGTAATTCAGTCGGTATCAGTTCGGTTTATTATGGCATCTCCATGCACCAATGGTTTATGTAAAAGCGGCTGGTTTATTTATTTATTTCTACCAAGTGGCTCGGTTCATTATGATATCGGCATGTACCAATGGTTTACTAAAACGAGCGGTTGGTTGGTTGATTTATTTATTTCGACCAAACTGATCGTTAAGCGATCTTACTCGATTAAAAAAGCAGTGGTTAGAAACATCAGAACAAACTTGCATTATACAAATAACAACTTTATTCAAGTTCTTTTTCAACGGCGAATGTTACTTTACTACTTACTCCTACTCTACGTTACACCAATGTATTCCTAAACACCGGCGCGTTGCCAATACTTAAACCGCAACAACTTTAATCAAGTGATCACATATTGATCGGTTTCATGACATGGTTAAAAAAACACAAGAATGTAACTTTATACATCTACAAACATCAAACTAAACATACATTCCATTCTCGACATCCAATCTAAAACGTCATATTATTACACCCTACAGACTCCCCATTGTTGTCTGCACCTTCCTAGACTCAATCAAACCGTTCACAAACGCCTCCACAATCTGCTTCTGCGACTCGAGCATCAACTCGTTTCGCTTCATCTCCGTCTCCATCCTCATCTCCTCAATCTCCCTAGCCATATCCATCTTCATCTTCTCCACCTTCATAAACCCATCTCCCAACAACCTAATCGACGCTACCACTTCTGCTATCCCGCCATCACTCTTCTTCCGTTTCTTCGCATTCTTCCCATTGTTTTCGTTTCGCCATTTTCCCCTCGACGCATTTGTCCCCCTAGGAACTCTCATCCACATATCACCACCCTCACCCTCGCCCCCATCGTCCTCATCCTCGTCGTTAACCACCTTACTAAACTTCCTCGGCCGAAGCCCTGGCCGACCCGGTTCTTCCTGAGAACTAATCGGATTACCCGACGGCCTGATCCTAGTCCCGCCTCCAACCGAAGACCTTTTATGATACTGTGAATCTCTAGTTCTATAAGCAGATGAAATTAGGGCTTCTTCAATTGGGGCTTCTATCATTGATCGTTGCTCATAACCATCAACATTATTCAAACTATTATTCGGATACGAATAGTATCGATTCGAAACACCACCAGAACTAAAACTAGGGTTAGGGTTTGGTTTAGTTCTCTGTTTAGTAGCAATCGGGGCTAAATTTCCAAAATCCTGAACAGCTAAAGGCTTGGCCCGAATTACAGAACCCGGGTTTGGATTCTGATTCGGACTATTATTATCATTATTACTATTATTATTATTATCGGGTTGGGAGGTGGATCCGTTTTCAAGGGCTTCCATAGCATCATAATAAAACCAGGTAGAGAAAAAGCGTTGACCAGGGAAGGCGGAGGCGCGTAGCTTCTCGGCACGGTGGCGTTGACGGAGCTTCTCCATCTTGTGACGGCACTGGGCGGAGGTTTTGGGTGGAGTGACGTCAGGGCAGCTGGAGGTGACGGTTTCAGCAACGGCGTCCCAATCAGGGGTTTTAAGGAAGGCGCGGTGGAGCGCGTACCATCGTTCACGGTAGGCTTCGATTAGGACTAGAGCCTCGTCACGTGTCCAGCACGGTGGTGGGAACTTACGTGCAGGCTTTGTGGTGGAAGACATCGGCGTACGTTAGTGGAGATGATATCGGTGCACGTTAGTTGAGAAGCGGTGGTTGAAACGGTGGTAGGTGTGGAGGCGGAGGGGATATTATTGTGAGGGGGTGGGGAATAAATAAAGAGGAGAGTGGGGGGGGGGGGGGGGGGGGATAGGTGGACGGTGGGTGGTGATAAAGACGATGATGATGGGGTTGGGTGAGGCTAAAGTGCACGGAGTGGTGACGGACAGCTAGCACTACACAAGGGTCATCAATAGACCACCGCCCAACCATCAAAGAATAAACGCATATGGTTATGGACAACAGTGGTCAGTGGTTTTGGGTGGATGTGTGAGCCCTACTACCCCAGATGGGGTCCGGCTTTTGACTCATTCGGTTAAGGCCTGATGAGGGGATATAACAAAGTACATAAAATTTTACCCCAAAAAGAAATATAACTAGTTTAAATTATAAAAAAAAACAAAAAACTAATAGAATAAGAGAACGATTGATAATGTGAAGGAATCGATTACGTTAAATGGTAGTGAAATCAAGCATTTTATATTATAGAGTTGGTAGTGTGAAGAAACAACAAGTTTTACTAACCTTAACCGAGTAGGGTAGTATGATTTTGAACTCGTGTTACTGTAAGACAAATCCTTTGCACTACTCGTGGCTAGGACCGAACTTGTAAAGAAGGAACTAAAGGGCCAAGTGAAGGGAGGTGACCGCCTAGAGTAATATTACTCGTGATAGCAGACACAAAAAAAATGGTGTTGGCTTGCTATGGTTCTCTTCAAAGGAGGGGTGGCTTCCTTTATATAAGACATGCATGGCCAAACATTACTAACCATAACCATGACGGTGGGCTTGGGTCCGAGTTATGGGCTTACCTTCCCTTCGGCCCATAAAGTTAGTAGAGAATCACGTGAAAATAAATGCTGATGTGAGAGAGAGAATACCGCCCTGCCATGATTCCATGTGGCATGATTTGGTTGGCTGCAGATGGCGCTTCTTTTGACACAGCATGGTTGACCAGAGGTGGCGTCTGACGTGGCGTCTGGTAGCAGTTGACCATGTGTCTACAGTACTCTGACGGGTACTGTAGACAGGAGCATGGTGGAAGCATGGAAGCAGTCTTATCACTGTTTACTGTCAGGGTTATTTGACCACCCCTCACACTTGATGTCCTATAATTGTCGCGATGTATGGTTTGCCCCTGACCGGATTTTCCTGCTTTTCGGACAAATCGTACAACATGTACTGGCAAACGATGTTTTTTGATAGTCCCGCGCTTGGGCAGACTTCTTTTATGTTGGTGATTTCAGCTCATCACTAGTCCACGCGGAGGTTATAGTCATGCGCAGGGCCTGGGTGATCATGCGTAGGATTTGCGCTGTGGGAATCAGAGAGTTGATGTCTTGTATGAGAAGAGGCCAGCGTCTTCGCTGAGATTTGATCCGCAGTCATCATGGGGTTGATGTGTTTTATGGGATAGGGTCATGATCCGCGTAGGAATCAGGGACCCTGTGTAACATCGCAAAATTTTCCCCAAAATTTTAATACATAAAAAGCCCTTATATATATATATATATATATATATATATATTTTATTACACCTTTATCATTAATATTATACAAATGTGCCTAAGTCTTTATTTATCCTAACTCACAACTTATATACATACATAAATGTATATAAATAATAATAATAATAATATGATTCTAAATTCTTTTTTTTCACATACAAGATTTTTTTTTTTAAATAAAGCCTTGAGTCAAATAGTCAAAGTCCTAGTCAAAGTCTTAGTCAAACAGTTAAAGTCTTAGTCAAATAGTCAATTCTTCATAAAACTTTACTTTATGGTGTTGACCAATTTTAATGGCTAATTGACTCCAAAACTAGTATAAAAACCCACCTATGACCCATTATACTTTGCACCTCTAAATCAATTGTTTCAATCCGATTAAACTTTCCCTCATACCTTTCTTCTATAGTCTATTACTTCTACAATTGAAGCTTTGATTATAAGCTCTTGTAATTGGCGAATTGGAAGCTTGATATTCTTTCTTTTTCGTTTTCTTCAATTTGGACTAGCTACGTTGTTGAGTCTTTTGGATTCGCCTCGCATACATTCACAACACATTATTCTATTTTTTTACGAGACATAACATTTTGCTAAGGTGAGTTTTACATAGCCCCTTTTCTATTTATCACCGTTTTTGGGGTGAAACATGTTACAACAATTTTTATGCAATTCAATCATCAATGTGTCTATGTGTTTTTCTATGTTGCATTATGTCTTGAACATGACTAGGGTAAGCACAATTCTAGCATAAACATTCATCAGCCAAACGGTATACATTGATAGATCTATTGGACTGACAACCCCACCCGGATACGTGCCTCCTACAAAGGTTACGTGGGTGTTTGTTACTGCAATATAAACGAGTGAACCATGAACGTATGGGATGTACCACAATACAACAGTCAACAAGGTTGATTATGCACTCGATTTACTTCTAGTATGTTTTCGCATATGGACTAGATTGCCATGACACATGAATTGCACAACAATTTTATTCAATTATCAAAACCTATGTAATTCTCACCAACTTTTGTTGACCCAAAACATTTTCAACTTAACATGTTTCAGGTTCTACTTGCTTGAAGATTTGAATTGATGCTTGAAGATGTTTGCATAGTTTTATTCAATTTGATGTACAAATTCTTAGAACAATTGTATGTAACTTATTTAAATAATTTATTGAAACTTATTAATTACCATGAGCTACTGAACAATCATCAATACGTGACATCCCGATGTTTCCGCCATCGGTTGGGGTGTTACACCCTGTCCCTTCAGTGCGGTACTACGCTTGTTAGTTAGTTAGGGCTCTTTGGCAACTTCTCTCTATGTTTTTTTTTTTTTTTTTTTTTTTTTGTGGTTAGCTAGCTTTGGTTGTCTCCTTGTGTTCTTTGTTAGTCTCGTGTTAGTTTAATGAATGAAAGTTTGTTGATGTAACATACCTACAAAATAATGAAAGTAGGAAATGAGAGACATAGGGGATATGGGTGAAAGTGTGAAACTAGAAGTAGTTTGTGAGGAAAAAGCAACACGTGTTAATGTGTTATGAAACTTGGATGGGCCAGTCACCGGAGACTTACCGGATCTCTGTTTCTCCATTTCTTCCATTTCTCTATCTATTGTTATCCACTTTTCATATAAAAGAAAGCATAGCAAAACACATGCACCTTTCGCAGTTCAGAAGGAAGCACATGTAAGACACGTGCACTGGTTTCAAAAGGAAGCACATGTAGGATGTGTCTTAAGTTTCATCCTGACGCTTACAGGAAACTTCACGAAGTTATAGATGCATGTAAGCACATTCTTAATTCTTGTCTGTAGGCGTTTTCTAGTTATGCGAATAAGCCCCTTTATTTACAAACAATGTAACCTCAATGTCTTGATTGATAAAGGGGTGTACTCTAACTTAATTGAGTTGACAAAGCAAAAGTGGGAACAACAGTGTCACACCACGCCTATGGCGGAAACACGTGGCGCGACGGTTCAAGAGGATTAAGCCAAAATTAATGCAAACCACAAGTAATTAACGAAACGGGTCATTTATTCAAGTGTCGAAAATCATGTTAATTATTCGTACATAGTTGAAAATTGTTTTTAAGACAAATAAGGAGGCTCCTCAACTATACCCCGATTTCCTTGGGATAGAGAGACGAGACCTCTTCAAAAACATCCAACGCCCAATTTAGAGATTCCCCCGACCCTGCTTGCCATGTCGTCCTTCATCTATCAATTACCTAAAAGATATGTTTAAAAATTTGTCAATATATAAATATTGGTGAGTTCACAGGTTTTAGTTTAACCAAACTTTATCTCATGGGAATTTCCTTATTATGACAATTTATAGGAGTTGCAAGTTCCTACAATTCTACTTGAGCCTATAACCAAACCAAGACAAATAATAATGCCCCGCCCCAAGTCGTTACTCGGTATTCCTACGACTTGATTTCAGAATACGTGCACCCCAGGCATACGCCGATGCATAATCGACGCTATCGATTAGGGGTGGGCCTTGTCAGGCACCAATATACTATCCAAATATTCCTTCGGTTTCACTTTCCTGAATTAATGATTATAGTAGGGAGATCTCAACCCCGAGTGGCGATCACAACTCAAGTATCCAACCCGTCAAACAAATTCCCAACATATCTTTCCCCCGTAAAAACGTTAAATAGTTTAGAAATGGGGCCGTGAGACTCACCTGAAACTGTGCTCGGCTCAAAGAAGAAAATAGCAAATTTTGCGGTCTCGCACCTACAAACGTCCTAGACGTATAAGTCACTACACCTATAGTGCATGTGCCTTGGCAAGTTGTACACCCAACTCCCCGACCACGTATTATCCAAATTCCCGTTTAATTAGTCTCGTATCCTAGGTTCATTGGCGATGGATTACCCTTTTCTTACAAGTCATATATTATTCTTGTTAATACTCTTTGTAACTTGTATACTATTATTCTCGACACGACTCTACCCAACGTATAGTTATTTTCCCATTTAACGTATAGTTATTTTCCCATTTAAATAATTATACTTAGGATCGTTTCGCTCGATATAATATGATTTCTTATTACTCGATCCGACTTACTTTGCCACATATTTATTTTCCCATTTAAATAAATATGCTAAGTTCTTGTCGTTTGGTAATATATTTTTAACGCCCGACTCGACTCACCATGCCGTACATTTATTTTCCCATTTAAATAAATATACTAGGATCTTGTCGGTATTCACACGTTCGTAGACATACTTCACCTACTCGTCTCGGTTTTCCTTCTCGCACATCTACTTTCCCATTCAAATAGATATACTAGAATTTCGTCGAGACGAGCATGTGTACATATATCAATGTGTGAATTCTACTTGTTAACTCCATGTGTCGTTTAGCGTTTTTAATTCATTACGTTATGTTTCTCCCACGAATATTCTTTCTACACTTAGGAAAGTGTTACATAAGTTTCACCCTTGTTATATATATTTTATTTCTTAAAATATATATATATATATATATATATTTTCATCTTGCCGCAATGGCATCCTTTTCTCATTTGTCCGTTTATCCGTTATCGTTAGTTCATGTGACTAGGTCCGTTAGTTAGCTTTTTCCAATTTTCATCCCATATGCGCTCTATGGAAATATTTTTCGTACTTCCAATTCCGAACACATATTACTTGGAAAAATATTCTTTTGTATTTTTAGTTCAACTTGTTAACTTGTAACCCAAAAATGTTTCTGATACTTTTATATTCTCATTTATATAAAAGTATCCATTTTTGTACAAGTCTTCCCAAGTCTTTACTAATATTTTATAAAACCTTTATTTTTATAAAATCCTTATGTTAACTTAGTCTCCTATTTTTATAAAACTTCTATTTTTATAAAAATACCTCTTTCAAAATATACATAAGTAGGTTTCTCATGTTTATCAAAATTATACTTAGAAAAATTATTATTTACGTTTTTGACACCGAACTTTCCGCGAACACATTTTTGGACCAAAGTTTCTAAAATACATATTTTAGTCCCTCAACTTTCTAAGTTACAATATTAGTCCCTTAACTTATACTTGTTGCATTTTTCATCTCATCTTTTAAGGTTAGCATTTTTCCTTCCAATTTAGTGGACTTTAAAGAATCATATTTTTCATGTTTGGTTATTTTTACACCATTTCATTTTTAATAGTCTTGTATTCCATTATTAATGTTATTAACATGTGGGTTTCATTTTTTATCCAATCTATCAAATTTTCACTCATCCAAGTGAGTAGACTTTGAACAAGCAACTTTTTCATTCATGATCATCTAACACATTCTAATATATTTTTGACATTAACTAGTCATCTTATGATGATTAAAATCATCTTTTATCATATTCAAGTCCTTTTCACAAATCATGTTCCAATCATTATCCAACTCAAGTGTATGTTCATATTTTTACATTTTCTTAAAACATCATATTATTAAAATCAAATCCATGTTTTATCCATATTATTATTAATTTTATTATTTCATTTTCATCTTGTGAGATACATCAACTTTTATATTTCAAAACTACCTTCTACCCATCAATGTACAACTTGCTCATAGAAGCACATAATATGAATATTAACAAACAAAACAAGGTTAAAACTTACTACTAGCTCAAGGCTAGGGAAGACAAGAACCTTGGATTGGATGGGGTTTAGTGTGTTCTTCCAAAGGGTTAAGCTCCAAGCTCTTGAAACACATAATGGGGTTTTGAAGGTTAATGATCTAGAGGTGATTTGGTAGTGTAAAAATTGTAAGAAGAATGTATGTAGAGGGGTGTAATGCTACGGCCACAAGAGGAGAAGAAGAAGAAATTTTGGATTTTGATTCAAGTGTTCTCACTAGTGTGTATATAATATCTCTTCAAATCTTGCAAAGATTACCCAATATCTTAACTAGATTATGGAAGATTTAAGGGATATTGTAAGATCACAAAATAAAATTGTAACACCCCAACCGATGGCGGAATCATCGAGGTGTCACGTAGTGACGATTGTTCAAAAGCACATGGTAGTAAGATGTAAATATATTATTGAATAATTTAAATTGTCTTACATGGATGAAATGGGAAAAAATACATAAGTCTGAACGAAACATGAAATTTGAAATAACTTATTAAAAGCAAGCACTAAAATCCAATGCTATGGAACTATAAGATCAAACTGCACCTGAAACATGTACAAAATAGGTTTTGTCAACATAAGAAATGTTGGTGAGCATTCCTAGTTTTAATACATATAGTAAGTTGGAAAATGTTATACAATTCAAGTGCAAAGCTACAATGCAATTATGTAAACTATGTATCATACAAATGAGCGAAATCAATCCTGTGACTGTATAATGTACTAAATGAACGGCGGTGTACTTATCCAATAAATGGATAATAACTTAACAATGACCACGGATTCTCCGATGAAAAAGGGGGAGAATCAACCTAGGCGGGTTGTCAATCCAATAGATCTATCAATGTATACCGTTTGGCTGATGAATGTTTATGCTAGAATTGTGCTTACCCTAGTCATGTTCAAGACATAATGCAACATAGAAATACACATAGACACATTGATGATTGAATTGCATAAATATTGTTGTAACATGTTTCACCCCAAAAATGGTGATAAATAGAAAAGGGGCTATGTAAAACTCACTTTCACCAAATGACTAGATGACTAAGCGAGCGTGAAAATGCGAGCAATCCAAAGGTTCAACAACGAAACTAGTCCAACTTAGAAGAAAAGAAATCGAATAGGAAAAAATATCAAGCTTTTAATTCGCCAATTACAAGAGCTTTTAATCAAAGTTTCAAATGTAGAAGTAATATACTCTAGAAGAAAGGTATGAGGGGGAGTTTAATCGAATTGAAACAAATGAATTAGAGGTGCAAAGTGTAATGGGTCATAGGTGGGTTTTTATACTAGTTTTGGATTCAATTAGCCATTAAAATTGGTCAACACCATAAAGTAAGGTTTTATGATGAATTGAATATTTGACTAGGACTTTGACTGTTTGACTAAGACTTTGACTAGGACATTGACTAGGACTTTGACTAAGACTTTGACTTGGACTTTGACTGAGACTGTCTTAGCGGACCGCGAGGGCTGAAAAAAATATTTTTTTTCTAATTTAATCAATTTTAAGTTATAGACTTGTTTCCTTCTGTTTCTAAGTTGTTTTAGGACCGAAAATTAAGGGCTTTGAGTATCAAGGTCTGAAACATACGTGCTCGGGTGTAGATGTGAGTATAAAACGTGCATACTTTTACTTATAAAAATTATAAGTTTTATTAAATTGTGAATTTTGGTCCTATTAAAATACGAGGGTTAAAAATGAAAATTTTGAAATAGTTAAGGAACCAATTATGCACATTTATGAAAAGTGAAGGGTGCAGGTTGTCACAGTCTCCCCTACTTTAGAAAATTTCGTCCCGAAATTACTTTCAAGTGAAGGTTTCCATGAAACAAAAGACATTTGTAAAAAGGCAAGTAGATTTTAAGAAATGCATCAGCCATGATTTGACAAAGTTTGAAGTAGTTGTTTAATATCCAAAATAAGAGTTTGAAAATCCTTAAAGTTTGACCCAAGGTTAGAGAATTAAGAGTTTATAATGAGCAAGGTTTGGGAAAAGTATGAAACTGGTTAGGGCAGGGCAGTGTTATAGTAGCTTCCCTTACTTTAGAGAAGTTTCTGACCGAACTTTATTAAGGACATGCAACATGATTTCGACTAACAAAGAGTGTAAGAGTATAGAAAGTTTGTGTTTTCTGTGTGGATGGTCCAGAGAAAGACTCTAGGAAGTCGAATTGAAGCTCGTGTAAGAACATTCTTATCGAAAATGCTAGCTATTAGTCAACGATCTAATAAAGAGATAGTAATGGGTAGGTTCTTGGTCAGACTCCTAGTCCGCTCCCGCAGTATCGCTCGTGCTTATATATAGGGTGTACCGCAGCTAACCCACCACACTACTGATACTTTGGACTCGTACTGATTGTCTACCAATAGCCTAAGTAGAATCACACACCACCCCCATGTACCTGTAAATCCATGATTGCGTTCCGGACCGTAATCATCGATTTACCTTACACTAGGGTGCTATGCTTTTCCATAACACTAACATAAGTAATACAAGAAACAATGCGTGCAACCAAAATGTGTTAAGTAGTAGATACTGCTCACGTATAAGATGCGGTTAGAGGTTCTTCCCCTTTCAGGTTCACCCTTTAAACGTAATGAGATTAATGTGTAAGTATAAGACATGATTAGGGGTTCTTCACCTTTCGGGTTCACCATTAACCGGTAACTTCTGTTCACATCGTTGGCTCTAAACACTCACATTGATAGACCCTGAGGTTTACACCGTTCCCCTCGGATTGAAGAAATACTCTAATCCGAGTCGTACGTGGGCACTTGCTTAGATCTCATACGAGTTATCAACTGGTATGTTCGTTGGCCATGATGATGAACAAAATAATGTAAAGTATAACAGGGTTTTGCTCATAACAAAAATATATATATATATATGCATACCAAATATGCGTTCATGTAAGTATATAAGTATAGCATAAAATTTCGATTGAAAGAATAGCATAACGTAAATTGAGTAAATCGCACAATTTGCACAAAATGAAAGTAAACGAGTTAAATTAATGCTCAAAACTAGTGTTGTAAAAATAACTACTAATAACTAGTGCGAGAATAGTTGCGAATAACGCGTGAAAATAACTACCAACAAAAGAATAATACAAAAATAATAAGATAATGTACGAACGTAACTATAAATAGAATGGTGTAAGAAAATAATGAAATTTACTGTAAATGAAAGTGCGCAGAACAGACGTATAGTCTACTGGTATGAGGATAACTTTTTGGAAACCGAAGAATGTTTTAAGTTCAAAACAGGTTCACTTGAAACGATTTCGTAGGTACACATTTTCATGTGTTTACGCGAAGTCGAGTTTGAAAAGTTTTATAAGGTATATTATTAGTTGCAAATTTCTCCCGAAAACATATATTGGATACGTTATATAAAAACATGCAGGTTTACATTTGATTTAAAAAATATGCAATGCAAGTTTATATAATGCAAGATGAAACCATGAAGTGTGTGTAAATCTAATGTGTTTCGAAAGACAAAGATTTAAAATGATGTGAAGGTTGTGAATGATCCCAGGTGCCTTGACGAATTTTGGAAAATAAAATTTTCTGTATTTAAACATTTCTTTAACTTGTGGGTTGAAAAGTCGGAAATTTTTAATTGTTATGAAATGTTGAGAAAATCGAAGTATTACCCGTTAAGATTGGGTAAACTTGAAACCTTTTAAATTTTCAAACTTTTACGAAATTTATACATTGAAAGATCATTTATTTGCAGGATCGTTAAGGCATCTCTTTGGGCTCATAGCAGGCTATTTGTTTCAAGGCACAAGGTATATGAAAAGTGTGTTCTAATTTGGTGAATAGGCTTTGTGAAAAGACTTATAGAATAAGTTGTCAAATTAATCGTTTTATAGAGTAGTGTACTAGTGCGTATCGTGTAGGTAGGCATTTATGTATGAGTTTAGTTTGACTAAGAAGTTCTAACTAATGGTAGTTGGCTATGGCTTCGGAGACTGGGTGCAGCAATATTAGTATTAGGTATATGAGGATATACTGTGACTTCGATCAAGTAAGTTTGTAAACATGAAGGTATAAAACAGGTTGAAATAATAAGTTTGGAAAAACCATGTTCATTTTTAATTGTATGATGACGCAACATTCCTAAAATCAGGATGTGATCAAAGTTAAACACAGAGTTTAAAACTTAAGTCGTGGGTAAAAATGTTTTAACGCAAAACGAGAAATACCTTATAGTGTAAGAATCATGAGCATAAGTGAAATAGTGTAAGCTTTAATGCGATAATATATCGAACAAAAGTTTTAGTAATGATAATAAGGGATTCAAAAGCGAATGATCAATGAATAAATGAATAATGGCATATGAAACATTAAGTGATTAAATGGAATCTTCAAATGATAAACAAACATAAATATCAATGATATAAAACATTGAAATTGTTTCCTTAGGAAACTTTGACCAACTCAAGTATTTGGAATTTCTTAGTGACTTGTGGGGGCGTACTTTAGCCTATAAGTGAATGCTCATCTCAAGAGTTCCCAGGTAGGTATACGGGTCCCTCGTCTGATTGGGATTTATACGAAATGCGAGGCCTAGAAAGAAAACTCAGGATACAGGCGCTCACCCTTCCAGATTGCACGTGCCCCATCACTAGTGAATTCCAAAACTTTAGCGAGATTAAAAACGAGATGCAAAAATAGATCCTTGAGATTTGGATTTCACTCCTAACTCAAAAATGTATTTCAAAATTGAAAATGATTGTGGAATGGAACCAATCACTAAGTTAAGGATATCACTCCTAGCTTAGTGGTTAAGTTCCTTTTTGAAAGAAATACTCTTTGAGGTGTGGATGCCACTCCTATCTCAAAGATATATTCCTAAGATAAATAACTTATAGAGGAGTGAAACTAATCACCAATGTATGGATGTCACTCCTAACTTGGTGATATCGTTTCGTTTGTGAAATACGAGTATCTTCTTCTATAAACAACACACCGAAAGAATAACGAGAAAGAATCATAGCGAAAATATCTTGAAAGAAAATAATAGGATAAAGAGAAATAAACACGAGAGGACTCGTGAATGTAAGCTTGGTTATAGACTAGGCTAAAAGGCATTCTAATAACCTAATTCCCTATAACCATGGCTCTGATACCAATCTGTAACACCCCAACCGATGGCGGAATCATCGAGGTGTCACGTAGTGACGATTGTTCAAAAGCACATGGTAGTAAGATGTAAATATATTATTGAATAATTTAAATTGTCTTACATGGATGAAATGGGAAAAAATACATAAGTCTGAACGAAACATGAAATTTGAAATAACTTATTAAAAGCAAGCACTAAAATCCAATGCTATGGAACTATAAGATCAAACTGCACCTGAAACATGTACAAAATAGGTTTTGTCAACATAAGAAATGTTGGTGAGCATTCCTAGTTTTAATACATATAGTAAGTTGGAAAATGTTATACAATTCAAGTGCAAAGCTACAATGCAATTATGTAAACTATGTATCATACAAATGAGCGAAATCAATCCTGTGACTGTATAATGTACTAAATGAACGGCGGTGTACTTATCCAATAAATGGATAATAACTTAACAATGACCACGGATTCTCCGATGAAAAAGGGGGAGAATCAACCTAGGCGGGTTGTCAATCCAATAGATCTATCAATGTATACCGTTTGGCTGATGAATGTTTATGCTAGAATTGTGCTTACCCTAGTCATGTTCAAGACATAATGCAACATAGAAATACACATAGACACATTGATGATTGAATTGCATAAATATTGTTGTAACATGTTTCACCCCAAAAATGGTGATAAATAGAAAAGGGGCTATGTAAAACTCACTTTCACCAAATGACTAGATGACTAAGCGAGCGTGAAAATGCGAGCAATCCAAAGGTTCAACAACGAAACTAGTCCAACTTAGAAGAAAAGAAATCGAATAGGAAAAAATATCAAGCTTTTAATTCGCCAATTACAAGAGCTTTTAATCAAAGTTTCAAATGTAGAAGTAATATACTCTAGAAGAAAGGTATGAGGGGGAGTTTAATCGAATTGAAACAAATGAATTAGAGGTGCAAAGTGTAATGGGTCATAGGTGGGTTTTTATACTAGTTTTGGATTCAATTAGCCATTAAAATTGGTCAACACCATAAAGTAAGGTTTTATGATGAATTGAATATTTGACTAGGACTTTGACTGTTTGACTAAGACTTTGACTAGGACATTGACTAGGACTTTGACTAAGACTTTGACTTGGACTTTGACTGAGACTGTCTTAGCGGACCGCGAGGGCTGAAAAAAATATTTTTTTTCTAATTTAATCAATTTTAAGTTATAGACTTGTTTCCTTCTGTTTCTAAGTTGTTTTAGGACCGAAAATTAAGGGCTTTGAGTATCAAGGTCTGAAACATACGTGCTCGGGTGTAGATGTGAGTATAAAACGTGCATACTTTTACTTATAAAAATTATAAGTTTTATTAAATTGTGAATTTTGGTCCTATTAAAATACGAGGGTTAAAAATGAAAATTTTGAAATAGTTAAGGAACCAATTATGCACATTTATGAAAAGTGAAGGGTGCAGGTTGTCACAGTCTCCCCTACTTTAGAAAATTTCGTCCCGAAATTACTTTCAAGTGAAGGTTTCCATGAAACAAAAGACATTTGTAAAAAGGCAAGTAGATTTTAAGAAATGCATCAGCCATGATTTGACAAAGTTTGAAGTAGTTGTTTAATATCCAAAATAAGAGTTTGAAAATCCTTAAAGTTTGACCCAAGGTTAGAGAATTAAGAGTTTATAATGAGCAAGGTTTGGGAAAAGTATGAAACTGGTTAGGGCAGGGCAGTGTTATAGTAGCTTCCCTTACTTTAGAGAAGTTTCTGACCGAACTTTATTAAGGACATGCAACATGATTTCGACTAACAAAGAGTGTAAGAGTATAGAAAGTTTGTGTTTTCTGTGTGGATGGTCCAGAGAAAGACTCTAGGAAGTCGAATTGAAGCTCGTGTAAGAACATTCTTATCGAAAATGCTAGCTATTAGTCAACGATCTAATAAAGAGATAGTAATGGGTAGGTTCTTGGTCAGACTCCTAGTCCGCTCCCGCAGTATCGCTCGTGCTTATATATAGGGTGTACCGCAGCTAACCCACCACACTACTGATACTTTGGACTCGTACTGATTGTCTACCAATAGCCTAAGTAGAATCACACACCACCCCCATGTACCTGTAAATCCATGATTGCGTTCCGGACCGTAATCATCGATTTACCTTACACTAGGGTGCTATGCTTTTCCATAACACTAACATAAGTAATACAAGAAACAATGCGTGCAACCAAAATGTGTTAAGTAGTAGATACTGCTCACGTATAAGATGCGGTTAGAGGTTCTTCCCCTTTCAGGTTCACCCTTTAAACGTAATGAGATTAATGTGTAAGTATAAGACATGATTAGGGGTTCTTCACCTTTCGGGTTCACCCTTAACCGGTAACTTCTGTTCACATCGTTGGCTCTAAACACTCACATTGATAGACCCTGAGGTTTACACCGTTCCCCTCGGATTGAAGAAATACTCTAATCCGAGTCGTACGTGGGCACTTGCTTAGATCTCATACGAGTTATCAACTGGTATGTTCGTTGGCCATGATGATGAACAAAATAATGTAAAGTATAACAGGGTTTTGCTCACAACAAAAAAATATATATATATATGCATACCAAATATGCGTTCATGTAAGTATATAAGTATAGCATAAAATTTCGATTGAAAGAATAGCATAACGTAAATTGAGTAAATCGCACAATTTGCACAAAATGAAAGTAAACGAGTTAAATTAATGCTCAAAACTAGTGTTGTAAAAATAACTACTAATAACTAGTGCGAGAATAGTTGCGAATAACGCGTGAAAATAACTACCAACAAAAGAATAATACAAAAATAATAAGATAATGTACGAACGTAACTATAAATAGAATGGTGTAAGAAAATAATGAAATTTACTGTAAATGAAAGTGCGCAGAACCACGGCTCCCAATTCTAAATCGTGTGTAGTGTAATTCTTTTCATGGATCTTTAGTTGTCTGGAAGCATACGCTATGACCTTTTCTCGTTGCATCAATACGCAACCCAATCCCTGGTGAGAGGCGTCACAATAAACCACAAAGTCTTCCGTACCATCAGGGAGTGATAGTATCGGGGCGCCACATAACTTATCTTTTAGCAATTGAAACGCCGCTTCTTGCTTTTCCGTCCATTCGAACTTCTTATCCTTTTGGGTTAGCATGGTTAAAGACTGTGCTATCTTAGAAAAGTTCTCGATGAACCTTATATAGTAACCCGCAAGGCCAAGAAATTGTCGTACTTCAGTAGGAGTTCTAGGGGCGTCCCAATTTTTAATTGCTTCGATCTTGGCGGGATCGACATGTATACCTTTTTCATTCACTACGTGGCCTAGGAAGTGAACCTCTCGAATCCAAAAGTCACACTTTGAAAATTTAGCTTAGAGCTTCTCTTTGCGTAGTACCTCGAGGATTAACCGAAGGTGATCCTCATGTTCTTCTTTAGTGCGTGAATAGATCAAAATGTCATCAATAAAGACAATGACAAATTTGTCCAAGTATGGCTTACACACGCGATTCATCAAGTCCATGATTCGAGAATGACAGTTGTCCTGTGCGGGTCCCACACGTTTGTCAACCGTTGGAGCTCAGGCGCTGTCCTCTTCTGATAGGTCCACGTGTCTTGCAATCGTCCTTTCTGTCATTTATCTGGACCTCGTACCTGTAGGTGATCGTGAAGGAGGGAATAATGGTATCTGATTGGCTGCATGTCCCTTTCATTGTCGAATCACAGCTGGCATGTCCTAGGTATCGTGCATAGGCTTCTGGAAGCTTTAGTCAGCGTTCCTGCGGACGTGTTATGGAGATGTGGTCGTGTGCATGCGCGGGTACATATTTCTTCAAAAGGGATGCCTCATCCAAAATAAAATGAGGATTAAGGTTCTTAACCTCCCAAAAAATAAGGTGAACCGTTGAAGTCCTATTGTTGATTGCATGCATTCATGATTGTTATAAACTCATTTAGCTTACACATAAAAGCAACGAGGATTCATTGGATTTCAGCGTAGTGACACGAGCAAGAGCTTAACAAGTTTAAGCTTTTACAATATGGCTTATCGCCAGTATGAACAATGATTTATCCACCACCATCATCATTAGCTTACTCGAATATGTTGTAACGAAGAGATACGAATGCCAAATTATGCATCGCCGATAGGAATAACGATTCCATTAATCGTAAACCCATTGTGAAAGCTTAGCAACTTTTACCCCCTTTGGAAGGTTTTAGTACAACACCTTAAATAAAAGTAATCCACATTTTATTTTTCCTAATTTAGGTAGCATATAAATATACATATACAACCAACGGCTAAGTATCGTTAGAAAACCCATGTTTTTTGAGTAAACCCATAGAAAACCTTACTTTCCGAGTTTTTTTTTTTTTTTTTTTTTTTTTTTTTTTTTTTTTGAAAAATTTAAGGCATGTATTATACATGTTTTTAAGAGTTTTGAGCAAAAAAATAAAAAAAGCGCTGATCTTTTTTTTTTTAATAAATAAGTTGTGCATCATAACATATGTAGCACATGTTTGCACTCGTAACATATGTTATGATGCACAACTCATTTATTTAAAAAAACCGATCATCGTTTTTTTTTTAATTTCTTTTTCTCAAAACTCTTAAAAAACATATATATTACATGCCCTAAAATTTTCAAGCAAAAAAAAAAACCTAGGTTTTTCTAGAGATTTTATAAAATTTTCTCAAATTTGTAAGGTTTTCTACTGATCCTTGCCCTACAGGCTACAACCAACTATATAATTTATAGTTTTATAACCATCGTTATAAAATTTAAAGAACAAATAAAAACAACTTCAAACATAAGGGACTACAGTCGTAACTTTATTAGTGTATATATACAATCTTATATCATCACTAGGGTTTTCTCTGGAGATCGAAAGGTAGGGTTTGTCTAACAGCCGGCCGCCTCAACACCCTAAACCCGAAGCTCGAACCGCAACCATGGCCGTCGGGTACTACATCTCTCACCTGCATTCATTTACACATCTACACAATCAATACATACATACATATATTTTTTTAACTTTATAAATAATATTCATTTTCAATTGAACAGAAAGAACAAGAGAATTTCCAAGGGCAAGAAGGGAGGAAAGAAGAAAGCGTAAGCTTAATATTTCAATTGCGTCATTATTATTTATATATATATATTGAAAATATTAGATTTGATTGAATAATAATAATAATAATAATAATAATGTTTATAACAACAGAGCTGATCCGTTTTCGAAGAAGGATTGGTATGATGTCAAAGCTCCATCACTGTTTAACACTAGAAATGTTGGCAAAACACTTGTTACCCGTACTCAGGGTACTAAGGTAGCTTCAATTTATTATTAATTTTATTCGTTGTTTATTACATGTTTGTTACTGTCAGTTGCAATTAATTAGGTTTAATTTGATTTACTGATTGAAAAAATTGATTTTATGTGGATTTTGTTGTATTGTTATTTGTGGCGTGTCTCTTTGTTCTTGTGTTACTGCCAGTTTTGTGTAGATTTTAGCCTGTCCTTTTGTTGATGTCACCTGCAATTAATTAGGTTTAGTTTGATGTGTAGTTTCTCTAAAATGCTAAGCGGTCAATAGGAGTGCGATAGCGGAATCCTTATGGTTGGCGCTATTTGGCCGTTATTTTCGGCACTATTGCTGCTATTAGTGTTTTAAGTCTTAAATGTTATTTTGTATTTTAAGTCTTAATCACATGCTACAATGCTACTTAATTTTTAAGTCTTAATCCTGCTGCTGTGTGTACTTGTGTTAAAACTTGTATATGTTTTTTTTGCTCTCGAATAACTGAATGTTGGAGTTATTAATCTCTGTTCGGTTCAGACAGGAGCGTATAGTAAAAGGAAATGAATTTTTTTATTATTCAGATTATATTGTTTAATAATAATCTTCTGAATTACCTACATTTGATTTACTAATGTTTAACATTTTACCAAAAAAAAAACTTGTATATGTTTTACGTTTTTTTGTGTGCATATATATTATGATTATGAATGATAATAAAGTATTGGTATCCCACCGCGATAACCAATATCCCAAATATTGGCCCTTGACCGCTATTTGATTTTGCACCGCTATAGCTGCATAGCTAAAATGATTTTATGTAGACTTTGACATGTTTCTAGCTTGTGTTTTTGTTCATGTGATACTGTCAGATGCAATTAATAAGTTTTTTTTCAAATGTTTTTTTTTGTAAAGTTAGCTGTAGCTTGCTCTTTTGTTGATGTCTATACTCTATACTGAATTTGTATATGGATTATTTTTTAATATCAGATTGCTTCGGAGGGATTGAAACATCGTGTGTTTGAGGTGTCTTTGGCTGATCTTCAGAATGATGAAGATCATTCCTACAGAAAGATCCGCCTGAGAGCCGAAGATGTCCAAGGGAAGAATGTTTTGACCAATTTCTGGGTACGATAACAATGTTTAGATGATGTTTTCTTTCTTTTATATAATGAACTATGTTTTAATGTTAACATTTGCATTTTTGTTTGCAGGGTATGGATTTCACCACAGATAAGCTCAGGTCGCTTGTCAAGAAATGGCAGTCTTTGATCGAAGCACATGTTGATGTTAAGACAACTGATAACTACACATTGAGGATGTTTTGCATTGGATTCACTAAGAAGCGTGCTAATCAGGTGAAAAGGACCTGCTATGCACAATCTAGCCAGATCAAACAGGTATGAAACTTGTGTCAGGTTTTACATTTGCCTACAATGATATGATTTTTTTGTGTCTAATTGGATTTTTTGAATGATAATTGTTACAGATCCGTAGGAAGATGAGGGAGATCATGGTGACACAAGCCCAAACTTGTGATCTAAAGGAGTTGGTTCAAAAGTTCATTCCTGAATCAATTGGTAGAGATATTGAGAAAGCGACTTCTAGCATCTATCCCTTGCAGAACGTTTTCATTCGCAAAGTTAAGATCTTGAAGGCACCCAAGTTTGACATTGGAAAACTGATGGAGGTAAAGTGCTCATAACGACATTCAGATATTCACATAGATGATTGATACTTGTGTCGTCTGATTGTGCTATAATTCGGTAGTTTGATTAGTTTAATCAACGTTATAATTGATTCATTGATATTGTACTGTTTTCAAAATGTAGGTTCATGGGGATTACTCTGAAGATGCTGGTGTTAAAGTCGATAGGCCTGCTGACGAGGTTGCTACTGAACCAACTGAAGTTATTGGTGCCTAAACGCGTGTTCTTTTACTTTTATTTATTTTATGAACTTGAAACATAATTGGGTGTTTTCTTTTTATAGAAGGTAGCGTCGACATTATGCCTTACGCCTTAATGAAATTTTTGTAGTAGACTACCGGATGTTAAGCAAGCTTTGTTATTGTTTGAAATCTTATATTATCACCAAAACAGTTCTCAGTTTGACTCTGGGATCTTTTTTTCACAATCTAAACATAAGAACTCATTCCAAAAGGCTAGTTTGGTGAGTGAAGAAGCTATTTAGGTCCTGTTTGGTTGCATCTGAATGCCTTTGATAGAGGCGCAAGTCTTATTCGGTCAGACGATGGTGTGTTTGGGCCGGGACGTCTGAACGAGAAAAGACTTGAACAAAGTCTGACTGATTCAGAGGAGGAGCTCGTTGCTGCTGTTGTGAGCCTGGGCGACGCGTTGGGACTTCAATGAGCTCGTTGCTTCGCATCTGCTGTTGCACGTACCTGAGCCGAAAAAAACGAATGATTCAGCACTTAACCATTCAACACTCTTACTGGGTCAGCACTTACCCATTCATAAGTTGCCAAACGGCCCCTTAGTCTATAAATTCACCTTTGTTGGCTATACAATGTAAGACAAGTCTCGTACCTTACAATAATTTAAATTAATAACAATTTTCTTTTATGACTTTTTTCTTTCATATGAAGTTCACCATTTATCTTATTTTAATCCCTACATGTGTTTGTGCTTGATTTTCTGGTGTATTTCTTTCAGATGAAGTTTTAACCATTTATTCCATGCCTTGTGCTTAGCCAGTGATTGAGAATGTTTTTTTTGTTGGGTTGGGTTTAGTCTTTTTTTTTTTTTTTTTGTACTAGTTCAAGTGGCTAATGGCGTTCACAAAGTCTAATTTTCTTCACTAAAATTTACAATACGTGCATTTTCAAAGATGCAAAACATATAAAATGGAAGTGGTTAGACCGTCCGTTGTGGACGTGCGAGCGAACGGGCGCGAGCCACCGACGTGACTATCAAGTAATCCGGTCACTTGATCCCGTTGTGGCTGGGGTGAGCAACGGCGCGACCAAAGGTCACTTTTCCTGTTAACCCACGCGACCACCGACGCATGTGCTTGCGCCGTGGCTGTTCGCGTGGGGCTGTTGTGGTTGGGGGTGAGCATGAACGCTGAAACCTCGTTCGTGTCGTGCTGCTTGCGCTTCCACAACGGAAAGTCTTAGTTATAAAATCTCGCTCGCGCATCTTTGCAGTGCGTAACATTATCTATATCTTAAAAACTAATGTCGGTGGCCAATAATTATTTACTAAATATACACATGTGTCAATACGCCCCCGCAGTTGAAGCGTCGGGTGGTCCGATGTTGAGACTGGACCTAAAATCTTCAAACAGAATGCGAGGAAGGCCTTTGGTGAAGATATGTGCAATCTGATGTCTGGATACAACATGTAGGACTCGAATGTGTCCACGTCGTACCTGTTCACGAACAAAATGAATATCAAGTTCAATATGTTTGGTGCGCTGATGTTGCACCGGGTTGCCAGACAAATAGACAGCACTAATATTATCACAGTAGACGAGAGTGGCTCGGGAAAGAGGATGATGAAGCTCAAGAAGTAGATTGCGAATCCAACAGATATCTGCGACAACATTTGCAACACCTCGATATTCAGCCTCAGCACTGGATCTTGAGACAGTAGATTGACGTTTGGAAGACCAAGATATGAGATTGTCGCCCAAGTAGACACAATAACCAGACGTGGAGCGGCGAGTATCCGGACAACCGGCCCAATCAGCATCCGTGTAAGCTACCAAAGACAAATGAGGAACAGGACCAAGAAGTAACCCATGATCAGATGTGCCCTGGAGATAACGAATAATGCGTTTTAAAGCATTCCAGTGGTCCTGTCGGGGGTCATGCATGTGCATACAAATTTGTTGCACAGCATAAGAAATGTCTGGTCTGGTGAAGGTGAGATACTGTAAGGCTCCTACAAGGCTGCGATAAGTGGCTGGATCATCATGAGCCGGCCCTGAATCAGAGGATAATTTTGACAGAGTGTCAACCGGCGTTGCAACCGGTTTGCACGAGTCCATGGCAGCCCGATGAATAATGTCCGGAATGTATGCCTGCTGAGATAGAAACATCTTGTTGCCAGTCCTGGTTACCTGAATGCCCAAAAAATAAGAAAGGGGTCCTAAATCTTTCATAGCAAATTCACCGGATAGTATGGTCATTAATCTCATGCGAAGAGCATCGCTGGATGAGGTGAGAATAATGTCGTCCACATAAATAAGGAGATAAGCAATATCAGACCCATGATGATAAATAAATAAGGAGTTGTCGGATTTGCTCTGCTGAAACCCATGTAGAGTGACAAAATCTGTGAATCGCTGGTACCAGGCCCGTGGGGCCTGTTTGAGACCATATAAGGACCTGTTAAGACGACATACATAATCAGGAAAGTCTTTGTGCCGAAAACCAAGAGGTTGATGCATGTAGACAGTTTCTTCCAAGTTGCCATGAAGAAAAGCATTCGTGACGTGTAACTGGTGAATGGGCCATGATTTGGACAGTGCCAAAGATAAGACAAGACGAATGGTAGAAGGTTTGACCACCGGACTAAAAGTTTCAGCACAGTCTATGCCCGTCTGCTGTTTTCGACCATCACACACTAAACGCACTTTGTAGCGTTCCAAGCTTCCATCAGACCTGAATTTATGTTTAAATAACCACAAGCAACGAATAATATTCATATCAGGTGTCCTAGGTACAAGCTCCCAGGTCTTATTTTTAAGAAGTGCACTAAATTCATTGGTCATGGCAGCATGCCATTCTGGAGTGGACAAGGCAACCTGTGGGTTTTTAGGGATAGGTGCAATGGTGGAGGTATGAAGATTAAAGTGTTGCTTAGGTTTGTGAATACCGCTCATCGAGCGGGTGTGAATGGTGCGAGGGGCAGCGGGGGGATTAGAGGAGCAGATGGGCCTGAGGTAGTGGAAGAGGTGGTAGGATGGTTTGGGCCGGAAGGAAGAGTAGATGTGGTGGGCTGAGCATGTGAGGGGTTGGCTGGGCCCGTGTTTTGGGCCTGAGGAGTGGGCTGATTTATGGGAAGTGGGGACTGAGGTGGGTCAGACGTGGGGTGAGGTGAAAAGTTTTGGTGAGGGCCGAGTGGTGTTGAAGTGGATGGGCCAGGAGAGTTGGTGGAGGAGGAGTGCGGAATTGTTTGGTGTGGGCTGGGATGGTGAGAAGGGGCTGGGCCAGGAGGGTGTTGGGCCGAGGTGGTAGCGGAAGAGGATGGGTTGTTGGTTTGTTTATTTTGTAGGTATTCCCATACTAGAGGGCTAATTGTAGGGTTAAGGAAGTCATATGTGGGAGGTTTGGTTGGGGATTGTATAGCATATGGAAAGATAGATTCTTCAAAATGCACATGGCGAGAAATGGTAATTTGGTGAGTGGTGAGATCATGGCACTTGTACCCACGATGATTGGAAGGGTAGCCAAGAAATACACAAGGGTGAGAGCGGAAGTTGAGTTTGTGAATGGTGGTGGATGGTGTGAGAGGGTAACAGAGGCACCCAAAAATGCGAAGATGTTCGTACTCGGGTGTGCAATTGTAAAGAAGAGATGTGGGGGAGGTGAAGTTGTGAAGTTTGCTTGGTAAAATGTTGAGAAGATATGTGGCAGTTTCAAGAGCATGATGCCACAAGTTAGGTGGGAGAGAGGCTTGGGCTAGAAGAGTACGAATCATGTTGTTAATGGTGCGGATTTTGCGTTCCGCTTTACCATTTTGGGAGGATGTATAGGGACATGAAAAATGAAATTGCATGCCATTATGATTGCAGAAATTATAGAACTGTTGATTTGCATATTCTTTACCATTGTCACATTGAAATTGTTTGATTTTACGTTCGAATTGAGTGTGCATTAAATTGTGAAAGGTGGTAAAGGTGAGAAAAACTTGTGATTTATTGGATAAAGGAAAGGTCCACAAGAAGTTTGTAAAATCATCCAAAAACAAAATATAATATTTGTGACCCCCCGTACTAAGTATGGGAGAGGTCCACAAGTCACTGTGAACAATGTCAAATGCAAAACAAGTAGAATTAATAGAATCATAAAACGGCAATTTAACACTTTTGCCAAACACACAAGATTGACAAAGTGTTTTATTCAGTTTTCCATAATCAATAAACGAAGAAAGTTTTAATGACTGAAGCAAATTATTTCCGGGATGACCCAAACGTTGATGCCAGCGATCCTGAGAGACAGCAACAAAGGAGGAGGGCTGGTTGGTCTTGAGTGGTAAAGGCTCAGTGAGAGGATAAAGATCGCCGGTGCTATTGCATCGTAGGATAGGAGCCCGAGTTTTGAGATCCTTCACAAGAAAGCCAAACGGGTCAAATTCAACAGAAACTAAGTTGTGAGTGGTAAGTCGACGAACAGATATAAGATTTTTTATAATATTAGGGGCAAAAAGGACATTGTTTAGTTTAAGGGGTGGGTAGGGTGTGGGGGGACTTGGTTGCCTTGTGCCACAACAGGTATAGATGTACCATTACCAACAATTATGAATTTATTAGTACACTTATTAAAGTTAGACGGGGAGTATATACCTTGCTGATTGGCAGAGTGCGAGGAGGCGCCAGTGTCCATGAGGCCTTGATCGGGTGGATTTAGCGCCAGAGAGTAAAGTGCCTGCTCAATGTCTGTAGGAGAGTAGTTGGTGTGATGGGCTTGATCAGGTCGGGGGCCAAGTATCCCTTGAGAGGTTTGAGTATTGGGCTTAGATGGGTATGGACAAGGAGGTTGGGCCACATTGGATTGAGTGGTGGTATTGGGCTTAATCAGCGAAGCCCACTGGGCCGCTGTCCATGTGTTTGGAAACACAATATAAGGGTGGGAATGTTGATTGCTATTTTGTGAAGCTGACCGGCCAGAAGTAGAATTATTATGCCGACCTCAGCAGCGGCCCCGACCACCACGCGAGCGGCTGTGTGTTGGAGGAGTAGGTTAAGGTGTTGGTATGTAAAGCCGTAGCAGCCGATTGAGAGCCTCGAGATACTTGGCGTTTCTTCTTTAATTCTTCCTGATTCAGACGAGACCGGACGTCGCTGAAAAGGGGTAGCGGGTCACGGTTCTGAAGGACAGTAGAGATACTGTCGTATTGTTCCGTCAAGCCGGTTAGTACCTGCAAAACAAGCATACGGTTATCGACCGGAGATCCAACTGCAGCGAGTTGGTCAGAAAGCTGTTTGGCGTGATCACAATAGTCTCCCATGGAAGCAAAGTTTTCAAGAGAAAGATTGGCGAACTCTTGACCCAGAAAAATGGCTCGCGTGTTTTGATTATCTTGGAACTCATTCTCGACAGCCAGCCAAGCATCCACGACTGTCTGGCCGGGTTGCATGATTATACGAAGAAGGGGCTGTGATATGGTCGCATAAATCCACTGTTTGACAAGGGCGTCCAGCCTATTCCAGAGCTGGTCAGCGGCAAGAGCTGCTGCCTCAGCCTTGGCAGCAGCAGCAGCATCAGATGAAACTGGAGCAGAGGTGACCGGTGGTTTAGGAGCCAGATGGTCAACGACTTCATATGCCTCACAATGAACCTGGAATAGGGTTTTCCAGGTTCCGTAGTGTGTGGAGTCTTTCTCGAGAATGATAGGAATATGTGATTTGATATTAGTTACCGTGAGGGCGGGGTGAAGATGTAACGACCGAACGAATAAACCTTTTATAATCTATAATTAATTAACGTCTAATATTAATTAAGCTAATCCGGCCCAATGGAACCGGCCCAATAGATCAAGCCCACTCGATAATAATATAGGCCCAACACCTATTAACTTAATAATTGGACTTTAATAGTGAAAGCCCAACATCACCCTTTGGCCCACAAGTCCATTCAGCCCAATACCCTTTGGCCCATTATGGTTATTTGGCCCATTTAATGTTTTAAGTTTACTAAGCTTATCTGGCCCAATACCTAAAGCCCAAACCAACCGCCCTTCTTCCTGCTGTCTTCCTACGCATACATGCATACATACTTGCACCACCTTCCTTCATTATATACACTGAGTGAGAGAGAGAGAGTCACGTAGAGAGAGCTCCGGCACCGGTCATCTTCCCCGGCGCCGGTTATCCTTCTCCGGCGAACATCACCATAAGAACCTTCTTGATAAGTCTTCTTCTCCGGTCACCCTTTTTCATTGGTGACCGGGTCTTGATCATCACTGACAGTCAAACGTATAGCCAACCCCCTGTTTCGTCTAATCATCATCATCAGTTTAGTTTATCATCACCTTCGGGTTCCCATGACACCAGTTATCATCCTCATCAACCTCACACAACCAACACCCGATTAACTCTATATCGTTAATAATTATAAACCGTACCTGGTTCCAAACATCCCGATAAACAACCATCCTCAGCTGACCTTGGTTAGTCTCACCGGTGACCGGCTCTGTTATAGAACTCCAGCTTAGGTTGATCTTCGGTGGTGACAGACAACCACCATGATAACAACCATCTTTATAATCAGCTACATAACCTCCTGTTCGAACCTGTTAGTATATAACCAGTCATCACCCGTTAACCTATCTTGTTCCCACCAACCTCCGTTACCGGTTATATATATATATATATATATATATACACGTTGATATATTAAAACAGAGGGACGATATATCTTCGTTACCCAAGATCCGAGTTACTCGCCGGCTATTCATCTTCTCCGACCTACTATCCGGCTACCACTGTCGTCTCCGGTGACTTTACGCACTGTTCCGACTGTTGATTGGTTCCATACCGGGTTGAGTTGTTCACCCGGGTAAAGTCTGTTCCGATAATACATCCTCGCTGGTTGTCTTCTCCGGTCACCTGCTGTCATCGGTGACCGGTTCCCGGTGGTTCCATGTAGTTCCGGGTAGTTATATGGCGTTCCCGGTGGTTTCAGGTGGTTCCAGGCGGCTTCATGTTGTGTCTCAGCAAGTTCAGCGGAAGTAGTTCATGGAGGTTGTAAACTGGTTGATTCAGCTTACTCCTGGAAACTAGAAGGTTACTAATTATTATTGTTATATTTATAATTATTATTATTATTAATATTAACATGATACGAGTGGGACAATATTATTAACCCGACAATATTAAATGGAATAACGATAATAAACCAAGTAATATATATATATATATATATGTATACAAGAATATATAATATTAAAATAGAATATAAAAGAATATAATATACTAAAGGATTATCCCCGACGTTATCACGTGCACAAGCCTTGCACGCGCTAATGGTGATAAAATATAATAGGTACAGTTTATTGGAGATTATATCGTTAAGGAATAATCTACAGGATCTGGGAGAATATAATAGAGGTGAGTACATGACCCTTTCCCTTAAAAGCATTTGGGCTGATTACATGCTTGTTTAGTCGTTATCAAGTATTTTATACGGTTTATATTATAAAAGTGTTATCGAGTTGTTAATAGAAATAATAGAACTCGGTCGAATAGAAACTACGTAGGATGGATCCATTCGGTATCATAGAGTATAGCCTGGACCAATTAGAGGTTACGGGACCATTATAATCGATCTATACTCCCGGGAATATATTTATCTAAACCAAGTAGAGGTTTAGAACCACAATAAGCATTTGTATGGTGCTTCATCGATAATATATTCCACCTTAGAATGACCGAACTTTATAGAAAGTGTTGTATGTTCGTTAAACTCGAGTTATTATTATTGTATGTTTAAATTCGGCATGTCTCACTAGTATGAAAATACTAATGTACTTTAAGCATGTGGTCAGGTACTTATATGAAGTATTAAAGAGCAAGCCGAAGAATAGAAGATCTGGATAAGAAGAGGATACTATGGTTACATTTTAATCCAACTTAATGTAATCATTACCATTAAACCTGTTAATGCTAATCCGCTGCGCCACCTGGGTCGTTACAGGTGGTATCAGAGCAACAGGTTTAACTAATAGAAATCCTCTTCTGATCCAGATCAACCAAAAGTATATTAGAAAGAAATATATGTTAATAGAAATTATAAGAAAGTATAGAAAAATTATCGAGGAAAATTACTAGAATAATATTGTGAGGTAAATTGACAATTTTTAATGGCCAGAAAATTGTGAATTTACAGGCACGATTGAATTCTAGAAAATTCTTTGGTAATACCAAAAGATATAAAATAATAGAAATACAAGAAATATGAATAAACAAGAATTTTATGAAATATAAATAAGTTATTATAGAAATATCCTTTCAATCTCTCGTATCAGTTAGAAGAATATAGAAACAACGTGTTAAGAATAAGAATATAATTATATATTTTATCATATAAAAAGTTATTAAATTTTTATTATCTAATCGAGAGATAAGAAGATCAAAGGTAATAACCCTCCTTAGAAGAAATTCATGTTTAAAAGTATTCAAAATTAAACATAATTAGTAGAATATACTTGATTAATAAAGAAAATTTATAAATCGGTACAAGTATTGTACTCCCACTTGAGCATTCCTGTGATCAAGTTTCTAAAAATATATGATTCTTCCGATGAAATTCGTTATATCTGCCGTTTATACGGACTCCCTCCTAATAAAAATCAATTGAATATAAATATATTCTATAAGAATATACCATTTCGTATGACCTATTATTTGAAACCACCAGTGCAAATATTTCCACGAAGTATATCCGGAAATATATATTCTATAATTTCTTTTGAACTTCGTTCTATTCGTCTGGCAAGATCATTTCTCGAATCTAGGAAAGCACTTTCAGCTTAGGAATCTCATAATAAGTCGATAAAAGAACATTAGAATCCAACTTATATTATCAAGAAAATAATATCAACGTCATATCGATATGAACGAATCAATAAAAGTAAGATTAAAGCTTATATTAAATCGAGACCTTTAAGAGATACTTCCATTCCATCCAAAACGAATTAGAAAGTTCAAAAGTCCAGCTCGTTCGACTTGAAGTGTCCCATGAAGACTTCCTTGTACTATAATTCGAAACCTGATCGGTATACAGTTTGAAACAAATTGTATAGTTTAAAGTTCGGCTCGTTGAACGTAATGTTCCACCTGAAGACTTCTTAATATTCCAATCTGAAAATATATCAGTATACAATCTCTATATAATCACGTTCTTTTCCCAAAAGTTTTGGGATTACTATTATGACGAAACACGAGTTTTCTGTCCAAGGCTATAAGTCCAGGAAGTTTTCTACCCTTAAGAAACTCCCATACAACGGAAGCGTTTTCAACAATATTACAAGATAATAAAATTGCTGATTCCTTCATTAAAGCTTTGCACACCATATTACCAACAATCATAACATCACAATGTCTTTGACCTAATTCCCTAAGCATTTTACCAATATTGAAATTCCGCTGCTATCTTGAATGGCCGAATCAAACTTAACCGGACCAATCCACACAACTTTCTTGGACTTTGAAAGTAAGGTGGTTATTTCCTCCAATGAATTTGGCTTGAGAGCAATAGGTGAATCCTATATCCTGAATTTTCTGTCTAAGGTTGACATTTCTTCATGTTTAGCCCGAGATCAAGCCTCAAAACTCTTCAAATAACCTTTGATTCTATCACGAGTCTTTCCTCGACTTATTTCGTAATATAAACTTTACGATTTTGTTATCGCCAAAGTTTAAAAGCTCGTTTATACAAACTCTATTTATAATTATAAACGACCTAGTACTACTAATTCATTACCTCAGAAATCCTATAAAGTATCCCAACCTGTTCAGTTGAACTTTTATGACTTTAACATCAAAGGTTGAAACTCGATCTTAACGACTTTATACCTCGATTATCAGCACTAATGTTAATCGTTACTCCGAAATTCTATAAACAATCCCCACCAGATTGTTATTACTACTCAAACCCAGTGTATTATATTCTTTACTTCGTAGAGTAATACTTATGTCGAACTACTTTATATCTTTTCAGTAAGATTCTACAATCCACTGAAGATAATTAAGTCAATTATATCTGACTTAAGATACTTTGGTTTTCTTTAAAAACCAGTATTCGAGTGGTAAACTCCAACCATAATATTAGCCTCACAAATAATCTAACGTGTCACACCACGCCTATGGCGGAAACACGTGGCGCGACGGTTCAAAAGTATTAAGCCAAGATTAATGCAAAGCACAATATTAATTAGAAAACGGGCATTTATTCAATGCTAATAATCATGTCAAATTATTCATACATAATTATAAATTGTTTTCGAAAATGGTAAAGAGGCTTCTCCCTTTATCCCTAAGTCCATGGAATAAAGAGATATGACCCCGTCACGACATTTCCAACGCCCAATTTGGAGACATCCCCGACCCTGCTCGCCATGCTAACTTCCATCGTTCAATTACCTGAAAGATATGTTTTAAAATCGTCAATATATAAATATTGGTGAGTTCACAGGTTTTAATTTAATAAGTCTTTATAAAGTGGGAATATCCTTGTTATGACATTTATAGGAGTTGCAAAGTCCTACAATTTACTTGAGCCTATAACCAAACCAAGACAATTAATAATGCCCCCGCCCAAAGTCGTTACTCGGTATTCCTACGACTTTATTTCAGAATAAGTGCACCCCAGGCATACGCCGATGCATAATCGACGCTATCGATTAGGGGTGGGCCTTGTCAGGCACCAATAGTACTATCCAAATATCCCTTTGGTTTCTCATTCCCGAATAAATGATTATAGTGGGGAGGTCTCAACCCCGAGTGGCGATCTTTACTCAAGTATCCAACCCGTCATACAATCCCAACATATCCTTCCCCCGTAAAAACGTTAAATAGTTTAGAAATGGGGCCGTGAGACTCACCTGTAACTGTGCTCGGCTCAAAGAAAATAGTAAAGTTTGTGATCCCGTACCTACAAAGGTTCTAGGCGTATAAGTCACTTACACCTATGGTGTATGTGCCTTGGCAAGTTGTACACCCAACTTCCCGACCACGTCTTTATCCCAATTCCCGTTTAATAGTTTCGTATCCTAGGTTCAATGGCGATGGATTACCCTTTCCTTACAAGTCATATATTACTCTTATAATTATTCTTTATGACTTGTACAACATTATACTTGACACGACTCCACCCAACGTATAATTATTTTCCCATTCAAATAATTATACTTAGGATCTTTTCGCTCAATATAAAGTGTTCTCTTATTAACCGACCCGACTTACTTTGCCACATATTTATTTTCCCATTTAAATAAATATGCTAAGTCTTTGTCGTTTGGTAACATAATCTTAACGCCCGACTAGACTTACCACACCGTACATTTATTTTCCCATTTAAATAAATGTACTAGAATCTTGTCGGTATTCACGTGTTCGTAGATATATCTCATCTACTCGTCTCGGTTTTCCTTCTCGCACATCTATTTCCCATTTAAATAGATGTACTAGAATTCCGTCGGAAACGAGTATATGTACATATATCGTCGCGTGGATACTACTTGTTAAGTTCATGTGTCGTTTAGCGTTTTTAGTTTGTTATGTTATGCTTCTCCTTTCCCACGAATATTGTTACTACACTTAGGAAAGTGTTACGCACGTTTCACCCTTGTTATATATATTTTATTTCCGTAAAATATATATGCATATTTTTATCTCGACGTAATAAGTCCGTTTACGTTGGTTCGTGTAACTAAGTTCGTTAGTTAGCGTTTTTCATATTTATTCCCGTTGCGCGTTCTTATGGAAGTATTGTTCCAACTTCCGATCCCGAACGTTTATTTCTCGGAAAAATATATTATGTACGTTTTAGTCCGACTCGTCCAACTTGTTACCAAAAACGTTTCCGATACTTTTATATTCCCATTTATATAAAAGTACCTTATTTTTGTACAAGTCTTCCCAAGTATTTATTTTATAAAATCTTACTTTATAAAATACTCGCGTTACTCTATTTATTTTTATAAAACGTCCATTTTATAAAAATATACTTTTTACTTGAAATGCCCAAGTAGGCTATTATTATTTACCAACTCAACCTTGTAAATCATTACTTACACTTTTTGACACCGATATTTCCATCTTTGTGTTTTTGGTCCAATAACTTTCTAAAATATTTATTTTAGTCCATTGGCTTCCAATGTTGTCATATTAGTCCTTTAATTTACACTTGTAGCATTTTTCACTAAATCTTTCAAGGTTATTATTTTTCTTCCACTTTAGTGGACTTTGAAGAATCCTTTTCACCATGTTTAATTGTTTTTACCTCTTTTTACTTCTAATGCTCTTTTAATCCATTCAAGGTATCAATAACATGTTTATTTCATATTTTTATCCAAAACATCAAACTTTCACTCATCTAAGTGAGTGGACTTTGAAGAACTAATTTTTCCATCTATGGCTTTCTAACCCATTTTAATACTTTTATGACTTTATTATATCATCCTAAGATGATTAAAACCACTTTTCATCATATTCAAGTTACTTTTCAAAATATAGCTTTTCTCATCTTCAATCATCCAAATATGTTCTTATTATTACACTTTCTTCAAAATACCACTTTTATTAATAATAAACTAAGATTTCATCACATTATTATTCTTTCATCTTCATTTTTAATGAAAACCCATTACTTCTTTAGAACTCATTTTTATTACCCACATTGTACAACTTGCTTCATAGCACAAAAACATGATATTTTAATTAATAAAACAATGCAAGACTTACAACTAGCTCAAGGCTAGGGAAGACAAAATCTTGGGTTTTGGATGTGGTTTAGTGTGTTCTTCCAAGTGGGTTATGCTCCAAGCTCTTAAACACACAAGAAGGGGTTTGAATGAGGATGAACTAGAGGTGATTTGAAGTAGTAAAAATTGAAAAAGAGATGTTGATGTAGGGGTGAAAACCCACGGCCACAAGGAGAAAAAGAGAAAGGATTTTTGTGATTTTTCTCTAATGCATCTCAAGGGATTATATGATCTTCTCAAATCTTCCAAGGATTATCAAATCTTGCTTGGATTGGTTAGTGAGATTATGGAAGGATTTGTGTTAGATTATGAAAAATCTATAAAGATATTAAGAGGGTGTTTGGGCCGAGTTGGAGAGAGAGGGAGGAGAAATGATTGGGTTAATTCCTTTATCCAATCTTTTTGCATGCACTCTCATCATTACAAATGATTTGGAAGGGATTTTAAAAAAAAAACTCAAGTGAACTCCACTCTAAGTGGCCCTTGGCCGGCCCCCCTATGGGTATTTGGTGGGGTCCACTTTGCTAATTAACTCTTCATATTATGTTTAAGCTAGTTCCTTCCGGGTACCGCCCGGGTATTTCTCGAATTTTCGTCGCGTTTACCCCCAATATTAAAATACCGTTAATATTCATAAAATTATGTCCAGTTAAATTACTGATAATTTATTTCGGTTTCTGTCGGGTGAATTTACGTGTTACGCGCGTATCGGGTGCGGTACGCGCACTTTATTCGTTACCGGGAGATTTGTGCAATAAGCTTTTACGTATGGCTTTGGGTTTCCAAAACTCATAATATTTTGTGAAAATATTATTTATTTTATATTCCGGGTGTCCGGTGTTCGTTTCTCTTATTTCAGTTTTACCGGGTAATCGCCAGTGTCCATACCGGATAGTTTTGTCTGCGCACGATCCTATCATGCTTTGCTATTAAACTCATGCATTCCTATGCATTATTTGGGAATTCCTATCTTTCTAAGGCCTCAATTAAATATTCAGCACATAATTACGGTTAATTACGTTAATCGCGTTTAATTAATTAGTACGGAATTACCTTAATTTTGCCGGTTGTTACATAACGACATGCTAATTTCCGGAAATTTATAAGTCTTTCTGAGACGAATTAAGTTTCCAAACATGAAGTTGGTTATTTATTCTATGAATATAAAGGAAAATATATATATATATATATATCCTAAAGTATATCTATTTTCTTTGCATCACTCAAATAATATTATTGGAAATCAAGTTCGAAGACTTGAGAACCCAGTAAAAATTTGAGAAAGTATGAAAAGGTACCATATCAATAGTATTACCACTATCATCTCTATTAAAGAAATTTGGAGAAGTTCGTGGACGATTATCATACTCAGTATCCTTAATCATTGAGTCACGAAATCTGAAACTTGTGACAATATGATAAGAGAACTTGATTTATAAAAGGTGTAATATATCATGAAGATAAATCACCATCTATAAATCGAGATTCTGCAGATCAGGCATGTCCATGGCAGTCTAGACCTCAAAAATCCGAAGCTCTTTATAACCAGATTCATATATATATATATACAGAATTGATTAAAAGATAGTAATCAAATCAGTATGTAGAATTCAAGATGGCTATATGTCCTCTATGCATTCCCTAGGTAAAAGAAATCCGGACCCTTATGAGAGGTATATCCGGACATTTCCACAGGATTCTGTGTAGAAACATATGATACTATAAAGGAAAAGACGCATTATCTAATGTTGGAGAGAATTTTTGTACTTTCTAGTATAGATGTTGCTAATACCTTGAGAATAGTATCAAGAGATCTTTTAGTTGGTCAACATAATATTTATGTTTTATTCGATACAAGAATAGCCTATTCTAAAGAGTACCTTATTAATAGATTGACTTCCTTTGGTCATATTCTAGTTATTTCGCATTGATAAGAGAATTCTATCGTTCGAATATACTATAAACATCCTACATGATAGGGATCATTTTCTAGTATATACTCGAATGTTTCCTGACAGGTCTCCTGAGATAGATTATTCTCAACATCACGAATTATTGTTCTTGGTTTTCATCATTCGAGTTAATTGCAAAATATTTAGTATAAGAGTTATTCATTAAGTCAATTTGATTCGATCGCAATCTGACCCTTTTCAATGAAAAGGTTTATCACGATCATTCCATACATAGAGAATATGTATTGAACCCTTTCCAGTGGGTGTATATATATATATATATATAACATTGACGAAGTATTCCCAGATAGTTCTCTTGACATTATATAAGTTTCGATTTACTGTCTTCAATGATCCTTGTTTCGTAAAGGATTCTATTTCATAAAATCCTTTGAGAATTATTTACGCGTCAATTATATTTCACTCAAATAAAGATGATTCTTCTTAATGACCTATTTTATACGATTATTCATGTGAGTTTTCTGCGAAGTTTAGTTTCAACCCGAATATTTAATACAGCTCGAAAATATCTACAGCTCGCTATTCTCGAAAATAATCGTTTATACTTATTAAACTCGAAGCAGCGGATAGATTATATGAAATAAATAGAAGTATCTATACCGTTCTACATAAGCCGATAAGTTATAGAAAATAATTTAAGGATTAATAAAATATCATGAGTTATATAATCGTATATGTCTACAGCGACCTGATAAGTGACGGCCCTATGATTATTTTCAGATTACATAATAAAAGAAATTTATCTAATAGAATTTTTAAAGAAAATCCTAGATATCTTATATTATTATTAATAATTCCAAGAATCAAACCATTCGATTTGGCTATAGAATATTCGTTATCAAAATGTAAAATATTTTAAGATAACGTGTATTATTATGAACAACCAGAGATAATTATAAGAAGTGTAATACACGTAGACTTAATATTTATCGAGTGATTATTAGAAAAGGATTAAGATATAACGATATCTTAATACCACCAGAAAGTTTATAATGGATGCGGCCAAGGGATTGGCCAAAGATAAACGATATTACCAGAAACCAACAAGAATAGAAAGCCATTTAGAGTTTTTATAAGCTTGATTTATATAATCGCTAAGAGGGGACTCTAGAATTAAGCATTTACCCTATGCTTATAGGTTTAGAATTTATTATCAGAAAAATAAGTGGGGACAATTTCTATAGGTTGGGGAGAATCTAATAATAAGTATTATAAAGATTATCAGGAATAATAACTAAAGGATATTTATTAAACATTAGAAGACTATTCAAAACGAATCTCGAGGACGAGATTCATATAGGTTGGGGAGAATGTAACGACCGAACGAATAAACCTTTTATAATCTATAATTAATTAACGTCTAATATTAATTAAGCTAATCCGGCCCAATGGAACCGTCCCAATAGATCAAGCCCACTCGATAATAATATAGGCCCAACACCTATTAACTTAATAATTGGACTTTAATAGTGAAAGCCCAACATCACCCTTTGGCCCACAAGTCCATTCAGCCCAATACCCTTTGGCCCATTATGGTTATTTGGCCTATTTAATGTTTTAAGTTTACTAAGCTTATCTGGCCCAATACCTAAAGCCCAAACCAACCGCCCTTCTTCCTGCTGTCTTCCTACGCATACATGCATACATACTTGCACCACCTTCCTTCATTATATACACTGAGTGAGAGAGAGAGTCACGTAGAGAGAGCTCCGGCACCGGTCATCTTCCCCGGCGCCGGTTATCCTTCTCCGGCGAACATCACCATAAGAACCTTCTTGATAAGTCTTCTTCTCCGGTCACCCTTTTTCATTGGTGACCGGGTCTTGATCATCACTGACAGTCAAACGTATAGCCAACCCCCTGTTTCGTCTAATCATCATCATCAGTTTAGTTTATCATCACCTTCGGGTTCCCATGACACCAGTTATCATCCTCATCAACCTCACACAACCAACACCCGATTAACTCTATATCGTTAATAATTATAAACCGTACCTGGTTCCAAACATCCCGATAAACAACCATCCTCAGCTGACCTTGGTTAGTCTCACCGGTGACCGGCTCTGTTATAGAACTCCAGCTTAGGTTGATCTTCAGTGGTGACAGACAACCACCATGATAACAACCATCTTTATAATCAGCTACATAACCTCCTGTTCGAACCTGTTAGTATATAACCAGTCATCACCCGTTAACCTATCTTGTTCCCACCAACCTCCGTTACCGGTTATATATATATATATATATATACACGTTGATATATTAAAACAGAGGGACGATATATCTTCGTTACCCAAGATCCGAGTTACTCGCCGGCTATTCATCTTCTCCGACCTACTATCCGGCTACCACTGTCGTCTCCGGTGACTTTACGCACTGTTCCGACTGTTGATTGGTTCCATACCGGGTTGAGTTGTTCACCCGGGTAAAGTCTGTTCCGATAATACATCCTCGCTGGTTGTCTTCTCCGGTCACCTGCTGTCATCGGTGACCGGTTCCCGGTGGTTCCATGTAGTTCCGGGAAGTTATATGCCGTTCCCGGTGGTTTCAGGTGGTTCCAGGCGGCTTCATGTTGTGTCTCAGCAAGTTCAGCGGAAGTAGTTCATGGAGGTTGTAAACTGGTTGATTCAGCTTACTCCTGGAAACTAGAAGGTTACTAATTATTAACCCGACAATATTAAATGGAATAACGATAATAAACCAAGTAATATATATATATATATATATATATATATGTATACAAGAATATATAATATTAAAATAGAATATAAAAGAATATAATATACTAAAGGATTATCCCTGACGTTATCACGTGCACAAGCCTTGCACGCGCTAATGGTGATAAAATATAATAGGTACAGTTTATTGGAGATTATATCGTTAAGGAATAATCTACAGGATCTGGGAGAATATAATAGAGGTGAGTACATGACCCTTTCCCTTAAAAGCATTTGGGCTGATTACATGCTTGTTTAGTCGTTATCAAGTATTTTATACGGTTTATATTATAAAAGTGTTATCGAGTTGTTAATAGAAATAATAGAACTCGGTCGAATAGAAACTACGTAGGATGGATCCATTCGGTATCATAGAGTATAGCCTGGACCAATTAGAGGTTACGGGACCATTATAATCGATCTATATTCCCGGGAATATATTTATCTAAACCAATTAGAGGTTTAGAACCACAATAAGCATTTGTATGGTGCTTCATCGATAATATATTCCACCTTAGAATGACCGAACTTTATAGAAAGTGTTGTATGTTCGTTAAACTCGAGTTATTATTATTGTATGTTTAAATTCGGCATGTCTCACTAGTATGAAAATACTAATGTACTTTAAGCATGTGGTCAGGTACTTATATGAAGTATTAAAGAGCAAGCCGAAGAATAGAAGATCTGGATAAGAAGAGGATACTATGGTTACATTTTAATCCAACTTAATGTAATCATTACCATTAAACCTGTTAATGCTAATCCGCTGCGCCACCTGGGTCGTTACAGAAGAGGTGTGGAATCCATATAGAGGGAGAAGAGGGTGACTAGGGAAGAACAGAGGAGAAGCCGGCTGGTTGCAGCGGTGGCTATCGGAGAAGAAAAAAAGAAGGAGCCGGCTGGTGGTGCAGCGGCGGCAGGTGAGGAATTAGGGTAGGATCTTTTTAGAAGGCTGATACCATATTGGTAATTGGCGTATGAATTGCCTGTTCATTCTATTGATTTGTCCCACATAAATAATACAAGTTGACTCCTTAATTATAGGAGATAATAATTACAATTCAAACCAATTAATTATTTACTAAATATACACATGTGTCAACAGTAGGCATGCAATATTTTCAAACCGTCGAGTGAGTTCAAAACTGGTTATTTCATTATGTGTTTCATTTTTAGTTTATCCTTTTTTTTTTGTGGCCTCACGTTTTTTTTTCTTTTATGGTTTTTTACTTACGTAAGGTTTTATGTGGTTTCGTGTTGTTTTGAGGCCTCACGTTTTGTTTATGTTTTAAAGTTCTATTAACCTAAGCTTTTTTTTTTTTTTTTTTTTTTTTTTCGTGAATCTGCAACGCATGCGATAACTTTTTCTGCTGTTTCGTTTTTTTATATAAGGTTTTAAATATTTATAGTACCTAGACTAATACTCCATTTTACAAGTTTTACAAATTAACCCATAAGTTTTTTAATGTTCCAATTTTACACATGTATCACACGTAATATACGTTTTTAACATATTATTTCTCCAATAACTTTCATTCGCTGATTTTTTTTTCAAAGAACTACTTTTTCCTTAACCTCCTTGAGTTTCTAAAGTTTTGGTTTTGCCCCTTTCGTTCATTTACTTTAAAAACACTAAGTATTTATGTGTGTATTTTAGTACGTGTCAACATCAATTCAAGTTGATGTAAACTTTTAAACGAGTCAGCTCAAATATAGTACATTTTCATGTTTATTTTATATATGTTTCTAATTGGTCTACGTTTCATTGCAAATTTTGTTCCAAACAAGAGGGGTTAAACATAACACATTTTCATTTGACAGTATAAATTCAAGTTACTCTATGTTTCGTCCCCTTGCAACACAAGCCAAGTAAAATTACAGTTATACTATTATTATTTTTATATATTTATGCTGAAAACAATAGTCGTTGATGTTTTACACCTCCGAAGTTCAGTCCTTTAATTTTGCAAAACACTCATTTTCCTCATTGATGTGTGTTTTCTATTTTTCCTTTTGTGGTTACTATATTTTTTAAACCTATAATAAGCCTCTTTTTTTATTACATATGTTAGTTATTTCTTTATACACGTTATAGGATTTTTTTTGTACGTTACGTTTAGGGCTGTAAACGAACCAAAGGAACACGAACAAGGCCTTGTTCGTGTTCGTTTGTTAAGGAATTAACGTGTTCACGAACACTTACCGAACGAGATTTTTTGTTCGTGTTCGTTTGTTAAGAAAATAACGTGTTCACGAACTGTTCATGAACACTTACCGAACGAGATTTTTGTTCGTGTTCGCTTGTATTATTTGCTAAATTTAGGTGTCGACCAAAAACGAACACAAATAAACACAAATGAATGTAAAGGAACACAAATAGGCATTACTGAACAAAATCGAGCACAAACTAACACATTAAATTCTGAAAATTCCCATTTTTCATCGCTAACATTGTCCGCCCAGAATATACTAATCTAATTACCCAAATATACGTGACATAATCTTGATCACATAATGTCTTATAAAAACACATAGATATCATATTAAACTTGAAATCCTCGTTTAATCCACCAAAATAACAGTTAATCAAAATAGTTAAAGTAATACTAATATGTGATACACTAATATTCTACCACTGGGAAAATTTGAAATACTTAAATTAAATATAAAAAATTAAAAACCCCAATGAACTATCAAACAAAAACAAACATACACGAACACGTTACCGAACGTTCACGAACATAAACGAATGAACACGCCCTCTGTTCATGTTCGTTTGTTTAGCTAAACGAACGGAATTTTTTGTTTGTGTCCGTTCATTTATTAAACGAACGAACACAAACGAACTTCCCGCCGAACAGTTCACAAACTGTTTGCCGAACGTTTGGTTTGTTTACAGCCCTAGTTACGTTATAGTTGTACGTTATAAATTTGATTTACTTTATATTTTGATTCAACCGCAATGCTTATATAAGTTACATTGAGTTGAACCGAGTACGTCGAAACATTGTTTTCATATAGTTAATGCATAACACAATACTGGGATTAATTCATTCGACATTTGCAACGGGCCCGCGGTGCATCGCACACGGGTCATATTACTAGTTAGTGTTGAAAGACAAAATCTTAACTTCAAATAGTTGAACATATTGTTATTTAACAAGTTACCTACCTTTTGTAGGAAATAGAGTTCACAATTTTATTAAATTAATAATAAAAAGAAATAATAACGATACTCTCGTTATTCGTAGGAAATAACATAGTACAATACCGATTACAAAACTAAATGTAAATGAAAATAAAAACAAATACATATACCGAATCTTGATCCAAGTCGAATACTTTACTAAACTTCAACCGAACCATCTTGTGTAGCACTCCGCTGCAAGAATAACAAAGTTGTTGTATACGGTTTTTGGTTGAGGATCGTGTTTGACACGGGGCCCTTAAAACAGATTCCGTGCCTCCTCTCAGACGGTCTGTTTCCCAGGGTACAACAACCGGAACAGTAGTCGTACTGCCGGGAATGGTCTTGAGCCCGAGATTCTACCGGATGTAAAGTATGTTTATAGAAAAATAAAGTTGTCATATTAGAGAAAATCATTCTCTCGTAATATGGAAGAAACCAATTTGTGAATCTATAGAGAGTTTATCTAGAACTCTACTTCTCTCTCACTGTTGAACGTTCATATCAACATATATATTCACAAGACAATTGAAACATTATTGCCCTTAATTATTGTAATTAACAAGATTATCAATCTTGTAATAAATAATAATAAATTGCAATAATCATGGATTTAAATGGTTTGACTGTAACTCCCATATTCTATTTATGACGAGTTGAAACAGTCCAAGGACCTGAAACCGACACGAGTTGAAACAGTCTTTTCTAACAACCCGAGACTGTGTAGGAACTGACGCACTAGCCCGCGTTTGTATGCTGCGCGCAGAACATGATGACGCGCGCTGACCAGGGCGCTAGGCACTACCTGGTCATGTGTGCACTATATTCATTGCGCACATAACGCTATGTCATCCGCGGATGACGACTCGTATCATATGGAACCCGCCACGCGAACGTCACGTGCGCAGACCTGAATGCCATCTGGTCCTGCGCGCCACTAGTAGTCTTCCGCCATGTACTAGACCACGCGCACGAGGTCAAAAATACAAAGGCGGCTTGCGGCGATGCGAAGTGCAAAGTGCGCCAACAAAGCGCCCATCTCCCACGCCACGCGCGCATGTGCGAGTGCGAGTTAAGGGTGCTTCGCACCCTTTAGGGTCCCCACTAGTGTTTGGCTCATGCTAAACAATATACAAGGCGTGCTCCTCCTTATAACCACTTTATGTTTTGTCATCCCACCAATGTGGGACAAAACTTAATCCATTTTCTCATCTTTGGTTGTTCCAACCTACAACTTTCAAGCTTCGATATCTCATTCATCTTAGCTCTATTTTGGACGTGGTTTGATTCGTTGTGATACTCTCACAATATAGTACACAAACCCAGAAATAATTATTTATATATCACATATATAAATACATTTATTTGAGTCCAATATTAGTGAAAAATCAATTTCCACTACCATTTTTCCAACAATCCCCCACATGAATGGAGATCGATTAAAAACACACAAATTTCCGATGTAACCTCGACGGTTGAGTCTTGCATAGGATAGGTGGGTGTAAGCCTTTGAACCTTCCCTTGTGAAGCATACTTAGCTTACTAGCTGTCAATATGAACTTGATGTCTTTGAATTGACGGCTGTTTGTGTAAACGACAATATACGTTCACACAAGACTCCCCCTAGCCTGGCCATCCCCTCATTATCGTGTCCAATAATGGTCATGGAACACTTTCCTAGTTCTGCGGGAGCTCTAGAAATTGTGCCCCACAATTTCATTCGAAGCGACCACACTTCTCTCCAACATAGGTGATCTTAAATCATTAAAAGCATTATGGTGTACTATGATTTACACTAATCATCAAACCATATATTATGCTTAACCTCTCAACAATGTCACTGGATATTATAGGAATGGACTAGGACGTATTTAAACACCCTTTTGTAGTTTAGGGGGATATGTATATAACCATATATATATACTAGCTTATATATAAACATATATCTTAGCTATGCCCCCACAGTGACTGCTCGTCGGTTCATGATTAAGTTGTCCTATTGAACCTAGATCTTGGGATCTCCAGTCAACTAGGTTAGGTTTCCCTCATGTCCCTTTTCTTTCACGGGCTTTAGTCTCATTCCATACAACTTCATCTCTTATCAACCATTAGGTTGTTGGATCCATCTTGCATTGAGATAAGTTGTTCTAACGTGTTCTTGACTCGCTGGTCAATTTGCCATCTTGTCAATTCGTAAGACTTATAACATGGGATCTAAACATAGATCTAGTAGGATAGGTAGGTGTTACCCTTTGAACCTTCCTTTTCGTCTTTAGAATGACATGAAACTCAATTCATGGCTAAACACGTTTCCATGCCTTTGGTGATGTGATTCAAAGTTAGCTAGACTTTGAATCTTACCAATTGGCATTTGAGTCCAATCAACTCGATTGACTGACTCCATTTTCAAATGCAAGCCACCCCCACATTTAAGTGTTATTGGATAATATCCAATGGGGTGATGAAAGGTTCTCCCTTTCGTATGAAGTTTGAGAAACCTTCTCAATACCATTTTTACATCCCATACGGGTTGTTTCTTAAATGGCTCTTCCCCCCACATTGCTTGCACTTTGAATGTTTCATTAACAAGTATTAGTCTAGCATGCTTTAGACTCCAATACTCTAGCATGTGAACAGAAGATGCATCATTCTGATTCTTCACAGCCTTAAGAGATAACGCAATATCTCTTTCAAACATTCACATCTTAGTTTGACACAATAATGAAATTTTGTTTTATAACTCCAAAACCTCTGTTTTAGGAATGTCACAAAACATAGTTAATTTCATCTATTAAGATCAAAACTCATTTTGCCTTTAATCTCCAAGGCTTCACCATTGACTCTTAAGAACTTAAACATAAGTCTCAATCTAAGTCACTTTGATGAACATATTCATCATCAACAAGATGAACAATCCTAGTATAAAATCACTAAAGTCTTGAGACAAAGTCAATTAGATTGACACTCAAAGACATAGCATTCACATATGCGCCTAAAGTGATATATACATTTCCATGTTGTTTTGTTAAAACCATGTATTGGGGAAGTCTCCCAAAACTAAGGACAAATCCTCCACATAGGTCAAACAACATTGATGGTTGTAGAAACATCTACACATCCATCACTATTGTAATTTCTTACAATAAATTTAGCAAAATTTATTAAAGAATTTACAATCTTAACATATATTTCTTTCATATGTTATAGTCATCGAAAATTCACAAGTGTGTATTTCCATGTTGATGCTCTCAACATTAGATGACATACCTCGTTTTCGTGTATTTAATCTCAATACACTTGCCACGTTTGTCATGATTCACTCATCATGTTGTACGTTTGATGTTTGGTATGTGACTTATTGCATAAGTCATGATCACAACCCGCTCATTGTGTTCTTGCAAGACACTCCTTGCATAACCCGTTAAATAAATATCCTTATTAAATTCGTCGAAGGGAAATCGTCAAAGAGAAAAAAAATACCATCATCAATTTCCTTTTACATTTATCGTTTATTATATTTTAAATCACCTGATTATTAAAAAAAATAAACGATAATCCAAAAAATATATATATTACATTACAAATATATTTTAACGGATTCATAAGGATATATAGACATCAAATCTCAAAGTGTTATTCTATTCTCTTCAACACTTTATCGTTCGGCGAAATAATCCCAATTATATCATCTTGTGGCATGTTTCGAGGTACTCCCTCAATACATTGTTCAAAACAATAAGCTTGTTTATAATTAACTACTCACAAGTAGTCGAACAAGTATATATGTCAAAAACAACATCGGGTTGTTTTTCTTTAAATAGTCTCTCAAGACTATTATATGGTTCAAAACATGATACTTCTCACACAAGTATCGAACTGATTGCAAAATCATGTTTTATTCGTTTAAAACATTTCTTGTTTTTGCAACTGTTTTAAAAAATTAAACTATATATGTTTATGCTTTGATTACAGATCAAAACCATAAACTCGAAAATAGTTTTATTACTTAAAACCGCATCTAACTCGCTCGTTAGAAATAAAATGATTACCAATCATCTTAATTAGTTTATCATAGTTAACCCGATTCTAACTCGCTCGTTAGAAAATAAACGATTATAAATCGTGTATATATGGTTTTTATGATAAATCTTTTCTAATTCGCTCATTAGAAACTATACGTGTACCAAATATTATAAATATTCGGTTTCAATATTTCTAACATACTTGTTAGAATACAAACGATTATGCTAATCGTTATATGGTGTTTTGGTTATATAACTAAACCGTTTCTAACACGCTTGTTAGAAATAAACGATTACCAAAATCGTTTCACAACTAATTGGTTTATATATATACAACCATTTCTAACACACCCATTAGAAATAAACGATTACAAGACCGTTTAACATTTTATTGGCTCATATATAAATATAATAAACCGTTTCTAACATGCTCGTTAGAAAATTAAACGTCTAGCTTGTTCGTTTTTACAAAAGCATCAATTTCTAACACGCTCGTTAGAAAAAAAATATAAGTGTAAAAATAACTTATGATTTTGTAAATACTTATTTCTAATATGCTCATTAGAAATGTTTGATGACACATTATTCTTTCAATGTCGTCAATTCTAACACGCTCATTAGATATACATGTTTCAACAACTTGTTATTTACATAAGAAATTTCTAATACGCCCATTAGAAATTTAAATGTTTTCAACATTTTGAAACCAATAATATTTTACTAAAATAATTACATTCTAACACGCTCGTTAGAAAATACGAATGTTCTAAACCTTATTATTTACAAAAATAATATTTTCCAACTCGCTCGTTAGGAAAATAAAGGTTACAAAACTTATTATTTTAGAATAATTGTAATATCTAACATGCTTGTTAGAAATTATACATGTTTTGAAACTTATTATTTTACAAAAAATAATTATTATTTCTAACACGCTCGTTAGAAATAAACATGTTTCAACACATTGGATAACAATCACTATTTCTCCAAATAATGATCTCTAACACGCTCGTTAGATCGAAAACGTACACCAAACGTTTCTATATGGGTTACCAAAATATTTTCTAACACGCTCATTAGAAAATGTTTTACTAAAATTAATCTCTAACATGCCCGTTAGAGCTAATCTCTAGCAAATATTTTTCATGGGTTGACAAATATTACGTCTTTTCTAATACGCTCATTAGAAAAATTAGTATTTGAAAACGTCTAAATACATGTTAATATTTGTTAACACTTCGGATTATCGAAACCCGACACAAAAAACCCATGAAACTGAAAACTTGAATCAAAACTTTTCGTTTTGTAAACACGGTATTTCGGGTTAAAGATTGTACTCCAATCATACATATTAATCCGATTTGTACGAAATATATTTCCAAAAAAATATTTATTAGATTTTAACAAAATCCCAATTAATATTTTTATACTTTCGTGAACCCAAAAATCCTTTAATAAGAAGGTTTTTAGATTGTATCAACAATCTACACGAAAGTCTGTTTTAAGATTGTAGGAAATAGAGTTCACAATTTTATTAAATTAATAATAAAAAGAAATAATAACGATACTCTCGTTATTCGTAGGAAATAACATAGTACAATACCGATTACAAAACTAAATGTAAATGAAAATAAAAACAAATACATATACCGAATCTTGATCCAAGTCGAATACTTTACTAAACTTCAACCGAACCATCTTGTGTAGCACTCCGCTGCAAGAATAACAAAGTTGTTGTATACGGTTTTTGGTTGAGGATCGTGTTTGACACGGGGCCCTTAAAACAGATTCCGTGCCTCCTCTCAGACGGTCTGTTTCCCAGGATACAACAACCGGAACAGTAGTCGTACTGCCGGGAATGGTCTTGAGCCCGAGATTCTACCGGATGTAAAGTATGTTTATAGAAAATAAAGTTGTCATATTAGAGAAAATCATTCTCTCGTAATATGGAAGAAACCAATTTGTGAATCTATAGAGAGTTTATCTAGAACTCTACTTCTCTCTCACTGTTGAACGTTCATATCAACATATATATTCACAAGACAATTGAAACATTATTGCCCTTAATTATTGTAATTAACAAGATTATCAATCTTGTAATAAATAATAATAAATTGCAATAATCATGGATTTAAATGGTTTGACTGTAACTCCCATATTCTATTTATGACGAGTTGAAACAGTCCAAGGACCTGAAACCGACACGAGTTGAAACAGTCTTTTCTAACAACCCGAGACTGTGTAGGAACTGACGCACTAGCCCGCGTTTGTATGCTGCGCGCAGAACATGATGACGCGCGCTGACCAGGGCGCTAGGCACTACCTGGTCATGTGTGCACTATATTCATTGCGCACATAACGCTATGTCATCCGCGGATGACGACTCGTATCATATGGAACCCGCCACGCGAACGTCACGTGCGCAGACCTGAATGCCATCTGGTCCTGCGCGCCACTAGTAGTCTTCCGCCATGTACTAGACCACGCGCACGAGGTCAAAAATACAAAGGCGGCTTGCGGCGATGCGAAGTGCAAAGTGCGCCAACAAAGCGCCCATCTCCCACGCCACGCGCGCATGTGCGAGTGCGAGTTAAGGGTGCTTCGCACCCTTTAGGGTCCCCACTAGTGTTTGGCTCATGCTAAACAATATACAAGGCGTGCTCCTCCTTATAACCACTTTATGTTTTGTCATCCCACCAATGTGGGACAAAACTTAATCCATTTTCTCATCTTTGGTTGTTCCAACCTACAACTTTCAAGCTTCGATATCTCATTCATCTTAGCTCTATTTTGGACGTGGTTTGATTCGTTGTGATACTCTCACAATATAGTACACAAACCCGGAAATAATTATTTATATATCACATATATAAATACATTTATTTGAGTCCAAAATTAGTGAAAAATCAATTTCCACTACCATTTTTCTAACACCTTTTACATAGTTGTTAATTGCCCAATGGCGGCTTTGTATTTTCTATCAGATACTGTTAATTAATCCAGTATTATGGGTTTAGAGCTTGAGTGTTTAGGATTACCTGTTGTTCTTTATTAATCCAACTATAATGACAATGAAATATGTTGTTTAAATAAGCGGTTGCATTCTCTAGCGGCTTGTAGTTAATGTTTTATATTACATCAAACAAAAACACTTGGTACGTTTATTTAATAGAAGCTTAGGTGCAATCCCAAATACATAATAAATAATTAGTTTACATATATTATATAAGACTCCCTTATTTCATCAAACTTCAAAAGCTTATTGAGTACATATAATATAATCCACGATCAACTTTTCATGGAGTAGTGATGCCTGCAAAAATTGAAACACATACAAAAAATTAATATTAATAATAATAATAATTATAAATACAAATCACAATCGGTAAAATACAAATCAAGCTTTTAACACTTACTTCCACACTTGAAATGATGAGGAACTCTTCTACCACATCTTTCGACTAGCCGTATTGCTCGATTGATGTCCCCGATCATTGCAACGCGTTCGGGTGTGACAGCGGGACATATGCACTCAGCGTGGCTAACCCTCGCACGTTGGCAACACTGTGGGGTCAGAATCCATCGATAAATAATCGAACTGCAAGCTTTTACTGCTAACTGTCTCTCTTCATGGCACTCGGCTGCACTTAGCCCTGCGCTTGTTGGGAGCTGCCATGATATGGCTAGCACCATCACCATGACCACCATCATGTTAGTTGCATGACCACCCATCTCTTTAGCGTATGTTATTGTTTTGGTGAGTATGTGCTTTATATAAAGGCGTAATGGGCAGTGTGTAGCTAGCTACAAATAGAGGAGAACCACACAGTTTTTGATACCCATAATATCTAAGTCTATATTGCTTACTTTATCCCCTTACTAGATTTTTTTTTAATGGGGTAGTAGATTTTAATAATCCAAACTTTTACCAATTGGCCGACAATAACCTTTAATAACTGAGAACTAACTCAGTTAGTGGATGCTGACGTGGCATGTCGTCAGCGTCCACGACATCATCCACGTTAGGGTCTACGTCAACATCCACTAACTGAGTTAGTTCTCAGTTAACAAAGGTTCATTGTCGGCCAATACATTGAAAGTTGGGATTGCTATTGTGAATTTTTAAAATACAAATTATTACCGGTTAATAAGTGAAAGTTTGGATTATTAAAATTCAACTTTTTTTATTATTTAAAACTTACAAAATCTCCCTAGGAATTAAAATGTGTTAATTAACAAATAACAATGATAAAAATAAGTATGTTAAATAGAGTTTTCAATGAGGTGTTAAATTAAAATAATATAGATTATAAGTATTAACGATAAGTAAAGTCATAACTAATTAAAAATAATTTATATTACTTGATTAACTTCATATTGAAAAGAAAATGTCTTGTAAGAAAAAAAAAAGAACAAGTTTAAACTAATAGAAAATTTTCATTTAATAATTGTCTTTAATGTTAAAGAAATTATTAATTTATTGTAACACCCCTAAACTAGTTAAATAAATGAAAATGGTAATTCATTTTAAAACATATCTTTTAAAGCAAACCTAAATTACCATGAAGGATAATTTTGATATGTGTAAGGTATATGTAGGATGAATTTATATATGTGTAAGACTAACCTATGGTAATCTTGATATGTATGATACACGTAAGATAATTCTAGGATGCATTTTGATATGTGTTGAACAACTTTTGATAATGTGTAGAATAAAACGTTATTGAGTAATTAATTTAAGATAACAATTAATGGAATAAAAGTTAAAGTATTTATTGTTTTACTATTATTTATTTTTTCTTTTTATTCTCAATTAAGTATATCTTCTCATTGATCCTTCCCTAATTTCATATATACCAGGACTCTATATTTTAAAAATAAGAAACAATACAATGATACATACTACACAAAGACATTTAATTAAGGTTAGAATTTAAATACACTATAAAAAAAATAAAATTCAAAGCAGCAGTAAAGACTACCACTCACAAAAATGATAATTCAAACCTTGAAACGAACTTTAGAGAAGCAACTATTTTTTTTTGATAATTGATTCCGTAAAAGCCTCTACTGTATTACTGTAATATACATAGTATTAATTTACAAGTGGTTTGTGTTTTATGGTGTTTTACATTGTTGAAGAAACAAAAGGCTACAACTGGTATGATACAGGTTAACTACAAATATAATGTGGTGTTGGGGTTGTTGTATACCTTGTTTGCTACAAGTTTATAATCCTTGTTCCACACGTACAGCTCGAACCGAACCTGAAAGAGTAACAAAAATGGGCAAGGCAAAAGGAGGCGACCGCCTGAAGTATAGAAAGACTCGTTATGGCAAACACAAAAATGTGGTTTGGGTAACGCTTGTAAATGTACAATAGTTTGTATGCTGTCAATCTTGTGTTCATTGCAAGGATGGTGATCCTCCTATTTATAGAACACAAGGTAGGCCAAACATCATTAACACATAACCACGACGATAAGCTTGGGCCCAGGTTATGGGCCTACCTCATTTTGGCCCAATTATTAGATTTGGATTGGACAAATTGAGATGCAACTAAATGTAATAAATGCTAAGGAGAGAAAATAGAATACCGCCCTGCCATTGGTCCACGTGGCGTGTCGTGATTGGTTGCAGCCACTTATCTTCTTCCTATGTCAGTCGTATCTTCTAGAAGGCGTCTGCTGTGATGATGTGGCAGAAAGGCTGAAAAGTTGTCAGTGCAGCCAAGTAGGAGCACTAGGGGAGCTGATCCTGAATTGAGCATCGCCAGCACCATCTGGCGCATTGTACTGGCGCTCTGGCGATGTGACTATCCCGCGGATGATTTAGACTTGAGCTGTTTTGACAATTCTGCGCAGGGAGTTGATCATGCGCCGTATATGCTCCGCCTGGTGTAGTGGTGTTTGCTGATTTGTGGGCCAGGCAAGGCCTGACTGTATCAATACTTTGTATTTTTCGTAATTGTGGGGTAGGGTTGCTATCCGCGCTGGGATTTTTGGTTCCCTACCCTTTCAATTATGCTTAACAAGTGTTTTGTGCATGAAAGGGTTGTACACCATGCTTTGTAGTTTGTACTATAATTTGTTTTTTCTTTTCTATTTTACTTTTAATCCTAATAGTTTTTATCTTTACATTTAACCCCTACACTTTTTTTACTTTGAACTTTATCCCATGTATCTTAAATATATTTTTAGTTTTATGTTTCAATCCAAAATTTTCGAGTTGACCCGCCACTACGTGTGTATTTTTTTACCTCTGAGTTGACACACAACGTTTTTACCTCTATTTTTTCCGTCGAACGGTTACGTTGTGTTTTAAGTTTCGGTCTAATTTTTGCGCATTATCACATCTTAACGAGCGTGCATGGTTCACCGTTTTTACGTCTACTGTTAGTTGCATTTTAGACATATTTTATCATCTTTTTAGTAGTTTTAGCGTTTTTATGCATTTAGGTTGTATATATTGCATCATCTTTCGTGAAATGCATATTTTGGTGGACGGAATCTACTTTGGTTTATTTTTGGTTGATTTTGTAGGTGTGGAAAGAAGTAGAGGGGGTTGAATTAAAAGAATTTGAAAAAAAAAGTGATGATAACAAATGGTGAGCTTTTCGCGGGGATAACTTTAGAAAGAGGGCTGGACATTTTGTTTGAAAAAGATTAATCATTCATATCATCTTGAACGGCTAGTGGACGACAGAGGAACAGATTTTCGAACAAGAAGAAGATTGAAGGCACTTTATTTTTGGAGCATTAAACACAATTTAGTATTTTTACTTTGGTAAGCTTTATTTTAATGTTTAGTTTTATATTTATTTTGATTGATCTAGCCGTCATGTCCGGCTAGAACCTTTTAATTCCGACATTTTGGTATATTTTCTTAGTTTTGATTCGAAAACTTGTGTGAAACTCTTATGAGATCTAATTTTTGAATGGTTTGTTTGGTTAATTCTTGATTTTATACCTTTAGTTAATATATTAGTTGGTTGATAAAAATGGCGACTTTGTTAATCAATCTAATAGTGTTCATCAATTTATAACATCTTAATAAGTTTTATATATTTGATAAAAGGAACAAATAACGATTTAGGTTTTTTTTATTATTTTTTTATTTTTTATTTTTTTTAAAGGCGAATTTCTTGCTCCTTGTGAGACTTGAACTCAAGACCTCACACTTTTAGTGTATTAAAAGGCTTTGCCTTACCACTGGACCACCAACCCCAATGTCTATGAATTTAAATTTGTTATAGAATTAAACAATATAACTAAACATTCCGAACGGCGTGAGTGTTTGGTTATAACCGATACTTCTATCATTGCAACCCGCACACTAAGATCCAAACAGCGTGAGCTTTGAGTAGCGGGTTGGCTCTAATCAACGAACGGCGTTTGGTTAGACTTTAGATAGAGTGGATGTTCGAACGGCGTGACGTCTAGTATTGATACAAACCGTTTAACTAAATGATCATTGCACCATAATTGTTAATGATAATAAGTCCGGGTCAAATCAAGAAACTGCCTGCCTTAGTGTTGGAATTAACTTTAATATCTAAATTTATCTCACAATTTAATTAACTTTTTCTAGTCATTTGTCTTACTAATTTTAGTTTTATTTTCATTAATTTAAACTATACCAACCCCCCCTTTTATATAGTCGTATTTGTGTGAAAAACGTTTTTGGTATAATTGGTTAATCTGTATCTCTGAGGACAAGAACCTTACTTTCACTCATACTAGTATGTTTATTATTTATTTATTTGTTGGATTCGACACCCAACATCTAAATTTCACTGAGTATTGTTATTTTCGTTTTTTATATATTTTATGAGTTTTTTTAGTGGTGTTAGTCGTTGGCAACAATATGACACCGATGCTACTAGGTACGATTTTATGCCATCCACAGCAACGCGCGGCGTTAATACTAGTTTGAATTTAATGAAAGAATTAAAATAGAGTTGTCGCTTAGCTTTGTAGCAACAAAATGGTACTCATTAACGACATTTGTCGAGTCATGTCATTGGGGTCGTCGGACAGTAAAGTTTGAAAATTGGGGTATTACTAACACTCCGTGACATTGACTTAACTATTCTTTCCTTATTTAGCGTGTAGAAAAACAAAACACTTTAAAAATCAATACGTAGAAAAAAAAAACACTTTAAAATCAAGACAATGATTATGTTTTGTAGTATATGTAACGAAGAATTGCATATTTCCCCTTAAAATGATTCTCAATTATGAGTTGCATGGAGTTTAGTTTTTTGATAAATATAACTTCTAAAACATATGGTACAATGCTTTAAAACATATTAGTTACTTTTAAACCCACTTTCTACCTTGACTATCAAATGACCTTAACTTTTTTCATACGCTAATATACGTGTTTTTTTTTTAAATTACACCATGAAAACGATTAATTATAGCATGGTATTGTTGTAGTTTTTTTTTTTAAATTAAAAAAAATGTTACGTGATTACATTGTTTGTGTTCCCAACCACATTGTCCTGGCACCCCCAAGTGTGTGTGCGCGCGCTTGGGTGTTAGCAAATGTGCATAAACCACATACATGTCCCTATACACTTAACGTATAATTCAAGTATGGTGATAAAGTCTTAGAATATTTATAAACACTGAATTCAAGCTATGATCAAGATCATCAATTGCAATATCCAAGCACAAGATTTCAAAAACAACATGACATTAATTACAACAACCATCATATGCAAGATTAAACAAGTGTTACATGTATAAATATTCATAGGTGAATGATCAAGCTATGTCAAATGATGAAGACTTGAAGATTAAGAATCAAAGGATTAAAGCTTCAAGAAACTGATTAAGAATTAGAGAAAAAAAATTAATCAAAGGTAAGTTATAATAAATTAATGTTCAATATAAAATGGTATTAGCAATGTCTCAATTCAACAAAACAAGTTTAATATCAATTTAATGGACTATGAACTTTTTGAAAATGCAAGAAGCTAATTGATTTCTTTCCATCCATTGATGTGATAATGATGGGAGACAAGGTATCACCTAAATTGGAAAGAATGGAACCATTATTTATCAAATCTAAACCATGCTTAAAAAGTAAACATTCAAAATTGATGGGTGTGAAAAAAATGTTGATAACCATTTATAAGGCTATATGGTGTGGGAAGGTTTTTCCCCAACTTTCCCAAGTGCCACATTAGCGTCACCTCATTTTTCCTTTTCTCTCCCTCAAACTAAGGAAATGGTTTCCCGCAATTCCCCTTTCCTTTTCTTTTATTTAATCTATTTAATATATATTTTATACTTTTAAAAAATACATTAATAATATATATATATACAGGGTAGAGTTCCTGTAAGAAAATTGGTTCGTGTGAGAATGATAAAAAAAAATGATATGTATACATCATTTTTTGACGTATTCATGATGTTTTGGATTGTTTTGCTTAGAAAAACACTAAACATAACAATTAATAACCGAAAACAATGTATTTTAGGCTTAAAACTTAAAACACTATGTCAAGAACATTTAAGCAAAGTGTTTCAAATCAATGCAAAACATCATTCTAAAATAAAAAAAAACATGATGGCTACATGTCAATTCTTAACCCTTCTCACACTTATCATACCCAATTTTCCTACATGATCCTCTACCTATATATATAGGGGGAGGATAAATTGAAAACCCACTCGAGTTAACAAAACTAAGAAAACCCTTGTAAAAACCATCTATTTTTTTTTTTGAAAAAAATACACAAGGTAACATACATGTATTAAAGCGTTTTGGGCCAAAAAAATAAAAAAAGCGCCGATTGGATATTTTTAAAAAAAATAAACAAAATTTACGCTGTTACATATGTAACAACTGATGTTACATATGTAACAACACAAACTTTGTTTATTTTTTTTAAAAAAATATCCTATCGGCGCTTTTTTTTTTTTTTTTTGCCCAAAACGCGTTAATACATGTATGTTACCTTGTATATTATTTACAAAAAAAATTACAAAATTTTAGATGGTTTTTACAAGGGTTTTCTTAGTTTTCTTAACTCAAGGGGGTTTTCAGTTTATAATTTCCCTATATATATATATATATATATATATATATATATCATTCTTCATCTTCCTTATCCCTATCTTCATCTTCAAGCTCATCCTCCGTCTCTTCATCTTCATCCCCTCCATCTTCAATAAACACCTTCACAGTCTTAATATATATATATATATATATATATATATATATAGGGTCAAGATTGTGTACAAAGTGTTTTTTTTTGTGAGAAGGACTAAAAATTGACACTTAGGCATCATTTTTTGAACTTAGTCGTGATGTTTTGGATTGTTTTGCCTATAAAAACACCAAACATAACAATTAAAACCCGAAAACAATGTATTTTAGGCTTAAAACTTAAAACACCATGCTAAGAACATTAGCAGTGTGTTTTAAGCGTTAAGTAGTGTGTTTTAGCTGTTTTTTAAATTTAATGACTATAATACATTGTATTGTGTTTTAGATTGTTGTGTTTGGTGTTTTTCAAGTTAAAACAACCTAAAAAATCATTCCTAAATCCAAAACATAATGTCTACATCTCAATTCTTAGTCCTTCTCACGAAATATGTCCTTTGTACAAGATCCTAAACCTATATCTATATATATATATATATGTATATATATGCATATATATTAGTCTTCATCTTCTTCATCCCCCCATCTCCAACAAACACCTTCACAGTATTCATATTTTTCATCCCCGTCAGATCTGCAACTTCATCGCCGTCACAACCACCATCTTTTTCACCTTCACCTTCACAGTCTTCAGATCTGCAGCTCCATCACTAGGGGTGTGCAACGGTTCAGAACCAGACCGAACCGGAACCGTTTAGTGATAAATATAAGAACCGGAACCGAACCGTATAAAAACCTACCGGTTCGATTTAGAACCAAGTTAAACGGTTCTTGCCAGAACTGGCTGTCAATTAAATCCTAAAACTAACAATTAAATCAAAGGCAACTTTAGTAAACTAAAGTGTGGTGTCCTACTCATATTACGGACCTATGATACATGTTTTGAAGTGCACAATATTAACCACATATATATGCAATGATTGTAATTTTGACACTACGAATGATATGTGTCATGCATTCCTAATGTCACATGTTATGCTACATCATTGTCCGATACACATTATAGGCCAACATGTGCACCTTATAAATGAATTTGTAAGCGTTGGTTCTCAGTTTAAGCTATTTTCATTCCTTTTATTGCACTCTATATGTTTTTTTTGTGGAAATTACATAATTCAAATGAAACTCATATCACAACAAGTTTGTTAGATATTATATAGTTAACATGACTTGAAAAGTATTCTTTATAAAGATTAAACTTGGGAATTGAAAATGTGGATAGTCGGTATACAAACTACTCAGAATAGCCCACTAAATTATTAGGGTTTTAAATATAATATTTAAAGTTTTAACCTAACCCAATTTTAGCAGTTCTTCAAACAGAACCGCGGTTCTGAACCGAACCGAACCGAACTGGGAATCGTTTTCACCAAATATTAAGAACCGGAACCGAACCCTAAATACAAGAATACTGTTCGGATTTAGCGGTTCTACGTCGGTTCTTTGGTTCTAGCGGTTCCGAACCGTGAATTGCCTAGCCCTATCCATCACAGTCTAATCTTCACCTTCATCTTCTTTATATAGAGTTTGAATTAAACAAACCCTCCAACGTCCGTATTTTCTCGACCAATCAAATCGTTCGTTACAATCGGTTGATTTTCACCGATATCACCGAAATTCTTTCGGGGGGGGGGGGGGGTCCCCTATGCATCGCACCCAGGGGCGATGCTTAGTTGGGGCAGGAGGGGGCGGCTGACTCCCCGAATTTTCGCGTAGAAGTTCCGATTATATAGTATTTGTATAGAAAATTTTGAAAACACCCCCCGAAACTGGTTTTCGACTCCCCGAAACTAGTGACTTCTGACCCCCCGGTGACTTCTGACCGCCCGAACCTTCGGGTCAAGCTTCGCCACTGACCGCACCGAGTGCCAAATCAGCACCCCGACCACATTCACCGACTCCACACCTTATAGTCTAATCGTTGCACACTTTTCAAAAATTAATAACCAACCAAAAGTTAAACATGTCCGTAAATTCATAATCATTTATACAAAGTACTTAATTGATGGATAAGATTTTAACACATACTGAAATGAAAGTTAAAACAACTATATTTTGCCATGTTGGTTACCTTTTAAGAAAAAAAGGACTATTACATTTTTATAAATAAATAAATAATAAAATCCATCTCAAAAAGAAAAAGACCTGAAGAAAGAAAGTAAGGGGGACGGGGCGCTACCAGAATTGATCACGGGTACCCCACTATCAGCACGGTAACACCACCGCCACCCATGCTGGTAGTAGTCCCATGAACCAAATCCTGGTTCTAGTTAACGGGCTGGTACCCGTGGTTTGTCTCTCCCCTTTTTGTCTTTTTCTCTATATTATTTCTAGTGGAGTGCTGCCTCCAAAAACTATTTTAGTGAAGTGAATCAGTGAAATGATGGGGCAATGCAAGATTGGTAGAAATCAGTGAAGTGAAATTTTTTTTCAGTGGAGTACCCCGTCCCCCCTAAGAGCATCTCTAATGCATCCATTTTTTAAATACTTACAAACCACATTAGGGTTTCTTCTATCCTTCAAACATAACTCTTTTTATTAATGTTACACCCACTTTCGAACACTTTTTTAATACGCACAAGCTAAGTTTCTTGTTTGTGTGTGAGGCGCCAACATTATTTGTATGCGTGCATCGGGATTTCTAGACTGACATCCTCCTACCTAAGTCCAGATGACCCCTTTGATGGAGCCGTATGGCCATGAGCCTCTGCTTTGCCGCATCATGTGTCCACTTTGGTCCTCTCTGCCATTGGAGATGCTTTAAGTACATTATAATTACAAAATAAACATGAAGCAAGTTTTAACAGATTGATTACAATTTTAAGCCTTTTCCAAAGTGGTCTTTGAATAAATCCTACAACCCTTGCAAAAGTTAGTTTTAATGATTGGTCGACCCGTTAAAAAACACTTTTATTTTTTCAAAAGAAGTTATAAAAAAAACATTCGCTCAACCCACTGAACCAGGTTAACAGCCTGATCCATATAGCCTATCCCCATACTCTATTGGCTTGCAAAGGATGAACCTGTCGACAAGGGTCCTTGGATCTCGGTGGACCAATATAGTTTCTTTTAGTAAAAGTTTTACAAAATGAGCCCCCTTGAACCACGAAAAGTATCATTTTTGCTACAGTTTGTAGGTTCTTGATTCGTTACATTTTCTAAAAAATTGTTCATTGTTTGTGAAGTTTAGCATTTCAAAGATTTTGGTTACCGTTTATTTTGGTAAGAGCGGGTGGAGTAGTCATCTTATTATCACACCATCACTAAATATTCAACAATCACATGTGTCATCACATTTTATCACAATTTACATTTTTTAAAATAAACTATAAATTTAAATAAACTAAAACAACAATTTTTAAAATTTAAATAAAAAAAATAAAATATAAATTAAAAAACGACAAAAACATTAAAAAAATAACCTAAAAGTTTTCGGCCCAACCCCACTTCGCACAAATTTCCCGGTTGCATTCAATGAGAATCGGCTTTATGGTTTTTCGGCATTTTCATGCGATTCCCTCATAACCTTCAAATCTTTATTTTTTTCCACTTCCGACAAATGTTTCATGACGGTGTTATCTCTTTTTTTAGTGTTGAATGGAAATTAGTTTTTTTTTTTTTTATTATTATAAACGGTCATATGACCTTTGGCGCCATTACAACTACTTTTGCATTTATTACGCTCGCGATGTACACCGTGAGCTGTGACAGATTTGAGCCATCACAAGCCACACGGGGCGGTGTTCATGATACTTACGGTTATTACGGACCGCCCCGTCCAACCTAAACAAGTTAAACATATTTATTAGGTGTGTTTCCTTTAAATCACACAAAACTAGTGAAAGCCGTCTACAAGTTTTTAGTTTCTGAACCTTGGTTGAACGTATTTAATTGAGATGCAAGTTCTTGGACTTCTTATTATTTGGGTTCATAGGTTTCACAAACAAAAGGTGAAATAACACTTAAAGCAGGAAAGCTATTCAAACCCAATTACATAATTAATAACTGCAACTTGTATACCAGCCTGTTTAGATAATCAACATGTGTTCCTGTCGTTTGCTTTTGACACATTTGGATCTCTAGCCCCTGAGGCAGTACGGTTTCTGAAACGAGTGCAGAAGGTGGTCCACAGTGACTCGCAGAGCCCTAAGAACCAAGGGTTTGTGTTTAGTAGGATAGGCTTTGCGATTCAAAAGGGGGATAGCGGCGCAGCTTGTTGCCCGTTTACCCACAATCTAAATGTAACTTGTTTTGTCTTGGTATGAAATAAAAAAAAAAAAAAAAAAAAAAACAATTCTCGGTTAAAAAAAAAAATGGAGTAGTGATACCTGCAATAATTGAAACACAAACAAATAAGTTGTCTATAAGTCGTTTGTCAATGGGGTCGGTTAGTGAAGTTTGAAAATTGGGGTATTGCTTGATATTCTGTCTCGTTGACTATCATAGACTTATTTTTCATTATGCGACATAGATATTTCAATTTACAATGACTATACATATAAGTTGTTTAATATATTAGTTTAAAGTATAACTAGGTTTGAGACCTGTGGGTACTCACGGTGCAAAACAAAGTAAATTAAAAAAATATTAAACTAAGACTTGTATTATTCAAGTTGAGTGTAATGTAAAGTCTTAAGAATAATGGTTAGCCTGATACTTTTTTCTTATATAAACGTCATGTTTCAATGTTGCGTTGATATGATCTGGATATTAAAACTAATATATAACTATGGTTTTCATGTCAAAGTGGATAATTTAAGTAACTTATAAATAACGATAACAACGAAAACCGATTACCTATTATGATCAGTACTCAACCAAAGTATAACATTTAACAAAACAACACAAAGGTATAAATACATTTTGTTTTTGTAAATTACCTTTATTATATTTTTATTTTTAATGTAATTGTAATTAGGAGCTAACTTGTTTTACAGACCAATGGTCATGCACGGTTCAAACCAAACAAAAAACAAAAAAGTTTTAAAATAATACTTGTATTATTGAAGTTGTATGTACATAACGTCAATGAAGATAAGTAAAAAATTGCATCAAAATTACTCACATTATTCATAAATCTTGAAAGACTTCTTTGTACACAACGTTTGATGTTTTGTTCGTCAGTTCACCATTTTCATCTATTATAACTATCTTTAGTCCATCTTGACTTTTGACTCTTGATAGTGCAACATACAACTGCCCGTGTGAAAAAACCGGATCCTTCAAATACAACCCAACTCTGGATAAGGATTGTCCTTGACTTTTGTTTATTGTCATTGCGAAAGAAACAGCAAGTGGGAATTGTCTTCTGTTAAATTTAAAGGAATTTTTTTTTTATCCAAGGGGGATAAAGTAATTCTTGGAATAAAAGTTCGCATTCCAATGTTACTTCCTGAAATGATTTTCGCTTCAATTACACGTTTTCTCATTTTAACAACTTGTAACCTTGTCCCATTACACAAACCGCTTTTCTTATCAATGTTTCTAAGTAACATTACGGGGACACCAACTTTCAAAACCTAACGATGGTTTGGTATTCCAGAAAACTTAAGACCATTCAGCACATCAGGAGAAACTAATCTTTCATCAACCTGTTTGTTAACATCTTCTGATTGGCAAACACTATCCGAACTTAGATAATCAAATTCGTCACCGGGAAACATTGAAAGTAATATATCATTAATTTCATGAACAACTTCATTCTTCGGTGCCAATATAGCTCGATCTTGAAAAAAAGTCGGAATGTGGATGTTATCCAAAAGTGACGGATACACAAAGGCTATCAAATCAGAAACAAGATCCGAAGATTGAGAAATAAGTAAGTCATCAGGTATCAAAATAACATCCTGGTCATCACTTATTGTATCGACCTTTCCTTCTTCTATATCCAGAAGCCAAGATGCAAACTTTTTAGTTTCCTCAATATCAGAATTGCAGCTTCCTGAAAGCAACCTCATATTTTTTGTTAATTCTAAAACAGTACATTTGTGCCAAATGTATGATGAACTTAAATAGGCATTAACAATGTCATGCCTAGTTCCATTTGGTACAACTGGTAGAATTTGTCTAAAGTCACCCCAAACACAACAACCTTTCCACCAAATAACAAATCAGACGACTCATCAGCATGTACACCAAATACATCTTTTAAACTTCGATCTAGTGCTTCAAAAGCATGTTTATGAGTCATGGGTGCTTCATCCCATATAATCAAATCGGTTTGTTTAAGCAGTTGTGTAACATCACTATTAGGTGGTATATAGCACATAGAATCTTCAGTTAGGTTTATAGGAATACGAAACCTGGAATGTGTTGTCCTACCACCTGCCAATAGCAAAGATGTGATACCACTCGAAGCAACATTCAAAACAATCTTTCTTTTACATTTATGGATAAAGATTGAGTCTTCCATAGGAACGTTTTACCCATACCACCGTAACCATAAACAAAAAAAACTCCTCCTTTCTTCTCCTCAATAGATTTAATTACACAGTTATAAATATTTTTTTGTTCATATGTTAAAGAAGAGAACTGAGCATCAAATTCTTCAACCAAACTATTTGTGTCATAGCCTAACTCCTCACAAATAAGACGATTGTCTAATAATGATAGAAACTCATTCTCAGGATATGGCATACCTACAAAATGTCGTAGACTGCAACTATTACATAATAAGAACTTCTCAATATCAAGTAAAGCTAAATTCTTAATTTCGTCGTCTGAAAGGATCAAATCTAAAAAAAATATATAAAAAAATGTGTTAGAATAAACATATAGGGTCAAGTTATTCTACACAAGGTAATAAAAATGAGAAGGGTGAGAAGGATACAAAAAAACACAATAAATCATGAAATATGACACAATGAGCCACAAAATATAACACAGCGCCAAAAAATATAATACAATGCTAAAGAAGAAAGACACAATGAATTGAAAAAATGACACAATTATGAAAATAAGAAGAAGACACAATGGTACATAAAAGACACAGTGATATAACGCATATTCTAAAAACCACAAGCTAAAACCTCAAAAAACGAAGACCTAAAAACTCACGTTGTAGGGTTCGATAAGACGGTTCCAATGCCGCTTGATTGAGTTCAATCGGAGTCCGTTTGATACCCTTCCTACGACTTCCTATTTTTCTTTCACTGTGTATTTGATCCTAACCCTAAATATATAATATAATTAACATATAAAATGAATAATTGAATATGTCGAACCATTAAAAATAGTATAATTTAGATTCCTAATAATTATTAATCATTACTATTTAGTATATGTACAAAAAATTGTAGGAAATCTATCTTAAAGTAATAATATATTAAAAAAAGTTAAAAACCTGGACAATTTGAATCTATTCTTCTATTGCGTAAAATGTCATCAGACAAATAATTCCATGTTTCCTCCTACACAATGTCAGGTCTTGACAAACTGTTGGACGCTAACAGATTTGCAAATAAGTTCCTTAGATAAGGGCCAGAACCTGCAAAAGCCGCTTCCTTTATTGCTTCAACATATTCTGTATCATCATCCAAGAGTCCCATAGCGTAGCATGCATCCCTAAAAGAGGATTGTACTTTCCCATCAACTTTAAGAATATCTTCAAATGATGTTGGTCCTTTAACCTTATTCAAAAGAATTCTCAAAAAATAAGCTTCACCAACAGAAGCAGGAATTGAATGAATTCGACCAATTGACTTTATTCTTTGCCTAGGCTCCCATTTTCTTTCTTGTGCTTTCCAAACATATTGTGAAGGGAATTGGATGTAAGTTAGTTGCCTTGCATTGGCATCATTTTTGTTGCGTTCCATCCAACCCAAAAACATAGATGAAGCACAAGAGGGTTTATTGAGAACGTCGTCAATGTCCTGCATAGCATCGAAAACAACTCTTTGTTCACCGGGTAGATGAAAAGGTAATCTCATTACAGAAGGTGTCCTATAATGAATATCATATGAGAATATTCTCCATGAAGCCTCACACGCAGAAATATACCAACAATCATAAAATCCTTTGACTTCATCAACCACTATGTCTTCACCCGGTACTTTCTTGCTTTCCACAAAATTAACAGTAACTCTATCTGGACCCTTGTTAATGTATTTAAATAAATACTTAATGGATCCAGCTTGGTTGCACCATTCAACGTTGATATGTGCCTGGTATCTTTTAAGAAGAGTCTTGTTATATGGAACAACATATCTGTTATCTAATTGCTCACCAGACTTTTCTACAAACGAACCATTATCTCTTCGTCTATACACTGCATAACCATCAGTATCGATAGAAGTTTCATTCTGGAATTTTTTTGGGAAGTTTTTTTGAATATATTCATTGACCATACACGGACAACTCATGTTCAAAGGTCCACAAGGACCGTGAATCATAAATTCACGTATAAGTTCATACAATTCTAGCTCTTCATCTTTATTCGGTATCTCTGCTGAAATGAACTTGTCAATATGGTCAACTGTTGGAAGCTTATAACCAGCGGCCATAAACAAACAGATGTGTGCATGTGGTAATCCACGTTTTTAAAACTCAACCGTGTATACAACTGCAAAGTATTGGGATCAAACAAAAGAAAATAAGTTAGAAAGGTTAAAAAAATGTTGTAATAAAATTAACTTCATGTGTTCGTACCAGCTTCAACAGTCCTAAATAAGTGTTTATCTTTAAGGTCTTTAATGATGGAATCAAGTTTAATTTTAAACAACCTGCATAAAATGTCTGGCCTATCTTCTGGTCTAAGAGTGGTATCTTGAAGATATCTTCCCATCTCTGGCCATTTAGGATTACAAGTAATTGTAATAAAATAGTCAGGGTATCCGTACCACTTACATATTGCCATTGCGTCTAGATAATTTTACATCATATATCTAGCGCCACCTGTAAAAGAAGATGGAATGACCCATGCTTGATGTTTCTGTTTGTCCTTCTTCTCTTTGTTTGCTTAGGACATTATACTTCTCACTCCTAAGAACGGTTTGCTTACCCTTAATGAAATTTAATCTTTCCATTTCAATCATTGTATATGAATCAACTATAAATTGCTGTAAAAGCCTTCGTGCATTAAGAATTAGCGAGAATTCATTACTCCTATCTTGAATCCTATAAGCAAAAAACTCCCTCATTGTTACACTTTCATGTTTTTTGTTTTTTTTTTTTTTTGTTTGAAAATGAGCTCCCATCTGGTAAGGTAACATTTTTTGACGGTCATCTTTTTTGTTTTTTGAATTTGAAGATGAGCTTTCATTTGGTAAGGGAACATTTTTGTGAAGGATGTCAATATGATATTCGTCGTCACCATAAGGAAGCAACAATGGATACTGAAGAGCAAGATACGAAGGATATAACTCACTAACTCTTTTTAGCTTTCCATCAATGGTGTGCACAATAATATCACGTTTATCTGTTTCTTCATTAAGGTCATCAATTAATAATCCAACAACTTTAGAAACTGTGGGTAGGTTGTAGGTTCTACCATCTCCTTTCCTCATTCCGTTTAATCGAAGCTTGACTTGTGCATCAGGATTCTTCTGAAAACAATCTCTCGCCATTCTATAAGATTTCACCAAGGAGTTTTTGTCATCCAACATTTTTTCAATTCTTTTACAATTTGAAATTTAAGCGCCTTTTCTGATGAGTATTCCTCGTCTGAATCACTATAAATAAGATGAATATATTAGAATCGAAAGTATTTAAAAATGTGTAAAGTTTTCTACAAAAGACAATAAAAAATAACATACCCAACGACATTGATTCTATTCGAAACTTCATTTTCAGTATCATATATGTAAAGCTGAGAGAATACTGGATTTTGTTCACGTGATGGTAGAAGATTTCCCAAAGCATAGTAGTTCTCACCACTTATACGATAGATGAATGGAGCATTACCATGATTTATAGACTTATCAATTTTTCCACCCATAGACGTAAATGCAAACATAGAGTTGAATCGTCTTATATTCTTTAAAAAGAATTTGCTTTTAGAATCAACTCCACTAAAATACTCTTTATAACTGTCTGGGGCCTCCTTAAAAGGAGGAAGCTAAACGTTTCCATAACCACAACATAGAGAGAAATTTTTTTTAGTACTACTTCTATTAAGCCCTCTAGTATATTCACATCTCCATAGTCTTGCATTACAATGCTCACAAGTAACATTCTGATCACCATGGTCCAAGTAATCTAAAAAAAGATATTGAAATTTTTTAAATGTAACATATTTTTAAAGTAATTTTGAATTAGTATTAAATATATTTTATATTAGTAGTAATTAGCGAATAAAGACTACCTGGAGATATGCCTTTTATTACATTGTTTGTCGTTACTCCATGCAGGTTTTCTAAGCATTCTTCCAAGTCAGCCATCGGTATGGGAGTAATACTGGGGCGTTTTCGTTTTAAATTAGATGTTGACCGTGTGTTGCATCATTAGAAAGCGGCCAACTAACACCTGAAGATCCTAACAAAGTAAAATAATATAAGTTTGATAAATGTTGATGTATTATAATATACTTTGTAAACGTAAGTAAACTAAACATACCAACAATGTCAACTGGGTGTGTTTAAGTGTTAGGTGTTACATTTAGTTTTCCTTTGTTAGTCCGCTTAGCATCCAAGATAAGCTTTCTTTCTTTACACCTTTGTTTATAAAATTCAGATACATTGCTATGTTGAGATTCGTGACAAACTGCTTAAAAATTAAATAAATAAATGAAATGCTTTGAAAATAAGATAAACACAAAACGGGACAATACAATTCTATAATACTAACATAAATAGATAAGCGAACAAATGATGACATAAAAATAAGATAAATAATACCATTAGAGATGTCTGACAAAGGCGTTCTCTGCGTGTTAACTATAATAAAAAGAAATAAGTAAAAAAACAACAATGGAAATTAGCAAGCAATAACAGATTTGAGCAATGTATAAAAGAAATTTTACCTTCAATTGTTACACGATTATTTGTTTGTGTCAATGCAAAATTAGATTTTTTTTTCTCTTTGTAGATTCGGCACGTTCATTAGAGATGTCTGACAAAGGCGTTCTCTGCGTGTTAGCTATAAAACAAAGACAAATAAATAAAAAAAAAGACAATGGAAAGTAGTAAGCATAACACATATGTGAAATGTAGAAATAACATTTACCTTCAATTGTTACTAACAGAGGTGTGAAAGAGTTTGTAGAGGTTTCTACGTTTTCAACATTAGAAAGTAAACAACCGACATTTGAACTTATGCTATCCAAATATGCATTCATCCGTTTACGTCTTTCAGAGATATTAAGACTCACTTAACAATAAATTATAATAAAAACTATTATTTCTTAATTGAAACTTAAGAATTAAAGTTATAAGATCAAACATAATAAATTACGTACCGTTTGATATGTCGGACAACGGTGTTGCGGTATTGATATCTCCAAACATGTTTATAATATTTGTTAGCATAATAAATATAAAAATCTATCAATATAAACAAATGTAACAAACAAAAAAAATTAATCATTACCGTTAGATTTACGCCTCAGGTTACCAACTTTAGATTTCAGTAAACTAAAATCATACTTTGGAGATCGGACATTGTAAAAGATATGTTTTTCTTGAATAAAATAAGTATATACCTGAAAAATTAAAGCAAAATATTATTCATGATTGAAAAATAATTGCCAAACTCACGTATTATACAAAAGCGAAATTGTAGTTTTTAAAATATAAAATGCTAAATAGTCATATATTAGTGTTACAATGTTTTATACATTTATTTTTAAAGTGGATTTTTTGATGATTTATTACGGTTATTATAATTTCATCTTTTTGAATATTATATGCAAGTTTACCACAACATGATATACATATATCTATATAAAATTAAATAAAATGAAGATGGTTCACCTACCATTATAAGAATTGTGTTTCACATAAATTTTATTATTATATTATCATTCCATAAAGAATGTTTCATATATACTTTTGCAAAACACTGCAACCAAAACCCACAACTATAACAAATTAACAATATAGGCAATTGGATTAGCGGCAAGGGTAATTTATAACCAAGGGCAAGCCAATGGAATGACATTTTGGGCTCCAAACATCAATGTGTTTAGGGACCCTAGGTGGGGTAGAGGTTAAGAGATACCAGGCGAAGACCCATTGGTCATAATGTTATGAATGGGGATTTAAAGTTATGAAATTAGATGCAATACTTTCACATATGGAGTAGAATTAGGACATCAAATTCGCATGTTTATGTATGAAATTGGTCAGACATAATTATGGAGTATAATTAGGAGATAACATTCGTTACATAAAATTAGACTGACTTCATTTTCAAATTGAAACATAAAATGCCAGAAACCAATTGTTTGTATATTTGATGACGTAAAATGCAAATGCTATTATACATGATTTAGATGATTTATGAAACCACTGCTTTATACATTTGATCAGAAAACTTAAATTAACGATTAAGGAGTAGAACTATTCCATCATATTCGAAAAGGAATTCATAACTCATTTACAAGTAAGTCAAAGTCATCGTGTGTAATTAATGGAATTTATAAAATTAATGAAACTAAACCTTGTGTAATTAATGGAATAGTTGTTGTATACAAAATTCATTTTCAATTTAAAATTCGAAATTTACAAGTAAGTCAAAGTCAGATTATACAACTTAAATTAATGAGTAGATTTAGGACATCACATTCGAATTTTTTCTTGTGCGATCGGTCAAACATAATTATGGATACCATTTGATTCACATTCAATTCATATTCAATTGAATGGTTGTTTTATGCAATTAATGGATTTCATAAGAATGTTATGAATTACACCGTCTGTAATTGTAACACCCCGAGGTGTTACGGGTCTCTTAAACAGGTCGGGTCGTACCCGACCACCCGATTACTAAATAAAATATTCAAGTTCGAATCTCGTGACCAAACGTTTCAACCGGTTATATAGGTAATAATTATTGAATTTTTATTATCTCGGTTAAACGCTACTTATTTGGTAGAAAACTCGTTGCCAAACGCCTTTTGTTCCGCTGTTATAACCGTTACCAAACACCCGAGTCCCAGCTATTATCCCTGTAGCCAAACACCCCCTATTCTAATTGGGTACATACACAACCCTTCTCTTATCTCTCGCAGCTCTCGCCCTCTGTACATCGAATACACACACACAAAGTGTGTGTTGTTATAATTCTCTGATCAAGAACCCAACCGGATAAACCCTCTCCGGCCACCTCCAGCGCCGCCGCTGCCGGCTGCCGCCTCCTTTCTCCGGTAAGCTTCTTCTTTCCTCCTCTCCAGCCACCAACCTCCTCCTCTTTATCCGATAAACCACCTATCGAACCCATCTTTCTGCTTGGGATTTCACTAGTAACCATCGGAATCATCTAGTCTCTCAAACTGAAACCATTCTTCGGTTACCCGATCCAAACTCGATAAACCCACCCTTTATCAGATTAACCGCACACACACACATCGATATGTGTGTGTGGTGTCGTGTTTGTAAGCAGGAGATAAGATTGAGCTAGATACGATCATTACCGAAGCTCCGATAGTATTCCGGTCAGTCTCTAATAAGGTCCGGTCAACCTTCGGTGAAATTCCGGCGAGTGTCCGATTGTAACCCCAAACCCATCCTTTTGGTTTGTATTCAAAGTGAACCATCCCTTGTTAACAACCGGCCAGTCACCGGGTTGTGGTGACTGTTACCGGGTCTTGGTATCACCGGTCAAATATACACCCACGAACCTGACACCTTGTTCCTCTGTTTTGAACCATATGTTGAACCCACCCGATTATGGTTTGGTTATAAACAAGTATCATTGGATTATTTGTTATAATCTTTTGGCTATTAATCACTCCTTATGGTTATTGTTATAAGGTACCAAACATGGAAGACGGGCCCGATACCCGATTTTATACATATCTCGGTCAACTTCTGGATATGTATTGATAATAATCTGGTGAGATTCGGTCACTATTTCCTATTGGTTGATTGGTCACGATCTTATAATCTATTTACTAATACGGTGATTATATTGATTGCGAGGTACCGATAATTGAATTGGAGAATACGAGTCGTTACCGAGTCGACTTAGTGACTCGGTCAACTACCGGAATAGAACCCGATCCAATATTTAGACGAGGATTATTAGAATTATACGAATATATATATATATAATACGGGAACGTACGGACTTGATAATAATAATAAGAGAATAATAAACATATATAAAACGATATACTAGACTCGGGTGAATAATAATATGCTCTGCCGAACCATCATCCGGGTAAGTTCGTGTCTAGAGTTCTTTAGGTTCGTGTGCCAAGCTGTAATGGCCAGCTTTATTTATTTTGTATGCCAAGCTGTAATGGCCAGCTAGATTTAGGATGTCCGTGTCGTGTCAATAATAAACCCCGAGTTTAGGACTATCTAATATATACCGAATTCTATATGTATAAATTGTATATATGATATATATCCTAAGTATTACAATCTAACAAGTCCCACGCGTAAAACGTATCCATATATATATATATATATGACATATAATTGTAATAAGAGAGACTATAGAAGATTATACGCAAACCTGTGAGTATCGTGAACTCCCCACTTTTACTGTTTTATTAAGTATTTTCGGGGGAATACATGTCATTTATAAGAAAATATAGAAATGCTTTACATAAAAAGATTACCAATAGAAGAAATATAATAGAAAAGGGGACATAGAAACGACGAGGACAGTACTGGCCGGTATCCGCCATTTCCTTTCTTGTCCAACTAGAGGACAGGAACTAGTCTTACCCAAGTAGAGGGTAGGAATGTCCAAGTAGAGGACCAAAACCATTCTTGTCCAAGTAGAGGATAGGAACAGGTATTTTATCACAATCAGAGTGGTACCATCGATAGGAATGGCACGAAATATAATTGATATGATAGAATTGATTTATAATAGAATTGATATATGATAGAGTGGTATAATAGAAATATATCTTCCCCTTCAGAATTATAACTGTAAAGCATGTTTATAAAAGAATGTTTATAAAAGAATGATGTTTATAAAAGAGTGTTTATAAAGGAATGTTTTATATAAAAGAATTATCAATAAACGAACTGGTCATTTACTTTATAAAATACACGACCTCACCAACTTTATGTTGACAGAAACTATTTTTGGCATGTGTTCGGGTAACCCAACAGATATGATGATGTGGATCCTGGAAGAGTAAAGACTGTTATGATCCGAATCCGCTGCGTAGCTCTGATAACCCGACCCGACGACCCGACACCGACTGCAGGGTCGTTGCAGGTGGTATCAGAGCGGCGTTTAAAAACAGTCTTCAAGTCTTTACTAATCCAGGATCTACCAGAATATTTTCTAAAAAGAAATTTTGCTTAGAAAAATATTTATGATATCAGAAATATTAAAGAAAATATCAGGCGATTAAATTTTTGGGTACCTAAAATGCCTAACTATTATAAAGTTGGTGAGAACCATAACAGTATACTAGAAATTAAAACAAATCCACTACAGGATATTACTAGAATGATTATGTGGGGTAAATTGACAATTTTGTACACAATTGTGAATCTACATGCACATTTAATTTCTGGGAAATCTTACAGGATATTAAGGCTATAAGAAATAAGAAAGAATACAGAAACAAAAACCAGGATATTAAAAAGAAATCAGAAAATAAATCCTGATATAAAACACGAAAAGTAGAGAAGTATATATATAAATAGATATAAAAATTACAAAATTATTCTTCGATAATTTAATCGACTTGTACGAGTGTTTAGAAATCATATTTCACTCTCTAGAAAAACTCGTCGATTTATAATCATTCGTCGCATATTAAAGAAATTTTGTATAAATTATCGAATTATTCCAGTCCGAGTAATTATTCTGATCGTTAACCTTATGATTATTCCAATATTTATAAATAGAATACGAGTATTACGCTCCAACTTTAACATTCCTATGATCGAGTTTTCAGAAATATTATTGTACTCCGTAAATTCCGAAATTTTTATAAAATCCGATATGCTAGAAACATATAAATATTGTGTTTCTAAAGAATTTCCCTCGATTATTTAAACAAAGATCAAATATATTCCGCGATTATTTAAAATGTTCTAAATCTTTTCAGTATAATTTTGAAGTTTATTGAATTTATTCTTAGTCATTACTATTTTTACACTAAACCGGTATTTCAGTTTTGAGTAAAAATATATATAAATACCCCTCTGTTTAAAATTTTAAATAGACGCTTTATTCAAATTTATAGGTCGAGAAAATCTGTCAATACTATAATTTTCTTATTATCAAACTAAGTATTGATATTCTTTATATTATTGAAAAACCCCAGAATTTGTTTCAAGTTTACCCGAAATTATTCGTTTAACAGTAAATTTTTTACATCAACGTTTTGAGAAATTTATTTTTCTTTTATTTTTTTTAATCCGTAATAAGAAACTCGTTTATTAAGAATTCAAGAATTTTGATATTGTAAGTCATTACAAAAATTTCTACCGCGACTCTTTTAAATAGTTATTATTTTAAAAAATATATACCGTTACGCAACTCGAACCAATATTGTATTATAAAACCTCCCTAGAAATTCGATTTTAATGCATGAACTCCTATAGTACCTTTGTAAGAATCATCATTTTTATTTTTACCAGAGTATATTTTACTCCACAACTGGTACCCTTTTTCGTAAAAGATCTTTAATCGAATCTATATCCGTATATAAGTTAATAGTAATTTCAGCACGATTCTATGTCTATATTCAATCGTATAACTTCTTTGATATTTTATCTTGATATGAACGATGAGTATTATATATTACGTTTAATAATCTAAATCTATCTTTGTGTATATATAGAAATCTCGGTTATGTATCATCTTCAATCTTTTCCAGAATTAAGTAATATTTTGAACGTAAATATTATTATCTCGAATTCATGCGACAAAAATAATTTGAATATATCTAAAGAAACCGAATTCTTACTCGCTCGATTATATGACAATATAAGTACCATCTTAATCCTATGACTTGAACAAGTCAGGGATATTAAAAAGATTGGATTGTTATATTGAACATTTTTTGACACGAACAAATTCTTGAACGATTGACAGTCTATTTCGTTAGACTCAGATCAACATGTTCTATTCCAGAATAATGTAATTACGAATTGAAGAGAAAATAAAGAAAAGAATATCAGAATAATATGTGAAGGACACATACCAATTGTGATTAAAATAAACAAATACTGGAATGTTAGGTGAGGTGGAATAGTAATTATGGTTGCAAACATAATTATGAACGCCACAGGCACAGGAACATTCGAGTAGGAATTTATCGAGATCATAATATGTTTGGGTCACGAACATATTAAAAGGAATTATAAGGAATAATAATAAGAAGAAATATAAATCCGAATTATCAGCGTATCGTATATAGAGAATACGACCATATCATTGGCAATTTAGTTGAAATTTCTTCGTGAATACGACTAAAGATATATTTGCAGAATAAAAACCATCGATTGGTTAAATTCTACAAATCATAGAAATCAGTTTATTGATTTTTGATTGCCAACCAAAGATAGTTGTATGTCCTCTGTGCAATTCCGGTGGCAAAGGATATCCGGACCCCTATGGAAGGTATATCCGGACATTTGCCACCAAGCCACAGGATTATTTGTAAGGATACATGATACTATGAAAGAATTTTCGCAGTCACTTCGGTATAAAAATGTAACCTCACGAATTTTCCCATTTATTTTGCATTAAAGTATTTCCCAATCCATGATATAAAGTCTAATTTATTTCTAAGTATTCTTATCTTTATCCGTGCACTCTATTTTTCTAAGTTCCTTTTATCATTGTACAAAAAAAAAATCTTCAATCATGACATATGTCCTATCCTATTTCTATTTATAAAATCGTCATTTTATAAGACGGTGTTTTTTTATTTTCTAATTCAAACTAATGATTTTTTTTTATTTCTTAAATAAAGCCTTGAGTCAAGAGTCAAAGTCTTGACAACATAATTCTTGGAGTCAAAGTCTTAGTCAAACAGTCAAAGTCTTAGTCAAACAGTCAAAGTCTTAGTCAAATAGTCAATTCATCATAAAACCTTACTTTATGGTGTTGACCAATTTTAATGGCTAATTGAATCCAAAACTAGTATAAAACCCACCTATGACCCATTATACTTTGCACCTCTAAATCGATTGTTTCAATCCGATTAAACTTTCCCTCATACCTTTCTTCTATAGTCTATTACTTCTACAATTGAAGCTTTGATTATAAGCTCTTGTAATTGGCGAATTGGAAGCATGATATTCTTTCTTTTTTTTCGGATTTCTTATTTCTTCAAATTGAGTTCTAGTTATCAAGGTGAGTTTACGTAACCATGTTTATGCAATTCTTCATACTTGCAACATTATACTTAAGCAATTCTACATGCATGTCTAGTTGTAAACTTTAATGCCTCATGAATTAGACAACAACAACAGTTTCAACGAGTTTCAACGAGTTTCAACATTACATAATCATTAGCTATGGCCAAGCCGGCGATACTCAATAATAGATCTATTGGATTGACAATCCCACCCGGATACGTGAACCTCCTACATAGGTAGCGTGGGTGATTGTTATCGTTCCAACATATTATTAAGGTGAACAGTGGATGACGGGATGGACCTAAACTAGTCGGAGGTTTGATTATGTCGATTCAACATATTATGTTTATTCATGTAGACTTAAACTTACGATAGACATATGAATTGCTAAACTTTTATACTTAAACTATTTGCTTGACATGGCTTATGTATTCTCACCAACTTCTAGTTGACCCCCCCTATTTTTCCAAACTCAATAGGAAATAGTGATGCTTGAAGTCTAGAGCTAGCATGAGGAGATATTTGAAGCTTTGCTTGATTATTTGATATAGACATTAATGTAATTCAATATTGTAATGAAATAAAGGATTATTTAAACTTGTGTACTACCATGAGCTACTGAACAATCATTCATACGTGGCACCTCGATGTTTCCGCCATTGGTTGGGGTGTTACAAAAAACTCGCGTGAGTTATAGTACAATCAAATTGGTAAAACGGTCAAGTGTTACCAAGTTGAAATTCATGAATAAAAAGTGATGGAAGAATTGTTAAATCCGCAGAATATAACCGATAGAAATATATATAGATCCAGAAATTGGAAATGGTATAATCCAACGAATTATCAAAAGAAAATAATTTATAACAAATATATCGAAATACGATTAATACCAAAGGGATCATGTAGAGATTCGCAAGGTATAATCGAAGTGAAAACGAAAAATGAATAGAATTATGCTCATTTTTCCAGTGAAACTCTCCGACCAAGGAATGACGAATTTCCTGTTCCGAGTTAAAAGTCGTGAGAGATAAATTAAGAAGTCACTGTTCTGGCAAGAACTATCTACTCGAATATCCCGATGAAATAAGCCTCGCTTATAATAAGTTGGATTAAGAAGATATGATATATTACCTATATTTAAGTTTATCAGAAAGTGTTTTCGGACACTGAAAATATAGACTTTAATCGAATATATAAATAAGAATTATTCCAAGCAAGTATATGTTATAGAAATGACAGATTTATAGTGTCTGCTATAAACGATTATCAGTATTCGCTTGGATAAAAGAATATAAATCGACAAATAAAAAGAATTGTAACTTGAAAAGACATCCGATATGTCTGAATAATAAAAAAGGGCATTGGAAATGCCAGATATCATGAGAAGGCAGTTGAAGTGCCAAATAATATCAGAAGGCATCCAATATGCCAGAAGAAATAAATACCAGAATACAAATATATATTAAAAGAAATTACCCGATAAGAAAATAAGTCGTAAGAAGAACGACTAGAATTTTATAAAGAATATTTATAAGAAGAAATTATAGAATATTTTATCGAGAGTGTTATCGATTTCCGAAAGTGTTAAGAAAAATCTATATAGAAATAGTTAATGCAATAAGTATTTACATCCCGAATGATAATCATAATTTTAAGAAAGAATAAGTGACGCATTATCATAAGAATCTTAAGTGAAAGAAAGTTTAGCGATAAATAATGCAGTCAATCATCAATGAAATAGTTAGTAAGATTATTATAGATGATTTAAGAGAAATCTCAATGACCAAATTCGGTAGGTCAAGGTAAGGAAAAAACGAATTGTTGAAACCGTGTAATTCAACAAGTTCAATTAGTCTTTTCCGGTACCTTTAGACTCCGGAAGGTACGTCTAATGGTCTGAGAAACCTCCTAAGTATATCCACGAATAGAGATGACCCAGAGATCAACTATATTATATCGATATAGATAGAATTTAAAGGATAGAATTTGTAAGAAATAATCCGATAGTTACTAGAAATCTTTACTACTCCCTAAAAATCGGAATTACAATGATGGTAAATTCTAAAGTTCGAATAAAAGAGGTAGTAGCTCGGATCCCATTCAAGTCATGATAATGAAGGGACTTCCGTATCTATCTCCTAAGAACTATATAGAATCCATCATTGTAATTGAATCCGAATATCAAACGATGAGAATATCGTATCAAGTTGAGACTCTAGAAATCTTTGCTGGAATTTTGTAAATCTTTCAGAAGAAAAACGATTAGAATCTCAAAGTATTTATATAGAAATAATATTCGGTCTACTTCTCATCTTAATGAGGAAAAGATAAAAACAATATTATAGAAAATATCAATCTATACTAAGAGCCTTTAATAGTCATACCAGAAAAATACAGATAATCCATGTATCTAAATTAATATGACTATAGCAAGAAAGGTTAAAACGTGATTAACAGAATGATCAAGCTGTAGTCTTACAGATTGACATTTCTAATTAATTATAGCATTGGATTGATATCAAATTGATTCCCTCGTAAACCAATAGAACTTATCATGTCTCGTTGACAAGTATTTTGGTTCTAATTGTTACATCCTTGTAGATTAAGGGTGTAAAGGACAAGATCACTCAAATTTCGGGGACGAAATTTCCTAAGGGGGGGGGGGGAGATTGTAACACCCCGAGGTGTTATGGGTCTCTTAAATGGGTCGGGTCGTACCCGACCACCCGATTACTTAAAAAAATATTCAAGTTTGAATCTCGCGACCAAACGTTTCAACCGGTTATATAGGTAATAATTATTGAATTTTTATTATCTCGGTTAAACGCTCCTTATCTGCTAGAAAACTCGTTGCCAAACGCCTTTTGTTCTGCTGTTATAACCGTTACCAAACACCCGAGTCCCAACTATTATCCCTGTAGCCAAACACCCCCTATTCTAAATGGGTATATAAACAACCCTTCTCTTATCTCTCGCAGTTCTCTCTCTCTCTCTCTCTCTATACATCGAATACACACACACAAAGTGTGTGCTGTTATAATTCTCTGATTAAGAACCTAACCGGACAACCCTCTCCGGTCACCTCCGGCGCTGCCGCTGCCAGCTGCCGCCTCCTTTCTCCGGTAAGCTTCTTCTTTCCTCCTCTCCAGCCACCAACCTCCTCCTCTTTATCCGATAAACCACCTATCGAACCCATCTTTCTGATTGGGATTTCACCAGTAACCATCGGAATCATCTAGTCTCTCAAACTGAAACCATTCTTCGGTTACCCGATCCAAACTCGATAAACCCACCCTTTATCAGATTAACCGCACACACACACATCGATATGTGTGTGTGGTGTCGTGTTTGTAAGCAGGAGATAAGATTGAGCTAGATACGATCATTACCGAAGCTCCGATAGTATTCCGGTCAGTCTCTAATAAGGTCCGGTCAACCTTCGGTGAAATTCCGGCGAGTGTCCGATTGTAACCCCAAACCCATCCTTTTGGTTTGTATTCAAAGTGAACCATCCCTTGTTAACAACCGGCCAGTCACCGGGTTGTGGTGACTGTTACCGGGTCTTGGTATCACCGGTCAAATATACACCCACGAACCTGACACCTTGTTCCTCTGTTTTGAAACGTAGCCGGTAGTCATCGGGTCCTAACCGATCCCTTTGTTCCGAGGTGTACTCGTGAATCATATGTTGAACCCACCCGATTATGGTTTGGTTATAAACAAGTATCATTGGATTATTTGTTATAATCTTTTGGCTATTAATCACTCCTTATGGTTATTGTTATAAGGTACCAAACATGGAAGACGGGCCCGATACCCGATTTTATACATATCTCGGTCAACTTCTGGATATGTATTGATAATAATCTGGTGAGATTCGGTCACTATTTCCTATTGGTTGATTGGTCACGATCTTATAATCTATTTACTAATACGGTGATTATATTGATTGAGAGGTACCGATAATTGAATTGGAGAATACGAGTCGTTACCGAGTTGACTCAGTGACTCGGCAACTACCGAAATAGAACCCGATCCAATATTTAGACGAGGATTATTAGAATTATACGAATATATATATAATACGGGAACGTACGGACTTGATAATAATAAGAGAATAATAAACATATATAAAATATGACGAGGATTATTAGAATTATACGAATATATATATATAATACGGGAACGTACGGACTTGATAATAATAAGAGAATAATAAACATATATAAAATATATATATGTTTATTATATATATAAGATTCGATATATAAAACGATATACTAGACTCAGGTTAATAATAATATGCTTTGCCGAACCATCATCCGGGTAAGTTCGTGTCTAGAGTTCTTTAGGTTCGTGTGCCAAGCTGTAATGGCCAGCTTTATTTATTTTGTATGCCAAGCTGTAATGGCCAGCTAGATTTAGGATGTCAGTGTCGTGTCAATAATAAACCCCGAGTTTAGGACTATCTAATATATACCGAATTCTATATGTATAAATTGTATATATGATATATATCCTAAGTATTACAATCTAACAAGTCTCACGCATAAAACGTATCCATATATATATATATGACATATAATTGTAATAAGAGAGACTATAGAAGATTATACGCAAACCTGTGAGTATCGTGAACTCCCCACTTTTACTGTTTTATTAAGTGTTTTCGGGGGAATACATGTCATTTATAAGAAAATAAAGAAATGCTTTACATAAAAAGATTATCAATAGAAGAAATATAAAAGAAAAGGGGACATAGAAACGACGAGGACAGTACTGGCTGGTATCCGCCATTTCCTTTCTTGTCCAACTAGAGGACAAGAACCAGTCTTACCCAAGTAGAGGGTAGGAATGTCCAAGTAGAGGACCAAAACCATTCTTGTCCAAGTAGAGGACAGGAACATGTATTTTATCACAATCAGAGTGGTACCATCGATAGGAATGGCACGAAATATAATCGATATGATAGAATTGATTTATAATAGAATTGATATATGATAGAGTGGTATAATAGAAATATATTTCCCCCTTCAGAATTATAACTGTAAAGCATGTTTATAAAAGAATGTTTATAAAAGAATGATGTTTATAAAAGAGTGTTTATAAAGGAATGTTTTATATAAAAGAATTATCAATAAACGAACTGGTCATTCACTTTATAAAATACACGACCTCACCAACTTTATGTTGACAGAAATTATTTTTGGCATGTGTTCGGGTAACCCAATAGATATGATGACGTGGATCCTGGAAGAGTAAAGACTGTTATGATCCGAATCCGCTGCGTAGCTCTGATAACCCGACCCGACGACCCGGCACCGACTGCAGGGTCGTTGCAGTAATTAATAAAAGTCAAAACCAAAATCAATAATAAATACATTTGAATCATATTCAATTCATACTCACTTAATGGAATTTATATAATTAATGGAATGACACCTAGTGTAATTAGTGGAATGATTATTGTTTATGCGAAAATTCATATATCCAAATTCGGAAATTATAACCAAGTCAAAGCAAAATTTGAAATTAATAAGGCAGTCAACTTCAAATTAAATTTAATCAATTTACAATCAATTGTATAATAATTATATATATTCCATATAAATTTAGATACATATTTATAAGGAAGTCAAAATGTTTATAAGGAAGTCAAATTCAATTATTTACAATTAATGCTATATTATCTATATCTATATTTAAAAGTAAAATTCGTTATAAGGAAGTGAAAGTCAAATGCGAACTATAAGGAATTCAATTCACACAATCAATGTTATATATTTCGAAGTCATTGAAGAATTAACTTTATAAGGAAGTCAAATTTGTTATAAGAAAGTCAAATTAAAATTCAATAAATTCCTTAATTTCGATTATGGCATTCATTGTCAATAGACGTAAATTGTGTCATTCTACATATAACAGTCAAATTCGTTATAAGTAATTGTTAGTCAAGTTCGTTATATAAGGAAGTCAATTGTCACAATCAATGGTATAATTAACGAATTTATATCTTTATAAGGAAATAAACAATAAATACATTGAATGTTACGAAATTTAAATTCATAAATCAATATATTCTTGTGTGTCAACCTTGGTAACAAACAGCCTTTGTTGGTCTGAACACCATTTGAAGACGCAATAGTCACCAACAGAAATATCTTCTGATTCAAGCAAATCATCCCATCCAATGACAGTAAACCTTAAGAAAACAATTACGTATACTAAATAGATATAATGGGAAAATAACATAAATTAAGAAAATTGCGAACGTAGATTTTGGAAATGCAAACAACAAACCTAGCGACTTGAGAATGAACCTCTACATGCACCATAGGAGACCACAAGTACCCATTGGTAAATTTAATCTTGATTTTCGATGATTGATTTAAATTCGCCAATTCAGCAATCGTGTTAGGAATTATCTACATAGTCAAAACAATTAAATAAGGTAAACAAAATCATGTTAGAAATCATCATCTATAAATTCTAACAGCACAAACCAAGATTGGCCATGGTATGTGTCAATTGTAATGTTATTGTTGTGTATGTGTTTGGATAACAAAAACCTGTTCATGGATTTCGGCAATGTCTGGATGAACACGTAAAAAACAGCATTAAAAAAAGAAATAATTATTTTAATTTAAAACAAAAAATACAAAGATTCATACCAAAGCTCTTGCGGAAGGGTCATGAATCACCTTGAAGAATTTGTCACCCTTGTGATAAGCCATAGTCGAGTTTCCTTCTTCTAATGGAATCCTGTCTTTCAAATGAAAAAACGAATATGTTAAATAAACCCATAAACCCAATACAAAAATTGTACATTTGACCTGAAAACCAGTTTAATCCACTGTAATCCATAAAAAAACGAATAAAAAATATATTTCAACCAACAAAGCAATAATTATTTTGGAATCCTTTTTAAACTTGAAACATATAAACTCAAAATCACAGTATTTTTCGGATTAGAATTTCATTATCCAAAAAATGGACAGATACAAATATTTGTATATGATATCGAAATCAATTATTAATTCTTCAAAATCTATCCACTTTGTTTTTATAAATACCGATGTTGATTTATGGGTAAATAAACACAAACCTCTTTAGTTTACAAATATTTTTTGTATATCTGATTCGGAAATCATCAAAAAATTATTCAAAATCTATCCAATTTGATTTATAAATATCGAGTTTGAATTATTAATTATAAATACAAAAAACGTATAAACAAATTTTTTAACATTATATCCGAAAATATTTGAAGATGAGTTGATGTAATATCATAAATCAAAGATGAGATGGAGAAGATACCTTGGAAAAGTAATGGAAAAGAACAATGAGGAAGGTATGAGGAAGAATGGTTAATGTATATTGGAGTTGATGGTAAATGGAGAAAACAAAAATAAAAAACTGTTTTTATACTACAAGTAATGGAGCCCCATTTCTAATTTGGATCCAAGTAGACACTCTCTAAGGCTAGGATTCAACCCGAGTGTATTGATTTATTATATAGATAGATATTAAGAGTTTCAAATAGTGGCGAAGCTTGAAAATATATAGTGGCGGGGGCAGAAATCATAAGACCCAATTTTTTTCCTATCGTTATGTTTCGGGTTACATGTTCGTGTCGGCGATTCGGTTCGGCTCAAGTCAAACAAATAAACAACAATAACTCTAAATATATAACTTTTCTTCATTCATTCAAAGCACGATTCTTACACGTAAGAAAAACTATTTTTAAATACACAAAGACCTAAAATACCTATGATGATGCAAGAGAGAAATTGTTACACATAAGAAAAACTATTTTTATAACTCAATACGTATACAAATTTCCACAAAACAGTGGGGGTTGGGAATATTTACGCAAAATCAAATCGGTGGGGGCCGAACTCAAAATATAAAAAAAGTCGGAGAAAAGCCAAAAAATATTACGCTATTGACTAAAAAATCGGTGGGGGCCAGGGCACTCACTGGCCTTAACAAACCTTCGCCCCTGGTTTCAAGTTCGTCACGTTCACTGCCATTATAGAGTTAATGCTTCATACAACTTGCATAAAAACAATACCAAGTAACATATCAATTATTATCGTGCTCTTATTATGACATAAACAACATAAATAACTACGATATTAAGTAACATCCGGTTTAAGCATCTTCATTTTTACGGTATTGTTAGACCTACAAATGTTAGACATCACTGTAGATGTGTATATTGTTTATATAAAGATTTTGACGATATACATGTGTGTGCGTATATGCAACAACACTAGAAATAGATAGAAGAGATTTACTTCCACATTTGAATGATGAGGGACTCTTCGTCCACAATCTTCAACAAATTTAATAAAGCGATTAATATCAATGAGAGCGGCCAACTTAGGGGTAATGACAGAACATATGCACTTAATATAGCTAACTCGAATTCGTTGACAACAAGATGGTGATGGAAGCCGACCATACAACACACTTTTACATGCGTTTATGGCGAGCCTCCTTTCTTTCTTGCACTGGGACGCATTAGTTGTCGCACTAGACATAGCCAATAACATCATAAGTATCAACGCTATAACCAAACTCGAACACTTGTTCATTCTAAAAGAGTGTGAATCTCATCTAATCTTGTTTATTTAATTTACTTCATTAATCTAATTGATTATTTATAGAGGGGTTAGGTGATATTGCTATGGTGTTTGTTTGGAGTCGTGTGGGAATTTATTGGTAAATGAGTAACATGGTATACTTTGACAAAGTAATTCTTTTTAGTGTTACCGTTCACACTTCCACTACCGTTGGCTTGTGGTTTCTTTCTTTCTTTTTTTTTGTTTGAATGTCGACGTTCAAGCGATTAACTATAGTATGAAGACCTATTAATCATTTGGGTTGGGTGGAATCTCTTTATAACGGTTGACTGAAATTATTATTTTTTCTTAAATAAAATGATTATGTGTTGGGGTTGGACCATCGGGGTCACCTTAGTGGTGTTGGCCTTTCCAAGCTATCCACAGCCAATACGTGCGGTCAAGGCTACCTAGCGTCCCGCTAAACCCGTGTATTCGTTGGTGGGCTTGGTTTAAAAGTGTGATGTTGCCTATGGTAGAGGTTGATAATACTTAATACTCCATAATAATAAAAATCAGGCCATGTTTGGCGCTACTTCTCCTTATCTGCTTATCTCCTTCTTCTACCTCCTTATCTACTTAATCAAAAAGTTACAAATTATAACTTATAACTTATTACCTTTTCAACCCACAAAAACCTCCTTTTCAACCCATTACCCAAACAATATTTTCTCCTTATCTCCTCCTTTTTTATTAAGTCAATAAGTTATAAGGAGACCAAATAAGGAGAGCCAAACATGCACTGATACCTTCATAGGTGTGAGGATCCGGCTTCATCTCTTAAAATCCACACTGCTGCTTGAGCCGCGGTAATAATCACGTCAGAATGGGACGAGACTGATGAAAAGTCAGGAAGACATTTAAAAAAAAATAGAGAGAATTTGAGTGTTTGAGAGTTTAGAATCATTTGTGAGTGTCTGAATGGTTATTTATGTTTAAAGATATAAATTTATAGGTAATACATCAAATACAAATAGAGATGTTGTACGAAGCGTATGAAGCGAAGGAAACCTAAAAAAAGCACGGTGACATTTTCGTAAATAACAACTTTTACTCTAATTATATAATTATACTAGTTATATAAAGTTGTCAATATTTACAGTTATGCCACCATGTGTTTTTTTCATTTTCTTCACTTCGTACATTTTGTACGTTTATCCCATTTGTACCGAAACTTTCCCCTAAATTTATATATAAAAGGTTTGTTTGTTTTTATGATTGTTACTGTTTTTTAACGGTCAAAAAAACATATTTCAAATTTCTACATTCAATAACGCTCGTCATCCCATTACGATCTGACCCATAACGCCCCACCATGGTGCTCCCTGTTGGGGACACTATGGTGTTGATTTGGCTCATAACGCGAGCCACATAAGCCCCATGGAAAATACAATTAACATTGAACTGTGTTCCCGGCTTCCCGCGACTTGGTCCTATTGTTACACCAAATCTTTTATGCAGTTTTATGGGTGTTCCACTTTTGGTTTATCAATCTCATCTCACGCATTAAAGACTTGTATAAATTATAGTATATATTCTTATGATATAAATTATAAGTTATAGTTTACATTAGACAAAACAGAAAAAAGAAACTGATCCATGAATACAACAATAAACTAAGCATAAACTCTACTAGATTCAGCTTCATCTTCTAAATCAATCTCATCATTTTTTGGTTCTAATGATCCGTCACCGATGGCAGTTTCTCCATTGGTGGCGGACCCGTCCCCTCGAGTTTTAGCCTCTTGAATAATCCGGTTAATCTCACCAACAGTTTGAAGTGACTGATCGCGGCTTGTATTCTCATAGTTTGTTTTCTCGCCTTCCACAAGCTCCTTCGGCATGTTTTTTCTAAACCATGGATGTTTCTTGATTTCTGCCATGGGAATCCTCTTCACAAATAATTGCATAACTTTAGTTTCATGTTTTTCGCTTCATATTTTGGTGCAGTAACACTATATTGGACATGAGGCGGCAAAATTACTAATGCGCCGTTTGGTTTGCAGTTGGGAATCACTTGGGTATGCGTTTGATAGCGCGTGGGAATGGTAACACGTTTATGGATAAGTAAATAACCAAATCCAAACATGCTCAAATTCTATCAACCAAACAACCATAACTCTTGCATATAAACGCTATTATAAAGGATACTTTTTAGCCTTATTTTTCGTTTACTTTGAAACAAAAGGAACATGTTAGTGGTGTGTAAATAAGTGTACCTTGGACGGGTTAGCGACAAAGATATGAGAAAGGAGGTGTCTACAATCTTTGGAAATGCGCACGTAATCAGGTATAGAGTACTGAGCACTCATGATTCTCTGCGTATAACAGAAGCGACCAGTTGTTATGATCCGGTCAGAACACGCTTAACATAAGATATAAGGTCAAAAAGTAATTTTGATACATCTTACCCCAATAGTGTTACGAAAATTTCGTGGGTCTCTAGGATCCTCAAAAGGGTAAGCTCCAACAAGCATAACATAAAGAGTCACCCCACAAGACCAAACATCTGCAATCTAACACAAAACAAATAATCAGACAAAACTATGGTATTTGGCAATTTTGAGTTTTGACCCATTTACTTGTATAGTGCGCTTTCGGGTTATGTCTATACTGTATCAGCGTCAAAATAGAAGGAAATTGCTAAACGAGTCTTAAGTCGCCCAAACTGCATTATAATGCATAAAACATCCGAAATTGTTTTATTCAAATAATAATATTAGTGTTGGGACTATAAAACTTAATGTCATCAAATTTGACACAATATTGATTTTGTTAAAGTTCAGTTAAACAGATTAAAAGTGTTTTGGGTCAACCAAACATGACCCATATATCACTACCGACCCATTACCAACCCGTTTGACCCACCCATATTGCCACTGCACAAGATGCAAAAAAGTTACCTTGCCATCATATTCTTTACGAGATAAAACCTCTGGGGCAATGTATGCCGGTGTACCCACTGTCGATTTTGGTTGAGAGTGCAATAAACCAGACTGAAAATATAACAAAAAAGCGCGTTATTAAGAAGTGATAACTTTGCATAAAAAGATTAGTTTGTCCTAACTAAACAAATAATTCTTAACCTTTGAATAACCAAAATCACAAATCTTGACACGTGGGATTCGACTTCCATCTAAGAGAGTGTTCTCAAGCTTCAAATCTCTGTGACAAATTTCCTAAAGTACAAAAGAAACAATGATTATGAAACCGACACAGCACAGAATGCTAAACGCCTAAAAGTTATCAAAGTTCTAAATCTTTACCATTGAATGACAGTAGCTGACCCCAGATATAAGCTGTTGAAAGAAAAACCGAGCCTGTTTTCACAAAGATCATGCATAAGTATTAGTTTGTCAGGGTTATACTTATACAAAGAGAGATAATGATGAAGCGTATGAACCTCATCCTCACTGAATCTGCCAGCACTGCATATCTTGACAAAGAGTTCACCACCAGCTGCATATTCCATCACTATAGCCAGATGCGTTGGAGTTAACAAGACCTGCACATGATGTGTCTTTCTAAAGAAGGGTCGGGTATACTATAAACTAGCATAAATGCAAATTTTGTGTCTGCGCCTTTGCGGGTTGTCTCTAAAAAACAAAAAGGCGAAATCTTTTACAGATTAAACTGTTGTTAAAGCGTAGTTTTGTATAAAGATTGAATATTGTTCATATTTGGATTATTTTTGTGCTGACGGCTCACTGATATCGTTGTTCTGTCATAAAAATGAGTGGAAATTTTGGTGCAGTGTTATATCAGAAAAACATTATGTCGTTATGGCGTAGTTTTCTTATTGAGATTAAAATTTATGTATCTTTGGATAATTTTCTTGCAAACTGATTATGAATAGCAAGTGTTCTGTCATAAGAAATGATTGGAATATTATGTGTAGAAGCTCAAACTAACCTCCTTGAATCTAATGATGTTTGGATGTCTAAGTAATCTGTGATTGATGATCTCCCGTCGAACATTTTCATCAATCTGAAACAAGATAATGAAGTTATAGACTGAACTGGTTGGAAGCATAGTCGTCAAAGCGCCTAGGCGCACTCAAGGCGCATAGGCCGAGCCTGGAGCCTTGGCGCAAGGCGCATAAAAAACGAGGGCTTTTTATAATTAGGCGCATAGTATAAAGTACATTTTTTAGGGATTTTAGAGATGTTTTAGGCTTGTTTAGCGCTACTTTAGGATGTTTTAGGGTTTTTTAGGACTTGTTCATAGCTCATTTAAGATGTTTTAGAAGTTTAGGCAACTTTTAGCCTGAATTTTGCCGGAAAATTAGCCTGATAAGTTTAAGCTCTCGTTTTTTATCGCCTACGCCTGTTTCCAGGCGCGCGCCTAGGCATCGTTTTTCACAAAAAAAAAAACCCACATTTGCGCCTAAGCCACCACCAGGCGCTATAGGTGCGCCTCGCTGCGCCCGAGGGGTTTTTGACAACATAGTTTGGAAGATACATGAATATAACTTGAATAACATGAGAACAAGATTACTCAAACAACAATGTCAAAGATATCAAACAAGTATACATGGGCCAAGTTTTTGTAACAAGTTGGATATGACAGAAAATATGATTCATTAAACTGACTCAATGAATGAAATAATATACCTTTGATCCTCTCTCAATGTACTTGACTGCAAGCAACTCTTTAGTCTTCTTATCTCTAACCAGTCTCGCCACTCCGAAATTCCCGGAACCAAGCTCTTTCAATAACTCATATTTCTCCATTTTAAAACAAACAAATGCACACTCAAGAAAGGCTAAGACTTCTAAGTTCAAAAGTATAGGATATATAATATATAAAATAAGAGGTTTTGTTTTTAACATGCAACTGGACAAAGATATGACTATTATTCAACATGTGATAATCTTTAAATTGCTGAGTAGGAGAAGTGACACGTAGGAATAAATGAATATGAACAACAAGGGTAGGGCAGTCCTGCATTCAAAGAAAGAGAGGTGCCCTCAAGGCTCTGGCAACTGATCAAGATATATTCTGCATAATATCAAATATGCAAGTCTATTACATTTGTAATGTCAAATATGGCCAACTATGTTTTGAATGTATTGGAATGTAGAGTGGGTCATGTATGGACCATTGTGAAGTTTTATGTATTTATTTGTGTATCAACTAGTACAAGTAGATTGTGATTTTTTTATAACTTCACAATTTGTTCATGTGGAACTCGGACAACTCGAGTTCCACATGAACAAATTCGAATTCCGATCAGTTCCATATGGCGAGTGCGTTTAACTGTAAAACCCTTCGGACTATGGGAGAGAAGTTTGCCATGTCTCTGCGTCAAAAAGCGGTGTTTGAATGTCTCAAAGTAGCGCATGCTCGAGATTTCTTTTTTTTTTTGATCGGCGAACAACTGTGTGGCAACCACCCTTGCGGGGCGCCGTGCCCAAGAATCGACTACTCGACCTCCAGCAGCCCCCGCCTTCTCCCGATGCGCGGAAACCCGAGCCCCACCCGCCCGAAGGCACGACAGTGTTATAGAACTCGGTAAAACCTCGCCGCCCGTCAGATTCGAACCGGCGCCACCCGTATTCGATCTTCACCCGGATACCAAACCATAATGTTGGAAGTGGGAATTGAACCCTTGATCACCTAAGGCCTCTCCACCACTCCACCACTATGGATGGATACCGGGCTGTCCTTCCTATTGTTGGGCTTGGGCAACACATGTCAGCTGTTGAATACCGGGCTATATATTATTTCTATTTTTTATTTTGTTAAGTATACAAATTTACAAGATTTTTCTTATTTGAAGTTTTTTGGGGTTTTTAAGTTATAGGCTTTGGGCCTTATTCAATCGGACTAGGCTTTGGGCCTTAAGTTCAAGGCTTTGAAATTAGAAGTGAACACTTATGTTTTAACGATCAAATCAACTCTCTGAAATCTAAGTCTCATCTCACAACTTGTTTGTGTTTGTTTGTCCCTATTAGTATCATACACTACTGCTCTGACCCTCTTTGTTGTGGTTAGCGGTGTTAATCGGGTCGTGTTCGCAGATTGACGGGCCTAACCAGTGAACATGACATGAATTTGAAAATCGTGTCAAACATATGAACCTGAATAATACATGAATATTTATTGGTTAACACTACCACGACCTTTTAAGCAATTTAATTTTTATTTGTTCCATGCTAATACTATATAGTTACACAAAATTTGCAAATGTATATAAACAAATACATTTCAGTTATATACATTTTTTATGTTGGTTTCTCTTTTAACTTAAGATTATGACACAAAAAAATATCTATAAAAAATTATAAAAATAAACAAGTTAACCTCGTGAACTCGCCACACTGACACGAACAAGATCCAGTTTAGCTAAATGTGTTCATGGTTTAACCCGAAACTTACCCGAACCTGTTTATGCCAATACCCAAACCCACAAATTTCGTGTTAGGTTCATGTCGTATTGTTTTAGAAGTTCACACACATAACCGTGATCTCGAGTCATTCCTTTGAAGTCTCAAAACTTGGGGAAGCTATAAATATTCCGTTACATGCAGGCATTAGTTTTACACACTATCAAACACAAAATAATATGACAGCTAAGCCATCATATATCAATTTATCCAAATTTGGGAAGCTATTCTACAATAGCTCAATAACAAAATGGAACACTATAACCACAAAGATGGACAAAAAAGTGGTTATTGGTCAGTCTCATCCATTTTGACATGTGGACATAAGTTTAATTCACAAATCCTAACTGACTGTGACTTTAAAGGTTCATTGTAAGTAACAAAAGCTAGTAGACACTAGACAGTGAACAAATTAAGAGTAAAGAAATATGACGAATTTACAAGTTAAAGTTACATAAAGAAAAGTGTCAACATTTTGAAACCATGTCATACATTTCAATGAAGTAATTTTGCAACTCAGATTTTTGTCTAAAGGCTTCTAATTAAAGTTCTTGTTGCATCAACTTTGTGAGCCATATATAGGTAGTGATCAAAGCTATCTCCTCCTCCTTGGTCCAACGAACCATGTTCGGTGACGATGGAGCTCGGTGGGTTTTGTGGGTGAAAATGGGAGTTGGCATGGTAATTTGTATAGAGAAAGGGTTAAAAAAAATTTGACCGTTACTGCAGGGTCAGCATGGCCAAACATTCAAAAAATTAAATTAATCCAACTGTTGTAACTCGGTTACTTTTTGCCGAGCTGCAACGTTTTTGACCGTTGCCGAGGGGGTGACGGTAATGTTACCGATCGGCAACGGTAGCCGATTGAAGGTTGCCAGGGAGTGCCCCGTCCCCCTTATTATTTGTTACTACCAATATTTGGGTTAAAAACAAGTTCATGTCCCAATAATAATATAAAAAATTCATCCAAACAACGGGAAAACGAAGAATGAAGATTGGGTGATGGCGACGGTGTTACGTCCCCCTATTATACTTGCCATCCATAACTGCTAGTTCTTAAATTTTAGAATGATCATAAACTCCTGCATGAATACTAGGAAAAGAATACAACAGGACTTTGAGCACAAATAAATATATAATAACAATAACATCATTGATGTTGAACCAAGAAGATAATATCATATTTTATACCCTGGTGGTCTAATGGTTATAGTATTTGCTTTTTATAAAAATTGTGGGAGTTTAAGTTCTTGTAAATACAAAGTTAGTATTGTTTGCGTATTTATACGGTGAGAAAGCATAAACTTAAACTTCTTAACCTAATAAAACCAAGTTACATTAGGATAGTGGGTAAGCGAGCAACAAGTTGCGTCGATACCCCTTTTGAATCGCAAAGCCTTGGTTCCTAAGGCTCTGCGAATTACTGTGGACCACATTCTACACTTGCTCCAAGAAGAGAACCGCCTAATGAGCCAGTGATCCAAATGTGTCAAAGGCGAATGGAAGGAACACATGCTGATTATCTAAACATGCTGCCTCATGCTTAACGACTTTCCTAGCTTCCGCTCTCAGCACCGCCTGCCCCGGAACAAAGCCAGTGTATCGCAAGCCCACTAGTGGGGACACCCCAGTGAGTCAGTGACTGGGGTCGACACACGCATGCTTGCCCCCTGCCCAGCTAAACACAAGGACGTCTGAAGGACGTAGGGTAGATCTCCCATCACGTGGATCAGTCAGAAAATTAACCGGTGCTTCTTTTTTGGCTAAGATCACAGCATGTCTAAGCACATCCCATAGAACATCTCTAACTCGGTCATGGCAATACTTGAACCCCGGCAATTATTTCATGAGGGATCCAAATGTTTATGAATTCCGGAAAATCGGGTTTGGGTCAAGTAGGGCAATTCTAGTATTTCTCGAGTAGAATCTGACTCAAACATATAAAAAACTTCTTAGAATATAATCAAATTTCAGTGCTTCAAAACAATCCCGCGATGATCAAGTCAACATAATATGTAAAGATGTGTCTTAACACTGATGTGACGTATAACATGTGTAGAGTGTATAATTGCGTATGAAACACTAGAGAATATAGTAAAGATTTGGAGTAAGTCGCTAGGAGAGATGGAATATTTCTTGTCTTTCTCAAGTAATCACAGTTTAACGTCAAGCTTAAACCGCGGGTCACGTCATCATCTAAAAATAAAACGTTGTATTAGATACATATTTGTTATTTTCTTAATCTTTATGTATTACATATTTATATCGTTCTAATTATGAGGGAAAGATTTATAGAGATACGTATCATTATTTTGTTGATGAAAACCACGAATGTTGTAAGGTGAAGCATCTCAATCTCAATTGTGGAGGTGCCAAGTATATATTGTGAATTGAATAAAGGTGCAACACTACACAACGTTTATGCTTGTCGATTAGACAACAAAAGGTATATTATAATAAAATGATATTGTAACTTAAAACTCATTTAATAGTTCTTGTCTCGAGTATGAAAGAATAAAAAACGTGTCGATTTTGTAGGACTTCGTTGTCCTTTTTTGACTTGATGGATGGTCCACAAGTGATTACATATGCTAAAGTGATTAGACAAATTTATAAAGCCCACTTTGCCTTTATGTTAAGTTAATCTTATAGGACATAGACCAAAACATTTTTATTTTGTTTAATGAACCTCACGCATGTGATTCTTCACAAAGACATAGATACAACCGATGTTTGCTTCGTTTTGGCTATAGCTAATTACATTAACAAATAGTGATTTGTGTTTAGTTGTGGCACATGATGTTTGATAGCTCATTACATCTAAGTATTTTTCTTATCAAATGATAGGGTTTTGTTACATAGTATTTTTGCATGTTCAATGGGTCTGGTGATGTTTGATCGTGTGACATGTGAGCCTAAGATAATCAAGGTCCAGTCCAGTTCAAGTATGGAGACTCAGTCCAAGTGTAGCAGGCCCAGTCAATCTTTTATCAGCCCAGGTTATGTGCCAGCATGGCAATCCGAGTGAAACAAACACAGCTATGTTTCACCCATTGATCTTATACGTTTCTTTTAATCCTGATTGTTCATTGGTTCTCGAGTAGGCCTGTAAACGAACCGAACACGAACACATAATCGAACACATTTTTGTGTTCGTGTTCGTTCATTAAGAAATTTATCGCGTTCGTGTTCGTTTATGTTCGTTCATTTAAAACTAAACGAACAGTTCATGAACATAAACGAACACAAATGATCAATAAGAATGAACATAAATGAACACAAACAAAAACAGTTAATAATGATTCATCACAATTCAACAAGTCTAATACATCACAATGCAACCAACACCAAATGATGGGGATGAGAAATACGGCGGCACTATGGTTTGTGGCGACGGGGATGAGGGAGAGGTGGCGCTGTGGAGGCCGGAGAGTGGAGACGGGGCTGTGGAGGCTAGAGACGGGGCTGTGGAGGTTGGAGGCGGGGCTATGGAGGTGGTCGGCCGGAAGTAGAAGAAGGTAGGGTTGTGGAGTGTAGAGAAGAAGGGAGGTGGGGCTGTGAAGTGTGGATAGCGTCTGATAAGTGATATGATTAGAATGTTATGGTTAGGGTTAAGTTTTTAGAACATATGAATTAAGATACTTAACAAAATGAAATAAATAATAAAAATAAATTTAAGTTTAATTAAACGAACATAAATGAACAAACATAATCGAACATAAATGAACAAACATAAACGGACGTTCATGAACATAAATGAACGAACAAAAAATTGTGTTCGTGTTCGTTCATTTATTTAATTAAACAAACTTCCCGCCGTACAGTTCACGAACAGTTCATGAACGTTCGGTTCGTTTACAGGCCTATTCTCGAGAGTTGTGATGTGAGAGGGACTATAAAAGCCTTTGTTTTGTCTCTCTCATCAGATTAGATCAGTTGTGTCTTCTTCGATTACTTTTGCTCTCGTTTCATTCTCTCACCTAGGGTTTACTGTAAGCAGTCTTGATTAGGTTAGATTTGTTTGGTGTAATTACATATCATCTATTGATGATCTGATGTGTAACATTTGTACTTTTCGTATTTTCAGTTCTAGTCCTTGTATTCTTGTATCTTTCCATGTTGTACCATTGTAATCCCGAGCTTATGATCAATGGAAAAGTATTTTGTCAATTGCATTTAATCTTAATCTATTTCATTATTCTATAAATTCTACATGACACAAACTTTATATAACATCGCGTGATTTTTAGTTTTGCATATATTCTAAATTCTATACGTAACAAATTCCAAGTTCGCCTTACTTGCTTCTTTTATGTTACTCCTATTGAAGGGATATGGTATTAAAACATTACAAATATCATACCATCGCCCACTTAGAACAGGCTTCGCTTGACAGACGGAGGGCATACGTGTAAATCTCCAAGTGCGTCGATTGACAGACGGAGATAGATACATAACCTGGTTTAGGTTATTTGAGAGATGGCCAGTAGATCTTACAGATTAAAGACTGTTTGGATGAGATGCGAACCTATTAAGAAGTCATACAGATAAGGCGAAGGCCTTAAGAACTTCGGTCTAATAATAGGTTTTCACTGAGAATCATACTCCGAGGAGGTGTCAATAAGCTTAGAGATTGTAGTAGGCCAAGTTCTTAACACTTCGGTGGTACGAAGATATCGATCAAAAATTGGCCTCGTGATGAATAAGCTTGAATTGTCGCAAGAGCTTAGTGGGACTCTCAATGAATCCCGCAAGTCTGGTCTGAGGAAGTTTTGGTCAATTCCTCGACCGGCGGAAGTCCGGTTGACAATAAGCTCTACGATTTCGGGAAAACCGATAGATATGTCAAGGTGGGATGACCAAGAGCTTAGTCGTAGTTGAACTATGACACTGTGTTTGATAGAGCACTAAGCGTGAGCCGAGCATGAATCTGGGCTCACTAGGAAAGATGAGATCTCATGAAGCGCAAACACCCCGCCCTGTTCAAGGATACTATTGTGATGGGTAACTTGAATTGAATTCCGGGACGGAATTCTCTTAACGGGGGGAGAATGTAACAACCGGCAAAAATAAGGTAATTCCGTACAGATTAATTAGTATATGATTAACGTAATTAAATGCAATTATGTGTGATTTAATTATCAAGGCCTTAGGAGATAGCAATTTCCAAATAGTGCATAGGAATGCATACGTTTAATGGTAAAACATGATTGGATCATGTGCGAATAAGCTATCCGGTATGGACGTTGGCAATTACCCGGTAATAATTAAATAAACGAAACGGATCCCGGACACCCAGGATATAAAATAAAGGGTATTTTCATAAGATATAATGAGTTTTGGAACTCCAAAACCATAAATGAAAACGTCTTGTACAAGTCTCCCGGTAACGAATAAAATGCGCATACCGCACCCGGTACGCGTATAACTCATAATTTCACCCGGCAAAGGCCTAAATAACCAATCAACGCTTAAAATAGACTATATTAAGGGTTATTAAAGGTATTTTAATGTCCGGATAACGCGTGATTAAAAACCCGAAAAATACCCGAACGACACCCGAACGACGGGGGATTAAACATAACAAACAATGGGTAATTATTTGAAGTTGTGGGCCCCACCTAGACCCACCAAGGGCCGGCCTAATGGCCTTATAATTCTTTTTGTTTTCTTTATCTAAACACCCTACTTATGTCCAAAAGATGAACCTATGGATTAAGCATGCTTGGACATGGAATGGATGCAAGATTTGCAAGTACTAAAGCATGCCAAAATCTTACTTTATGTAAGATAAAATCGGCCCTATGGCCAAGTAATCCAAGACAAGGATAAATCTTATTATTACACTAGTACACATGCTTTTATAAAAGATCTAATGCAAGATCATGATAAGATTACAATCCTTTAGAAAGATTTGCAAGCAACCTCCTATCTATACATACATACATACGGCTATATACATACACACACACTTCATATCCTTTCAAGATTCCCAAGTACACATACAATCCTTCATAAGATTTCTTAAAATCTTTGGAAGATTACATGTGATAGCATTATATAAACATGTGTTAGATACTTACACATTCAAGCTTTCTTCCTTTCTTTTCCTCCTCTTGGGCCGTAAATTTTCACACACACACACATCATCCTTTCAAGTTTCTACATCTCCAAAACACTTAAAACAATCCATCATCCAAACCCCTATTGTGTGTTTCAAGAGCTTGGAGCTAAACCACTTGGAAGAACACACTAAACCCCTCTCAAATCCAAGGTGTTTGTCTTCCCTAGCCTTGTGCTAGTAGTAAGCATCCTTAATCTTGTTTTTTATTATTATTATTCATGTATGTGTTCTTAGTAGCAAGTTGTACATGAAGGGTTTAAAAAGAGGTTTGAACATAATCTTTAATAGGTTTTACATATGTAAAATGGATGATTAAAGATATGGAAACAAATCATGGATTTGATGATGATGGAGATATAATCTTGAAAATATGTAAAGTTTACATTTAAAGCTAAGTAGGATGATGTTTTGGTTAAGATTTTGGGATGAACTTGAATATGTTAAAGGTAACTTTAAATCATCTTATTATGATCATCTAAGTTATAATATGTGGTAAAACATATTAGAAGTTCATAAATGAAGAAGATGGAAAATCTAAGTTAGCTTACTTAGATGAATGATATTTTGATAAAATGGACAAATACATAAAACACACATATAATTAGTCTTCCGTATGAAATACAAGACTAACGTAAGTGTTTTGATACAAAAATAACTTACCAATAAAAAGTTGAATCTTCAAAGTTTACTATTTTGGGTGAAAAATGTTAACTTTGGAAGCTAGAGTGGAAAAATGCAACTTATGGAAGTTAAGGGACTAAAGTTGTAACTTTGAAAGTTAGAGGACTAAAATGGATATTTTAGAAACTATTAGTCCAAAAATACAAGTATGGAAAGTTCGGTGTCAAAAATGTAAGTAATAAAGTCTAAGGATGATTTTTGTAAATACTAGTAGAAATACTTGGGTATTTTGTATAAAAGTGTATTTTTGAAAGTTATAAAAATACAAAGGGTTTTAATATAAGGATTTTTATAAAATAGAGATTTTATAAAAATGTTAATCAAACTTGAGAAACTTATACAAAAATGAATACTTTTATATAAATGGGAATATAAAAGTATTGGAAGCATTTTTGTATCTAAGTTAACAAGTTGGGCTAAAATACAAATCTTCCAAGTAACATGGGTTAGAAATGTGGATAATATTTCTATAAAGCACATGTTGGGAAAGACTTGGAAGAATTAACTAATCGAGTTAAGATATCGAACTAAGACGCGTTAACAAACCGTACACGGACAAATCATGAGAAAAATGCCATTACGGCAAGATAAGAAAAAAATATATATATTTTAAGAAGTAAAATATATATATACATTGGGTGAAAACTAATAAACACTTTCCTAAGTGTTAAGAGAATTATTCGTGGGAGAAAACACATGACATAAACAAATAAGACGTTAAAACAAAACGTATATACTTAACAAGAAAAATTACACATTTATATATATGTACGCTCGTCTCGGCAAAATTCTAGTATATCTACTTAATGGGAAAGTAAATATGTGGGAAGGAAAGCCGCGACGAGAAGACAAAGATATATATGTGTATGTCGTACCAACGAGATCCTAGTATATTTATTTGAATGGGAAAATAAATATACGGTATGGTGAGTTGAATCGGACGTTAAGAATATACAATCGAACGACAAGATCTTAGCATATTTGTTTAAATGGGAAAACGAATGTGTGGCAAAGTGAGTCGGGTCGAATGATGAAAGATATATTATATCGAGCGATGCGATCTTAAGTATAATTATTTAAATGGGAAAATAATTATATGTTAAGTGAAGTCGAGTCGATGATAATAAGGTACAAGTTAAGGAAATATTAACAAGAGTAATATATATAACTTGTAACACAAAGGGTAATCTAACGCCAACGAAACCGAGGATACGCACTTAATTAAACAGGATTTGGAATAACTTGTGGTCGGGAGTTGGGTGTACAACTTGCCAAGGCACATGCACTATAGGAATAGTGACTTATACGTCTAGGACGTTTGTAGGTGCGAGACCCTCTATGCTATCTACTTAGTGAGCCAGACAGTGTTTCAGGTGAGTTTCACGGCCCCATTTTACTGTTTTAACTGGGGGAAAGATATGTTGGTCAAATATTGTCACATGTTGAAAAGGTTTTCAAAGGTTAAAATGTGATAAGTGGTATGAAGAGTACTTGAGCAGTGATCGCCACTCGGGGTTGAGTCCTCTCTTTCGTAATCATTAATTCAGGGAAATGAAACCGAAAGAATATTTGGATAGTACTATTGGTGCCTGACAAGGCCCACCCCTAATCGATAGCGTCGATTATGCATTAGGTTATGCCTGGGGTGCATATATTCTGAACTTAAGTCGTGGGAAACCGAGTAACGACTTGGAGCGGGGCATTATTATCAGTCTTGGTTTGGTTATGGGGCTCAAGGGATTGCTCATCATTATAGTTTGTAGGAGCTAGCTACTCCTTACAAAGGCCACAAGTTGTGCAGGTTTCGCACATGTTGTAAAAACGGAATATCGATCGACAAGATCCTAGTATAATTACTTAATGGGAAAGTAATTATACGGTAAAGTGAGTCGAGTCGATGGTTGTGAAAATGTTGCTGTTATGAAACTAAAACCTGTGAACTCACCAATATTTTATATATTGACGTCTTTTTAAACATATCTTTCAGGTAACTAAGTGCTGAATAGATATGGGGCTAGTGCGGTGGAATTCGGGATGTCGGATACTGGTCGGGATTTCATTCACTGTTACCTTCGGGTTGGAACATAAACGGAAATTCCCATATTGAAAACTTAATGTTCATCGTTTTAAATAATGCCTTGTGCAATATTGTAACGAGATACTCATTTCCGACATTCTAATAAATAGATCTTTTCTAATTAAATATAGTTTGTGTTAATCTTGACTTTGATATACTTTCGAGCGTTGCGCCACGTGTTTCCGCCATTGGCGTGGTGTGACAGAAGTGGTATCAGAGCCAAGGTTGTAGCGAACTAGCATTTTTGAAAAATCTAGACTATAACCGGTTTTGGCTCGAAAACGAAGTTTTCAAAAATAAAACACAACAGAATATTTTTAGAAAAGAAAGAAATTGTACATGGATTGTACAAGGGGAAATTCCGACCGACTAGCCATGTGTGTCAATATATGAAGTATTAGAAAATGCGGATAAGATGTCTATGTTGCATAGGAATCCGATTTTCTAAGATTAAGTTAATACATATACGTAGTACGGATATTTTGCCAGTAAGGTTGTTGTATCACGCTTCACAATAGTCCGCGCTCCTGCATCGATCACCGGTACCAGCCAAGAGGAAGGGCACTGTGGTCTACGAGGAGCCTACCTGCTTGCCTGTAGACGGGATGATCGGAAGAACTAGTCTCTATCACGTAATAATAGCTTGGGGTGCACAGTAACCTTGGTGGGCGCAAGGACCAAGGGTTGGTGATCACTCCTTATCTTGGTTGTTCTTGTTCTTTAGATTCAGTCTTAGATTTGATTGACCAATGGGTTAAATGGGAGGTTTCGCCGATGTTCCTTGATTTCGATCCTAGCAAACCTAATGAGCTTTCTTCGACATTACCTTTAAGGTACGAGCACGGAAGAGCTCGAACGTCTACTCATTTGAGCAATCTGACGTAAATCTTCGCATCGGATAGAGACGGGAGACGAAAACTTCCTTGCATAGGAGTGAAATGCCTGGAACGATGCGAGGAATGCTAAACTTGGAACCCAGTGAAGACTTAGGGAGCGTCCCTGCTAGACTAGTGCGTCTAGAGAACGGGACCCTGCGTGGATTAAATATGAGACTCGTGGCCGTGTGCTGCGGTGTTATCATGGTGAATAAGTCATGTCTGACCTAGCGCATGCCCAGGTTGTCTTCAAGGGTTGGATATTTTTCTTCTCCGGTAGGAAGACAGAATCGAAGTTACGGGATTAGGAAGCTTGGTCATCGTTATTCTGAAGGCTCGATAGCCTCGGCTGAATCAACAGTATTGGTTGCTTCCAGGCAGTCATGGACGGACAGTGAAATCGGCACGTCGCCTCACACATCCGCGAGTCATAGTGCTTTGCTAAACTTTGATGATGTCAGAATGTCGACCACTAATCATGACTGCGACATGGTTTGCCAGTGATAGGATGACGGCGTGTAGTAGAACAGCAAGCCCCAGTCAGCGTTTGGCAATGGACTCACTCAGAAGTGCATATGATTAACTCGTGGGAAGCCACTACTCGGTGTATTGAGTATTCAAGTATGGATTAACAACCTTTGCAATAGCGCTGGATCATGTTCGGAAGATGAATTGTGATGGACTCGGCATGTTGGTACTTATGTCATACTACCTTCCTGAGGTACAAAGGTTATCATAAGACTCCTCTATCTACCTCCTGTTTGTTTTTCAAGGATTGTTGGTGGTCTCGTTTCAGTCGAGGAACGCCAGAGTAGGCTCGTTACATGTACTGTGCCTAAATCCGTCATAAATCCTAGAAAGTGGAACCACACTTTGGGAATCGTAATCGTAAAAGTGTTCTGTGATTGTCAGAATGTTGCAAGACGCTTTTGCTGACATTAAAATCCCCCCCCTCGAAAATCGAACGACGGACTACTGGAAGTGGTCACGTTTATCTGGTAAACTTACCTATGGGACGGAAATCCCATTGCTCTTGTGGCAATAACGTCCGTCACCCTCGTCATGACGACGAGACTAGTAATCTATTAGGGGCGGCAAATGACGAGAAGTGTTTTCCATCAATCCCCATAGATATTGAGGCGTTGCGTCCCCTCGTTACGGTGATTTATAAACTAAGGTTGCAAGATCCATTCGTTGTGGACACGGTGACCTGTCTAATCTCTTGCCGTATTTCGATACTCTCACGGCGTGGCCTATCAGGAAGAAAGTTCACCGGCCTCGCTTGAGTGACAGAGAGGCATTCCAGCTAATTACTATCGGTGCTAGATAGCATGTAAGGAGACCCTAATGAGAAGAATGACTCGGCTGGTTCGCCAGAGTCGGTATCGTTTTCATTTTATCGTGGTGTATCGATAAATCGTGATCCTTCTACCTCTACTTGCTATGCTCGTTGTGACCACTATCCTTGTTATCGGGAAAGATGTAGGTTGGTTTCCAGGTCCTATGGATACCAGTCACCACGCACATAATAGCTTCGACGAGTCTAAGACCCCGGTCGAGCCTGACATTGTTACTCCTGTTATTGTCCTATGGCTCGAGCAAGTCCTGTTGACGCTATTAAGTGTGTAGCTCTCGCTGGGTTTGTTGTTGTCAGTGGTTTGATAGCACTTATCGGGCTTGATGTCGTTGTTTCTATATTTGTTGTTGAGTTCATTGTTGTCATTGTCTATACAGTCCATGTTGGGCTTGATGATGTTGTTCTATGGCTCTGCTCGGGTTGACGTTGTTGATATATTTGAGGCTCCTGCAGAAGTGAATGATATTAACGAAGACGTCTCTATGACCCTTTCCAGGCCGCTATGACCATCTATGTGTCTTTGTGGAGTTTGTTGTTATTAATTCCATTCTCTTTGAGGCTTTCATTGAACTACTAGTTATCATTCCTTAGGCTCTTGGGAAGCCTAACATTGTCAATGGTTCTCAAGCCTCAGTGGAAACTGTCGATGTTTCTGTTGCCATTGTTTGAGTGACTCATAACAAGCCCATGGTCGTTCTCTCCATGAACAATATTGGCTTGAGAAGTCAGCTAAATTATGTGGAACCCGTCATTCCCATTCATGTTATGACGATTGATGCTCTGGCCAATCTAACCAAGTCCTACCATTGAGCCTATGGAGGTTAGGCTCAAGGCCGAGGGTACGAATGAAATTTCCGCCTCCACAAGTGACCTGAGGCGCACGGGGATGCGTGCTCACCAGAACAGAATTTTCTGTTGATGTGGACTGTGGATTCTCCATGTTAAGCGTCATATTGTCGCGTGCATTCGTGCTGCTGTGTTATCCCCCAGCCATTGTTCATGCTCGTTGTTGCATTATTTTTGCTAGGAGTATCCATGTGGTTGCGCTGCATCGCCTATGATACATTCCTAGTGTTTACTGCTCCTGCAGTGGTGTAGCCTTGCGGTCATATTTCTCGGTGTCGTACGGTTCCTATTGCGGTGTTGCCTTGTCATCATACTTCTCTGTTGTCGTGTTGCTCCTGTGTGGTGTACCCTAGTTGATGTGCTTCGTGGATATGTTGCTGACATTGCCATGTTGTTTCTACTATCGTGTTGCTCAGAGGGCGTATTGCTACAGCTGTTGGATTACCTCGATGACGTGATGATTTGTCGTTTGCATTGCTCTTGTTTCTCTCGGAATGGAGACATCACCTGAACCCCTCGTGCCGTCATTGTTCTATTTGTTTGATTGTGTAGTGCCGACATTGATTATGTAGGATTTCCGGTGTCCAACGGACTTTCTAAAAGTCGTGCTTAGACACTCTAGCCTTAGTGGTTGCGTGTGTATTCCCCTAAAGTCTGAATCTCGTGGTCGTCTGAGCAAGTGACCGAATCACGTGCCGACCCCTGTATATGCTCACGCATTTCGTGAACGGTACCTCTTCGGAATCCGAGGCACCAGCGACGCTATGTCCAGCACTAACCTGTTACGTGCAATTTGATCGCCCAGCGATCGGTTATGCAAATCAATGTCGGGAAGAAACCCTGTGATCTACACGTGACAAGGCGAGACTTGCCTTTGAGATAAGGGATTTCGAATACGTCTCGAACCTGAAGGTATCGAGAATTTATGAGCGATATTATGATCTATACCTTTGGGACTAGCAAGAGTTGAAAGGTTCAATTCATTTATTGCTCACACCAGTGGATTCATTTGGAGTCATACGTACCATACTGATGGTTATGGGAATACCGTCGTGGACCCACCCATGGGCATGCATTGGTGAAGTCCCTGGTACATGATTAAGAGGTTTTATGAACCCTGAATCCAGAAGGGCGTGCAGCATTATCTACTCTTTAGAGGTGCCACACTACTGGGTTAAGATGGTTGATCGTCTCGACCCATCGATTAATGTTGTTATTCCCTTGATGGGAGGTTTATCCTACCTTGGTGTCGTGGCATAGATTCTTGGAACAATGGAATACAATTTCGACCTTGAGTCGATAGTGGTGTTCCCAGTCATCTTTAAGTAGCATTGCTCACACTAGAGCAAAACCCCTTATCCTTGATAGACGCTGTTAGAGGCACCATAGTAATGTGAGCTGCCAGGTCAGGGCGTATGGCACCTGACTAATCAGGACGAGCTTGAAGGCTTACATATTCCGCCCATATGTATGACTACTGAGTCATTGAATGGGATGCCTTATGGGAAGGCTCAGGACTAACGCCTTGTGGTGCGATCTCAGTCGTCGTTTGTTTTTGTAAGTAACGACTTGGGCGCGTGAAGCCGTCAAGCCAAATGTGAAATCTATGCTAAGTGCATGCATCTATGACCCGATTTCACCATTTACATAAAAAGATTCCGAAAGGATGGAACCTTCGATGAATGAGGGTTTTGGTTTCAGGACTCCTTTCACTCAGATCTCTGCATAAGATCTGAAGGTCAATGTAAGGGCATATGGCCTGCACTACTCGGAATTGATTTACTAGGTTGCTATTGATGATAGAACACTAGTGCCCATGAAGCACATATAACAGAACGGGTACTGGATACCCATGGTTGGGTAGCTACTGGTGTTCTGTATACTTGTCGCAATGGGGGCCAACGTGTTGATATGTCATAATAAACCTTATACGTTGTTCATTGCGACAACAATTTATGATGTTTCATATAACTCTTTTCGGTATAGACCCATGTGCTGGAAGCATCTTGTCGTTGGTGATGATTCGACTCGTTCTACTCGAGGATTGTGGAATTGTACGGCTCGGGCGCCATGTATACACTGCTTAATGTAAGGGGACTGAGGGGTGAAAGCGACGCAAAAACTTTCGACCTCCATCAGTCCATAATAAGCGTCCTAGTACCATTAACCACAATTACTCAGGAGGAGAGCAGCAATTCAATACCCAGAGGATTCTACGGAAATAAAGTCCCATTTTGAATGTGAATGTTCGGTCGACAAGAACCTAGTATATTTATCTTAATGGGGAGGTAAATATACGGTAAAGTGAGTCGAGCCGAAGGATAAATAAAATGGGATACCCGACGGGGTTTCCAAGGGGACTTTTATGTGACGCGGTAAGATCACCCGTTTGACATCACCATGACACCCGAGGTGTCCCGGGGTCAGATGTGACCCAAGTGATGATTGATTGTTGTTTGGAACCCTCTCATTCCGTACTCATCTGTGGCTTCGAGATGAGGCATACGGACAGTTACCTATACTCTCAGAGAGAGTTGTGGCTAGACACCGAATTGCCAACTTACATTATATCGGATTGTAGTAGTCACTCTACCTCAAGTTCGACAAACTTTGTACACAAGCATGGGATACTCAATTTGAGACGAGTATGGCTTGTCATTCTCGGACAAATTGAATATACTTGACGGAATTGTTCCGTGTTGACACGATTGATGTTCGTGGCAGATCGAATCCATGAGCTTCATCACCAAAATTTCCTATGTGATAGGAATTAGCATCCCAGTGTTCGGGGTGTACTACTCAAAGCCCTTGGAGGGCATACGTGTAAATCTCCAAGTGCGTCGATTGACAGACGGAGATAGATACATAACCTGGTTTAGGTTATTCGAGAGATGGCCAGTAGATCTTACAGATTAAAGACTGTTTGGATGAGATGCGAACCTATTAAGAAGTCATACAGATAAGGCGAAGGCCTTAAGAACTTCGGTCTAATAATAGGTTTTCACTGAGAATCATACTCCGAGGAGGTGTCAATAAGCTTAGAGATTGTAGTAGGCCAAGTTCTTAACACTTCGGTGGTACGAAGATATCGATCAAAAATTGGCCTCATGATGAATAAGCTTGAATTGTCGCAAGAGCTTAGTGGGACTCTCAATGAATCCCGCAAGTCTGGTCTGAGGAAGTTTTGGTCAATTCCTCGACCGGCGGAAGTCCGGTTGACAATAAGCTCTACGATTTCGGGAAAACCGATAGATATGTCAAGGTGGGATGACCAAGAGCTTAGTCGTAGTTGAACTATGACACTGTGTTTGATAGAGCACTAAGCGTGAGCCGAGCATGAATCTGGGCTCACTAGGAAAGATGAGATCTCATGAAGCGCAAACACCCCGCCCTGTTCAAGGATACTATTGTGATGGGTAACTTGAATTGAATTCCGGGACGGAATTCTCTTAACGGGGGGAGAATGTAACAACCGGCAAAAATAAGGTAATTCCGTACAGATTAATTAGTATATGATTAACGTAATTAAATGCAATTATGTGTGATTTAATTATCAAGGCCTTAGGAGATAGCAATTTCCAAATAGTGCATAGGAATGCATACGTTTAATGGTAAAACATGATTGGATCATGTGCGAATAAGCTATCCGGTATGGACGTTGGCAATTACCCGGTAATAATTAAATAAACGAAACGGATCCCGGACACCCAGGATATAAAATAAAGGGTATTTTCATAAGATATAATGAGTTTTGGAACTCCAAAACCATAAATGAAAACGTCTTGTACAAGTCTCCCGGTAACGAATAAAATGCGCATACCGCACCCGGTACGCGTATAACTCATAATTTCACCCGGCAAAGGCCTAAATAACCAATCAACGCTTAAAATAGACTATATTAAGGGTTATTAAAGGTATTTTAATGTCCGGATAACGCGTGATTAAAAACCCGAAAAATACCCGAACGACACCCGAACGACGGGGGATTAAACATAACAAACAATGGGTAATTATTTGAAGTTGTGGGCCCCACCTAGACCCACCAAGGGCCGGCCTAATGGCCTTATAATTCTTTTTGTTTTCTTTATCTAAACACCCTACTTATGTCCAAAAGATGAACCTATGGATTAAGCATGCTTGGACATGGAATGGATGCAAGATTTGCAAGTACTAAAGCATGCCAAAATCTTACTTTATGTAAGATAAAATCGGCCCTATGGCCAAGTAATCCAAGACAAGGATAAATCTTATTATTACACTAGTACACATGCTTTTATAAAAGATCTAATGCAAGATCATGATAAGATTACAACCCTTTAGAAAGATTTGCAAGCAACCTCCTATCTATACATACATACATACGGCTATATACATACACACACACTTCATATCCTTTCAAGATTCCCAAGTACACATACAATCCTTCATAAGATTTCTTAAAATCTTTGGAAGATTACATGTGATAGCATTATATAAACATGTGTTAGATACTTACACATTCAAGCTTTCTTCCTTTCTTTTCCTCCTCTTGGGCCGTAAATTTTCACACACACACACATCATCCTTTCAAGTTTCTACATCTCCAAAACACTTAAAACAATCCATCATCCAAACCCCTATTGTGTGTTTCAAGAGCTTGGAGCTAAACCACTTGGAAGAACACACTAAACCCCTCTCAAATCCAAGGTGTTTGTCTTCCCTAGCCTTGTGCTAGTAGTAAGCATTCTTAATCTTGTTTTTGATTATTATTATTCATGTATGTGTTCTTAGTAGCAAGTTGTACATGAAGGGTTTAAAAAGAGGTTTGAACATAATCTTTAATAGGTTTTACATATGTAAAATGGATGATTAAAGATATGGAAACAAATCATGGATTTGATGATGATGGAGATATAATCTTGAAAATATGTAAAGTTTACATTTAAAGCTAAGTAGGATGATGTTTTGGTTAAGATTTTGGGATGAACTTGAATATGTTAAAGGTAACTTTAAATCATCTTATTATGATCATCTAAGTTATAATATGTGGTAAAACATATTAGAAGTTCATAAATGAAGAAGATGGAAAATCTAAGTTAGCTTACTTAGATGAATGATATTTTGATAAAATGGACAAATACATAAAACACACATATAATTAGTCTTCCGTATGAAATACAAGACTAACGTAAGTGTTTTGATACAAAAATAACTTACCAATAAAAAGTTGAATCTTCAAAGTTTACTATTTTGGGTGAAAAATGTTAACTTTGGAAGCTAGAGTGGAAAAATGCAACTTATGGAAGTTAAGGGACTAAAGTTGTAACTTTGAAAGTTAGAGGACTAAAATGGATATTTTAGAAACTATTAGTCCAAAAATACAAGTATGGAAAGTTCGGTGTCAAAAATGTAAGTAATAAAGTCTAAGGATGATTTTTGTAAATACTAGTAGAAATACTTGGGTATTTTGTATAAAAGTGTATTTTTGAAAGTTATAAAAATACAAAGGGTTTTAATATAAGGATTTTTATAAAATAGAGATTTTATAAAAATGTTAATCAAACTTGAGAAACTTATACAAAAATGAATACTTTTATATAAATGGGAATATAAAAGTATTGGAAGCATTTTTGTATCTAAGTTAACAAGTTGGGCTAAAATACAAATCTTCCAAGTAACATGGGTTAGAAATGTGGATAATATTTCTATAAAGCACATGTTGGGAAAGACTTGGAAGAATTAACTAATCGAGTTAAGATATCGAACTAAGACGCGTTAACAAACCGTACACGGACAAATCATGAGAAAAATGCCATTACGGCAAGATAAGAAAAATATATATATATTTTAAGAAGTAAAATATATATATACATTGGGTGAAAACTAATAAACACTTTCCTAAGTGTTAAGAGAATTATTCGTGGGAGAAAACACATGACATAAACAAATAAGACGTTAAAACAAAACGTATATACTTAACAAGAAAAATTACACATTTATATATATGTACGCTCGTCTCGGCAAAATTCTAGTATATCTACTTAATGGGAAAGTAAATATGTGGGAAGGAAAGCCGCGACGAGAAGACAAAGATATATATGTGTATGTCGTACCAACGAGATCCTAGTATATTTATTTGAATGGGAAAATAAATATACGGTATGGTGAGTTGAATCGGACGTTAAGAATATACAATCGAACGACAAGATCTTAGCATATTTGTTTAAATGGGAAAACGAATGTGTGGCAAAGTGAGTCGGGTCGAATGATGAAAGATATATTATATCGAGCGATGCGATCTTAAGTATAATTATTTAAATGGGAAAATAATTATATGTTAAGTGAAGTCGAGTCGATGATAATAAGGTACAAGTTAAGGAAATATTAACAAGAGTAATATATATAACTTGTAACACAAAGGGTAATCTAACGCCAACGAAACCGAGGATACGCACTTAATTAAACGGGATTTGGAATAACTTGTGGTCGGGAGTTGGGTGTACAACTTGCCAAGGCACATGCACTATAGGAATAGTGACTTATACGTCTAGGACGTTTGTAGGTGCGAGACCCTCTATGCTATCTACTTAGTGAGCCAGACAGTGTTTCAGGTGAGTTTCACGGCCCCATTTTACTGTTTTAACTGGGGGAAAGATATGTTGGTCAAATATTGTCACATGTTGAAAAGGTTTTCAAAGGTTAAAATGTGATAAGTGGTATGAAGAGTACTTGAGCAGTGATCGCCACTCGGGGTTGAGTCCTCTCTTTCGTAATCATTAATTCAGGGAAATGAAACCGAAAGAATATTTGGATAGTACTATTGGTGCCTGACAAGGCCCACCCCTAATCGATAGCGTCGATTATGCATTAGGTTATGCCTGGGGTGCATATATTCTGAACTTAAGTCGTGGGAAACCGAGTAACGACTTGGAGCGGGGCATTATTATCAGTCTTGGTTTGGTTATGGGGCTCAAGGGATTGCTCATCATTATAGTTTGTAGGAGCTAGCTACTCCTTACAAAGGCCACAAGTTGTGCAGGTTTCGCACATGTTGTAAAAACGGAATATCGATCGACAAGATCCTAGTATAATTACTTAATGGGAAAGTAATTATACGGTAAAGTGAGTCGAGTCGATGGTTGTGAAAATGTTGCTGTTATGAAACTAAAACCTGTGAACTCACCAATATTTTATATATTGACGTCTTTTTAAACATATCTTTCAGGTAACTAAGTGCTGAATAGATATGGGGCTAGTGCGGTGGAATTCGGGATGTCGGATACTGGTCGGGATTTCATTCACTGTTACCTTCGGGTTGGAACATAAACGGAAATTCCCATATTGAAAACTTAATGTTCATCGTTTTAAATAATGCCTTGTGCAATATTGTAACGAGATACTCATTTCCGACATTCTAATAAATAGATCTTTTCTAATTAAATATAGTTTGTGTTAATCTTGACTTTGATATACTTTCGAGCGTTGCGCCACGTGTTTCCGCCATTGGCGTGGTGTGACAGAAGTGGTATCAGAGCCAAGGTTGTAGCGAACTAGCATTTTTGAAAAATCTAGACTATAACCGGTTTTGGCTCGAAAACGAAGTTTTCAAAAATAAAACACAACAGAATATTTTTAGAAAAGAAAGAAATTGTACATGGATTGTACAAGGGGAAATTCCGACCGACTAGCCATGTGTGTCAATATATGAAGTATTAGAAAATGCGGATAAGATGTCTATGTTGCATAGGAATCCGATTTTCTAAGATTAAGTTAATACATATACGTAGTACGGATATTTTGCCAGTAAGGTTGTTGTATCACGCTTCACAATAGTCCGCGCTCCTGCATCGATCACCGGTACCAGCCAAGAGGAAGGGCACTGTGGTCTACGAGGAGCCTACCTGCTTGCCTGTAGACGGGATGATCGGAAGAACTAGTCTCTATCACGTAATAATAGCTTGGGGTGCACAGTAACCTTGGTGGGCGCAAGGACCAAGGGTTGGTGATCACTCCTTATCTTGGTTGTTCTTGTTCTTTAGATTCAGTCTTAGATTTGATTGACCAATGGGTTAAATGGGAGGTTTCGCCGATGTTCCTTGATTTCGATCCTAGCAAACCTAATGAGCTTTCTTCGACATTACCTTTAAGGTACGAGCACGGAAGAGCTCGAACGTCTACTCATTTGAGCAATCTGACGTAAATCTTCGCATCGGATAGAGACGGGAGACGAAAACTTCCTTGCATAGGAGTGAAATGCCTGGAACGATGCGAGGAATGCTAAACTTGGAACCCAGTGAAGACTTAGGGAGCGTCCCTGCTAGACTAGTGCGTCTAGAGAACGGGACCCTGCGTGGATTAAATATGAGACTCGTGGCCGTGTGCTGCGGTGTTATCATGGTGAATAAGTCATGTCTGACCTAGCGCATGCCCAGGTTGTCTTCAAGGGTTGGATATTTTTCTTCTCCGGTAGGAAGACAGAATCGAAGTTACGGGATTAGGAAGCTTGGTCATCGTTATTCTGAAGGCTCGATAGCCTCGGCTGAATCAACAGTATTGGTTGCTTCCAGGCAGTCATGGACGGACAGTGAAATCGGCACGTCGCCTCACACATCCGCGAGTCATAGTGCTTTGCTAAACTTTGATGATGTCAGAATGTCGACCACTAATCATGACTGCGACATGGTTTGCCAGTGATAGGATGACGGCGTGTAGTAGAACAGCAAGCCCCAGTCAGCGTTTGGCAATGGACTCACTCAGAAGTGCATATGATTAACTCGTGGGAAGCCACTACTCGGTGTATTGAGTATTCAAGTATGGATTAACAACCTTTGCAATAGCGCTGGATCATGTTCGGAAGATGAATTGTGATGGACTCGGCATGTTGGTACTTATGTCATACTACCTTCCTGAGGTGCAAAGGTTATCATAAGACTCCTCTATCTACCTCCTGTTTGTTTTTCAAGGATTGTTGGTGGTCTCGTTTCAGTCGAGGAACGCCAGAGTAGGCTCGTTACATGTACTGTGCCTAAATCCGTCATAAATCCTAGAAAGTGGAACCACACTTTGGGAATCGTAATCGTAAAAGTGTTCTGTGATTGTCAGAATGTTGCAAGACGCTTTTGCTGACATTAAAATCCCCCCCCCTCGAAAATCGAACGACGGACTACTGGAAGTGGTCACGTTTATCTGGTAAACTTACCTATGGGACGGAAATCCCATTGCTCTTGTGGCAATAACGTCCGTCACCCTCGTCATGACGACGAGACTAGTAATCTATTAGGGGCGGCAAATGACGAGAAGTGTTTTCCATCAATCCCCATAGATATTGAGGCGTTGCGTCCCCTCGTTACGGTGATTTATAAACTAAGGTTGCAAGATCCATTCGTTGTGGACACGGTGACCTGTCTAATCTCTTGCCGTATTTCGATACTCTCACGGCGTGGCCTATCAGGAAGAAAGTTCAACACACTTTCACTCAAGAAGAATACGAACTCTCGTACCTTCCTCACCCCCCTGTTTATTATACTAACGATTAGAGGCTCGGCTCTTCTGATTGGTAGTCTCGTAAATCCTTGGTCTTGCCTACAGACCCACACGTATTTTATAATCACACTCTCTTTATAAAATACAGTAGAATCACATTCGGATTGTTCTTCATTGAACTATCCTTAAATACGTGTTTCTTCATTGGCGTCATCCGTGGCCTTACCACAACTGCTCTAACCCAATAAACTTTTACAGCCAAAATCATAAAAATGACCTCACCTCCACCAGTGTACACTCCGTCCGGGGCCGTCGAAGACATCACAGACGTCACCCCATCCCGCCCAACATCAGGGGACCATAACAACCAACAACAACCCCTTATAACCCCCAGAAATCTGGAGGCCCAGCTCACAGACCCAACTCCTCCAACTGAGGAGGAAATCGAGGCACTAAACAATGACTGGTACGAACGCCAGAGACAAATCCTCGACGCACAACTTGAACAACGCCGACGCACCGGCAAAGCACTCATGGGCTCCTCCTCAAGGCAGCCCGCAAAAACACCGGCGCCTGCCCGTCACGGGGAAGGTCCAGGGCAAACCCCTGAGGACCAGGCCCGTGCAGAGCACAACCGGTTTGACGCCGAAGACTACGACGAAAGTTCGTGGGAGGACGATGCCTCCCGGGACTATCGTCATAGCCCATATTACAGGCGTGAACGATTAAACTGCTACAACGACGACGCCACCACCAACCTGTCACTCCCATATAGACCAACCGCATTCGCGGATAAGTCTAAATTTACTCGGCGCATTTCTCAGGCACCGATCCCGCCAAGACAACGTCTACCAGCCAACGTCAAAATCTACGACGGACTATCCGACCCAGATGACCACCTCGGCATATTCAACCAAGCCGGGGTCGTCATCGGTTGGACCCTACCTGTTTGGTGCCACATGTTCGCCCAGACACTCACCGGAGCCGCCAGGGTCTGGTTTGATAACCTCCCCACCGGAAGCATCGACACCTACGAACAGCTGATCGAAAAGTTTTCTCTCCATTTCAGCCAACAGCGCCGCCACAAGCGCGAAAAAAGCCAAATCTCCCTTTGCAAACGCAGAGACACCGAACCTCTCGAAGACTTCATCGTACGGTTCAACAAGGAGGCCCTCCAGTTAGGAACTGGCGACGAGGCAACCCGAACCTCCTTTCTATCCAACGTCAATGATGACGGCCTACAACACACCCTGCAAGGGAAAGACGGCGTCCCAGACGCTTGGGAAGAAGTTGTCCGCATCTCAAAACTCTACGCGGGCAACCAGAAAACGATGCGCCAAAACCAGAGAGGGAGTTCCAGCAACAACCGCTGCCGCGGCAACAACCGAGCATCCGTCTGGAACCGCATCTCTGGTTCCACCGATGAAGGACGATACTCAACTTCTGGCGACGCCAGAAACATCATCGGCAATAAACAAAGCCGCGACCAACGCAACAGCGGCCGCCGAAACCAAGATTGGACGCCCCTCACCAAAACGCCATCCCAAGTCTTATCACAAATCCTCTCCACCGGAGAGGTAACTTTTAAAATCCCTAAACCCATTGGGGCAAAACGAAAAAATGTTGACACCACCAGGTTTTGCGATTTCCATAAAGACGTGGGCCACGACACCGATAACTGTTACAGCCTCAAAATGGAAATCGAAGCGGCCCTACGCTCCAGGAAACTCGCCAACTTAGTAAAAAAATGTCTGCGCTGGCGGCCGCCGGCAAGACGAACCTGAAAACGCTATCAAAGACATCAGAACACATTACATCCGCGGTACCCACAACAGACAGTGCAACATGACGCGAAGCACCAAACGGAAAACCAGCTTCCCTAACATTGCAACTACATCTGAAACCACAAACTGGCGGGAGGCCCAAGTCCTCCTCCCGATAATCCCAGGGGGCGCTCAGTCAACGACCCCCCTCAATATCACAGCACTGTTCGGACACTACCGAACTTACAAAATGATGTGTGACGGCGGCAGCAGCTTCGACATCATGTACCAACAGTGCTTCGATCAGCTAGACGAAGAAGACAAGGCACGCCTACAACCAGATACGCCTATTGCTGGCTTCTTCAACGAGGTAATTCATCCTATTGGCAAGTTTGACTTTACAGTCACGCTTGATGACGGCATACACAGCCGCTCAGAAGTATGCACCTTCCACGTCATCCCAGCCATTTCCTCATATGATATACTGCTAGGAAGACAGGGTTTGGCAAACTTCAATTCCACCGCATCAACTCCTCACCAAACCATGGGTTTCCCAACACCCACCGGGATTGCATACATCCGAGGTAATCAAGAATGCCTCATGACAAACCACCCGGTAGACGACACAGCAACGCTTCCACCAAACCCACCAACTGACAAAAACTGGGTCCTCAACCCAGCTTTCCCTGAACAAACCATTACTTTGGGCCGGACCTTATCCCCCCAAGTAAAAACACACCTAAAACAGCTATTGGTGGCGAACAAAGACATCTTCGCATGGCAATCATCAGACATGATCGGCGTCCCAAGACACATCGCCGAGCACCGCCTCAACACATACAAAGACGCGCGCCCAGTGGCCCAGAAAAAGCGGCCACTCGGCCCCGACAGAGTCAAAGCCATGAATGAACAAGTCGACGATCTGCTAGATGCGGGAATTATCAGAAAATGCAATCACCGAACCTGGGTGGCCAACCCAGTAATGGTACTAAAAAAGAATGGGTCCTGACGCATGTGCGTCGACTACAAGGACCTAAACAAAGCATGCCCCAAAGATCACTACCCTATCCCGGAGATCAATTTGAAGGTTGACTCACTCGCGCCATTCAAATACAAGTGCTTCCTCGACGCATATCGAGGATATCATCAAATTCAAATGGCTTACGAAGATGAGGATCGAACGGCGTTCAGAACAGATCGAGGGGTGTACTACTACACCAAAATGCCCTTCGGACTCAAAAACGCCGGCGCAACCTACCAACGCCTCATGGACCAGGCGTTCATCAACCAGATAGGCGTCAACCTTGAAGTCTACGTGGACGACCTAGTCATCAAAAGCACCCACGAGGATACAATGCTTATTGACATCCAGCGCACCTTCGAACAGTTGCGCAACATCCAAATGAAACTAAATCCGGGCAAATGCTCCTTCGGAGCAGAAGAAGGAAAATTCTTAGGCGTCATTGTCACCAATGGCGGCTTCAAACCAAACCCGGAAAAAGTCCAAGCAATCCAGCGCATGCCGTCACCAAACTCGATAAAAGACGTACAGACACTGATAGGACGTCTGGTTGCTCTCAACCGCTTCCTGTCAAACTACGCCTCTAAGTCTTTTCCTTTTGTTCATACTTTACGGAATGTACTAAAAAAAACACAGTTCCGCTGGACACCGGAAGCGGAGGTAGCCTTCCGTGAAATGAAGGAATGTTTAACCTACTTGCCAACTTTAACAGCACCCCTTCCAAAGGAGCCCCTTACATTATATCTATCCGCGTCAGAAACGGCAATAGGCGCCGTCTTATTCGTAGAACGCAACAAAGTACAAACACCGATCTACTATATCAGCCGCACCCTAGCAGACGCAGAAACCAGATATTCAACAATGGAAAAACTCGTCCTGGCATTAGTCCACGCGTCAAGACGCCTGCGAAGATACTTCCAAGGACATCCAATCAACGTCCTTACAGACTACAGGATAAACACAGTACTATCCAAACCAGAACTCTCCGGCCGCTTGGCCAAATGGGCAATTGAGTTGGGCGCACATACCATTGTCTACAAACCAAGACCCGCGATAAAAGGACAGGTCCTGGCAGACTTCATCGCCGAAATCCCGATTGACAAAATCCAAGACTGCAAAGACGAACAAGACCACAAGCCCATTCCATACGACCGAGTAACTTGGTCATTATACACCGACGGAGCTTCCAATGACCAAGGCTCGGGCGCCGGACTCCGCCTCGTCAGCCCCGACAAAACGGAATTCACATACGTCGTGCGCCTTGAGTTCCCAAGCACAAACAACGAGGCTGAATACGAAGCATTCTTGGCAGGCCTGCGCCTGGCACACAAAATGGGTGCAAGGCACCTCATCGCTCATGTAGACTCCATGCTGATAGCAGGCCACATGAACGGCGTTTACGACGCCAAAGATCCCGTCATGGCCCAATACGTCGACCAGGCCAAGCTCCTCACCAAGAAATTCGTTACTTGCATCATCCTCCACATAAACCGCAGCGGCAACAAGGAAGCTGACGCACTCAGCAAAATGGCCTCCACCGCTTAGCCGCATATGGCCAAAGAGGTACGCATTGAAACCCTACCTCAACCTTCAGTACCACTTAGATAGGTCAATATAACGCAGACAGGCGCCGGGTCATGGATGACCCCTATTCAAGCCTATCTAGCAACAGGCACCTTGCCACCTCAAAAAGCGGAGGCTCGAAAAATCCAATACAAATCCCAACATTACCAACTAATGAACGGGATCCTGTACCGACGCTCATACTTAGGGCCATTACTAAAATGCATAGACGCCGCAACAGCCACCTTACTCATAAGAGAAATTCACGAAGGCATATGCGGGATCCATGCAGGGCCAAGAATGGTCGTCGCCAAAATCATGAACGCGGGATATTATTGGCCGGGTATGCATCAAGACGCCGTCAAAATCCTACGCACCTGCTTCAACTGCCAACAACATGCGCCAAATACCCTGCGCCCCAAAAACGATTTGGTACCAGTCACAGCCGCCTGGCCATTTCAAAAGTGGGCCATGGACCTGGTCGGCCCATTCCCAATGGCCCCCGGAAAGGTACAATACCTCATCGTCGACGTTGACTACTTCACAAAATGGGTAGAGGCCAAGCCACTCGCTTCAATAAGCGCGAAACAAATAAAAAAATTCATCTGGGAATTCATCATCTGCCGCTTTGGCTTACCCATGGAAATCGTCACCGACAACGGCACACAATTCACCGACAAAAAACTACAAGCATGGCTAACACAACTAGGCGTCAGTCAGATTTTTTCATCCGTTGCCCATCCGCAAGGTAATGGCCAGCTGGAGCGCATCAACAGATCCCTAGTCGAAGGCATTAAGACTCGCCTAGGATCAAAGCGGACGGGCTGGGTGGACGAGCTCCCACACGTGCTATGGGCGCATCGCACCCTCACGAAGACCAGCACTGGCGAAACTCCGTTCAGCATAACCTACGGTTCCGAGGCTGTAATACCCGCGGAGATAACATTTCCATCACCACGGGTTCTCAATACAGCCAACACAGATAACGACAGAGAGCTACGCCTCAATCTAGACCTCTTAGACGACAGGCGCGATATCGCCGCCATACGCGAAGCAAACTACAAAAAACAATTGGAACGTTACTATAATTCGAAGGTCAAGGTTTGCGAATTCGACATCGGCGACTATGTCCTTAGGGACAACTATGCCTCCCACGCAGAACGCCCGGGAAAGCTAGCACCTAACTGGGAAGGGCCTTACAAAGTCCAACAGGTACTAGGAAAAGGGGCATATGCGCTCGAAAAACTCGATGGAACACCCATACCTAGATCATGGAATGTAGCGCAATTGCGCAAGTGCTACTTGTAAAAAAGTTTCAGTTTTTTATTCCTTCCTCCAAACTTATGAAGTTAATTTACTCTTCATAAACTAATTCGGCGCACTACTCACTTGTGAAGCTAATCCACTCTTCACAAGTGGCTCGGCGCACTAATCACTTACGAAGTTAATTTACTCTTCATAACTGATTCTGCGCACTAATCACTCATGAAGACAGAACACCTCACTTACTTATTGGGCGCACTCCTCACTTGTTAATCTACTCAGCAAACGACGCACAAACACAGACAGATCAACAAGAAGCAGAACAAAAAGAAAATTCATTTCACTTCATCAAACAATATTTACAAGAAAGAGAAAATTACAAAATGATCTACTGAGGAGGCTCATGAGCCGTCCCCGAGCTACCCACCCCGGACCTTTCCTTCTCCGCTCGCTCTTTCTCTGCGCGCTCACGGCCTACGCGATCAGATTCCTCTATCCACCGCTTAAATTTGGCGATAGGATCGGGATCGGCCAGGCATTGCCGCACAACCTGCAGCACGGGGAACTCAATCTGCTCCAACTTCTGAAGCTGCTCCATCAGCAGCTGGTCCGTGTTGACATCGCCAAAGGGCTGCTCCTCCACAGGCGCGCCATCCTTAGCGGCCAAGTATCCCTCCAACCAGCCGCTGTGGACGCCCGTGGTGCGAGCAGCATCAACCACTTCGGCAATCTGCTCGCCCATCTTGGGCGCATTCCAGCAGCGTTCATATACCTGCACATCAAACAAAGGTTAGAACAAACAAGAAATAAAAAGCGAAGGAAAAACTTAGAAAAAGATCCGGAAACTTATTGCGGAGATCCCGTCGGACATCACCCGCAGCGACTTCTCACAGTAACCCCTTTGAGCATCCAACAGAAGCGTCTTCTCCAACTCCCACGCTTCCCGCTCCCTCGCAAACGCTGCAAGCTGCCCCTCCATCTCGGACACCCGAGTGGTCATCTTCACCACATCAGCGTCCTTCGCCTTCAAATCTCCAACAGCAGTGGCGTACTTGGAGGACAGCTCCTCCAACTCCTTTCCCTTAGCTGTCGAGACCTTCTTCTCGTCAGCTAGAGCAAGCTCGGCCTTCTGTACAAGTTGACGACGGCGGTCCAATTCCGTGTTCACCACCGCCGTCGTCTTCGCCCACGCCTTCTGCTTTTCAGCAGCATCGGCGTCCTTCTGGCGCAGCTCAGACTCCAACTTCCGAACCTGCTCCAGAAGGCATATACGAGCCGACTCGTATACTTCCTTCTCCCTGGCGAGACGCTCGGTCTCACCGGCGACCGACGCCCGCTCGTCTAAAAACTCACCCTCTCCTCTGTGCAGGGCATAAAGATTGCCCAAGGTCTGCGTAAGGTTAATGCACATCTCGGAGAAGAGGGTGCCACAGTCTTGAGCCCGATGATGGGCGCGCTCCGCCGGCGGGAGCGCATAGCTTACAAACTCCTCGACCACGAAGGGATTAAGGAATCTGCAGCTTTCGGTTATACGCCACTCAGGCGTATAAACCGGAGCGTCAAGACGAAAGGCAGGCCCACTGGAGGACGCCACCGTGCCTTCGGCCCTTTGCAATTTTGGGGCCTCCGGCCCACCACCAGGGAAGGATGCCTCAGCGATATCCTTCTCGCTCAGATCTACAAAAACGGGCCCGCCCCGCTGGCCCTCTCCGCCTTGAGCACCCATGCCCTCGGCCTGCTCCTTCTTCATATGCACCAAATCCTCGTGCTGTTTCACTAACACGAGGCGGCGCTCCTCTTCCTCCTTCTCGGCCGCCAACTCGGCCAAGCGAGCCTCTTCAGCCCGCTTGCGTTCGGCCTCGGTCAAACGAGCATCTTCTGCCCGTTTGCGCTCAAGTTCGGCCTGGCGGGCGGCAGCCTCCTCCTCCTGCCTCCTCTTCAAATCAGCCTCGGCGGCGCGCTTCTCCTCTTCCTCCTTGCGCGCAGCCTCAGTCTGGGCGCCCCCTCAGCTTGGACGCGCTCCTCCTCGAGCTTCTTCTTCCGCTCCTCCTGATATTGTCGGACAGAAGGAGGGACGGAACCTACAATCAAAAACAAAAAGCAAATTAAAGCAACTATGAAGAAAAGATTAAAAAGGCAAAGGCCCGAGAGCCACTTACTACTAAGCTTCTTCAATGCCTTCATGTAAAAAGGCTGACGCACCGGCGGCGGCTCAAGCTCTAGGTCACCCGGCTTATCCCCACCATGAGCCGCCCGCTTAGGCGACGACCCACCAGCTACGGTCTCCTCAACCGCCTCCGGTTCCTTGCGCTTGCGAGCTACAAACAACATCAAATCTCTCAACAGATAAAAAAAAAGAGAAGAAAAGGAGGTAAAGAACACTTACTGTCAACAGGCGCGTCCTCTACCGGGCGACCTTCAGTAGTCGCACCGCCGCCTTGCGCCGTGGCCGAAGAAGAACCGCCTCCGGCGCCACCTGTAGACCGACGCAGACGATGTACCAAATCAGACGATGGGTCACTCAACTCATCATCAGACAAGAACACATAATCAACCCCCTCCGCCGTCTTGACAGACAGCGGGTCAGGGTTGATCAAAAAACCTACTTCAAGGTTAGAGGGCGCACCTTGAATAGGGCCAGGGAACAGGAAGTTCTCCGCCATCGCCTCCATCTCCCAGACTCCGCCCTCTGACACCGCCACATATACGGTCTTCACAGCCCGGGCGGCTAAGTAGTCGAAGAGTAAATCACCTACGACGAAACACAAAGATATGAGACACAAAACGAACTAAGAAAAACGGACGCAGCAATAAAAACTTACCCTCCACAGAAAGCGCACCACCGTCACCAGCAGGCGCCACATTGTACCCCTCCCTAACGCCCAGACGGCTCAACCCCAGCAAACGCAGAATACCCTCGTCCAATTTGTCCATGTCATCTAGGCGACTTGGATGCGCGGAGAGGTCCTGAAACCACTGCTCCTCCTGGAAGTCCTTCATAACCTCGAAGGACGGCACCTTCTGCCCAGGGCGCAGTTCCAGCTTTGTCATCTCCACTGGGATGACCTCCTTCTTCACAAAGAAGAAGCACCTCTTCCAGTCCCGAAGAGTTTTTGGAGAACTCTTCGGTACGATCAGGCTCACGTTCTTGGATCTCTCCACAAAAGAAACCCAGCCCGACTCCTTAACTTCTAGCTTGTAGAACACATTGAAGTGTTCAAACACCGGCTGCCTCCTCAGGGCCCGACAAGTGGCCTCGAAGTGCATCACCCTCATCACCCCAAAGGGGCTCATCTGAGAAACGTGCACTCCGTATATCTGGAGGACAGAGATGAAGAAGCGAGAAACCGGCAACCGGAATAACCCCTTCTGAAAATATGCCTCATATAGGCATATTTTCCCTTCCGGGCAGTCTACCGGAGTCTGCCCCTTCTCCGGAAACTCCGGGTCCCAATCACGAAGAATACCAAACCTCTTGACCAAAGACCTGATCTTGTCTTTGGACCAGGAGATTTGGGCGTCTTTCATAGACAGCTCCAACTTCTTATCTTCGGACGACATCTTCGACGACAAATCAGAAAAGAAAACCCTAAGTTTTTTATCGGAAGAACAAAGAAAAGCAATGGAATTCAGAAGAAATTTTGAAGAATGGAGAAGATGAAAGAAATCCAAAGGAGGGGAACGACTATTTATACCCATCGCATTTAATGCAGGTAATGATGATGGGCAGGCCTTTCGCGTGAAGGTCCAATCACAGGCAGACACGTCGCTCAGCCCACGTGCTTAAACGGCCCACGCGCGGCGCGTGCCTCACTCGCGAGACGGTCTTCCTACCCCAACTGGCAATTGCTGCCGATGACTGACACGTGTACACCCACGTCCAAAAATGGATGACGATGACTGACACGTGTACGCCCACGTTCAAAAACCACCATCAACAGCTGTCCCCACTCACCAGATGTACGACACGTGGCGGCCTAGCAACTCAACAGTCGTACTAACTGTCAGACACGATCTCCAAAGCAGGTGTACCAACCGTCAGGCACGTCTTTTCAAATTCAAAACATTCCCGCCTTTAATTTACACAAATTCCAAAGAGACAAATTCAATGCGGAGTAAATGCAGGCGCAGACAGCGACAAAAAATGACCTTTCACAACCTCTGGCCGCGCAAACAGGCCCAACGCCTATCTTGGCTCAACGCCTGCGCGCCAGAGCGAAAATTTTGAAGAAATCAAATTTCACAACCTCAGGCCGCGCAAACAGGCCCAACGCCTATCTTGGCTCAACGCCTGCGCGCTAGAGCGAAACTTTTGAAAAAATCAAATTTCACAACCTCTGGCCGCGCAAACAGGCCCAACGCCTATCTTGGCTCAACGCCTGCGCGCCAGAGCGAAAATTTTGAAAAAATCAAATTTCACAACTTTTGGCCGCGCAAACAGGCCCAACGCCTATCTTGGCTCAACGGCTGCGCGCCAAACAGAATCAATGCGCATCCCGTCATACGCCCACAGCTTGATCTCTGTGCGCGCACCAGTTGACGAAGAATAAACAAAAACACACGTCCACTTCGGTACATGAAAACCCAGTGACGACTGGATGTCACTGAAAGTACACATGTGAAATCAAGTCCAGCACTCCCCAAAGATACAGGTCAGCACTGGACTGGGGGGACTTGAAGGGATATGGTATTAAAACATTACAAATATCATACCATCGCCCACTTAGAACAGGCTTCGCCAGACGCTTACCCGCCCGTTCTACGTCAGCGGATCGTTTCACGCCCATCCGCCCGTTTTACGTCAGCGGAACGTCTGGCGTCCACAAACCCGTTCTACGTCAGCGATGCTTCTGCCGTCCGACACGTGCATTTATATTCACGATCCACGTCGACGGAACACTTGGCGTCCACCCGCCCGTTTTACGTCAGCGGTACACTCGCCGCCAGGCGCATGAACACCCGCCCCTTTTACAGGGGCGGGCCAAGTATACCTCAAGGCTTCCTTGACAAGCGTCACTACAAGTGGAAGATACCTTTTGGGGAAGCTTTGGAACTCACCCCTGCCCCAAACAAATATCTCTGACATGACAGGCGGCCCGTCAGAGTTCCTCTCCAATCAAAGACTTTCTCCAGTCTGACGAGCAGAAAAGGCGATGACGTGGCAGCCTCTCAACCAAGATATCTTCCTGACAAAGCAGACTTTCTCTGTCCGTCTTGAAATCCTGGAAAGTATAAATTGTCTACCGCCTGGATCCACCAATGGGCGAGCACCACGTGTCAACCGCCCATCAGCGTCCACTTACTGGGCGCCACGTGTACATGCGTCAGGACGGTAACATCTCCCCTAGCATTCCACTTTCTCCCACTTTACTAAAACCCACTTGCACCAAATGGGCCTAAAGGCTTGGGCCGGATTATGGAGACTCCTCTACCTGGGCCGGGCCCCGTTAAAAGGTAGAGGATGGGCTGAGAAAGTGGGGCATCTCGGTACTATAAAAGGAGGACTCTCTTCTCCTTTTATTGGCATCGAATATCCAACACACTTTCACTCAAGAAGAATACGAACTCTCGTACCTTCCTCACCCCCTGTTTATTATACTAACGATTAGAGGCTCGGCTCTTCTGATTGGTAGTCTTGTAAATCCTTGGTCTTGCCTACAGACCCACACGTATTTTATAATCACACTCTCTTTATAAAATACAGTAGAATCACCATTCGGATTGTTCTTCATTGAACTATCCTTAAATACGTGTTTCTTCACCTACCAATTCTTGACGAGTCGTTAATATAATTTATCCTAATCAATCTAGAAACTCATTTAGTTAAGATCTTAATATATATTTATTTTAAATAAAACATATATATTATAATAACACTTTAAGTTTGAAAAAAAAATGAAAAAAAAAACGTGATTTAGTCTTAGTCTTGATTAGGTTAGATTTGTTTGGTGTAATTACAGATCATCTATTGATGATCTGATGGGTTGGGTTTAGAGTTTGTTGAGAGGTCTTTGTTGTAATCGTTTTTGTTCTTTGTTTGTTTGTAAGTTCTTTGATAATAAGTGAATAAACCATGAAATTTCACAAGTTTACTATTTAAAAATGAGTTATTGCGTAATTTGTTGCTCGTTTGCCTACCATCATGTTGTAAAATATATCCTTCAAAATGTTGGAATCTAAAGAGGCGATCTAGCCATGTCTTAATAAAATCTTTCATTCCTCGTAAACATCAGTTTAAAATGAATGTTCAACTTCAAATGTCATTAAAGTGTTATGAGTGAACAAACCATAGATTCGAGTATAACTCTACCATCAAACATGTTTTGCTAATGATAGTTACGGCATACATAAAAGTCTCTACTAATACATTAAAAATAAATCTGTGTGTGTTTCTTGTGTGGAAAGCGAAAAATATTGATTGATACGATAGTAGAAGAACAATCGTGTTCATATGTTAGTGTGATGATACCTATTTTATGGATGCGCTAGCCTTGTTGGTAAAAGCGAAACATAAACCCATGATTTTGCCTCACAATGTTAAATCAGCAACGAATTTGATAAATCATAAAAAAAAACTAGAATTTTCAATGATACATAAATGAAGAAAATACTAATACCACTAATTCTATACCTACCCTACTCATGCCACATTGAATTGAATTGTTCCGAAGGGTGAAATCAAAGACAATTGTACATTTGATTGAATTGTTCCATCAGTATCTTGTTCACACATTTTCCATTTTAAAGTTGCATGAAACGGATGGTTTATGGTAAAAAACTAAAAATCATTGGATCTTATTATGTCATAAGTCATATGATCGCAACTTTAACCATACCCCACTCATGACAAATTGACAACTTTTCCTTTTTCATGAGATTCGAACATAACACAAAAACTGTGTTATTTTTGTGATCTAATATTCCAAATCATAAAACCTTTATATTATTATTTACATGTAGAGTCATATGATAATTAAGTACTACTACAAAAGTTCAATCTAAATATCTAAGAAATTGAATTTGGAAATTAATTTGTCAATTTCAAATAATTTTTAACACCATCATCACCCCAATCTTCGCCACCATCGTCTCCTCTTACCACAGTCACTGTTACCCAAACACCACCTCGTAGTTGTCCCCCCAACCACCATCGCAACCATTGTCGGCTCCATCTCCGCAACCTCGTCGTTGCCTTTACTTGGCAGAATCCATTTTGACCTTACCCAAATAGATTATTTTTTTGAAACTCAGTTTTGCATATGACTAGTTCTGACTTGATACCCAAACCTGTCCGGCCCTAGTTTTCCATGATTAATCAAGCATTGATTCCTAATATTAAACTATTCTTTATTTTATTATTACATGTTTTGCCATGTTAAATTTAATTCAATAAAATGTTCCTTATTTGAATACAAGACTAGCGGTAGTCTTGCTTATTCAAACCATTGGCATTTACGTCAAATTATATCAAAGGTATATTCTATTCGAAGTTAACACAACTTATTATTGCTTCCGTGACCGTTACGTATTATTACATGTTTTGACATGTTAAATTTAATTCAAGAAAATGATCCTTATTTGAATACAAGACTAGTAGTAGTCTTGTTTATTCAAACCGTTGACATTTACGTCAAAGTATATCAAAGGTATATTCTATTCGAAGTGAACACAATTTATTATTACTTCAGTGACCGCTGCGTATTATTACATGTTTTGACATTTTAATTTAATCCAAAAAAATGATCCTCTTGTTTATTCAAACCATTAACATTTACGTCAAATTATATCAAAGGTGGATTCTATTTTAAGTGAACACAACTTATTATTACTTCCATGCCCGCTACATATTATTACATGTTTTGACATGTTAAATTTAATTCAAGAAAATGTTCCTTGTTTGAATACAAGACCAGCAGTAGTCTTTTTTATTCAAACCATTGACATTTACATCAAATTATATCAAAGGTATATTCTATTCGAAGTGGACACAACTTGTTACTACTTCCGTGATCGCTGCGTATTATTACATGTTTTGACATGTTAAATTCAATTTAAGAAAATGCTCCTTATCTGAATACAAGTCTAGCAGTAGTCTTGTTTATTCAAACCGTTGACATTTACGTCAAAGTATATCAAAGGTGTATTCCATTCTAAGTGAACACAACTTATTATTACCTCCATGACCGCTACGTATTATTACATGTTTTGACATGTTAAATATCAATTCAAGAAAATGATCCTTATTTGAATACAAGACTAGAGTAGTCTTGTTTATTCCAACAATTGACATTTATGTCAAATTAATTCCAAGTGAACACAACTTATTATTACTTCCATGACCGCTATGTATTATTACATGTTTTGACATGTTAAATTTAATTCAAGAAAATAATCCTTATTTGAATACAAGACTAGCATTAGTCTTGTTTATTCAAACCATGGACATTTACGTCAAATAATATCAAAGGTATATTCCATTCAGAGTGAACACAACTTATTATTACATCCGTGACCGCTACGTAAACACCCCCCCCCCCCCCCCCCCCCCCCCCCCTTCAATCCACATATAAATACAGACCGTGGTTCTTTTCACGAGTAGTCTGTCAATCGTTTCCTCTTTATTGTGTGGTCTCTCTACAATACAAAGCTGCTGAATAATAATAATAATCCTCCATAAAGACCTCTGCTTTACATCTCTATCTTCCTCCTTTTAATCCTTCGGTATACATTATTCCATCGATTTCTCTTCATATGATTGCAAAATTTGAACTTGCTATACACTTGATTCTGTTCTCATGTTTAGTTTCGGTATTGATTGCTTGATTTGGAAGTGAAATTAGTCTTTTTTTTAGCTGGTTTGTGTTTGATTTTACTTGTTTATGCTCTGTTGTGTTGAATTGTTTGTGTTTTGTGAAGATTTGTGTTTAGATTAGATGCTTTGTGTTTGTGATTGTTTGGGGCTTTTAGATCCAGGGTTTTGATTTTCTTGTTTTGTTTTAAGTGAGTGAAGTTTGAAAGTTGGAAGATTTTAATTTTGTGTGTTTGTAATATTTTTTTTTTTTTTTTTTTTTTTGTATAATGAGATTGCAAAATGTTAATTATATGTAGGGTTTGTGTTTGGAAACATTGAGATAGGAATTAGATTACTAAGTTTATAATTAGGCTATGTGTATACTTAAATAATCAGTGTAAATTGTTTAGTTTTATTTTTTTATAAGCTCATGGATGAATTAGAAGCGAATGGTGCGACAAGGTTTACATGTTAATTCTTCATTTTTTAAAAAAAAAAAATTCACATGAATCTATTTGAAGTGTCTGCTGAAACTTTTCATGTGTAATTTTGATGTAATTTTCACTTTCATGGAAGGAAATAATATTAATTTTGATATACTCTTTTATAAATTTCCATTCTGTTTTTATATTTGTTGATTAACTGATTAGTTTGTGTTTTGCGATTGCGGTAGTTAAGTTTGAGATGGTTTGGATGGGTCTAGTCCTGTAACGCCCTTTGTGATTGTCTCTAAATGGGCTGCTTTAATTCTACTGTAAGAAAACCGGTTCCTGGGCACGAGGACCCAACTGTTCTTGCTTCTCAAACAGCCTGTAAGATGATTGTTTTTTGTTTATCATGCCGTTATTGTTGCATAATTTTATCCACCTATGTTTGTAAATTTTGCTAATATTTAGCTTATGCGTTTGTCTTTTGTATCGCAGTTAGTGTCAGTGAAGTTGAAGCTCTATTTGAGCTTTTCAAGAGCATAAGCAGTTCTGTAATCGATGATGGATTAATTAATAAGGTAGTCTATGAGTTCGTTATTGTGTTGTTGTTCTCTAGTTTATAAAACAAATGACCTGGTCAATATGTTAGGTGACACTACTTTTCTTTTTGGGACCCCTCACAAAGTTTACAGCGTTTCCTTTTCTTTTTGGGACCCCTCATTGATGTATTTGCCTTTAACAGGAAGAATTCCAACTAGCTTTGTTTAAAAACAGAAAGAAAGAGAATCTCTTTGCAAACAGGGTATGTTGCTCCGTCTTTTCTTTCTCATGTAATCCGATAACTTTATAAATTTCGTTAATAATCTTATATTTTGTCCGTAATTGCATCTTTTGAGCATTTATTTACTTGTTTTCCATTACGTAACGACCTTCTTTTTTAGGAGTTTGTTAATTCAGAATTGTTACTTCTTATAACAATAATTAGGTAAGTCCCTGTATTAGAGTATACGCTATTTGGTGAAGTTTAAAGATCAAGCAGAAAACTGTATACTTAAGGTTTTTACTTGCATGTGAAACAAATTTCACCATTCATAAATAATTCCCCGATATGGCGAGCCAGCGAGGGATGTAAAACAGGTCGAGGTGGATCATATATGCATTTTATGTAGTCTACTAGAACTATAAATAATGTATTCTTATTAATAATAAAGAGCACAATTATGGAAGGCATATAGTTTTTGTTTAATTACCGAAAATGCACTTCAGCAAATGATTGACTGTGCATGTTGTGCTTTTAGCTTTTCCTCTAATATTACCTTTAACCTAATTATGTGCAAAAAGAAACTTGACATATCGGATATATTTGGATACGGATACATCTATAGTTCATGCTAGGCACTTATTGTCGGTATCAATTGAGGCATATGCACACGTGTTCTGATATCGATTTACAACCCTTATTCGGTTCAAATTACTTAATTTGCCGTTCGTTCATTAATTAGTTACATCCATCAATGATTCTATTCTTCATTTGATGAGTTTCACTCCATTTCTTTTCACATCAAGTACGCATGACTGGATTGACTGCTGACCCATGGTCACATCATTTCTCCTCACTATGTAAATTACATACAAAAGTGAGAATGATTAATAACTAAAACGCCTTAATTATCCAAGCTAATAATAAACTAAAATACCTTACCATTCCCAAATATTCTTTTTCTACTACATAATCATACAACTTAAATGCCTTAGTTACTTTTCAATCTGTATTTGTTTTGGTTTATAATAATTTATGAAACTAAGTTTGAAAAACCAATTTTAAGCTTCTTTGTAAAGCAACACCTAAGTTTAGGTTCCAAAAAGCATCTAAAGATGAGAACGAACAAATGCACCCTATTAGATTCCATATTGTTGTCCTATATATAAAGTTTACTTTCTTTTGAAAATTTATAGGGCCTACGTGGATATTGCATTTCTGATGCAATATCTAATATATAATCTGATGGGAACGAACAACATTTTCACGTTTGTTATACATTTCCTAAAGTTTCAAAAGTTCCATGTGCAGATATTTGATCTTTTCGATGTAAAGCATAAGGGGGTTATTGATTTCGGTGACTTTGTTAGGTCACTTAATGTTTTTCATCCTAATGCCCCTCAAGAAGACAAAATTAGTTGTAAGTTGAACATGTTAGTCAATTTTGAAATTACAAAAGTGCCCATGAATGATCTTACAATGTAATACTAATATGTTGTGTTTCAGTTTGTTTCAAGCTTTATGATATGGATGGAACAGGATTCATAGAGCGTCATGAGGCATGTTTCTACTAGTTATATTTCTATGCTTTTGTATGCTCAAGTTCAAAACATTATTTATCAAATATTGCTTCCCTTTTCCAATGAAAAAATTAACTACAAATTTCAGCAACTACCATGTATAAAGAAAGTTACAAATGCTATCTTTTGTTATCCATCATAACATCTTCATATGTATACGGTTTTCAGGTTAAGCAAATGTTAATCGCGCTTTTATGCGAGTCTGAGCTGAAGCTGGCTGATGAAACCATTGAGGTTATACTTGATAAGGTAAGTTTACTATTTCCTTTTTGCGACATTCACGCTACATTTTTAATTCAATATTTTTTTTTGCTACTTATTGATTGTTATTTACTTACTTTTGTAAAACAAGATTAACCATTTTAAGGGGGTGTTTGGGATTGATTATTCAAAACAGATTATGCGTTTTGGAAAAGCAGGGGTGGAGCTGCTTATAGATTATTGCGTTTTGGTAGCCTAAAAAACTGATTATCTGCGTTTTAAAAACGCAATCCCAAACACTAAAAACTAATTATCTGCGTTTTCAAAACGCAATAATCTAAAAATCAGATTCAAAACGCAATCCCAAACACCCTCTAAGAGAGTGATCGTAATTGCTCGTCAAGGACGAATACTTTAGGAAATAATATTTTTTCGCAAGAAAGCGGACCTATAAAAAATATTCAATTATACATTACAAGAGTAGACAACCAACTTTGAAATAAAAGCATGATTCACAATTCCATTTTCGTTTGAACAGACGTTTTCACAAGCGGATGTAGACCAGGATGGAAAGATAGACAAATCAGAGTGGCACAATTTTGTCACCCAAAACCCTTCCTTGCTGAAGATAATGACTCTTCCATATCTAAGGTATATCATATCAAAGAGTATCATGACAGTATGTGTTTATGCAGTTCTTTAAGTTTAGTTCTGTATATAAAATAAGTACAAATATATTTACAAAGAATGTCTTACGAATCCGATGATGTGAAATGCAGGGACATTACAACTACTTTCCCAAGCTTTGTGTTCAATTCTGAAGTTGAAGAGATCGCTACATGATGAGAATGGATTGTGGAATAGTGTTGTGTTGATTGTTGTTTTTTTTTCCTTTTAAATCAGTTCATGTGCTCAAGATTGGCTAGAATTGTTTGTGCCTTGTGTTCAGCCCAGTTTTGGTTTGGCTTTCACGAGGAGCAACAACAATTAGGGTTTATGATGCTCAAAATGGTATTTTTTTTCGTATTATTGTCGAATCATGATCGATGTTTCAAAATATGTTGATTTGATTTTGATCTATATAGATGTCATGATTGATTAAAGAAAGAATATTGTGTAAATGAAGTTGTGAATATTAGACATATATGTAATTATGAAACATGTGTATCCTTATTGGTAGTTACTATACGAGCCCTTGTTTCGGCTCTTATGATAAAATGAAGTAGCGAGAAGAGAATTGTATGATAGTGTTTTAACTATAACTAGTGGGATGTCCGCGCGATGCTTATTTGGTTATGGACATAGGATTGGTTTTGTATTGAACGCTCATACATATAAATGCCGTTTTTCTTAAAAAAAATAAAAAAAATTAAATAAGCGTGTGAAGGATTTTGGACACACATCATGCATGAATTTAGGGAATGTATTTATGTCTATTAGCGGTACAGACAAAGTTGGATGCATCATGTAATAGATATACAACCAATATAATAGGGAAGAAAACTCCTCACAACAATGAATATGGAAATTTGGGCGCACCCTTGTAATCAAAAGTGCACCGTTGTAATGCATTTAGACCTAATGAGCTAAACCCGCTATTTTTATATGGTTAAAAAAGATTAATGTAATCAACTATACGTTATAAAACAACGTTTTTTCTTGTAAATTATAAGTGAATAAATATATGGGTTGTATGACTTTAAAAAAACAGTTTTTAAAAAATATAAGGATCAATTTTTTATTGTTGAAATTTATTTGTGATTTATCATGGTTTATTTTAGAAGTTAATAGAATTTTTTATTTAGATTTATATAAAAGGTAAAACATCCATCCGTATCGTCACCTTTGTCTTTTGAAACATATTTAGTTTCTCGTTGAATAGAAAACCATGAGAACCGTATAAACACATAGACATAGTACTAATCATAAAATTATCATATGATTGTCTTATGTATAACATGTAAAACAATGTACATATGTTTATTCGATTCCCATTCTTTGGTATTCGATTCCCATTCTTTGCTTCCATTTAGCTATATTTTCTTAACGAGAACAATATATATTCCACTTTTTTTTAAGGTCCAACTAAGCATAAAGCCCCAACTACACGGGGTAACCTAAGGTCAAAGGCACCCCATACGCCTACGAATGCAAACAACGCTGGGTAGCCGAAGACCCACGATAGTTCCACCAGCCAGGGAAAACATGAACCCCACCCGCCTAAAAGCACGGCAATGGAAAATCAATAAAACCTAGGTGGGATCATATTAGAACTTGAGACATTTCCATCCCAAAGCCTTAACCCTCATTTATTATGCCACTCCACCACAAAGGTGGGGACTGGGGGCTATATATATATATAGGATCCGGATCATATGAGAACTCTACTGAGTTGTGAGAACTAGAGAACTCATCTAGACCACACATACACATATTAGCATTATAATAATAGGAGGGTATCATAGTAATTTAGCACCTCCCCTACCCTACCCCACCCCACCCACACCTAATCACCTTTATATAAAGGTTTATAGATTTTTTTTAAAAAAATCTCTCACACACACTCTCTCTCTCTCTGCTCTCTCTCTCTCTCTTCTTTCTCTAAAATCACTCTCTCTCTGCTCTCTCTCTCTTCTCTCTTCCTCGATACGGTTTTCAGGGGGTTGCAGAGGCTGAGCAGGGGTGGGTTGCAGAGGGTTATTGAAGAGGGTTTTTAATGGTGGCAGGGGGGGTTCGATGGCTGTGACCAGTGGCCCGATGGGGTGGGAGGCGATGGTGTTTTTTCAGGGGGGTTTTCAGCGGTGGAGGTGGAGCTCGAAGGGGGGGGGGGGGTTCGATGTGTGGTGGTTGAGGGTTGAGGGTGGTGGATCTGTGGTGGTTGAGGGTGGAGGGTGGTGGATCTGCGGTGATGATGAAGTTGATGGTGGGGAGAGGTGGTGGTCCGACCAAGGGAGGTTGAAGACGACGATGAAGATCCGGTATGTTTTCTTTTTATTATTATTATTATTATTATTATTATTTTTGTTATTATTATTATTATTGTTGTTGTTATTATTATTATTATTATTATTATTTCCTGTTTATTATTAATTTTTTTTATTTTCTGTTATTTTGTTATTATTATTATTTTTATTTTCTGTTATTATTATTATTACACTGGTGTTATTATTTTTTTCTGTTATTTTGTTATTATTATTATTATTGTTATTATTATTATTTTTCTGTTATTATTATTATTATTATTCTGTAAACACATATGGAATTACTAGTTTTAAATTAGATAAAATTTGAACATATTTAGTTGTTTTGTTGTTGTGGATGGTTTGTTTGATAGCTCGGGACAAATAACAACTTTTAGTTTTAAATAGCAGGTACGAAGATGATGATGTTTTTCGTTTAAGGGGGATGATGTTGTGAAGATGACGATGATGGTGTAGTATGATGTAAGAAAACACTGATGTAAATATCAGTTTACACTAGTGTAAATATGAATGTATAGATGTTTGGTGGTTATTTTACACCACCTGTAGTATCATTTTTGTAAGAAAACACTGGTGTAAGCATCAGCTACACCAGTGTAAATATTAATGTATTATCATTTTGTAAATATTAATGTATTGTAGTATTATATAGTTTGGGTTTTTTAAACTAGTGTATTTTTTGTATAAGTTGTGTATGGCAATTTTTACGCTGGTGTAAATCATCCGCATTATATGATTTTTGTTTGTTTTTTACACCAGTGTGAATTATACTTATCATATGTTGGTTTTGGTTTTTACAACATATTTTGTGTATGGCAGATTTACACTGGTGTAAATAATCACACCAATGTAAATCATGATAAATCATCTCATCAGATTTTCTTTAAAAAAATGAGTTTTTTGAATAATTAAATAAAAAATTAAAATAGTATTATAATAATTATTTCTCTTTCATGATGGTTTTACCTAAATACCCTTATTGTACTTTTTTGTATTAAAATATACTAATAATATTTTAATTGGCATGTAAAGACAAAAAAAACATCTAGATTAAATCATAACCATAGGATCATCACAATCAATGGTCCACAAGAGTTCTCTAGTTCTCACAACTCAATGTGGTTCTCACACGATCCTAACCCTATATATATATATATATATATATATATATATATATAGGGAAATTATAAACTGAAAACCCCCTTGAGTTAAGAAAATTAAGAAAACCCTTGTAAAAACCATCTAAAATTTTGTAATTTTTTTTGAAAAAAATACACAAGGTAACATACATGTATTAAAGCGTTTTGGGCAAAAAAAAAAATAAAAAAAGCGCCGATAGGATATTTAAAAAAAAAATAAACAAAGTTTGTGCTGTTACATATGTAACAGCTCTGTTACATATGTAACAGCGCAAATTTTGTTTATTTTTTTAAAAAATATTCAATCGGCGCTTTTTTTATTTTTTTTGGCCCAAAACGCTTTAATACATGTATGTTACCTTGTGTATTTTTTTAAAAAAAAAAATACAAAATTTTAGATGGTTTTTACAAGGGTTTTCTTAGTTTTTTAACTCGAGTGGGTTTTCAATTTATCCTCCCCCCTATATATATATATATATATATATATATATATATATATATATATATATATATATATATAATTAGGGGCGGCAATTGTTGACACGATCCAAAAACCGACTCGAACCCGACACGAAAAAAAACGGATTTGGGTCAAGTAACACGTCAAGTTAGGGTCAACCCGTATTAAAAATGGGTCGGGTTCGGGTTGATGAATATATAAAATGGGTTGACCTGTTAACCCGTTTAAGTATTTAGAAAAAAATCTATTATATTTTTGTTTTTCTTTTTTCATTTCTATTTACATGGTTAGTTATAATTGTGTTATTTTTGGCACGCTATATTATTTACTTGTCACACTTATATACTCACCATTAAACATTTTATTGATAACCCGCTTTCAAACCAACAACCCGCTTATAATTCATGAACATGTATGACTCATTTAAAAATACGGGTTAAACAGGCCGTTTTCGGGTTGACCTGGATTTTATTTGGGTCGGGTTAGGGTTGAAATATTTGACACGAATAATAATATGGTCGGGTTCGGGTTTCACATTTTAATCCATCAACCCGCAACCCGTAAACCTGCCAACCCATCAACCCGACACGATTGACACCCCTGTATATAATCCACTTGATGTAAACAATCGAGTTGTCCTGAACTGATCCAATCGTTTGCAGCCCTAATTACACCTATTATTAGATTTAGACCATAAATTATGATATTATGTATTAGCCCAAAAAGACAAGCCCAATAAGTAGGCACGTGCGCCTCACATGACATCACACTTCTGAAAAGCAACATAGAAGCAAGTACAAACAAATCCGCCTTTGCTCACAAAACATACCCAAAAAAATTCGATTATTATTTTCAATCAAACATCACAAACCCTGAAACCCCAATAGAAAAGATCCATTAATATTATTATTAATAATAATAATCCCTACAAAACCCATCCATGGATTACTCAGAACAAGAAGTTGATCTTTTCGGCGATTTAGACTCCGATAACGAAGACACAGACACCCATAACACCAACAACAACAACAAGAAAGACGGCAGCCAACAATCCACGTCATCATCTTCGTCAGCATCCTCCTCCTCATCTTCTTCTGGCGGGTCTTCGTCCAATAGAAGCAGTAGCGGCGGCAGTGGCAGTGATAGCAGTGGCGGCGGCGGTGGTGGTGGCGGCGGTGGCGGCGGTGGTGGGGATGATGAGGAAGAAGAGGAAGATGAGGATAATGGTGAAGTTAAGTCAGGTTATGTTAATCAAGTGTCTGGTGGGTATGATGATGATTATAATGTTGTTGAAGAAGATAAAGATTTGTTTGGGTCTGATAATGATGAGTATGAAAATACACAGATTTCTAGCCCTTTTCCTGTTCCTGGTAATTTTTTTTAAATATGTTTTTGTATTTTGTACATGGGTTTTTGTTAAAGTTTTGATCTTGATGCATCTAAATAGGTTTTACTGACTTAGCATGAATTGTAAGCAATTATGTAAAATACATTGATTTTCTTGCTAATAATGTATATATGTGTGGCCCTCGGTGGCAAAAGTAAATTGAACTAATTTTAACGTTACTTTACTAATTTCGTGAAAATAACGTTAAAAACGACGGACGGTTAATCATGCATCATGTGGTGGCGTTGATAGCCAAAAAACAAGGGGCGCATGCACCAATCGGGATTCGGGCTTGTCCCGATTGCTAAGTGTTATGTGTCTTATGTCCAAGGCGTGATACAAAACCACTGTCGAGCCGGGGGTGTCACTGGAAGCAGCCTCTGTATTTCCATGGGGTAGATGTAAGGCTGTCTACATCTTACCCTCCTCAGACCCTATCTTAGCTTTGCTATTGGTGAGATTAACCGAGTATGATGATGATGACGACATTGATTTTCTTGCTATTTGAAATGAACTGGCTTATCATATGTTGGTTTGTTGTATGTCTACATTTATATGTAAATATTGTATGTCATATTGATCTCATTTTTTAAAAACTGTTTGGATTTACAGTTTTGCCGCAGCCTCCGCCACGGAATACGAACAGCAACCCGGGCAGGGGAGGTTATGGTGGGCGTGGTGGACGTTGGCAAAATGATAGAGGAGGGGCTGGTATTCTTCCTAGGCCTGGCCCGATGCCACAGAGGCAAAATTACGGTGGTTACGGGTCTAAGTTTTACGCTCCGCGTAATGATGAACGTTTTGTTTCTGAACTCAAGTTTTCAAAGAGTGAAGAAACGTTGTCAAGGAAGGTTATAGCATTTCAAGAGGTAATACATGGATATGAGATTTTTGTATTGTAAGTAATGCGGTCTGAGATGTGAAATAAATTCTAACCGTTAAGATTTAGCTTCTGAAATTTGAAAGCGTAACCATTAAGACTGTTGTGGAAGTAAAGTAACATAAATGTTTGGATCTGTGTAATTATTCATATTTCCCTTCAGAATGTTAACCTAATCAATTTACATGAATTGTGCTACGGCTACGGGCTACCTTATTAGGGCATTCACTTTTTCCGTATTACTAGCTATCAGCATCATAATCACAGATAAAGACAATTGTTGCAAATTTTGGATTTTGTATTTACATAACACCTTGCCTGCATATTTTGACTTCTTTTTTCGTTTTATGTTTTTCACTTTGAATATTTTGTATTTTTCTAAAACACGTTTGATTTTTTCTTGGACGTTGTCTATTAGCCATCTGAACTTGGTTGCTATAGCCGTGTGGAAGGTGGAGAAGTATACTTTGATGATAGCAGTTTGGTGAGTATTTTTTACAGTTCATTACTTAAATATTTTTAGGTTTTAATCTATTCAAGCACTTTACACGTTTGTCATTATCAGCGGCTTTTCAAGCGACTTATTACAGAAGATATAGGGGCTGATTTGAACCAAGGTTTTGATACCTTTATTGAGAAGAAAGGTACATTCTGTCTTTATGATTAAATATTTACTTAAAAAGCCAAAATAATCTGTTTGATATCTTTAGTTTTCCTTTTGTGCCAGATTTGGGTTCGCAGGGCTTTGGTGATCTTTTGGCTTGCATACGAAACAAAAATATTCCCTTGCAGAACATGCATTTTGTGGCAAGTTTTTTTCATTAGTTTTTTCTACGCTTCTATGTTTCTGTCGCAAAATGTAATTACTTGTTTTTTTTCTTTAATTGCAGACGTACAGAAACAATCTCAATAAGGTAAGTTCTTGCCCTAACATATTTTTTTGGCATATAGAGAGCTCTATACAGTATACACTTTATCATCCAATCTTGCTAATAGCATATGATTTTCTTACGTACTGTATACATTTGTTTACTTCTGGACTGCACGTTTTATTTTGATGTAAAAACAGTGTACATGGTTCATATTTAAATGGATATAAAATGGTTTTATGATCTAATTGCCGTACTGTTCGTTGGCAGATAATGGCTACTGCTTATTTGAGGCACGAACCTTGGGAAATGGGGGTGCATAAAAGAAAAGGCGTTGTGTATCTTGATGTACATAAATTGCCAGAAAGGCCAAAAAGCGAGCGGGACCGTCGAATGTACGGCTCAAAAGCTATTTTTTGGGGCTTTTTTCTACTATTTTGATGATTTATAATGTTCATAGTTTTCTGCTTAATCACCCATTAACTATACGTATTAGAATAAAGGTTATTATTAGTTGATATACATGAGTACAAGGTAGATCGGCAAACGATATTTTCTTTAGTTATATTTTATTGACAGATGAAATTTTCTTTATGTTTTTTAGATTTCATTGACAACTGACAAGTGCCAATTCTTTTTTTTTTTTTTTAGTATTTAAATTTTAAAGTTTAATAGCATATGGGCGTTAACCTGATATTGGATTTAGGTCTTATTGGGGATATTGTTTCGAGACACTTGCTACTGAAGATCCAACAAGAGACGATGGAGAAGGAATACATCATGTTGATGCTAACGTTGAATATTGTGCTGTAATCAAAACGAAGTTAGGTGCACATCGGATTTTAATGGGTGCTGAAATGGACTGCTGCGATTCTACTGATGATGGAAGGAGATTTTATGTGGAATTAAAAACAAGTCGTGAGGTACGTCACCTTTTTCTTTGTATGAAGTAATTGCCAAAATTGGTAAAGGAGTAAAAGAGATATCGTTGAATATTTGAACTTCAGAAACATGACTACTATATTTATATTGTTTGTTATTAATATTAATGTAGTTATAAAGATTTTCTTGGAAAGTGCGTAGTGCCCGTATTAATTTTGTAGCAAAAGCTGAAACTTGAAAGAAAGGTATTTCCTTTCTGTTGTGGTTTGCGAATATTGTTGACGTTTTTAAATCCCAATTTGCAGTTGGATTACCACACCGAGGAAAGATTTGAGAGGGAGAAATTGCTCAAGTTTTGGGTATATTCATTCTTCTAGCTCTACTACATTATATATGTTTCACGCAATCATTTGTAATTAATAACATATATGTTTCACACAATTATTAGTAACTAATGAACATATTATGGATAAGAGTTGGATAAACTTTTGCAAGTGTATGTGCACCGTAAACTATGGGCATTTTTAGAGAAATTGCTAGTAAATCAACTACTTCATTGCAATGGATGGTAGTTTAATTTTAACACCAAATAGTTGCTCTTTGGTGGTAGAATATGTACCATGTATATGTATTGTAAAGAATGTTCACATGTATTTTAAATGAGGATCAGTATGGGTATCAAACTTTGATGCGGTGATGTTCCCTTCCTCCGGTGACAATTGTGAAATATTCTGTTGAAAATTTTGAAGCTAAAGTAACTTGCATATAGTCGTCGATAAAAACATTTGGTTGAGATATTTAGAAAAAAAAAAAAAATCTTTTGTCGATAATTTTACTTCTACCATGGTTTCTAATACTTGCACAATTGAATCTGTTTATTGCATTACAGATTCAGTCTTTTCTTGCTGGCGTTCCTTATATCGTCATTGGATATAGGTACATTATGCTGATATAAGAATATTTAGCTTAAATTTTTCGCAATTACATTTCCACACATGGTTCAGCTATTTCATGCAAGATTTGAATAGTTACGTATGAAATATGTATTTTTAACTATACAAGCAACCTATTCCCGCATAAAATAGTTGCATCATGTACAAACATGGCAGAAAACTCACACAAGACTGTTGCTAAAAGTTTCTTATTGTCTTGTAGGGATGATGCTGGCCGGCTTGTGCGTACCGAGAGATTAAGAACCAAAGATATTACTCACAGGGTAAAAATGAAAAATTACTGGCAGGTAAGCATTTTAATATTAACTAGTTTAATATAGTCTTAAGAACTAAAAAAAGTGAAGGGTGGACCCATGGTTTAAAAAAACGGGTGAGGCGTATGCCTCGAGGCGAAACTCTAAGAAAACGAGTCTGAGGCGCGCCTCATGAGGTTCAGATTGTACATACACCTCTAAGGGCCGAGGCGCTAAGAAAATGTGCGCCTCGGGTGTATTAGGGTGTTTTTGATGTTTTTTTTTTTGGTGTTTTAGACTTTTGGGTCAATTATTTTATTTTTATGTGTGTTTTTGATGTTTTAGACTTTTCTAGGTCAAGTGTTTTATTTTGTATAGACACATAATTTTCATATTTATTTTTTGACTGCGCCTCGAGCTTACACCTCAGTTCGCCTCAAGGCTTACGCCCCATGAGGCGAAGGGAAAACGCCTCGAGGCTCGTTTCCGTTCTTTTAAACTTTGGGTGGACCCAAATCAGATCCATTAACCTCAAGGATTGGGCTTTTTAGTCGTAGACCCATGCCTAGTTGGACCGAGACTTTGTGCTTTTATAAGCTACATCCGTGTCATGATATTAATATTGATCAACAGGGAGGAGTCTGCTTAGCGTTTGCTGATGAGGTTTTATGTTGGCTGTATGGCACTGTTAAAGAGAGTAAGCTTTCTTTATTTCTAATTTTCTATATATTTATTCGTATATTTTATTGTGAACGCTTTTCAACGTATTGTCTGGTATTGCAGATGAAGACTATATATTGCAATTCGCTGCACCGTTCACTCGTTTGGAGCTTTTACAGGCACAATCTTGCCCACAAGAAATAACTGATCATGTTCAGCAGCTGTGAATCTTGCCATTATGGAAGGTTTAGTCTTTTTTATGGACAAATATGAGCTGCAAGTTACTGTGGTCTGTGATGGACTTGACATTGAAGAAAGTGTTTACTTTAAATTAAGGGTTTTGTTGGAACTATATGCAACTCTTTTGTTGTATATCATTAGGGGGGAAATAACTATATATCGAAGAATGCCCTGAAGCCAAAAACGGCTTTTTCCAGTTATGGGCATGTCGATTTTAGCAGGATGGATAGAGATGATACATATAGGTTAACGGCTTATTGAAATTCGAATATCTGATGACATTTTTAATGTACTTGCAAGTTGTGACAGCAAATTTAGTTCTTGTTCCCCTGCTGTTTCTGCTAGCATATGAATTGGTTGTTCTAGAAGTTATGCATGTGGAAGCAAGCGTTTTGCAACCTTATCTTGTACCAAGTTGGTGTTTAAGCTTTAGATGTTACTATAGGATTGAGTTTTTGTTTTTTTTTTTTTTTTTTTTAAGGATAATTTCTTTTTAATCCTTGTGGTCTTTGAGACTTGAACCCAAGACCTTTCACAACCTATGTGTTTTAAAGGTTTTGCGTTTGTCAATGGACCACACCATCAAAGAGAGGATGTTAACTTGTAAAACCAAAGGTATTTTCATTAAACTTTTTATTTTATAAAGGGGAAATGGATTTAAATACTCTCAACTATCGCCTATTGGCGGATAGCACTCCCAACTATCACTTTGGCGGATAGCACTCCAAACTTGCAACTTACTTTCTTCCATCACCCCCAAACTAACGGAGTTATAACCTGGTTAGTCTTTGTGGCTAAAATGTAAAAAACTAAACTTAGAGGATAGTCTACGTGGCAAAAATATAAAAACTTAAACTTAAGTGACATTTTTTTAAACTTATTAAGTGACACTTATTATTATTATAATAATAATAATATTGACAATAATAATAAGTGAAGCCACCCATCTCTATCGATGAAGACGACGACCATGGACAGACGATGAAGACGACCATGGATGAAGACGACGGCCATGGATGAAGACGACAACACCTTTACCATCATCTTCTCCATCAGTACCACAACCATACCACCAGCGTCACCTGCTCCATCTAGCCTATTCACCTCGTCGTCGTCATCATTTTCCCAGAAATGTTCGTATCTCTACAACCACCGTGTGCCGCCGCCACCGGTAAGGAACATTCTAGGTTTAATTTTCTGTTTCCCCCTTTTTTTATACTGTTCGATTTCTAGGGTTTTGAAATTCATCCCGATTTCATAAAATTAAGACCCTCGGTTCAATATTACGTCGATTTCTAGGGTTTCGATCTGTGTATGTTGAGATATAATTATCAATTACGTGTACTTCATTGCTTGTTACAGAGAAAGGTTATAAATTTTGGGGATTAGGGTTTTAGAGAGAGAAAGGGGGTGGAGATGAAGTTAGGTGATGGTGGTGGTGGTGGTGGTGGAGGTGGTGGAGGGTGAGGGTGATGGTTCAATTGCAGATGACCCCACAGTAATAACGTGGTGGTGGTGGTGGCGGGGCGACAGATGGTGGTGGTGAGTCTCTCTCTCTCCGCCTCTCTCTCTCTTTCTCTCTCTCTCTCTGAACTCTCTCTCTCTCTCTCTGAACTCTCTCTCTCTGAACTCCCTCTCTCTCTCTGTTAATATATAATAATAATAATAATAATAATAATAATAATAATAATAATAATAATAATAATAATAATAATAATAAAAAGTTTCAAAAATGGTCCCTTAAGTTTTGTTTTTTACATTTTGGCCACAAACACTAACTGGGTTAGACCTCAGTTAGTTCGGGAGTGATAAAATCCAACAAGTTGAAAGTTTGGAGTGCTATCCGCCAAAGTGATAGTTGGGAGTGCTATCCGCCAATAGGCGATAGTTGGGAGTATTTAAATCCATTTCCCCTTTTATAAAATTGTGGGTTTAACATTTTTTTTCAAAATAGGTTACATAAAAGAGTCATTTATAAAATTATTTGGTGTAAAATAGAGCAGTGTAATATTAGCCATTCAAAAAACATTGTTTGTTTAAGGAAAAATGGAAATAAATAATCCCAACTATTCACTATTGGCCAATAACAGTCCCAACAACGAAAATCACCAATATTGGTCCCAACTTTCGACATATTGGAAACCAACGGACCCAAACTAACAGAGGCTAACTCCGTTAGTATGATGCTGACGTGGCATGCTTAGGTGGCAAGATGATCCTACGTGGCATCCTATGTGGCATGCCACGTCAGCATCACACTAACGGAGTTAGCCTCCGTTAGTTTGGGTCCGTTGGTTTCCAATATGTCGAAAGTTGGGACCAATATTGGTGATTTTCGTAGTTGGGACTGTTATTGGCCAACAGTGAATAGTTGGGATTATTTATTTCCATTATTCCTTTGTTTAAATGAACAAATACTTTTACTTATAATTAACATAACTATAATTTACATTAGTGAAGCTTTTAAGGAACTTTTTTTTTTTTTTTTGAAAAGAGAATTTCATTAAACAAAACCACGAAGGTCCTCAAAGAAAGGACCTACGGGCGCAAAAACAACCGAGAACAACATCAACCCAAGGGGTAATTACACTAGTTTATCCAATCGACATTTTTCCATCTAGACCTATTTCGAATCCAAAAGTACGTCGTAGACTTGATTTGTTGCACCACCTCGATAGGCCTTCGTCTCTTGTTGTGAAAAATCCGGTTGTTTCGTTCATTCCATATAACCCATAGTGTTGTATAGATGATACCTCGAAGAATGATCTTTCGAATAACTTTGGATCTTCGGGGCTCGAACAATATCCATGATCTCAAAAGCGAATCCATGCGGGATTCGACACCAATTTTCAATTCTGTACCAAATCTCTTGGGTATATCCACATCCCGTGAATAAATGTAGAGCCGTCTCCATATCGCTTTGGCAAAGGCAGCAGTCCGTTTGTGGAATGTTGACTCCTCGCTTTATAAGCTCCGCAATTGTGGGAAGCCTATTGCGAGCAAGTCTCCACACAAAGATTTTACACTTCAAAGGCACCCATCCCTTCCATTTTAAGGAACTTGGAGCGGTAAGTCGTGTATTAAGTTAAAATGTATTCAAAAATAACTTTTTTATTAATAAAAAAACATTTGTGTTTAGATCATATGTAAATAAAGTCGTGATATGCCTCAAAAGATATCAACAAGTGTTTTACATCAATAAAAAAACAACAAAACCGTTACTAGCTCTAACAATATTAATATCGGTATTGATATTTGGTCATAATCGATTTCTTTCAGATCGTTATGGTGTCGTACAGGTACCAACACTTGTATTGTTTACTAACGTTCTCCACAAAATTTATATCGTAACGCCAAGGAAACGAATTAAACAAACCTGCACGAAAGTTACTAAGGAAAAAACAATCAAAATGTTAACTAAATAAAAGTTGTAAATAGTAACACCGACCTATAGCTTTTGTTACTATATATATAATTGGTGATTAATATTATTAATCGAGACGCGGTTAGGATGTGTAGTTTGACTAATTATAGTTGACCACAAACAACCTAAAAAGTATAAACCGACTTCAATAATCATCATCATCATCATCCCTGTTGTGTTGGATAAATAAAAGCAGGGTCGATTGCAGAACAGAACCCTAATAAGGCAGAAGAGAAGAAGATGGAGTCGATGATGGAGAGATTATCGCATATGGAAGACCTCTACTTTCCTAGGGCTCAACAACCCTCTGCTCTCCTTCCTCACCAACGTAAATCCATCCTTCATGATCTTTATTCTCGCAACGTCCCTGTTTTCTTAGGTACCTTTTTTCCTTATTCCTATTTATACATTCAATAATAATTTTATGCTTATTATTATTATTAATATTATTATTATTATTATTTTAATACATATTTTAAAAGAGTGTTGTTCAAGTAATAAGGATATTGGAGCTAAATACTAACAAATTAAACAAATTCATGGCTATTGAAATAAATTAGTTGTAATATCACAAATAAGGATAGACTGTGAGTCTGTGATGCTATAACTAGAGTTTGAATTCATGCCAGTATTAGGTTTTGATTTTCAAATTACGAAGGGCACTGTGGTTTAATGTCGTAAGGTGTTTAAGTTTTGGTTCGATTGCGGATTGCGTACTGTTCTTTTAAAGAGTATCAATAATTAAGTCTAGAAGATAAAAAAGGTATTATTCGAGTGTTTTTTCGGAATCACATTCTGAAGTGAGACAAGTTATTAGGAAGGGTAAAAAGGAGAGAAAGGAACGTTAGAATATCTTGATCGTTTTGCTTATCAAGGACGCGAGGATGGGATATTAAACATTTAAGCCTCTGTATCCGACTACACGTTATATTCAAAAGGTCATCTAGGATTAGGTTAGAAAGAAAAGAGATGTTTGATTTTGACATATTTCCGAAAAGGATTGCAGGAAGAATCAATAATATTTTAATTGTGTGACATAGGAAGGGGGATTCTCATTTGTTTTTGCTGGTTTAGAGGGCAGATTGTTAGTAACTGAATCAGCAGATCATGTTTAGCAGGACCCTCGTTCTCGTAACATGTATTAGTTGAATTTTTTTACTAAGATGATGTGTCTAAGAATAATAATTACCGAACTTGATGCTAAAGATATTGTTACGTTAAGAGGATCTGTATGAACAGAAGAAACCTGATATGCTGCTGTTTTTACATCTCTTCCTGGTATTTGTATTAGGATCTGTGTGTTGTGTCATAATGAGACGGCTTTAGAACGTCTATGTGCTTGCACGGGATATCTTTATCTTTCTGATCATTCAAATGCTTTATGAACAAGGATATCTTTATCTAGCTTGTTTTCGTTTCATACTTTAAAGTTTGTTACTTTTTATTATATTACTTCAGCACTGAGTCTGAAACCTATTAGTGAGATCAACAAACTCTCATATCTATAATCTAAGTATCATATATGCTAATAATCAAATGCATATACAGAGCGCTATGGATCACTACTTACATTGGAGGAGCTTAAAGAATTTGATTCACTAAGTGATGATTACGAAATCAATTGGCATCTAAATCATCTACGAAGCTTAATCAATCCAACATCCGAGGATTTGAAGTCAAGGTCTGCAAAGATTAAAAACCGGAGGCGTGCATACATGGATAAATTAATGTTTGATGGGAAATTCTTCTCTGAGGAATCAATGAGGGATAGAGAACCCTACTTGCACCATGAGTTTGTTGGGAAATTTCAAGACCAAAGTGGGAGACGGATGTCTAGGCCTGGGGAACGATGGTCGGAGACGTTGTTGAGAAGGGCTGAGGAAGCACATTTGATGGAGAAGATTAGGCGAGAACAGCAGAGATTGGGCGTTGATGAGCGGGAATGGGTTGGGAATGAACCACAACAAGAAGAGCAAGAGGAGGAGGAAGACGAGGAAGAAGAAGAAGATGATGATGACAATGACAATGTGGAAGACGGGAAACATGTCCCAGACGACAAGGGTAACTTAGTAAATGGACGGTCGATGGAGGGTGCTAGTTTATCAGCGGATGAGATGCAAGAGCGAATGGAGCAATTTACACTTGTGATGCAACAGAAGTTTCTTGCAGGTGAAGATGATGAGCATTTTAATTACTCCAGTATTGATGATGATGTGACATTGGATGATCACTGGATGAGGGAAGCCACTTATGATGCTGAAGAGAAGTATTTTGCTGATGTCTGAAAAAATAAGGTTTTTAGTCGTTTATTTGTGCTGATCTGATACTACTGTAATTACTTTCATCTTATAACTGTTTTTAGTGTGACTGTGTAGTATATACCTTTTGTGATAAGTGGCAGTTTAACATGTTAACTTGTGCTATTTATATTATTTAGAGTTAAAAGCAAAATTCTCCTAGAGGTTTGGCTAGTTTTGCATATTATTATATATATCAATTTCAATCGCACATTTGCGCCAGGGACTTGTTACTTTCTTTTGCTTTGACCACGAGGGTTTTCCTTTTCTTCTTTTGCCACGACTACAACCTGGAAGCTTCCTCACTTTTTAAAAACCCTCGACATAGGGTCACACAATCAATCAACAATTGTCATCAACAACAATGATAGATCTCTCTCTGGCTCATATTTCATCCTCCTCAACACCAACGCTCGCATCACAATACTAAATCAGGGTGATGTAGCCTGAATCGGTTTTTCAGCAAAGCTTCCACAAAACATCATCGATCTGTAAACGATTTCCATTAACGAGTTATTTGCTTGCTTAGCAGGTAGGTTATTTATTTTGCTCTACTTTTTCATCTTCGTTGTTGCTAGATATGCTGCTGATCATCTTCGTTTACTGATCATGGTTGCTTTATCTACTGATTATTGCTTGAATAGCCTAATTTCGTAGTCGTTCCTTTTCTTCCGACAGCGTGTGAACAGCTCCACCACACTGAATCTGGTGACAGAGGCGGCGGTCTTTACATTAGGGATGATGAATTCGTGTAGGAAGAACATGCAGGAAGGTTTGATTGTAAATTCCTTCCTATTTGACTATTCAATTTCATTTGTCCATAAATCGTTTTTTTTTTTTTTTTTTTTTTTTTTTGTTCTTCCCTATTTCTATCCAGCTTTTCGTACCATGGTTTTTGTCTGCAAAATTGAGTTGCTATCGATAGCTCTTTATGTGTTTGTGCTGACACTTACCTTGCTAGCTGTATCTATCTGTTAGTTTTCAGAAGTGAATTGCTAATTAATAGTTGTATATATCGAAAGTGAATTGCTATTTAATAGTTGTATATATCGAAATATAGCGATACCTTGCGCCAGTAACATTTTGTGGCTTCTAGGTTTTAAACACTATAATTGCTCTTTTTAAGTTTGTTTCCCTACCATCACATATACCTTTTTCTCTGTATTAGACTTGACAAATTATGATTCATAGTGGTGATTTATTGCTACATTCTTGGATGATGGCGAACCTCATTGTCGTGACTGTTTGCACTATTGGTGGCCATAGGTGCTTCTAATGGGGTATTAGAAATTTAAGGTCATCAGCTTGGTCTGTTAGTGCCATCAAACAACAACTAAATAGGTAATGATTTGTTATATGTAGGCATGTAGCGTAGTTGGTTAGTGCCAGCTATTTGTAAGTTACAATCTTCACTTATAGTATAAAATATATAATACTATCGTCAGATTTAGGCTTTGTTTCATCAAATGAGTAACTGGTCAAACAAAAACTTTAGCCCAAAGAGGAACTTCTCTCATTTGGGTTGTCAAATAGGATGATAGTTACCAACATTGATTAACGCATCGATTATGCAAATATAAAGTCATAAAATCAAGAATCAAAAGATGTTTGCCAGCTCAAAACAAGTCGGGTAAGGTTTTTTTATATACATATATAGGCTGAAAGAAATGATAATGTTTTGTTATGACCTTTTTGCGCGAGTAACTTCTTGTGGCTTTTAGGTTTTGAACACCATGGTTTGCCTTTTTAAGTTTTTCCACAGCGGCACATATTCCCTTCTCTCTGTATTAGGCCTCACAATTTATGGTTCATTGTGGTAATTGTTTGCTCCTTTCTAAGATAACATACTTGGTGATTTGGAATTGGCGACAATATACTTGGTGATTTGGAATTGGCGACGTCATAAAATGATTAAGTATTAGTAATAGTTTTACCCTCTTAGTTGTTACTTGAAACTTACAAATGCTATAACTCATTTAGATGTCCAAATCTAATCTTTCTTTCTATGCACGTCTTTTTTTTTTGGATGTATATAGTATATGCTTTTATGTGTGTAAATATGAACTCTTTCATTTTTATAAAATCTGTTAGAATATGATATGACTTTTGTGATATGGAAAAGTTCTGTACAGGTGCATTCAAGAGTGTTCATTTAAGATGAATGGACGACTTTTTAAAAAATGCCAAACAATTGTAATTTTCTTTTTGTTTGTTTTCTCCATTTCTATTGCCGTCTTTCTGTACTACAATTGGCAATGTAAGATATGTAAACAAACATATATTTTCCCACTTGCGTTCAAAGAAGTTGATCTCAATCCTCTTTTTGTCTACGCTTCATTAACCGATAGAACCATTTTGACTTAAATGTTTGTAAACACCGCGTCTTTTTGTTAACCTCAATAATCTAATGAATCATGATCACACGCCCGCCGCAACGCGGCGGGATCATCCTAGTTACAAGCAAAAAGTGTTTTTTTTTTTTTTTTTTTTTTCAAATGGCATTTGAGGTGTCTCATTTGTTATCATTTCCATCTAATTTCCTAACTAGGTTAACTGAGGGGCACATAGTCCTCTAACCCATAGTTGTCAAAGCGCATAGGCTGAGCCCGGAGCCTAGGCGCATAAAAAACGAGAGCCTTTTATAATTAGGCGCATGGTATAAAATACATTTTTTAGTTAGGGATTTTAGAGATGTTTAGGACTTGTTCATAACCCATTTAGGATGTTTTAGAACTTTAGGCAACTTTTAGCCTGAATTTGGCGGAAATCAGCCTGAAACAGCCCTAATAGTGCGCCTCAACACCTAAATGCGCGCCTCACAGGGCGCATTGGCGGACCTACACCCTGGCCAATGGGTGCGGGCGCCCACATTGAAAAAAAAAATTAGTGTTTATATATACGTGTTTATCCCGTTCGCGCCCCATAAAAAATTTCAATCGAACCCCTTGGATTTTTGAAACCGAGGAAAAGCAAGGAAACAAGCCTTCTTCTCCCCCTTTATAATCTTTGAAGCTAAATCCGCGATCCATGCACTTGGTATAAAGGTTGGTGTGTATATATTCCTTGTTTTTCTTTTGGCGAGCAAGGACTTGGTTGAAAGGTTGCAGGTCTCTCTTAATTTGATGTGAAGAAGATGAACTATTTTTTAAGTGCAAGAAGTCACGTTAACTTTTAATATGCTTTTCTTTTTATTTAATTTCTTTTTTTACTTTATTTTACTTGTCTTTTAATTTAGTTTATTGTCTATTATTTTTTATAAGGTTTAATAAGATACCAGGTAGATAAGATCAAGTACAATGAGTGAGACTATAGTCCATAGATAATTCAAACGGATCTAACTATTCAGTTCGATTCTAGATATATAAATCCAAGAATTTGGAAATCGTTTTAACGAGGTAACATCTGAGTTACTTGTTTGTATTAATAGCTTGAGTCCTTGTGATAATTTTGGTGCGTTTGATGTTCCAAAACTACTACGATTAGCCGAGATGTATCCACAACTTTAGATTTTATAATTTTGTTATGAATATTTAACGACGTTTAAATTACTTTTGGCTTATAGTTTCCTTTAGTGATTATATAATTTAAGTATTATTATTTTTGGTATACGAGTCGACCTGATGGGTAAACGACCCAAGGGCTTAGAGATTCCGCACACTATGAAAAAATTTATGGGTCCGCCACTGGCAGGGCGCAACACGCTTGGTGTGAATAAGCGCGCGCCTCGTGCTGTTTTGACAACTATGCTTTTACATACGATTTAAAATTTAATAAATTAAAGAGATATATATATTTTTAATTTTCTTTTATAACCCCCCCCCCCCCCCCACCCTATGTCTTTAACCACCATAACAACCCACATCAGCTGCACACCACAAACACCACCACCAATCCACAAATAACGTTCAATCTTCTCTTTCGGAACCCCCACACAACCTCCACCACACCATTATCAAAAATTTGGTGCACTGATCGCTTTTATTCGTCGGGAGTTGTCAGTGCCGGATATGGTGAGCAGAAGGAGGGTTCAGAGACGATGGAGGTATTATGGTAACTTTTCATGGTTACTGGGTGGTTAGTTTTTTTTTATGGAAATGGCAAAAGGACAAAAGTACCCCTTGGTTAACGTCACTTTTTAACCTGGTTAGAAAATTGGATGGAAATGGCAACAAGTGAAAACCTCAGGTGCCCCGTTACAAAAAGAAAAACTTTTTAGGATCTAACAAGCAAACCTTGTCAAATCTCAGACACGATTTTCGCTCTTAACTCTATTATCTATATTATTTATAACTAATTGAAGTTTTTATCCATTTCGTTATAAAATCTAATAAAAATTGAGTTACATCCAAAGTAAAATAATTTCTATTTATTATGTAAAAAAATTAATTTATCCTGGATATAATCACACTTTTAATAAAAAAAAGATTTAAAAAGTTTATAAATTTGAATTTAAAAAAGATAATAAAATATTACATTGGTGAACTTAACCCTTTTTTCATCTCAATTCTAAACAACTTGATTTTGCACCAACTTCACATAAAATAAAAATAAAATAAAATAAAAAAGTTATTATTATGTTCTGTGTTATTCAAGATATTTTTACGAATTTTCTTGAAATCAAGACAGCTTTAGTTTTAAAATGACAGACGAGGGATTCGAATCTAGATTGTGATAGTGGTTGAGATTTTATTTCTATCCTTTTGAATGGTTTCAAATTTACATTTACATTATTATGATATTTAAATTTTGATAGTGGTTGAGATTTTATCTCTAGAGTAAAGATCCGGTACAAATAGTTTTTTTGGTAAAAACTGTGAGAATCAAAGGAGAGTATTTTTTTTTTATTTTTTTTTTCAATTTTTTTTTCCCGTATTGTTAAACATGTATTATAGTATTGAAAACTAAAAAAAAAAAAAAAAAAAAAATTGGTGTAGAGTAATTACGTGTAGAGTAATTACATAATTACTCTAGTGTAAACTAATGTATTTACCTTAATGACGTAATTACACTAAAAAAAAATTTTTTTTTAATTTTTTTTTTATTATTCATCTAGAAAGAATGTTTAAGCACATGGGAAAAAAAAATCTAAAAAAAATAATAATTTTTTTTACCCCCTTTAATTCTCACAGTTCTTACAAAAAAAACTATATGTATTTGATCTTTACTCTTTATCTCTATTCTCAAAATGAAATCTAATGATAGTTTTTTTATGAATTCGTTATTCAGTTGTTCACAAAGACACAACATAGGAGTGAAATATACAGTGGCGGACCCAGGATTTTTTTCATGGGGTGCGGAATCATAGACCTTATATAGGTCGTTTATCCATCAGGTGGTCCGGGTCGGTTCGGTTCAGGTCGACTCGTATACCAAAAATAATAATACTAAAATGCTGCTGGTGGGTCGAGTTTTACCGCAGTGGGCCTTCGAGCGGCGGGTTTCCCCCGGGAATTGGTGTAAAATTACCGGTGGATCCGGGTTACTCTCGGTGTACTCCTTTGTCTCGTGGGCACTTTGAAAGTGCTCGGGATTGATTTGTTGACCGTTCAAGAAAAATATTCACATAATCACATTTACCTAATTACCTTTTGGAGTTTTGTTATATTTGTTCAATTGTTTGTAAATTGTGACTGGTCAACGTCACAGGTTCCTCTTCTTTGTTTAGCGATCGCCGATCAGAAGCAGGGAGGGAGACATACAACTTTTTCTTTTGTTTTTCTTTGTTTAGCGCTCTTCTGGCTTTAGGTTTATTTTTTGTTTGTTTTTTCATTTTAATCAATATTAAAACACATGTCGGCTTATTATAAACTTTGGGCTTGGACTCATTCTTGAAATTGGGCTACTAACTAATAAAATAGGTTAACTCTTAACATATAATTATATTTTTTTTTTCTTGAGGTCGGTTTCAAAAGTCCAAGGGGTGCGACTGAAAATTTTCATGGGGTGCGGACAGGATGAACGCACGTATATAACACTAAATTTTTTTTTTTCAGGGTGGGCGCCCGCACCCTTTAGGCTTGCTATAGGTCCGCCAATGGAAATATATCGTAACATATCATTCTTTCGTCAGCATGTAATTATTGTCTAATTTCACATCATCATAACAATAATGACAACTTAAATACATTATATTTAAAAAAAAATGAACTCAAGTATATTTTTTAATTAAACTTTAAATATCAAAAAACAAAACAATAAACTAAATTTTTAAATGTTTCATTTATTACCTTCCAAAAAAAATGTTTCATTTATTTTTCCCGTCAAATCATGTGTTCATTTAACACGTTTCTAGTTTCGTTAGATTCTTTGGGTGTGTACGAGAGTATTTAACTATTTATCTTCTAAATTTATTAATGACATTGTATTAATATTTTGAATATTTGCCCAATTTTTCTTCAAGATGTTCAACCTTCAAAATGATTGTAACGAGTATTTATGGTTTTGGTCGGTAAGCCTTTTTTGGATTTCTATGTAGCTACAATAATTCTTAAAGGCTGATGGTAAGTAATGTGCTCCACATAGAGGTGCACAACTCGATTTTTTTTATTATTATTTTTTTTATAGAAGACGGGTATAAAACCGGGTTCAGGTATGATCGAGTATTGAGAGCAACCTGATAGGCTTTAAATACATGTAATGAGAAGAAAACTTCAACCCTATATACCCGCGTAGGATATGATTAGGTTTGACCGTTTGGGTATAACCAAGTATCAGTCCAAGCATTAATACCCTTTTAGAAAGTGTTTTTTTTTTAATTATTTTACACAAAAAAGAAATTAGTTTCAAAACTAGTTTTGGTTTGTAGTTTATAAAAATAATTAAAATATATTACGATAACATAAATTTACTCAAGTACAAAATACTTATTTTATAATATGGATTTTAAAAAGAATAAACATAAACGTTATAAAGCAACATAAAAATAAATTTTAAAAATTCAGGTAATAAATAAACATGCATATTAGGTATAATGTATGATCGGGTTCAGGTATAGGAAATAACCAGTTCTGAGTATTGTGGGTATAAATTGGGTAAGGTTTTAGGTACGGGTATTGAGCTCAACATGCATATCCTATCCATACTCTATGAATAGATTTGGGTTCGGTTACCATTATAAAATACATAGACACATAGAAAACGAATTCCAAGTTATTTCTTGGGTCTGGTTCCGGGTCTTTTATGCACAATTAACTCCGCAACCAAAACGCCGAGAGTTCAAACTCTAAAGGATTTAGGTTGGGGCATACTTATCCTATAAATTCAATGCGTTATCATTAAAAGAATATAGCTACAATGTTTTTTTAGAAAAAAAAATATACATATATAATTGTTATAAATATCACTAGGTTATGTACCCGTGTGATACACGGGTTGAACAATTTAAATTATATATATTATATATAAGTTTAAAATATAATTAAGAAAAATTAGATTACATATTTTATTTAAAATAAAAAAAGTTGCCTTTACAACCAAAAAAATATTAAATATTCATCAGCTCCTAAATGATTTATTGTAAAAAAACATTTTTATTCACATAAAACTTTTTTCATACATTCCAAAATATATCTTTCATACCGTGGCTATTACATTATAAGACTGCAGGTACAACAAAACAAAAAAAAATCAAAAAGTAATAAAGGTAAATCTGTTTAGGCTAGGATATAAAAAAAATGAAATTAATTTAAAAGTATCTACTCATCCGTTAAACCATCCCAATCGAGTATTGTTCATTTTGGAATTTGACATCAAGTTTATTTCAAAGCCAAAGTATTTCTAACATTGAGTGTATAATCATTTATTTTCTAATTAAACATAATGACATTTATTGGTTCAATTTTACTGCATTATAAAAAAATGTGTGAATTAATAGCATGGAAATAAAGATTGAAACGAATTCGTAATGAAAAGACTGTTTAGATATTGCATTTCTCTATTGAAGTAACTTGAAAACAAAGTCAATGAAGATTTCAAATAATGATTTTTCATATATAAAATGTATTTTATATATGAAGGTATTATAATACGAAAATAGCCAAACATATTTAGTTTTGTATTAAATCAAATATTTAATTAATGTGAATTGATTTGTTTTATTTTGTTTGTTCAGAATATTGTAAGAAATATAGTTTTAAACTTAGAGTGAAAGACCACATATTAAAAACACGTTTTTAAGGTACACGATTTAAATTTAATAACACATAAATACGCTATCTTAAAAAAATAAATAATTTTTAATAAAGATTACTTTTGTTAGTTCATAAACATTTTCAAATTATGTCTAATAATTTATTTCTAATTTTGAATTATAATATAATTATATTAATTGATTTACAAAAAACATAGAATATATATTTTAAAATGAATTCCAGTAATTATACTAATAATTATAGTTGTAACAAATAAAAACTGAATAAGTAATAATTATTAAATAAAGAAAAAAATTAAAATAAATGTATTGTTTAAAATAATAAAATGGGAGGCTTTGTGATGGAGTTCTATGTACTCCATGTGTTGTCTTTTATTAATATAGATAGAAATCGATTAATGTTGATTGATTTATTTTTTTATTTGTTTTGAACAACATGAAAGTCTCACAAAAAAGCTTGACTAATTGCTTTGTGTTATTCTTAATTTGTATATTTGACTTTGGAATTTTAAGTATTAAAACTAATATGTATTTGTTGAGCATAGTGTAACATCTAAAACAATGACCAAAATAAAAAAAAAAAAACTTAATAATCATTTGTCTAATATTGTAACAAACTTAATTTTAAACTTAGAATAACACATCAAATATTGTAAAAAGAATCATGTGTTTTCTTTTATTAATGATTTTCAGTTCAACTATGATTATTATTATAATTAATAAAATTCATTTTAATAAAATTATAATATGCTTTTGCAAATCAATTATTATAATTAAATTTGAATTTATTGTATTAAATTAAATAAGAAAATGAGAGAATTCATGAGGGAGTGCCATGTGTCCCTTATGTGTTTTTTTTATATAGTGTAGATATATAAGATCAAATATTGTAAAAAGAATCATGTGTTTTCTTTTATTAATGATTTCAGTTACAACTATGATTATTAATATAATTAATAAAATTCATTTTAATAAATTTATAATATATGCTTTTGCAAATCAATTATTATAATTAAATTTGAATTTATTGTATTAAATTAAATAAGAAAATAAGAGAATTCATGAGGGAGTGTCATGTGTCCCTCATGTGTTTTCTTTTATTAGATAGTGTAGTGTAGATGTGGATGTGGATGTAGATATATAAGATCAAATATTGTAAAAAGAATCATGTGTTTTCTTTTATTAATGATTTCAGTTACAACTATGATTATTAATATAATTAATAAAATTCATTTTAATAAATTTATAATATTCTTTTGCAAATCAATTATTATAATTAAATTTGATTTTATTGTATTAAATTAAATAAGAAAATGAGAGAATTCATGAGGGAGTGTCATGTGTCCCTCATATATTTTCTTTTATTATATAGTGTAGATTGGTGCAAAAACGTGTATTTCCCGAACACGCTAACCGGCCCACGCTAGCCCGCCCCAAGCCCAACACGTGGGAGGTAAATCAGCCTGACTCAGCGACAAGGTGAGACGCTAGGGAGTTATAAATATCATTCGTCCTTCATAAAAAATGTTGTTAATGGTTCATTGGTCAAATGAAACTTTAGATGACAAAGACTATAGTGGTGGACGACAAGTGACCTTGGTGATCAATGTTGAGGGTGTACTAACACGAATTTTATTTATGCCCTATTCCCTTTGTCCCTAAACTTTGTGTTAGAAAGTTGCTACACACACGACTAACACGAATTTGTCTTGTAAATTTATTCGGTGTAGTTTTAGAAATATTTAAAAAATAAACCATGTAAGTAATTTTTTAATGTATATATATTAAAATATGACAACTTTATAGAAGTGAAAAATAAGAGGATATCTACTCAGCCTTGATGTAGAAGGTTGAGAGAAAAAGCCATTTCAAGTTGCCTGTCAGTTGTCGATTGTCTCCTTCATCATATTGTTTCAGGAAAAACATTCCAATTTTCACCGTCACTTTTTCATTCATTGCATAACAATTATTAGTTTAGTTATGCCTTTTTCATACATATAAAGAAACAACTGCTTTATATATTAATATTAATAATAGAAAATAAAATAATATATGCTTGTTAAGCCGAGTTCATTTTTAACGGTTCATTAATTTCTTAAAAAAATAAGAAAACAAATCACGAAAGTAGTTATGTTTATAAATGTTAACTCACGTCATAGTCGTTGCATTTGTGATCATGGCAATATCCCTTTACTATCTTTTGCTTGCGTATCAGACTTTATTACATTGATGTATTGCTTTATTCACATTAATGCATGTTATACACATAGTGGTATTCCAAGGTTACAAGTGGAACAAAAGGAGAAGTAAAACTCTATATAAATACAACCACCTTACCTAGTAAATCTCACACTTAGCAAACTTAAAAGTATGGTCTGGGAAGGGCGGGATGTAGGGAAGGGTGGGATGTAGGCAAAACCTTACCCTTATCCTATCGGATAAAGAGGCTACTTCCAGAGAGACTCCCGACTCGACAATACACAATCAACATTCGACAAGCAAACAACACTAAAAAAGTAATAAAGAGCTACTGAATTTATAGAAACAATGAAAGCGTGACGTAGTAAAACAAAGGTATATATACCATAAAAAAACAACATAACCACGCTACAATAGACCAAACCCTCCTACTAATCCTTAACCTTAATCCTGTGTCTCCACGAAGCCATATCCTCGACCATGTCCTCAAAGAGGTGCATCTCTATTAAATCATGTCTAATCCGCTCCTCCCAAGTTAATTTGGGTCTTCCTCTACATCTCTATCCCTCTATTGTGAGGGTTTCCTTTACTCTAACCGGGGCCATCGTTTGCCTCCTCTTCACATGCCCATACCATCTTAATCTTCACTCATTTATCTTGTCTGATATACTAGCGACCCCTAACCTTTCTTTAATAACTTCATTTCTTATTCGGTCTACCCTAGTGTGCCCGCACAAAACTCTATATAAATATGAACTACATACATCAAAATATAGAATTAAAGATGTACATTTGTGTCACGTAATGACCGTGATACATGAATGTCATGCAATTACTTATCCATGAATGAAGATGAAGTATGATACACATGCAACTATGCAAGAGTAAAACGTGAAATTAGGATCGAGTGTCACATAACCCAGAGGGTTACTTGCCTATATCTCAGTCACGAAAATGGCTATCTTCATGATTATCTAAAAATTACTAACAATCATCACTTTAATGATTTATTTTTATGTTTAATAATAAATTATTGTTAATACATCAAATGACATTATAACAAATACATCATTTTTTTTCTAGAGTATGTAAAAAGTTGGTGTTTATGAGGCCCCATATGACTATAACCGGAGACCAAAACCATGTGTTGAGGCTTTCTTCTACCCATTATTCTGTTTGGCTTCTTCTTCAAAAGGCCATACACCCAATATTAGTGTCCCACAAAAAACATGCCTTTTCCCCTAAACTCAGTGTCCATTCAACACCTATGGAAGATAATGGGTTGGGTACCGTATTTTTTTTAAGAGAATTTTTATAAATACTGAGAAAAGATAAATAACGCAATTTAAGGGCGCTTTCAAATAGGAATCTAAATAGGAATTTAAGAGGTCTTCCATTATTTTAAAGAATCTGAGCGTCTTCGTTACACTGAGGGATATAGAAACCGGGAATTCAAAATTTTAATCTCGAATCCCTGTAGAAAGAAAAAAAATTCCTCATATTTATATATATAACACATTTTGAAACCCGCTATATAACACATTTGTAGTTTGTTTCACGTTTTTTTCCCAGTTTTGCCGTCATCTGCTTACTACCTAGCACGCTTTTACAAGCCTCGCGTTACGGTGGTATACCTTTGCGTTTTTGTTTTACGATTTTCCCTGTTTTTGCTGTCGTTTGCTTACTACTTAGCACAGTTTTGCTACCCCTGCATCCGCAACACGGGATCAACATCGGCACCATTACATGTATGCGTTTTATGGGTTTCAATCGATATAAAACATGTGCCGAGTATTTGAAATGAGCCGAATCGATACTTACTAAAAGCTCGCTGCGAAGCACAGGAAAATTCCACTAGTTTTGTTAAAAGCCATGTTTCTTTAAAGGGTAAAAGAAAACAAAAACAATTGATGGGGCACATGTATGCCACGTGATAGTTTCATTAAGAAGAAAGAACACATCCGATGGAATATTCCTCTAATCTTTATGGACTAGTAAATCTCAAACGGTCGTCACCATATATTGTGGATCTTGACTCTTTTAATACACACTATTATTTTTATTATTACATTTTAGATTTATGAACATCAAATATGTATGTAGGTGACCAAAAATCTTGAAACCGTTTCAATTGGTTGTCAATTTGGTTTCATGAAATCACGCGGTAACTTTATGAAATCACGCGGTAACTTTATGTAAGGTCTTTGCTCGTCACTATAATGTGTTGGATATCCGATGATTTCTAAGCCAATGCGTGAAAACAAACCGAAATCAAATTGTTAATAACGATTTGATTTAGTTCATTTATTTTGTAACAGTTTGCTTTTGGTTTACAATAATGAAAAGCATTACTAACTATTTTACTTAACGTTTAACCTAAAAAACTGTAAAAACAAAGAACCGTTAATACCATTAGTTATTAGTACCCATATAAAAATCCATAGTAAGCTGCCATACCCTAGTAATTTTCCATATAATTGTTCTCTATACGTGTTGATCAAATCATCGCTCTTCTAACCAGGTGAATATGGTATATAGCTATTAGCTCGTGATGATGATTGATGTGTGTTATTGCTCAATATCATGTGGATATATGAATAAAAACTAAAAGCATTTTTCTTAATAATCTTTGGTGATTATTTTATGATTTTTACATATAATAAGATTAAACATAAGTTGTTAGATGGATGGATCTCTACGTTGACGATTGTCAGTCTTATGTTTTTCTATATGTTCCGTTTATAAAAGAAAGCTGTAGTTGTGTAGGTACCAAAGATTATTTAATGTTAATTTATAAAGTTTATAATAATTTAATTGGAAAGGTACATATTTTCTGATTTTCCCAAAATATAAATATCTTCTAAGTGTGATTGCATCTATGTTTAAAATAATGTCTTCAATAGTTGTATTGTAACACTCGCTTTCTGGGTCCTGCCTGCGTGCCAGTGGATTATGGGCCCACAAACAAAACTAGATCCCACGGGGTGTCACGTTTTGGATTATCAATACACAGCGGAAGTCTTAAGCTTATATTAAATCAAAAGCCAAGCTTTGTACAAAAACCTAATCTATTACAATATGTTGTATCTATATGCCAGTCTCTTCCTTAGTTCTCGGTAGCCATCCCACACACCATCCAGTCTCTTTAGCATCAATCCTGTGCACAATAGGCATCTAGGATGTGTGCCCGAAAAATATTTGGGACTCAGTATAAAACTGGTGAGTTCATGAACATGACAGTATTCAAAATTACAGGTTCATCGACTGTAGCATCAAGCAAATATATCCATGGCAAACAGGTAGGAACAGAGTAAGCACAGTATGTTCACATAACCAGGCTAGGTATACAAACTCTACTGGCTAAATCAAATACATACAATCAGCCCTCAATCATCTTATAAGAACAGAGTAAGCACAGTATGTTCACATAACCAGGCTAGGTATACAAACTCAACTGGCTAAATCAGATACATACAATCAGCTCTCAATCATCCTATCAATCATTGCCACATATCACAGATGCTACACATAGTCGATTCTATAATTATTACCAATTCAAAAAGAACATCACATCCCGTTTTAAAAACAGTTCAGAGGAACTCACCTATTAGACTTTATTGGGTATAGTCCAATGCATCCACTAAATGTCATCGTCTGTTTGGTAATGAATCAAACATCCTACTATCTTTGACTAAAAATAGGACCTCTTCATCTCTTCTTCACTTTCCCATATCTAATCCTTTGTTATTTTTATCCAAACGTCACTTATCTTATTTCTTTATTTTGCTTGAAGGATTGCAACTAATTTCTCAACCTATTTTAGAACATATATTAATTTGAGCAATAATATAAATAAGACACATGAAACGTCTTATGAACTCTACTCATCTCAATCAAATAACATTACTCGGTACCTCACTTATTCTATATTAATAATAATCTTTTATAGTCTTACGAGTAAATCGGGATTCCTTCTGTTGGGTTAAGATTATTTAATGAACTCACTGCCAGTGAAACTTATCATTGTTTATTGCTACTCTTTTATTTCCTAAATACACAACCTTATACCTTTCTTTCTTCGAAGGGTTGTCACCTCGTATAAGCTTCCACACCTTACTTATTAATATGTCCATGCACTAGTTGTAACCCCATATCATAATCTCTTAAGGTCTCTTGTATAAAAAAATAGTCATCTTCCAAATTAATTTATTTTCGTGGCTTAATTCATGTAATACATTGTCGACCCCTATGTAATATTTCTTAATACTGATGTCTATAGTTTGGTATTAAGAATACATCTAATGATATCTATCGCTTACGATCAACATTCCCTTGGCTATAGTTATCAGTTCATAATATGAATATTTCTAATATAACTAAGGCAACCAACAATACGCATGATTAGATTTTCTAGCATATATGTAACTGTAAATACATTGTTGCGTTGTTCGATAGTAACTGTCACTATAATTTACAGAGGTGTTCTAACTATTTTCCATCATGTACCTTAAAGCAAGTGTCTATATTTATGTACCTATATTTCCTTCAAGGAATATATTCTTATGAAATAGTAATGAGCACCTTTTTGTTAATCAATTCCTTATCATCTATAAGACATCATGTTTTCTAGTGGTTGATGATAACCTCATTCAATGGCGGAGGTTTGTAGGGGCGGGGAGGGGCGGCCGACCCCCCCGGATTTTCGCGCAGAAGTTTCGATTATATAGTATCCGTATAGAAAATTTTGAAAATATAGGGTTTCGACCCCCCGAAACCAGTGACTTCCGAACCCCCGGTGACTTCCGACCCCCCGAACCTTCGGGTCAAGCTTCGCCACTGACCTCATTAGCACTTCCATGTGCTCTTACAACCTAGCTAGTTGTATTTTGCTATAGGGTCTCTAATGTTCATTATTTACTTACAGTCATATAAGACATTTTTTTTCTGGTAATGACACAACTTTATTCTATTTGAATGAAGAAACAATATTGACTCATGAGTTCTTCAATAATCACTCTCTTGATCTAACAAGTTCTTAGAATACCTATTTGTTTGTAGAGAATCTTTGTCATCTTATCCATACTATACATGATCCATTAGTGTTCTCTTGTTCTATATTCCTTAATGTGAAGAATACCGCAACTAACTTTGGATCATAGGTTAGGTAGTGCATCTTATGCTTAAGATTGACATGGGGAATATATTGCCGCCTTTCCTAATAATGGCATATATTGAAGATAGTCTATGGTACTACGTTCCATTCTTAATTTTTATAAAGGGTTCCACTCAACCTTTGAACTACCAATGTTTGACACTAAGAGTCCTTTTTTTTTTCTTAAACTCATTACACACTATCAATCTTTTCTAAAAGATTTCTTTTCATGACTTAAGCAAACTCTTAAAGCGGTTTTGCATCTCAGACAGATTAAAGGAAAGATTGGCATCAAATGCCTTTATTACTTATACTACAATTTATTTCTAGATCGACTTCGAGTCTTATTTAGCTACGTTCTCGTGGGTTGGCAAGGACATCGAACTCGTTTTAACTCCTAGATCGATTACCCGACCAATAGGTCTAGCCTATTCAATTTAGGTCTTACCTGGTTCTACTCCCCCCTTAGAAACAATTTAAAGGATTATCTAAGGTCATTATACATGCATATTCATCTATATTTACCCTACACAATATCCGTTGACATGCTCCATAGATATACTCTCCCACAACTAGATCGTGTGCCATAACTTTGAAGTCTAGTTGCATTCTTATCTTGCCTACTATTTGATGATTTCAGTACAATATGATGTTCGCGAGCTCATAGCAGTGGCATACATTAACCTTCATACTGGCCAGGTATGAAAGCAATACATGATACACACCATGATACTCCCAAATACCATGTAGTTCTTTAATCATACAAAGTTCGGCATACCAATCGCATTCTATCATCTCATACTGGCATTCTGCTACTAAGACTGGCGTTTCTACTTGGCTTAAAAATTCTAGTTTAAGTCTAGATACCACTCGAGTATCTAAATCCCTTAAACTAAGGCTCTGATACCAAAATGTAGCACCCGCTTCCTGGGTCCTGCCTGCGTGCCAGTGGGTTATGGGCCCACAAACAAAACTAGACCCCACGGGGTGTCACGTTTTGGATTATCAATACACAGAGTTCTACACAGCGGAAGTCTTAAGCTTATATTAAATCAAAAGCCAAGCTTTGTACAACAACCTAATCTATTACAATATGTTGTATCTATATGCCAGTCTCTTCCTTAGTCCTCAGTAGCCATCCCACACGCCATCCAGTCTCTTTAGCATCAATCCTACGCACAATAGGCATCTAGGATGTGTGCCCGAAAAATATTTGGGACTCAGTATAAAACTGGTGAGTTCATGAACATGACAGTATTCAAAATCACAGGTTCATCGACTGTAGCATCAAGCAGATATATCCATGGCAAACAGGTAGGAACAGAGTAAGCACAGTATGTTCACATAACCAGGCTAGGTATACAAACTCTACTGGCTAAATCAGATACATACAATCAGCCCTTAATCATCTTATAAGAACAGAGTAAGCACAGTATGTTCACATAACCAGGCTAGGTATACAAACTCAATTGGCTAAATCAGATACATACAATCAGCCCTCAATCATCCTATCAATCATTGCCACATATCACAGATGCTACACATAGTCGATTCTATAATTATTACCAATATGAGATCTTGAATATTTGTTTGGTTCATTCGGGAAGAATACATGGAAGTAATGGTGGATGAATAAGGATGTAATTGGAAGATTTTACATCATAAAAGTATAATATAGTCAAGAAAATGATTTTTTTTCTCTCTATGTTTTCTTGTACAGTGTACGTGATCAAGAAATCTATCTATACAACTAATAAAATAAACTCAATGTGGACACATGGCACTCCCATGTTGATCCTTCAATTCCCTAGCCTATCATATTGTGCCAAGTGTCCAAGTGAGAATTTATAAGATTTTTCTTTTTTCTAAAAATCAAAAATCATTCAATTAATTTTGGTCAATAATCATTTACCAATATTAATTAACTTTCCTAAAACAATGGAACCCTAATTCGATTGGGTCAATAATCATTTACCAATATTAATGGGTCTTTGATTGCTTGCTTGACAATAATGGGTCTTTGTGTACAGATTTGATTTGTATGGCTTAGGGTTCTATTTTATCAACAAGCGCTTAATTTGATTGTGTATTATTTAAAAAGTAATATTAATTCTTTTGGATTTGTAAAAAAGTTTAAGTGTAACGATTGTATATTGCAATGGGCGTAATATGTTCCGAGTGAGCATCACCGTCAACAATCGTTTGGAAAGTGTCTCTTTTGTAAGGTTCGTAGGAATGATCTGTCGATAGGCTGCAATTTTCTTGGGAAATCAATTGACACCCTACTTATACTGATTATCTTTAATCTTTCTTCAACTCTTCAAGCACCTTCAAATCTGATCGAACAGGTTAGTAATGGCCTTCAATCGCTAATCTTGATTGCTTAATTTGATCGAACATGTTCTTTACAATTCATTTATGTTATAGGGCCTTAAAACCTATTATTCTTTAACTTATGTTGCGATGAATTGATTCAGGTAGATTGCTATGTGAAATGCAAAATATGATGTCATTGCAGTATTGAAGATTTTAAAATCCACATATACACAACATGGATATTACGATTCGTCAATGCAGTTACTCAGCTTGGAGGCCCGAAGAGTTGGTATTTTTTTATAAACTTCTATAGTAGGCTTATTCTACTTAATCTTTTATTTAAATGTTTGAATGTTTTTATCAATTATTATCAATACTTTTGCAAATCTGGACACTAATATTCATAGAATGGAAATAGATATACATACACATTCTTGTATAATCAGATAAGAAAATTCATGAGAAATGGTAATTGAACGGTTATTAGGAGTTGTAAAGAAAGGATACAACACTATCAAATTTGTTGATATTAAATTATATTTGTGAGGGTTTGGATTCAATGCTTTTAGCACACTGTTGTTGAAATTGTTTTAGTGTCACACCCTCAAATTTCCACTGCGAGGTTTATACCGTGAGGTGCATGAGAAACCAGGATCCCATAGCCATAAGTCATATGAACGAACTCTAAATGCCCAAACCATTTAGTTCGTTTTCAAAAATCAAGTTTAGTTAAGTTGCGGAAGCGTAAACCAAATTTAAACCTTTTAAATCCATGCGCAAAACAACGCGCCCAAATTAAAACCATATGAAAGAAAATGTAAAAGTATAATATGTAATTTAGGTGTATGCCCAAGACCCCAAATGCAGTGAAGTGTGCAGTGCTTTCTAATCTTGGCACCAGAAGCTAACTACCTGCAAAAGCATGTAAATCGTGGGTCAACAAACAATGTTGGTGAGTTCACTAAGTAGGAAGGTGAGTAAGCAAATGCGCTGGTTTCCAAAACCACGTAACCAAATAAAAGCGTAGGTCCTCCAGACCAAAACGTTCAAGAGTTATCAGTTTAAGCGTGTCAGGGGTAGCTAACCCACTCATTGCAACTAAACAGAATTATTGGGACACCTTCAGTAACATAATAATTTGCCTAAATAACTGGTGTCTACCAACACCAGTTCTCAAATGTGGTCAGAAGTTCATGCTCGTGTCTCAAGCACCTCAGGCATGAGGTTGCTGCACAACCTAATAGCGCTATCAACTAATACCTCGTTCGCCTCCAGGGATTAACCCAATAATATGCAAGGACTTTCCAAATGATAGAGTGTTTAGTTCACAAAGGACCACTAAGTTTTAAACTGATCAAAAACCCGATCCACACAAGGAATCGTAAACCCGACCCACACAAGGAGTCAAACCTGAGTAGTCCCAAACCGGACTAGAAAACGTTTACCAAAGTTGTCTCCACCCGAGACGCATGCTTTTGAGAAAAAAAGTAGTGAAACTCACCTTAGGTTGCATGTGAATGATCCAAATCCCTCAAACAGTAACGAGCTACCAATTCCTTATTACAAGTGTCACTAGGTGAGTATACGTGCATAACCAACACATCATGCAACTCGTTTGTCCAAAACTTCTAAAGTTCCAATCATGTAGTGACGCCTAGTGACTCTACATGCACAAGTAAGTCCTACGTATCCCGTTGGTGATCATATTGATTATTATCAGTTTTATACCTTATACACATCTCATATAAGTATTCATACAAGTTCATGTCAAATACATACCCTATAAGACTCCAAATAGTCAAGTAAACATCCCTTACACAATCTGCGTTTTCAGGGCAGATTATGCGCTATAAAAAATGAATTATTTAAAATACTTAACGAACGAATTAAACTCCAAAATTTCTACCGAATATTATTTGGGATTCATTTGATAACCCATATTTTTGTTTTGTCTTAAAACCAAACACAAAAATTATTAAAATTTGTACAACATAGCTATGTGCAGAAAATTTCCACAACAGGTCAGTTTAGTATAAAAATTCCCAAAAATTGTGTATTCACCCAAACGAGGTGAATCCACTTGGAAAACTCAAGTTATTCGAATGTTAATCTTTTGTAAAAAATTCATAACTTAATTCTTTATAAAACTCGAGTTATACCCGTTTAAAGTTGACCCAATTTTTAACTCCGAAAAACTGATATGACCTTTAAACAAATAAAATTCCAAAAACATATCAAACGACATCCAAATCAGATGATTTTGCTCATTTTAAAAAGCTAAAACTATGTCAATCCATTCATGCAAAGAAACCATCAAAACAATCAATTTAACATCAATATACAACCCTTACAAAACACCCTAACGAATCTGCCAGAAACTGAAACTTGCTCCCCAAGTTATTCACAAACCCTAATCATGCATAAAAATCTCTAATACATGCATAACTCATATTATTCTGATTACACACCTATATTATCATATAAAAACCTTAATTATGATTACTAGCAACACTTATCATCATCAAATCACAATGAACATTCAAGAACTCTCATTAACTCATGTTATGCGATTATATATATGCATGCCCTATGATTTTTTTTAACTTTTCAACATTATTAATCATCATAAAGCATGTAAAGATTATACCTTTCAAAGCAAGAGTCCCCAAGGCCTAGAGATTACACCACAACTAGCTTGAAGGGATGATTAAGATTGATGTTTATTGAAAATTGAGAGTGTGTGGGTGTGTGGGTATTCACGGCGCAAAGGGGTTAGGGTTAGGGTTAGGGTTTTATTTTTATTTTTTGATCTTATAATTATAATAGAATTTGGCTTGTTGCCCAAGTAATTGGGTATTAGGGCCCCTTTTAGTCCATTAACTGGACCCGTTAGTCATGTTCTAGTCCAATACCGGGCCCGATGATATTAATCACCCTAAATTGCATAAACACTATTGTTTTTATTATCTCATAACATATCAATCATAAGGTGCATGTAATTTGCATGGTTTACGTATAAATTTTCAGTCAAGCGATAATTCACAAAAGCATGTACTCTACACAAACATGTAACACTACATTCATCATAATTCAATTGTGCTTATTATTATGTTTGCCAGATAAATCACCAACGTTTGGGATGCAAGACTAGTGTGTGTGACAAAACAAGGTTTTTCCTACTTATAACATATGTTGATAGCATCTAACATATGTTAGGCCTACTTAACTAATCCTAGTTAAGTATTTGATCACTATGAATATGCAAGTGAACTAGAGTTCAGTAAAAAGTGTTAACCTGAAAATGCGGGGTATCACATCATCCCCAAGTTGAAAAGAATTTCATCCCGAAATTCGGCAAGTAAACAGTAAAGCCAGCTAGAAAAAAATGTGTGCTTGGTTTCCGGATATCACATTTAGTATCTTTAAGGAGCCACATTAATCTTTGTAGTGCCATTTAAATATGTATTGATTATTAGGTTTCGATTTAGGGGTTTTTAGGGAAAAATCAAGGTTTTAAGGTTTGACTCATTGTTCTTTATTTTTCGTTTATTATTGTTCAGTCTAATTAATTGTTTTGATTTTTTATTGTTTTTATATGTCAACAGGAAAGGTCTAAAATACTGCTTCGGTTTGCTGATTTGGTTGAGAAGAATGCTGATGAAATAGCGGCTCTTGAAGCTTGGGACAATGGGAAGCCATATGAACAGGCGACATCAGATGAAATACCATTGTCCATTCGTCTTTTCCGTTATTATGCTGGTAAGCATAAGCGGTCGATATATATATATATTGGTACTATATTTACTTTTTTTATCTGAATAGTTAAGCATCTTTGTTATGTTGTTACTACTTCATAGGCTGGGCTGATAAAATCCGAGTGTGGAGACTGTAGAGGGTGTTGTAAAGATTGATGTCGGCTCTACATATGACAAGTACCATCATGCTCCTGTTGTATGGGTGTTACTAATATGTTCTTTTTTTCTTTTAAAAGGTTTGGAGACCATCAAATTTATGCATTTTGATGTTGCCAAACAGGTAAGAGTGTCCCTATCACATTACCTTGATAATATTTAAATTGAGAATTTAAAGTTTTTCCTCTTGACATTTCAGATTTGAAAGTGTAAATATATTGTGCAGAATTGTGTTTATGAGTCACGTTTAATTATGTATAGTTCAAATGAGGTTCAATGTAAGGCATAGTACAACCAAAAGAATAGGTGAGACAACTAATAAGCAAATCGAGCAAGATGGTTATTAAGCCTTTTTTGTGATCAATATATCTAAGGTGGTTACTAATTTGGCCTTAAGACTTGCAAAATGGTAGGGTCAAAATAGGTTATTTTAAGTTTTTAACAGAAGAAAGTCTGCAATAGCTATGGAGGAATCTACAAGTTTGTTGTTTTCTTGATTCCAATAAGGATTTGATTAGAATACTTATTAGTGATATGCCGTAGAAACTAAATCTTTGTGATTTGTTGGGTCATTTGAGACGTACTCTAGATGTTCGATAAAATGCCTCAATAGGATTTGTTAATGTTTGACGTAAGGTTTTGTTATTTTATTTTATTTTTTAAGTAAACCTGAAAGCAATATACCTATAAATATAAAATAATGGTGAAGATAAATCAGACTATCCCCAGTGTGCTTCAAATCCATTATCTTATATTTATTAGTTGTACATTGATAGTAGTTATGGTGTTCTGTTTTTAGTTTTATAAAATTTTAATGGTAAATCTTCTAGCACATGCCCCTCATCTTTTGCAGTGGTTAGTCGACATTCGCCTAGGTTGGTTGAAAAGCTGTTAAAAAGAGTTGGAAATAGATGAAATATTGGGCAGTCTGTTAGTCGGTTCTTGCGTTACCATCCGATTAACGAATTCGAGCCCTTTTTCGAGAGTATGGGATTGGAACCGTGTGCATTTTCGATGCTTTTGAAGGCTATTTTAGCTGTTTTAGACATGTTTACCTAGGTGCAAGGATCGAATAAAACGGCACTTCAGATAGGCATGACGCACACCAATCCAGGTTATTTTGGCTGTTATAGACATGTTTTAGGCAGGTTTAGACTGTTTTTTTTTTTTATCCTTTCCATTGTTTTAGATTGTAACTGTATGTCACTTAGGTGTATAATGTGCGAATAAGACGAGCATTGAGGACAGCCATGGTGCATGCCTATTGAAGGCTATTTTAGATGTTTTAGACATGTTTACCTGGGTGCAAAGAGCGAATAAAACGACACTTGAGATAGGCATGACGCACACCAATCCAGGTTATTTTGGCTGTTATAGACGTTGTTCCTCTTTGTAAATCCGGTTCCGTCGTTGAAACTGTTGCAAAATCAAATTTAAATATTTTGAGAAAATAGGTGATTGTAGGCTGAATGTTTTTCTAGAGTTCCAAAGATGCAATTTTGTTTGGGGTGGAGAGATTGTAGAATAATAAAATAGAGGATAATTGTAGAATCACCTTGCATGAGGAAATAATAAAATAGAGGATGCTTATGTTTCAGACTACAAGAATAGGAGAAGATATGCTTGGTTTAGGTACTGACATTCAAGAAAAACGTATGTAGTCAAAGGAATAGGAGATGATGCTCATTTCAGAATGTGATTGACTTTTTATCTAAGGCCCTGTGTCTAAAAGCGCGAGGTGCTCCGAGGCGATAGGGCCGCAGAGCAAAGGCAATAGGCTAAGGAGCTAGGCCGTCATATATGCCATGCATACTTATTAATAACCTAAAAATTTGAATCCCCACCAACAATCTATTAATAGGCAAAGGCGCACACATCATGTATGCTAACCTTTTTATTAAACAAGTTTGGAAGAAATGCCCATGAGTGCTCCTCACTCTAAAAGGTACAGGTTTGACAACACAAAGTTTTAAGTGCCATTTTATTAATAAAGTTGAATGAATATCCCTTTTTTTCCAAATTATAAACGATTTTTTTTCTTATTATATGAGCTTCTTCTTTTACCATATGTGACTTGGTATGGAAGCCTAAAAAGATAACCTTAATAGTGAATCATGAAAGTCGTTAAAACATACCTGGCTCTATAGTCATATATAACTTTTCTTGTGTTAATGCAAGCCAAGACGCATGTCATATGTGATGGACATTTTATCTAAGGCCATGTGTCTAAAAGCGCGAGGTGCTCCAAGGCGATAGGGTCGCGGAGCATAGGCAATAGGCGAAGGCGCACACATCAAAATTCAGAATTATTATGGAATGTTTTTATATGCGATGATCAAGCATGATGTATGTATGAAGGGATATGGTATTAAAACATTACAAATACCATACCATCGCCCACTTAGAACAGGCTTCGCCAGACGCTCATCCGTCCGTTCTACGTCAGCGGATCGTCTCGCGCCCATCCGCCCGTTTTACGTCAGCGGAACGTCTGGCGCCCACAAACCCGTTCTACGTCAGCGATGTTTCTTCCGTCCGACGCGAACATTAATATTCTCGTTCTACGTCGACGGAACACCTGGCGTCCACCCGCCCGTTTTACGTCAGCGGTACACCCGACGCCAGGCGCATAAACTGTAACATCGCAAAATTTTCCCCAAAATTTTAATACATAAAAAACCCTTATATATATATATATATATATATATATATATATATATATATATATATATATTATTACACCTTTATCATTAATATTATACAAATGTGCCTAAGTCTTTATTTATCCTAACACACAACTTATATACATACATAAATGTATATAAATAATAATAATAATATGATTCTAAATTCTTTTTTTTTTTTTTACATACAAGATTTTTTTTTTTTTAAATAAAGCCTTGAGTCAAATAGTCAAAGTCCTAGTCAAAGTCTTAGTCAAACAGTCAAAGTCTTAGTCAAATAGTCAATTCATCATAAAACCTTACTTTATGGTGTTGACCAATTTTAATGGCTAATTGACTCCAAAACTAGTATAAAAACCCACCTATGACCCATCATACTTTGCACCTCTAAATCGATTGTTTCAATCCGATTAAACTTTCCCTCATACCTTTCTTCTATAGTCTATTACTTCTACAATTGAAGCTTTGATTATAAGCTCTTGTAATTGGCGAATTGGAAGCTTGATATTCTTTCTTTTTCGTTTTCTTCAATTTGGACTAGCTACGTTGTTGAGTCTTTGGGATTCGCCTCGCATACATTCACAACACATTATTCTATTTTTTTTACGAGACATAACATTTTGCTAAGGTGAGTTTTACATAGCCCCTTTTCTATTTATCACCATTTTTGGGGTGAAACATGTTACAACATTATTCATGCAATTCAATCATCAATGTGTCTATGTGTATTTTCTATGTTGCATTATGTCTTGAACATGACTAGGGTAAGCACAATTCTAGCATAAACATTCATCAGCCAAACGGTATACATTGATAGATCTATTGGACTGACAATCCCACCCGGATACGTGCCTCCTACAAAGGTTGCGTGGGTGTTTGTTACCGCAATATAAACGAGTGAACCATGAGCGTATGGGATGTACCACAATACAACAGTCACAATGGTTGATTATGCACTCGATTTACTTCTAGTATGTTTTCACATATGGACTAGATTGCCATGACACATGAATTGCACAACAATTTCATTCGATTATCAAAACCTATGTAATTCTCACCAACTTTTGTTGACCCAAAATATTTTCAACTTAACATGTTTCAGGTTCTACTTGCTTCAAGATTTGAATTGATGCTTGAAGGTGTTTGCATAGTTTTATTTAATTTGATGTACAAATTCTTAGAACAATTGTATGTAACTTATTTAAATTATTTAATGAAATTTATTATTCACCATGAGCTACTGAACAATCATCAATACGTGACATCCCGATGTTTCCGCCATCGGTTGGGGTGTTACAGATTGGTATCAGAGCCATGGTTATAGCGAATTAGGTTATTAGAAAAATAATCTAGTCTATAACCATAGGATTTAACCGGTACTTGCTTCTTTTACTTGCTATTCTCTATCTCCCTCCTACTTCTTATCCCTACATTAATCCCTACGAGAAGGTTGCTCTCCATCACTGGATCCACTCTTAGACTAATAAGGTAAAATCCTCAGGTTTAACCTGAACCACCTTGAGATCTCGTCGAAGTTCTAGATTTTAATAACGAACACGTGCAATCTGGAAGGGTGAACGCCTGTATTCTGAGTCTTCTGTCTAGGCTGGCATTGCGCATATATCCCAATCAGACGAGGGACTCGGATGCCTACCTGGGAATTCTCGGGATGAGTGTTCACTTATAGGCTAAAGCATATCTTCACTATGTTGTTGGAATCTGGAATCTTTGATACGTCAACGTTTTCATTTATTCGTTTTAATTAATGAATAAATGATTACATTCCTTATATCACCTCATTCATTTCATGCCACATTGAACCTTCATTGTGTCCCTTACAGATCATGTCTCCACATCGCAGCACTCGCAATAACAGTGGTGAAAACCAAGAGGAAAGTAACAACAACCACAACACCAACCACAACAACAACAAAAACAACAAAGGTGTTGATGCCCAACTGGCTGCGATTATTTCCCAACAAATGGCGCAACAAATCACAACTCTGGTTTCTAACTTGTTGGCTCAAGTCATCCCAATGAATGGGAACGACAATGGAAATGGAAATGGCGATGGAAATCACATAAAGAAAGGGACCTTAGTTCGGAAAGGCGAGAAAACAAGTATTGTGGCCGCGGTAACTACCGAGAACCAGAAGCGCAAAACCAGGGATCCTAATGTAAACCTCACTACACAAGCTTCTAACAAGAAACCCTATACAAGAAACTTTCCATTGTGTAACACATGCAAACGACATCACCCCACTGTTTCAGTGTGTCGCCTGTGCACCAATTGTGGTAGGTATGGCCATCTGGTCAACACATGTCGTGAGTCCCCAAACCCTAACACCAACCAACCAACCCTGCTCAGGTTGCTAATCTTAATCGTCCTGGTAAATACAACTATGGTAAATGCTATGAATGTGGAAACCCAAATCATTTCCGTAACCGATGCCCTAAACTAAATCGAGATCAAGACCCTCCAGCTACTTAACAGCAAACCTCACCATTTGAATGATGTCTACTTTTTAATTCTATGTATTGACACTTTTTGATTCACGTAATAAATTCAAGTATTATCATAACATCTGAGTGCATGCTTGTTTGAATGTGAACTAATTGCTATATCTATAATCATACTTGCTTACTTGTACAACAATTAGTTGACTACCAAACAACCTACTCAACGATTGGTAGAGGTCATCATGTCTTTCCAACAGTCGGGAGAGGCCCTACAACCTGCTCAACGACTGGTGGAGACTATCGAACCTGCTCAACAATCGGTAGAGTCATAAAAGGACGCAAAACCCTAATGTAAGGTAAATTGATAATTACGGTTCGGAACGTAATCATGAATTTACAGTTACGTTAAGGTAGTGAGAAATTTTATCAAGGTTTTCGGTAGTCGACCAATTGTATACCTGGTGTTTTTCTTTTAACTTCGGGACGAAGTTCCTAAAAGTAGAGGAGACTGTAACATCGCAAAATTTTCCCCAAAATTTTAATACATAAAAAGCCCTTATATATATATATATATATATATATATATATATATATATATATTATTACACCTTTATCATTAATATTATACAAATGTGCCTAAGTCTTTACTTATCCTAACTCACAACTTATATACATACATAAATGTATATAAATAATAATAATAATAATATGATTCTAAATTCTTTTTTTTTTTTTTTTTACATACAAGATTTTTTTTTTTTTTAAATAAAGCCTTGAGTCAAATAGTCAAAGTCCTAGTCAAAGTCTTAGTCAAACAGTCAAAGTCTTAGTCAAATAGTCAATTCATCATAAAACCTTACGTTATGGTGTTGACCAATTTTAATGGCTAATTGACTCCAAAACTAGTATAAAAACCCACCTATGACCCATCATACTTTGCACCTCTAAATCGATTGTTTCAATCCGATTAAACTTTCCCTCATACCTTTCTTCTATAGTCTATTACTTCTACAATTGAAGCTTTGATTATAAGCTCTTGTAATTGGCGAATTGGAAGCTTGATATTCTTTCTTTTTCGTTTTCTTCAATTTGGACTAGCTACGTTGTTGAGTCTTTGGGATTCGCCTCGCATACATTCACAACACATTATTCTATTTTTTTTTACGAGACATAACATTTTGCTAAGGTGAGTTTTACATAGCCCCTTTTCTATTTATCACCATTTTTGGGGTGAAACATGTTACAACATTATTCATGCAATTCAATCATCAATGTGTCTATGTGTATTTTCTATGTTGCATTATGTCTTGAACATGACTAGGGTAAGCACAATTCTAGCATAAACATTCATCAGCCAAACGGTATACATTGATAGATCTATTGGACTGACAATCCCACCCGGATACGTGCCTCCTACAAAGGTTGCGTGGGTGTTTGTTACCGCAATATAAACGAGTGAACCATGAGCGTATGGGATGTACCACAATACAACAGTCACAATGGTTGATTATGCACTCGATTTACTTCTAGTATGTTTTCACATATGGACTAGATTGCCATGACACATGAATTGCACAACAATTTCATTCGATTATCAAAACCTATGTAATTCTCACCAACTTTTGTTGACCCAAAATATTTTCAACTTAACATGTTTCAGGTTCTACTTGCTTGAAGATTTGAATTGATGCTTGAAGATGTTTGCATAGTTTTATTTAATTTGATGTACAAATTCTTAGAACAATTGTATGTAACTTATTTAAATTATTTAATGAAATTTATTATTCACCATGAGCTACTGAACAATCATCAATACGTGACATCCCGATGTTTCCGCCATCGGTTGGGGTGTTACATAAACGCCCGCCCCTTTCACATAGGTGGGCCAAACATACATCAAGGCTTCCTTGGCAAGCTTCACCACAAGTGGAAGATACCTTTTGGGGCAGCTTTGGGACTCACCCCTGCCCCAACCAAATATCTCTAACATGACAGGCGGCCCGTCAGAGCTCCCCTCCAATCAAAGACAGTTACCAGTCTGACGAGCAGAAAGAACAATGACGTGGCAGCCTCCCAGCCAAGATATCTTCCTGACGAAGCAGACTTTCTCTGCCCACCTCGAAAACCTGGAAAAGCATAAACTATCCACCGACTGGATCCACCAATGGGCAGGCACCACGTGTCCACCGCCCATCAGCGTCCACTTATTGGGCGCCACGTGTACATGTGTCAGGACGGTAACATCTCCCCTAGCATTCCACTTTTTCCTACTTTACTAAAACCCACTTGCACCAAATGGGCTTGAAGGCTTGGGCCGGATTATGGAGACTCCTCTACCTGGGTCGGGCCCCATTAAGGATAGAGGATGGGCTGAGAAAGTAGGAGATCTTGGTACTATAAAAGGAGGACACCCTCCTCCTTTTATTGGCATCGGATATCCAACACACTTTCACTCAAGAAGAATACGAACTTTCGTACCTTCTTCAACCCCTTGTTTATTATACTAACGATTAGAGGCTCGGCTCTTCTAATTGGTAGTCTCGTAAATCCTTGGTCTTACTTTTAGACCCACACGTATTTTATAATCACACTCTCTTTATAAAATACAGTAGAATCACCACACGGATTGCCCTTCGTTGGACGATCCTTGAACTCGTGTTTCTTCAATGTATAATATCTTCAATTAATGTACTTTGACACGTGCCGCTCGCAAGGAAAAAGAACGAGTTAAAGACTGTTAGAGTAAATATCATTATGATGCCAAATTAGATTATGACCTTCAAAAGTATACCTGAGGCTGGCGCTTGATTTATGTTCAATTGGCTGTAGCTCTGTCAAGCACTTGATCAAGCTAATACTTGAATAATGATTATTTGACCCTAAATGTGCAGAATTTTAGCTCTATCAAGCACTTGATCAAACAGTCGTCCTCAATTCACATTCAGTGGCGACGGTAATCTATTGGTTGCTGCGGCGGCATCCGGTCAACTCTAGGAATCTTTAGTCAAGCACCCGGGCAGGTGAGTAAATCAAATTCGCTATTGAGTAGTCTGTCGGTTTTATAAAATCAAAACAGGAAAAGTCAGCCGAATTTCAATCGGCTACAAATTATTGTTGACTATGTTAAAGAATTTCAGTGGAAATTATGAATTGAACTATAAAAAATGAACATAACAACAGGTGCATCAAATAATGATAAGTTTTGGTTATTAGGTTAGATCAATTGAAGGAATGGTTGGTGTGCATCAAATATATCAACAAGTGCATATCTCCCATTTTTTAACTTCTATTCTGTAAGATTTCTCTTTTTAATTCTACTTATACTTATGGATAACAATACAAGTTCTTATACCTTAATTTGTCGGTTCGTAACATAATTGCTTGCTGAAAGAATAGTGTTTATACCAAAAAGTCAAAAGTAGTAGCAAGGATGGCCTTGGCTTGAAACACAGTTACATACAAGGTGCATTGACATTGAAAATTGGTGATAAAAATTCAAATCTATGTTAATGAAGTAAACTCTTTTTAGTACCTTCTTTTTTTTTTTTTTTTTTGTCAATTATGTGAGTAAGTTTTGATTTTTTAAGTTTCTAATTGTTTTCTTCCGTCACATTGCTTGGGAAATGGATCAATCGGACAATAATTAAAAAAAAGTTCTTCAGCAGGGTAGTTATTTTGATACGTCAAAACTAGAAGTGTATGTTAGATCATACGACCTACGAAATGTGTATCTACATGATCACTAAATTTCATGTAAAGAATTTGTATTACTTATTATATAGTTGATAAAAACAGTTAAGAGCGAGAACATTCTAGCTAGAAGTAGCTCTTAATTTTAATAATAGTGCATCTGTTAACTTATTAGCGCACCGCACTTACTTTTTAGCGCACTTCATCATTTGCCCAGCTGCAGATTAGTGCAACAGCAGATTAGCGCAGGGCAGGTGTGAAGTTACTTATACTTGATGGTGATGGGAATGTCAAGACTAAAACAAAAAATGTGGTGTATAAGGAAATATTTAGTGATATTTGAATAAAATGTGTATTGCTTGCTTTTAAATTTTAATAAAATACTTCTACTATATTTTTTATACGTTTTACCTCTCAAAATAATTATACGTTGGTGAACCGCGTGTCCACGCGAGCAAAAGTGTGTTACGTAACATAATCAAACAAACTTCAAAATGTAAGCCTTTACAAGCATTTATATGTGCCGTACGTATATGATAATAAGACTGTGGGGTGTGGATGGGGAAGAGCTTCGGGAAAGCTGACTTGGACACAATCCCGATGGGGAACACCGCCCCCCCCCCCCCCCCCCCCCCGTTTTGCAATCGGTGTGATCGGGAGAATTATCCCGTGCTTCCCGACGCCTTTTCCAAGAAAATGTATACGTTGGATGTATACGTTGGGGGCCCAACGGTCACTTTTTTTTAAAAAAAAAACAAAAAAAAAATCTATTTACCTTTATATATATACTCTTTTACCTTAACTTTTTTTCCACTCCAAACAATCAAAACAAAACACACATTTTATATAATCTTACCTTCTTTCATACATTTTTTATAAAAATTCATGGATCCAAGACGCCCGTTTGTCCCGAACACACCCGGTCACCCCACTAATCAAGCACCTTTCGGTTTTCCCTCGACACCCGGTGCCCCCTCGTCACAACCTTTTGCCGCGTTTAACACCCCTCTTAATCCTTGGCAAATGCAACAACATCAATGGCATATGCAAATGCAACAACATCAATGGCAACAACAACTCGAAACCCCATCCCAACCCAAGCACGATTTTGTTTCTTTGGGCTCCCACGATGATCACGTGCCCGAAACCCAAGTCCCTCCTCCCATAACCGAACCGGCCCCTAAAAAAAACTACAAAAAAGGGAAAAAACGGGCTCAAAAAGAAGGTCCAAGTTCGAGGGCGGATCCCATTATGTGGACGCCAATTGAGTTGGAGGCGTTAGCGAAAGCTTGGGTTATCGCCTCTACCGACCCAATTCTAGGTAAAGTTTAATTTTTTTTTTTTAAATTTCGGATAAAGTTTGCTAATTATTTATGTTTTTTTGTTTAGATATTTTTTTTGCCAATATTTTTTAAATATTTTCGGCCACTGTTTTCTTTTTTTTGTTTATATATGTTTTGTTTTTTTTTAAACCTTCTGTTAGGATTTTTTTATATATATTTTTTTTGTTTACTAACTTTTTTAACAATATTTGTAGCTACAAATCGAAGAAGGGATGGTTTTTGGAACCAAGTTGTCGTGGAATTTTTCAAGTTGTTACAACGTGAACCAAATCGAACCATGCACTCGGTTAGTAGCAAGTGTCGGGAAATAATGGCAAAATGTCAAGCATTTGCGGGCTACTATCAACATGCTTGGAATAATCGTACCACGGGTCAAAGTGATGAGAACGTCTTGAAGTTGGCTCTTGAAAGATACACCGACAAAAACGGGGCGTTTGGGTTGATGAAATCGTATGAGATTTTTGTCGAAGTGTGAAAAATTTAAAGTGGTGCCCAATGAGGTGGAAAAAGCAAAGAGGTCGAAAACGAGCACGTCGGGGAGTTATAGTGGTTGTGGGTCGGATGCTCGTTGTACCATCAACATAAATGACGACCCGAAGTTTGAAGACGAGACGCCTACACCACCGTCAGTGAGGCCACCTGGAAGGGACCGCGCCAAGAAAGTGGCCTCGGGCTCGAAGGGGAAGCGTATCGATACCGATTCAGGTTCCGGTTCGAAGGAGTCGAAAGATAAGGCGGTAGAGAAAATTGAGGAGTTGCTTAAAAACTTTAACGAGTTTAAAAAGGAGCAAACGGAGAGGTACTTGGAAAGAAAGAAAGAGAAGGAAGAGGCGGCGGCGAGGGATATTGAGAGGCTAAACATGGAAAAAAAGGAGAAGGAAGAAACGGCGGCGAGGGAAGCGATGAGGCTAGAGTTGGAAAAAAAAACGCCTCGAAATGGAGCTTTCGAAACAAGAATCAACCGAATTGGCGTTGATGCAAGCTCCTCTCGATAACCTTACGGAATAGGAACGTGCGGTGGCGGCGAAAGTAAAAGACAACATCATCAAAAGATGGCTCGGAGGATCGTTTAATATTTAGGTTTTTATATGTATTTTCGGTTTTTTTTTTAATTTCTATGTATTTTTCGTTTTTTTTTTAATTTCTATGTAATTTGTTTTTTTATTTTAATGAAAAAAATATTAATGAAAAATAAAAATCTATAAAATAAATGAAAAAGAAAAATTAAAAAAAGGAAGGGGGAAGGGGAACCATTTCCCCTAAAAGGGGAGGAGAATTAGAAGATGACGTGGCGCTGATGTGGATTAGGGGAAAGAAAAAGTGAAGGGGACCATACCCCATAGTCTAATGGGTTTTGTTGTTTTCTTTCCTATTTTGAATTTTGCAATTTCAACCTTGGGACTCGGTAAACTTGGGTAAAATTTCAAATTAAAACAACACTTTCTTTTTCCCAAAAAGGAAAAGGAATAAAATATTTATGCATACTCCTCACATTCGAATTTCTTAAGTAAAAGTAGTATTGGAATTTAGTGATGCTTTTATTCTTATATTTAATTTGAGCAATATAATTCCTAAGTCAAAAAACTAATGCATGAAATGAATTGAATATTAATGAAAAACGTACAATAATCACTATAATGTGTGTATTAAAAACTAGTTTATCTCTCGAAAGCTTTCAGAATAGACAAGTCTAATATGAAGTGATAAAATGTGTGTAAGCCGTTTTTTCAGAAGAAAAAAAAATGTAAAGCATCAACACTCAATAACTCATAAAGCTTACTTCTAATTCTACGTGTGCAACTTTTGCTTAAGTGAAGTCTATGTACAACTTTGTCACTTTCTTAAGACACTCTAAATTGTGATGTGAGCCTGAAAAAAAAAACAACAAAATTGTTATCAAATGACATGTCATGATAATGATAATAGGCGATTCTAATGTGCAAAGTGCGCATATGTGAAAAATGACATAATTGTTCAATATTTATTATGGATATACAATCGATCACCTTAGGTGACACCGAATAAATCACTAAATATATAAGCAATGAAGATATATTTTAAAATGAATAAAAATTATCTAACTAATATCGATAAAAAAGATTGTAAGATGGTAACTTTTTATGTCTCCCGACTAATTTCTCTACTCATACATAATATAAGTATCTATTTCAATAATCACCGCATGTCAATCGACTTCAAAGTACACACACTAAAAACGATCTAAAATGTGTGTATGGTGGGGTGATTATTTATTATTTATGAGTTAGAGATTAACTAGTTTCTAATAATCATAGGCTATATTTAACCGCTTAGCAACCTTTGTAATCAATGTTCATAGCAACACCAATTAAAATACAAAAAATTAGATTCTTACCAAATTGATTACATCTGTGAATATATATGTAGTTAGTTGATTCTTATATGTAATAGTAGGTTCATAAAAATATATATTATCTTAACATGATTAGTGACTTGTCTACACATAATTAATGAATTATCTGAATACAAACACAGAGAATACCGAATACCTATACAAAGTCATCATGGCCACAACTTCAAATTTAAATAAAAATGAATATTGGTCAAAGTAAACCTGTATGACAAAGTGACAAAAATGAAAGCAATCATCCAAAAATCAACTTAAATAGGTCCGAATTTTGATAAAATAAATTAAAGCATAATACTAGGGTATAAAAAAGCTACACTTTGTTTTTTTCTTCAGTTCTTTAAATATATAAATAATATAAAACATATGAGCAGTCGAAGCTAAATTAACTATTAAGTTCAAAATATGACTTTAACATAAAAACACACAAATGGCAATTCAGAAAAACACAACGGACAGATAAAACATAATGATCATAACTGAAAGACACAATGAACGAGAAAAAAACACAATGAACATACGAAAATAACACAATGGACGGATGAAATAACAAATTATAGTTTTTTCTATTGTAGATTTGTGTTTTTTACCGTACTGTTCATTGTGTTGTTTTTTTTTTTCAGCATGAACAAAAACCCACTAAAAAGTGATTGTTGTTCGTTTTTTTTTTTTTTTTGCATAGCACAATGATACTTATTGGAAAGATAATCAAACGCTCGTTAATTTGGTGTATTTTTTTTTTTTAAATATCGTATAAAAAGTTATTAACGTTTAAAAATCATGAGGAAGTACATGTGCCATGCAAATGAGATAGAAAAAGACAAACTTTGGAGCGAATTTAAGGGAAATGATGGTCTCATTAAGTGTCATGTGTCTCCACATCAATTGTTTTATTATATATAGGGTTAGGATCAAATACTCAGTAAAAAAAGATATAAGAAGTTGTAGGAAGGGTAGTAAACGGACTCTGATTGAACTCATTCAAGTAGCATTGAAACTGTCTTATCGAACTCTACGATCTTAGTTTTTAGGTTTTCACTTTTTTGGATTTTTAGCTTGTAGTTTTAGAATTTACGTTACATCAGTGTGTCTTTTTCTTATTTTCATCATTATGTCATTTTTGCGATTCATTATGTCTTTTTTCTTCAGTATTGTGTTATATTTTTCGGCATTGTGTTATATTTTATGGCTCATTATGTCATATTTTGTGATCTATTGTGTTTTTTGTATCATTCTTATCTTTCTCATTTTTGTTACACTGTCTATGATAACTTAACCCATGTATGTATTTTATTTTTGGTAACTTTGATATTGAATTATTAATTTATTTTAGAACGACAACACCCAGTTCTTAATTCTACAACTAATACAATTTTTGTCTACCCATGACCTCTTGGTCTAGTGGTATGGTGTCTCCCCTTACAAATGTGAGAGTGTAGGTTCAAATCCTTACAAATACAAGGTTAGATAGAAATAAAGTGGTATAAAATTTGCCGTTAAAAAAAATACAATTTTTGTCTATTATAGAGATTGAACCCTCAATAATTAAGAAGGCGAGTTATTATTAAACACCTTATCCTGATCATGTGGCCTAGTGGTAAAAGGGCCGATTCTCTCTTTGGGGGAGCCGCATTCGATTCCCACGGGAGGCTTGTGATGGATACCCCCACCCTTGTGGTGGGGTAGGTGGTTGGGAAGTGATGGAGAGACCCTTGACCCTTGTGGTAATGGGTTCGACTCCTGATCCCTCCAGGTTTTACCGGTTCACTACCGTCGTGCCTTCGGGCGGGTTTGTGGGCCGGGTTTTCCCTGGAACAGGAGACGGGTGGGCCGAAGGGCTCTGTCCGTACAGACTAGAGGCCGTCTCCCCTTTCGACCATTGGGGGCCACGTACAGAGTACCCGGCAATACTTTAGTTGATCGTTCAAAAAAAAGTACTAGTGTACCACTATATCAACGATCCTTTGATATAATTTATAATTATTATATGTGAAGTTATTGTTTAATAGTTTAGTTTGTTATAATATTTTATATGAATACATAAATTTACATGTAAAGTTATAATTTATAATATAAAACAAGTAATTAAGGTTATAGAACAAATCAATAACTTACGATTCTCATGAATATTAGCTTCTTGCGAATTATAATTCTTGTATATAAATACCCAATCGAGATACATGATATGTTTGATGGTTTTAAAGTTGAAACACATGGGTATGTTTGGCAAAACTAGCTGGAGGCTGGTAGCTGGAAATTTTTTAAATATATTTTGGTGTTTGGTAAAGTAGCTGGAACTTTTAATAAAATGTATAAAATGACCAAAATTTGTATAATTAAAAGCTTGTAAAGAAAGTTTTTATTTTATTTTTAAAATAGAATGGGTATTTGTGTCATTTACTACTTAAAAGTTTGTAGCTAGTAGAGTTTTTTCTTAAAAGCTACTAATAGTAGCTTTTCACTGTAGAGCTTTTTCTCTAACCTAAAAGCTTCCGGCCCCTTCAACCAAACAAGATTTTTTATTAAGTAGGAGTTTTTTCTTAAAAACTTAAAGCTTGAAGCTCCTAAAAGCTCCTTGCCAGTCTTTAGAAGCATTTCAACAAATACAATGTGTGGTAGTTTTCAAACTTCTATTTAAAGGTTAGCATCATAAAAATCAACGGACTTTTTTTATTCTTCACACAACTATATCAACATAAATCTAACGTAAGAGTCCATGCGCATGTCAAGGAACACAAAAATACATGTGCAATTACTTTTTTTTTTTTTTTGTCTAACAATATATTTGCCTTCATTAAAAACCAACAAGAATTACAAGTGAGCGGTGGGTAAACGAGCAACAAGCTACGTCGCTACCCCTTTTTTGAATAATAAAACTTACTTTTATATGCCAAAATTACGTTGAGGAACTTTTACGTGAAAACTAAAAGTATATTGATTTTTTTATGATAATAATCCTTATTGTAATAAACATTATACCCAAATGTTTTAATTTAGATATTTTTTAATCATATTGATCGGTGTTGAAGTTGGTATGATGGGTCTGTCTATGTTATGCGGTTTAGTTACGATCTAAATTAGATTTCATATGTCATATATAGTCTTTATTATATCATATCACTTAAATGGAATTGCTTTAGTCACCCTTTGTGATTGTGTTATGGTGTGTTTAGGTGTTGGTTATGATCTAATTGGTGCTCAATATAGTCGGTATGTGAACCAGTGGCGGACTTACCACTGGGGCGGGAGTAGCTCGTTACCCTTCAACATTCTGGCTTAGTGGGAATTTTTTTTTGTTTTTTTTTTTTACGTTTTTCGTATACCCTACCCTTGAATTCTATTGAATGTTATCCCTGAAATTTTGGTTTAGATCCGCCCCACTGATGTGAACCAAATGACAATGTATGAAGCAAAAAAAGAGAAGGATATTATCAATGAAGAATCCAATTTTGCCTTATAAAAATAAATAATTGTGATCAACTACGTTTGACTTTGCTTATAAAAAACCAACCACCATTGACAAAGTTCGTTGATTGCAAATCTTAACCTTGAAAATGTCTAGGTTGCGGTTTGCTTTTCAAATTTGAACCCCGACACCAATAAATGCAATTTTAATGGAGTTTTCCATACGTTTAAAAAAGTCCCGGCCCACTAGAATCAAAAGTGTATTTGTTTGAAAGATGTTTGTTATTTGCAATCAGGGGTAAGGTTTTTTTTTCCCCTTCTCGTGGAGGGCTCGTGGGCCGAGCTGGCCTTCGTGGAATCGTGGCAATGAGCTCTACACCGCTCATGATGCTCGTTATTGTGTAAGTAGTGACGAAGCTTGGAAAAAATAGTGGTGGGGCCCGAAAATCATGAGACCCAATTTTTTTTTCTTATCGGTGGGGGCCGAAAAATCAAATCTGTGGGGCCCGGATTCAGTTCATATAAAAATTACTCATGAAAATCGCAAACTACCACCACTGAGCCAAAAAACGGTGAGGGTCGGGCACCCCATGGCCCCCATAATCCTTCGCCAATGTGTGTAAGGCACGGAAAGCTCCACAATTTTGGGGATAGTGAAGTTTAGTGATCACACACCATGTTAGTAGAAAAGAGAGATATCCTGATCATGTGGCCTAGTGGTAAAAGGGTTGGTTCTCTCTTTGGAGGAGCCAGGTTCAATTTCCACGGGAGGCATGTGATGGATACCCCCACCCTTGTGGTGGGGTAGGTGGTTGGGAAGTGATGGAGAGACCCTTGACCCTTGTGGTCATGGGTTCGACTCCTGATCACTTCAGGTTTTACCAGTTCACTACCGTCGTGCCTTCTGGCGGGTTTGTAGGCCGGGTTTTCCCTGGAACAGGAGACGAGTGGGCCGAAGGGCTCTGTCCGTACGGACTAGAGGCCGTCTGGGGCCCCTTTCGGCCATTGGGGGCAGCGTACAGAGTACCCGACAATACTTTAGTTGATCGTTCAAAAAAAAGTAGAAAAGAGAGATGGTGGAAAGGGGGTGTTGACATGGCGCTAAGGTGGAGGCTGATGATGGTCACTCCACTAACGATTAGACCCATAACACCATAGCCTAAGGGGTGAGTATGGAGGTTAAAACAGAACAAATAATTGATGTTTTGATCTTTATGTTTTTTTATAACCAATCAGTTTTGGTAAGATACAATTCGAATATTAATAAAAATAAAATATTTCGGTTATAAAACAAATTTGATATTTTATTATAATATAAATGTTTTAACACGTTGATATCATAATATTTACTTTGTTATATAATCTTTGATTACAATGTAAATATCAGTTTATTACTCTAAAAGTATAAAATAACTAGTTTTTTTTTTTTTTTTTTTTTAAATAGTTGTAAGTTGAATAGACCATATATGGTCGGTGTTGAGACATCATATGTCTGGTCCATGCCCGAGTTGCCATTTATACATGCCCGTGTTTTTTTTTTTAAATGGTCGGTGGTGAGGTTTTACCGAGTTCTATAACACTGCCGTGCCTTCGGGCGGGTGGGGCTCGGGTTTCCGCACATCGGGAGAAGGCGGGGGCTGCTGGAGGTCGAGTAGTCGATTCTTGGGCACGGCGCCCCGCAAGGGTGGTTGTCACACAGTTGTTCGCCGATAAAAAAAAATCACATAATTTTACCTATCAATGAATATGACACACGCAATGGGATGTTTGGGAAGGAGGTTTTAAGAGCTTTTAGGAGCTTCAAACTTTAAGTTTTTAAGAAAAAACTTACTTAATAAAAAGTCTTGTTTAGTTGAAGGAGCTGGAAGCTTTTAGGTTATGAAAAAAAGCTCTGTAGTGAAAAGCTATTAGTACTAGCGTTTAAGAAAAAACTCTATAAAAACCTTTTTTACAAGTTTTTAATTATGCTCATTTTGTTCATTTTATACATTTTTATTAAAAGCTCAAGGTATTCTGTCAAACACCAAAATATTTTTAAAAAGCTTTCAGCTACTAGCCATCAGCTAGTTTTGCCAAACATACCCAATATTTTTAAAAAGCTTTTAGACCTTCATGCCCAATTTTAAATTAGATCAGACTAAAACACTAATTTCTTTAAAACCCAATAAACTTACCATACCATAAGATTATTCATTGTGGGCCGCGAGCAGGCCTTGACGTGAGCGAGGTTTTAGTCCGGTGCTCACCCCCAGCTACAACAACTCCACGCAAACAGCCTTTGCGCGAGCTCAGGCGATGGTGGTCGCATGTGTTAACGGGAGAAAGTGACCTTTAGTCATGCCGTTGCTCACCATTCACGCCCAACCACAACGGGGTCAAGTGAATGGGTTACTTGAGAGTCAAGTGTGGTGGTCGGTTGGTCGCACCTGTTTGCTAGCGGCCCACAACAGATAATCTAAGATATATCAGTGTTTGGTTGGGCCCGTTGGTTGATCGGTTTTCGCTCACCCCTAAATTTACAAGGTTCATTTTAGCCAATACTATAAAAATCAAGGTGTTAACTGCTAACAGAAAAACAGTAGACTTGTAACTTGTTCCTTGGTTCAAATTTCAAAAATACAAACTTGACTCAACTTTATATAAATATCATTTTAACCCCCTATCTTTATATATACACTATACAAACCGCCCATTTTTTTGTTCCTTGTGCTTTTTGCCTCTTTGTCTCCATAACAAAACCATCCCTCAATACCATCAAACACTCCACACACAGATCAACCAAAAGAATTTCTTGACCCACTTCAATACCCTCACTTGATTATTATGAACACCCTTCAACCACAATGTACAAAACTCTGTTTTTTAACCATCAAGAACCTCACCATATGATGACCCATCACCACAAAAGACCTCATCACAAGTCTTTAATATGTTCTAAATCAGTTGTTTTAAAACTCTTGAAGCTTAAAACCCCTTCAAGAGTTGTCATCATCCTCTGTTTTCCTTCCATTTACTTCTTTTCTTTAAGTTATCACAAAAGTTTGTACCTTTATTTACTTTTCTTGATAACCCTTTTGTTATTTGTTCTTTATTATCTTAAAGTTCCTTCCTTTAAGTCATTTGTTGCAAGAAATGTTCAAAGTTTGAATCTTTATACTTCAACAAGAACAAAAACAGTTGTTTGGTCAATTGGGTCAAAGAACAGGTATGAGGAGAGCACAGCTACAGTTTGTGGAATGTTGGTGAAGGTGTACAGTAATGGGGATGTTTATGAAGGAGAGTTTTATAAAGGGAAGTGTTCTGGAAGTGGGGTGTATTATTATAACATGAATGGAAGATATGAAGGTGATTGGGTTGACCAAAAGTATGATGGTTATGGTGTGGAGACTTGGGCTAAAGGGAGTAGGTATAGGGGTCAGTATAGGCAAGGGTTGAGACATGGGTTTGGGGTGTATAGGTTTTATGTTGGGGATATGTATGCTGGTGAATGGGTTAAGGGTCAGTGTCATGGGTATGGAGTTCATACTTGTGAAGATGGGAGTAAGTATTTTGGTGAGTTTAAAGGAGGTGTTAAACATGGACTTGGTCATTACCATTTCAGGTAATTTTTTGATGTGTTTTATTCTTCATGGTAACATTAATGTGCATTGTTGTTTAACTGTTTGTTTATTATGGGATTGTTAAACTGATTTTGTCTTTTGAAATTTACAAAACATAATGCAAAATTTTTGAGTGTTTGTCAGTTTTAATAGACAGATCTGATAATCTTGAATAAGCAGATAAGCAGTTTTAGTAAGGCTGGTGGGTGCGGGGATGGGCCTACAAGTGAGGACTACCCGCCATCTTAACTGCCACATCACCAAGGAGGGTAGTCTCCTCGGCTAGTCCTCCCCTTTTTATGTTTTTTTTTTTAAATTCAACCACCACCACCACCAACACCACCACCTTCTCCACACAAAAACACCATTATCAACCACAACCGAAAAAAAAAACAAATTCCGGCGGCCTCCTTCTTCTCTGGCGACGACCACCACCACGACCTCCTTATTCTCCGGCTACCACCACCACCAACAATGTGGGCCGTCCCAGACAACCCAAGACGGTCATGGGGACGAGCCCCACACCGGATAGGCCAAGTAATTTTAAATATATGGTTTGTAGAAAATTTAAGCTGTGTTTTTGGTTATTTAATCTACTTTGTAAATTTGGCGCAACGCTTAATCTTTTCGTTCTAGACCAGATTCGTGAAGTCTTTTTAGTATTTTGTTACATTCATCAACAAGCGAAGTAATGTGTTCCTGCTAAGACCACCTGTAGTGGTGTGGTTTTTGGGCGCTAATGGGGCATTTTGGCGCCCATTTCGCGCCGGTCCACCGCCCCCCTCCATTAACCGGGCGCTAAAGGTGGTTTTGGCTTGTGGCGCGAAAAATTTCGCGTGGAAGAGGAGCGCGAAATTGGTTTGTTTCTTCTCAGCCAATCACAAAGGAGGGGGGCGCAAAAATTCGCGTACGAGTACGTTTGGTCTTAAGAGGCAACAAAAATGCTTAATTTGTAATAAGTGAACACTTTTTGACATATATATCTCTAGTATTATATTAGTTTTGTATCTATCTTTTTTGCAGTTTCTTTCAACTACCTTGATGTCACAACTTGGACTTATTTTTTTCTAGCACTCATTAGCCATTAACAAATTTAAATTTCAGTCCTTTGAAAAGATATGAAGTAGTGCCCTGATGTTTACTATTCAGATTCCATTCCTTAAAAAAGTATTACTTTTCAAACACTTGTAATATTTTATTTGTACAAGTCAAGAAAATTGTACAGAAGTGTCAAGTACAAGTTTTTTTATTTTACATTTTTTTTCCTCATAAATTATGTAATTATTACAAAAAAGAATATTCCGAGACAAAACGCGGACCAGCTTATGTGATTACATGGTGTGCAGAAACGGTGACAAGTATGCTGGCGAGTATTTTGCAGACAGAATGCATGGTTTTGGTGTATACAAATTTGCAAATGGACATCAATATGAAGGTGGTTGGCATGAAGGAAAAAGACAAGGATTTGGTTTGTATACTTTCAGAAACGGCGACACTCAATCTGGTCATTGGGAAGATGGTGCTCTAAGCATCAATCAACAGTATCCTATGTCTGTCTCTCATGCCAAAGTTCTTCAAGCGGTTAAGGTAATTTCAAATTTCTTTCCCTAAATTGTATAGGCGTGTTTGGCAATCAAACAAGTTTCAAAACGCAATGCCAAACACGCCCTATATCACATTACTTGCTCTGATTTTTAATCATCTTTGATTTTTGTTTTCTCAGGAAGCGAAACGAATAGCTGAGAAAGCAATGGCTACAACTGGTGTGGACGAGAAAGTGAATAGGGCGGTGGCAGCAGCCAACAGGGCGGCAAATGCAGCAAGGGTGACAGCAGTCAAGGCAGTGCAGAGGCGTGTGCACCACCACGATGATCCTACGCTGGTCATTGTCTGAACGGTTTTTCGGGAATTTTCAATTAACCCAATTGGTGACTAAGATAACTGTATTATTAGGTCTATGCAGTATCCACTAAAGTGGTTTGGTTTTTTTAGGTTCATCAGGATAAGGGTAACTTTAGTGCTTGTTGTTTTCCTGTAAATGTGAATGTAATTGTAAATATGGTTTTAATTTAACATAGTAGTTATTGTGATGTTTGGCTTCTAATGAAGTACATACATGTGCAGCAGATATTTAATAAGTGTTGATTAATTATTAATCCCCATGTGGGTCGTTATGGTGGACCCACAATGCATCCTAATACATGCATGTATCCCTACCACATGAGTCAAACGACACATGAATTCAGCAGCCTGTGAGTCTTTGGTACAAGGTATCCAATGAAACCATTGTAAATCTATGGATTTCCTTAAAACATTTACTGAAACAGTCAATATTTAAAATAAATGACACATCAATTCAGGGTTTTACTAATGGTACAGTTAGGGAGGACGGGGCGCATGCGGCGGCTTGATGACATTGGCTTCGTAGGAGTAGCGGCTATACCAGCCCGTGTATTCAGGCTTTGGATCTCGGCACCAATTATAGGCATTCCCTCGCCAAACAACAATCTCTTCCACCTCTCCCATTTTTTAAAAAAAAAATCTTTAGCTAGTTTAGACTAGGCGTTTCCGGTGTTTAGATTAGTTTAAGGTTGAAATGAAGTGACGCGGTAAGAATGTCAGAATGTATTTGGCAGTTCGTATAAATGCATACAGGTCATATGTACCCTGGCTGTATACCTGTGCAGCGCAGTATACATGTATACATGGTACATAAACAACTGTCAGGGTACATGTAGTTTATGGGTAACACATTTCAACAAGGCTGATCGGCGTGGTGACGGAGGACGGGCCGCCACGTTAGCCCCCACGTCACCGGCGAGGTTACCGAAGCTCTCAGAGACGGACCTAGGGTGTGGTGACGGACCTGCACCACCACCATCTTCCAGCCTCTGCAGTCTGCACCATCTTCTCCGGTGGTAAAAAGGTTTTTTTTTTTTTTGGCCCACCCTGTTCGTCCTGAAGAGGACGTTCGAGATGAGGACGGGGCGAGGGGGGCGGTGTACACGTTCTAAACATGCCGAGATGGGCATGGGGACAGCCACCATACCCAGCAGTCTAATCAATATAAATGACTGGTCCATCTAACACAGCCTGTTCCAAGTACCAAGTACTAAAACAAACAAAAACAACTGGATAATAAATTATCATTCTTGCTTCCAGTGGCATGATTGTAGGTGACAATTTGATTAAATAAAGTACAATAACCACATCAGAAATTAAATACCAGTTGACAAATAATTCATGTCTGCAAAATTTAATATCAAAAGATTCCAAATATAATATTCAGGTGTCCTTGGATAATTGCACACAGATTAAACAAAATTGATGAAACTAACAATGTTATAGAAAATACGCAACCTGATAACTAACTCTCGGTTTGCTCCCTCAGCCTTCGAATTGTGCTCCTGACCGTAACCGCACTGGCAGTACTGTTGTATACAAAACAAGAACATCAGCAGACTGAACAAAATGTGATCTAAAAAAATAAGAAAAAACAAAGGATTTAATAATTACTTCAAAGTGTATGCACCGCCGGCTTTGACTTTCCCACAATCTTTGCAGCCCCAAATGCCAACAGCCTTTCTCTTCACAGCATACTGTTCATATTTCATTGAAAGCATATCTTAAACAAACATTTGCCAAAAAATTCATCTTCTTTAGCAAGTTTAATGAAGAAACAGTCATAGTATTTTACCTTTCCACAGAATTCACAGAAAAACTTGCTGTGCTGGCTGACCTCCATCTTCTTGATCTGCTTTCGCAGACTAGCACCATAACGGGTACCTGAATAAGATTGCAAAAGTTCAGATAAGTAAAAAGAGAGAGATATAAACAGGAAGTATATAAATACTTTACAAGTGTACATGTAATTATGATTGTATTAAACTAAATCACAACAAAAAAGTGAATGTTTTGTTGTTCCTGTGCATATATCAAAAGTATATGATGCAGCAATAAAGATACAAGAACCACGCTTTTTCATATTGGCTAAAGCAGTTCACAGACTCATTTGAAAATAAAAACTAAAACACTCACCATACTTTCCAACAATCCCAGCCTTCTTGGTCCTCTTTGTCTGCATAAAAAAAGTGTTTGCAAGAAAATAAGCAATCTTTGTTTAGCATTTTAAAATGTATTAGTAATTGATTAATGAGTTGAGAAAGTAACATTATTGAAATTTCAAACACTAAAAGTAGAATACAGGATGATAAGGAAATCACATTCTAACCATAGTTACCTAAATCGCTAGAATGGATGCGTTTTTCGTATTGGTACGTGATGTACCAGATCGAAAATCGTACCGTACCTAATCGCCCTGGTACGGTGTACCAAATCGCTCCGGTACGGTGTTCCAAATCAAAAATCCAAACGATCCAATTGTTGAATGGTACGTGAACGGGATCGATTTATAGGTGTGCGGATCTAATTGAAAACTCGACTTATGGTGTGGCTGGATCGTTCCAGTTTTTTTTTTTTTAATATTATTCTGGCCCAGAACTTTTGGGCTTCTGACTGACAGCTGGGAGGGAAATTTAGGCGGGAAACTTTAGGAGGGAAACAAAGTATCACCTCTTTACCTTCCATGCACAATAACCTTTATAAATACCTTATATTACACTCCCATTTTGCTCACCAAATTCTACACTTCTGCTCTTTAATTTCTACACTTATACTCTCAATTTATTAAATGGCTTTTGGCAAAAATCGCAATACTCGAGATGATAGTGAGACACAAGGTTACATTCACCTTGATGATGATGATGATGAGGTTCAACAAACTGCTGCAGCAAGTGGAAGCCATAAAGAAAAACAAACTGACGAGAAAGATGCAAATAAGCCACTGCTTGATGAAGTAACCTTTCATGGTGCAGGTATACATAATTACATACATATTATCTTTTGTGTTTGTATATTTTGATAGTTAATCAGTTAAAACAGATCCGCAATTGTTTATAAAACAGATCCGCAATTGTTTATAAAACAGATCAGCAAACTGTTTATATAAACTTAAAACAGATCAGCAAACTGTTTATATAAACTTGCAGAATCAGTTGCAGTTTTTGAGTTTCATGTTTTGCTGGACTTGCATACTGTTTATAAAACCTAATCTGCAACTGTTTATAAAACATAATCTGCAACTGTTTAACAGATTATATATGTAAACTGTTTAACAGATTATATAAACTTGCAGAATCAGTGGACTTGCAAACTGTTTAACAGATTATATATTTAAATTTTAAACTGTTTAACAGATTATAGAAACTTGCAGAATCAGTGGACTTGCAAACTGTTTAACAGATTATATATTTAAACTTGCAGGAAACAGCAAGAATCCTGGAGGATCTAAACAGTGGACTTGCAATCATTGTAAAAAAAAGTTTACTAGCACTTACACTAGAATTCATGTCCATTTTTTTGGGCCTCCTGTGGGGAAAAAAGCCGAGATTAAAAGATGCCAAGCCGTACTTAAAGAGCGCAAGTTATTGGAAAGGCTTCCGAACAAGGTAAAAGAAGCAGAAAATTGTGGCGTTTCAAAGTCTTTAAGGAATTCGGTACTCTCAAAAAATGCATCTTCAAAGAAAAGCATTGATGAAACTTTTGGTATGTTAGAGAGAAACGCGGTGGATTTAAAGATCATTCGAGGATTGTGTGCAAACGGGATTCCGTTCAATGTATTACGCAACCCGCAATTTCTTGAAATGGTTAGTGCCATTAAGCATGCACCGGTTGGATACAAACCTCCATCGTGTGAAAAAGGGAGAACCGTATTACTCGATGAATGTGTACGGGATGTTGAGAAGGAGCTAACACCGGTTAAAGACACTTGGTACACACAAGGCGTCTCAATTGTCTCGGATGGGTGGTCTAATGTTAAGCATAGTCCACTTATCAATGTTCTTGCCGTAAATTCTCGTGGTGCAATGTTTATGTACTCGGAAGACTTTTTAGGTGTGGAAAAAACGGGGATAGTGATATCTAAGTTTCTTATTGGAGCCATCGAGTTAATCGGACCAAGCAATGTGTTACAAGTTGTAACGGATAACGCGGCTAATTGCAAAAAGGCCGGTGAAGAGATTGAGAAGGTGTATAAACATATCTTTTGGGCCCCTTGTTGTGTGCACACTTTAAACCTTATTTTTAAAGATTTGGCAGCGGAATTTTATTGGCTAGAAGACACGTATAACAAAGGTAAAACCATTGTCAAATATTTTCTTAACCACACCCATGCTTTGGCATTTTTTAGAGAAAACTCAAAGTTGGAGTTGTTGAAAGTTGCAAAGACACGTTTTGCTTCACATTATATACTTTTGAGAAGGTTAATGAAATGTAGGGAGGCACTTGCTACAACTATAGCCCTTAATTCTTGGCGGGAATGGTTCAAAAGTGGGGATGAGAAAACTCGAACCGTTGGGGCAAACGTCACTGATACAATTAAAGATGACATGTTTTGGGAAGATGTTGAGAATATATTGGCTATTACAAAACCCCTTTTTTTGCTAGTTAAGTTTTGTGATGGTGATGGTCCGAAAATTGGAGAAATCTATGAAAGGATGGATAACATGGTTGGTGAAATTAAAGATGTTATGATAGAAAATAAATACTCAACCTATTTTTCTCGGGTTAAAGAAATTATTATGGCTAGGTGGGAAAAAATGACTACCCCACTTCATTGTTTGGGGTTTGCTTTAACTCCTAAATTTTATGATAAACACTATCTACAAACGTTGGCACCCGGTGGCGAGAAAAGAAAGCGTCCTAACAAAGATAAAGAAATTATAGATGGTGTTACAGAAGCATTTGAAAGGATTGCAGAAAATGAAGACGAACGAAAGGTACTACTAGAGCAATTCGCGGAGTTTCATATGAAGAAAGGAATTTACTCTAGGACCACAACTCAAGCCGATGCCGTGACAATGGATGCAATTGATTGGTGGGCTACATACGGAGCGGAGACTCCGGAATTGGCGGAAGTAGCAATGAAAGTACTCTCCCAACCGATTAGTAGCTCTTCGGCGGAGAGGAATTGGAGTACATACTCCTATATTCATAATGTCAAGCGTAATCGTTTAAATTGCAAAAGAGCGGATAAACTCGTCTTTGTTCACTCCAACATTAGACTTCAATCTCGCTTTTCAGATTCGTATAAGTCTGGACCCAACAAAAAGTGGGACATGAACCCGGAAAGCGCATATATAGAAGGCTCAAGTGCTCGCTTAGAGGAAATGTTTTGGGAAGATCTTGATGATGATGATGAAAGCATTGACAAAGGCAAAGGGAAAAGGCAACGACTAGATTAGAATGCTATATTTTATGTTTTCTTTTTTTATTTGGAATGTTTTGTTTTGGAAGTGGTAATTTGGATCAAGTATTTTGGATTAATGAATATGGTAATTTAAGTTTTAATTTGGGTACCCCGAACCGTATTCCATGGTACACTGAACCGTATATCATGGTACACCGTACCGCTCCGTACCGAAATGAACCTACCCCCCTCCGTACCGAATACGTCCCCTCTAACGAATTGCGTACCCGAACCGCGTACCCGTACCGAAGCGAACCACGACTTAGGTAACTATGATTCTAACCAATCAAGTCTTTAGTAGAAAAAACTTATTAAACAAAGATCATTTACCTTTTTTCATATCTATGTATAATACGCCCCACTTACGGTGTGCGCATATAATGTATACGTGTGGCCCTTGGGGGGCAAAAGTAAAGTTGCACTAGTTTTAACGTTATTTTACTAATTTCGTGAAAATAACGTTAAAAACGACAGACGGTTAATCATGCATCATGTGGTGGCGTGGATAGCCAAAAGACAAAGGGGTACATGCACCGATTGGGTTTGTCCCGATTGCTAAGTGTTCTGTGCCTTATGTCCAAGGCTTGATACCAAACCACATCGAGCCGGGGGTCTCACTGGAAGCAGCCTCTCTATTCTTGGGGTAGAGGTAAGGCTGTCTACATCTTGCCCTCCTCAGACCCTACCTTAGCTTTGCTATAGGTGGGATTAACTGAGTATGATGATGATGATGATGATGTATAATACTATTGATAATTTATAGGTTGTTACTTCTTATGATTTATAGATCCTAAACTTCTACAATCCTGGTAATTTTATATTTCTCATCTTATCATCAAATGAACACAATTAGACCAGCAATTTAAAAAAAAATACAACTGATCGTTATTTGTACCACAATTATATATCATCAAAAACTAACTGCAACAAAATACCTGATACGGTAATATCTGTAACAACTAAAACACTATTTAATCAACATCAATGATTCTTTAAAAAATAACATGAACGGTTTAAATAAAACAAGCTGCTTAGTTGTAAACTAGAGAGAATAATAATAATATTAGGTTGAGACTAGAGAGTGTACCATTTCGTTGGATTGGTAGACGATAGCACACAAGTTGCAGGGATGGAATGCACGGCGCTTACTGAAACCCTAAATTCTTCGTTATATACAAATTAATTATTGGGCTTTGTTCTTATTGGGCCCAAAGAAGCCCAATGCTTGTGCAGACCAGATTTCATCCCTTTTTTTTTTATCCATATTACAGTCCAAAGCCCTACTTATTTCCAGTAACTAATTTGATTTACAACTTTTAAACCGCTAATAAATATTATATTCATTCCTCACTAAAAACCAAGTTACGTCTGGACAGTGAGTAAGCGAGCAACAAATTACGTCCCTATTCTTTCTTGAATCGCAAAACCGATTCTACTAAATACAACCCTTGGTATCCTACCCAATGTTTTAAAAACCGGTTTTTTAACCATACCGGATTGGACCTAAAAATGGTTCAACCGGTCAAACCGAGTTATATCGGGTGGTTTAACCGGATTGACTAGTTAACCTACAATTTTATAAATACAACTTTAACTCAAAAATAATCTTATAGTATATGGTTTCATAGTAAAAAATAATAATTTAATAGTGAATCCATAATTAAAAAAAATCTCAAAGTACTCAATTTTGAACAAAATAGTTTTTATAAAGAGTAAATTGCCAAAATGGCCCCTCAGGTTTGGCCCAAATTGCTTGTTTGGTCACTTTTTTGAATTTTCTGCCAAAAGCACCCCTCACAGATCGAAAATTGCCAAAATAGTCCATATTTAACTGAGTTTTTAACTGAGTATTGAAAGTCAGTTAAGTCTCAGGGGCAATTTCGTCCTTTCATCTGTAAACCCATCTGAACTTCATCCCTTTCAAATCCCCAAACCTCATCTTACATGTCACCCACATTACCATTCATCCCCATCACTTCTATCACCATTCTTGACCACCTATTCTTGCTGAAAATCATCATGAGAACCCAAATCATATCTCAGACCTACTACCATCATGATCTTCTCAACCTGCTAAATCATATTCCAATCATAACAGATGTAATAATTATGTAAGTGGTAGCAACACCGACATCAAATCTTCCAATCGTCATGGATGGTTGCAGCCGTACGATAGGTTCTTAGCCAAGATCTCGTTCAACCTGATCGTGTATTCAAACTAAGAAATTCAAGCAGCTAAAAGACAAGTCAAAAAAGGCGTTTCACCCACCGGGATGAGGTATGTGTGTGTTGTTGTTGATGTTAACGCCGTCGGGATGAGGGGTCTCCGCCGTGAACTGCCGGAGACCCACCGGTCTCTCTCTCAGCCCTCGATTCTGTCTCTTTAACCTCCGACTGTCCCTCTTCTCTTTCCGTCAAAACCCTAACCTCAAATCCCCAATAGCATATCATCGCTGACCACCATCCCCTTCCATTCCATTAAAAAAACTGTTACGGCGATGGTGATGAATTTGCCGGTGAGAAGACAGACGACGGGAATTTGCCTCGGGGACAATGTATTATAATCATTAATTCAAATAAAGTGATTTTTCTATATATAGTTTGCTCAATTAAGCTAACAGTATACCTCGGGGACAATGAATTTGCCGGTGAGAAGACAGACGACGGGAAGAGTACAAAGCTACTAAAAGACAGGAAGTCAAAAAGGATATGCATCTGAATTTATGTGGAATTAGGGATTTATAGGGGGTTTTGGGAATTAAGGTTAGTATGCTTTGAAGGGTTGTTGGAGAAGATGAAGTTCAGATGGGTTTACAGATGAAAGGACGAAATTGCCCCTGAGACTTAACTGACTTTCAATACTCAGTTAAATATGGACCATTTTGGCAATTTTCGATCTGTGAGGGGTGCTTTTGGCAGAAAATTCAAAAAAGTGACCAAACAAGCATTTTGGGCCAAACCTGAGGGGTCATTTTGGCAATTTACTCTTTTATAAAAAATGGTATAATTGGTTTATGTCATTAGAGTGTTGAATCATAAAGACATTTCATCGTCATTCTCATCAATAAAAGTATAACTATTTTCATTTTTCACATTCTTTATTAAGAAGTTTTAGTTACCAATAACCAAAATATACTAAAACTAGCTAATAACCCGGGAACGTCCCGGGGTTGAAATTTAATAATATTTAACGTCGCTTGGCATTGAGCATTATGAGAAAGTGGTTGACGCTAATTTTACGTGTGCGCATGTTATGAAATATTAGTATACAAAAAGATGTAATATAGAAAAAATGTATAATCATTAAAAAGTATAAAGATTCTATAGGTCTATTACAAATATGAGAAAACTTCTTTGTAGACAACGTTCTTGGTTTCTGATTGTGGTTCGCCATCTTTGTTAAGAATCAACAACCTTAGGCCATCTTCACTTTTAACTCTTGATAAGGTAACATAAAGCTGGCCATGTGTGAAAACTGGTTCTTTTAAGTAAAGGCCAACTCTTGACAACAATTGTCTTTGACTTTTATTGATTGTCATGGCAAAACACACTGATAAAGGAAACTGTCTTCTTTGGAATTTGAAAGGAATTTTGGTGTCTGATGGTATCATGTTTATTCTTGGAATAAAAATCTTGGTTCCAACATTGGCACCAGTTATAATCTCAGCCTGAAGAACTCGTCTACCAAGTTTTGTTAGCCTTAATCTTGTGCCATTACATAGTCCTTGTTGCTGGTCAAGATTACGTAAAAGCATTACCGGTAGACCAACTTTGAGAACCAATTTGTGATTAGGCAAACCTAAAAAATAAAATATTATTTAAATATATAATAAATAAATAAAAATTGTAAAATAAAGAATTTTCAAACCTGAAATCTGTAGATTATTAAGTACATCAGGAGAATATAAAAGTTGTTGAAAAGGGTTTAAAGTTTCTGAAGGACAGATACTGTCAGAACTAAGATATTCTCTTTGGTCACCTGGAAACAAAGCGGTCAATCTATCCTTTAATTCATGAAAAATTTCATTTTTTGGAGCAAGAATTGCTCTTTTCAGAAAAGTATGATTGATTGCCATGTTGTTGAAGAAGTGATGGATAAACAAAGTCAATCAAACTCTGTATAGGATCAGATGAATCAGAAATTAACAGATCATTTGGTATCTTAATGTTTGCCTCTCCATCATTTGGATCTCCAACCGTTCCTTCACCAACTTGTAGGAGCCATTGAGCAAATTTTTCGGTCTCTTCAAGATTTGACAATTGTGAACCAATGGCAAGTCTCATATTTCTTGTTAATCTTAAAAGCTTGCATTGTGACCATAACTTTGATGAAGTTAAAGATGCATTGACAATATCTTGTCTAGTACCGTTTTGAACAACAGGTAAAATCTGTCTGAAATCTCCTCCAAAAACAACAACTTTACCACTAAAGGGAAGTTGTGAAGCTGAATTGGTACGTGTAGACAAAATATCTTTCATTGTTCGATCAAGGGCTTCAATTGCATGTCTATGTACCATTGGTGCTTCATCCCAAATGATTAGCTTCGTTTTCTTTAGAAGATTTGCCTCATCACTATTTGGTGTAATATTGCAAATTGTGTCTTCATTAATGATAATAGGGATATGAAATCTTGAATGTGCGGTTCTCCCGCTTGACATTAATAAAGATGCAATTCCACTTGAAGCAACATTTAGAACGATTTCTCCTTTACTTCGAATTGATGAAGCAAGTGTCTTCCATAAAAAAAGTCTTTCCTGTGCCACCAAATCCGTAAACAAAGAAAACTCCACCAGTGTTATTTTCCACTGCATTGGTAATTTGATCAAAAATGTCTTGTTGTTCTGAAGTCAACGACTGTTTTAGTGTATTGAACTCACTAAGCACATGTTGTTGGTTAAATGATAACTAATCATTGATTAATCTGTTATCAATATCAGACAATGCTCTTGTATTTGGAGAAGGCATTGATTTATATCTTTTTAATGTAGAGTTATTTCGACGAAGGATTTTTTCAATTTCCAAAAGAGTTAGACTTTTGATGACTTCTTCTGGAATAACTGTACCTGGAAAAAGTAAATATTAAATATTATTAAAGTAAAAATAAAATAGAAATGTTAATTAAAAAAAAACTAGTGGTATCAACCGGCGCGTTGCGCCGTGATATTTTCTGCACTATACGGCAGGAATTTGGTCGATACCGTCTTAGTTCGTTAACCAACATGTTGTTGTGAGGAAGCAAGCGAATTCGATCAGTTTGCATTCGTTTAGTTTCCATAATCTGAACTATTTCCAGACTATATAAGTTGATTTGGTATGACATAATATGATCAACCATTTTAGTTGGACCTGTACTGTTGCTTTCCAAACCCCCTCCCCCCACCAGCTCCGCAACAAAAAAACGTAGATCGCCAATTCCGCCAGAAAACAATATATTAAGGCCGCGACAGTCGGTCAATGGGGGTGATGATTCTTTAAAATCCTTTATTTGTCAATTATTCTTTTGCATTGGATTTCAATTAAACATCAAACCCTATAGCAATTCTCAAATATTGCTTTTGACTTAAATTTATTCATAAATTTTTTTTAGAAAAGCATGATCTTTCAACAATGAAAAAAAAAATACATCAACCATTTTATAAAACAGAGTGTAGTATCACTTTTCTTTTTTAAACCCATTTCCAAGACATGCCAGCCTACCACCACATACATCATCATTTGTCTTCCATCCATAAGCCACAACCCTAATTTTTTTTTTCAAAGTTCTGCTGCTTAACTTCTTCTCTTTCTAACAAACATAAGTTTAGTACCCACACACCATACATACACAAACCCTAATAGTGTGTACCACACAAACCTGCAGAAACTAATATTCAATTCTATGTTGCTTCGATTTTCACACCAAAACAAAAAAATCCAGTGGCTTGATGTTGGTGGTGACGTGGTGGGTGGTTACGATATACAGAGGTGACAGAAGGTAGCGGTGATGGTGCCGTGACGATGGTCGGTAGTGGTGAGGATGGAGTACTACAGAATTGGGTTTAGGTCGCGATGGTAGTTTAATGTCAGTGATGATTCAGGACCACATGCAGAAGCAAGTTTATCCGGCCGGTGCTGGGATCTAGTGTTTAGATGACGGTTTTCTGGTCGAGGTCGAACACCTGATACCTGCGTTGTACACTTGTACATATATGGTGAAGAAAGGTATTCAGTATTTATCATATTCTTGATTTACACGTGGAGGCGATTGTGACGCGTGGCCATATGCATCATAGAACCTGACGCGTGCCATAAACATCAGATATCCAATGCTGACCAAAGCTGTTTTACAGTTGACCAGAACTTTTACTATTAACCCTGGGTTTTTTTTTACCGAAAGAACTATTCCCAAGCATATGATATTAATAGATTGATAATACCAATTCATAATTAAAGTTGTAAGAAAATGTTATTATATTTAATTATAGTTTAATTATATAGCTGGAAATCTTTTTTGCCTTTCGTACAATATATCTTCTCCAAGCAATTGCCATGTATGTTCCCAAACAAAATCAGGACGTGAAAGACTTTCGGATGTAAGAAGGGTTCCAAACAAATAACGCAGATAAGTTCCGCCAGACGAAAAACTTGCTTCTTTAATTGCCTCAACATATTTAGTGTCATCGTCTAAAAGTCCTCTTGCATAACATGCATCTCTGAAAGTTTCATACAATTTACCGTTGACAGTTCGGATTTCTTCAAATGATTTTGGACCTTTAACAATGTTTAACAAAATCCGTAGGAAATAAGGTTCTCCCAAAGAAGGAGGCACTGAATAGACCCTGCCAATTGTTGAGAAAAACGACTTCCTTTCCTTCCAACATCGTTTTTTAATTTTCCATGTAAACTTTGTAGGAAACTCAGCATACGTTAACGTACGTGCAAGAGAACTTTCTTGGTTCATAACCATCCATTGTAAGAAAATAGAAGAAGCGACACTACGCTTACTTAAGACATTGTCAACATCTTCATTTGCACCAAATACAATTTTTTTGTTGATTTGGAAGATGAAATGGAAGTCTCATAACAGAAGGATACTTGTAATGGACATCAAAAGAAAAAATTCTCCAAGACGCTTCACAGGCAGATACATACCTGTTAAAAAAACATATTTGTTCATGTATTTTAAATGTTGAATTTTGATTTGTTTTCAGTTATGGTTAATGTATAGAAAAGTATGATTATTTTAAATGTTATACTTAAAAATAAGATAACATAATGATGACATACCTGCAATCATAGTATTCTTTTATTTCATTACGCTGTTGGGGTTGCTGTGCGTCGCTGTAACATCGCGAATTTCCCCTAATTTTTTTTTTATAAAAAGAATGTATTGTTTTAAACAATATATGTTTTAAATACCTTAAACTAATAATTATTTGTATCTCGACACTTTTGTACGTTTTAAAAATATTTCGAGTCACTTTCGGGCTTATATAATCATATTATGAATTTAGAATAATATAGTTTTAGGGAAATAATTGCCAAAAAAAGATTTGTGTGGACCGGGACTCGAACCCGCGTCCACAGCCAACCAACACACAGTGACAACCAACTGAGCCAACTATCATCTTGTGTAGTATTTTAGAAGAAAATAAACTTAACACATTCCTTAAATTGATTAGTCAAAGTCTTAGTCAAACAGTCAAAGTCTTAGTCAAACAGTCAAAGTCTTAGTCAAATAGTCAATTCATCATAAAACCTTACTTTATGGTGTTGACCAATTTTAATGGCTAATTGACTCCAAAACTAGTATAAAAACCCACCTATGACCCATTATACTTTGCACCTCTAAATCGATTGTTTCAATCCGATTAAACTTTCCCTCATACCTTTCTTCTATAGTCTATTACTTCTACAATTGAAGCTTTGATTATAAGCTCTTGTAATTGGCGAATTGGAAGCTTGATATTCTTTCTTTTTCGTTTTCTTCAATTTGGACTAGCTACGTTGTTGAGTCTTTGGGATTCGCCTCGCATACATTCACAACACACTATTCTATTTTTTTTCACGAGACATAACATTTTGCTAAGGTGAGTTTTACATAGCCCCTTTTCTATTTATCACCATTTTTGGGGTGAAACATGTTACAACATCATTTTATGCAATTCAATCATCAATGTGTCTATGTGTTTTCTATGTTGCATTATGTCTTGAGCATGATTAGAGTAAGCACCATTCTAGCATAATCATTAACTCCGTACAAGCCGGCGGTAAACATTGATAGATCTATTGGACTGACAATCCCACCCGGATACGTGCCTCCTACAAAGGTTACGTGGGTGTTTGTTATCGTATAACATTATTGGACCATGAGCGTATGGTATGTATCATTTTATAACAGTCATCAGGGTTGATTATGCACTCGATTTATTTCTAGTATGTTCTCACATATGGACTAGATTGACATGACACATGAATTGCACAACATTTTTATTCAATCATCAAAAACCTATGTAACTCTCACCAACTTTTGTTGACCCAAAACATTTTCAACTTAACATGTTTCAGGATCTATTTGCTTGAAGATTTGTATTGATGCTTGAAGATATGTGTATAATCTTATTCAATTTGAAGTACAAATCCTAGAACATTTGTATGTAAGTTATTTAAATCATTTATGAAACTTATTATTCACCATGAGCTACTGAACAATCATCATTACGTGGCACCCCGATGTTTCCGCCATCGGTTGGGGTGTTACAGATTGGTATCAGAGCCATGGTTATAGGGAATTAGGTTATTAGAAAAAAAAATAATCTAGTCTATAACCATAGGATTTTAATCAGTACTTGCTCCTTTTACTTGTAACCTTACTTGTTTATATTCTCTATTTTACTTCTTATCCTTACTTTAGTCCCTACAAGAAGAGTGCTCTCCATCACAAGATCTACTCTTAGACTAATAGGACAAATCCTCAGGTTTAGCCTGAACCACCTTGAAGATCTCGTCGAAGTTCTAGATTTTAATAACGAACACGTGCAATCTGGAAGGGTGAACTCCTGTATTCTGAGTTTTCTGTCTAGGACTGGCATTGCACATATATCCCAATCAGACGAGGGACCCGGATGCCTACCTGTGAATTCTCGGGATGAGTGTTCACTTATAGGCTAAAGCATGTCTTCACTATGTTATTAGAATCTAGAAGCTTTGATAAGTCAACGTTTTCATTTATTCGTTTTAATTAATGAATAGATGACTACACTCACTTCCCTTAAAACTAAGCTCTAAAATCTCAAAATTTTACAGCTTAAATCAATCTCATATCATAACCATCTATGGATTTCACAATCACACTTCACCCTTACCATCTTAGCCACTTTTTAAATATTCAACACCATACCCAAATCATATTATTTCATTTCTCCACATGTTACTTATATTTTTAAAAACTATAACCTCATACCTTAGCACAAACTAAAGATTTCTAAATCTTGTTATATTTTCATTACCTAGTAACTTTACAAAGTACATATTTTTTGTCAAAAGATGTCCTCGAACTTAAATTCAATTGTTTATTTATTGACGTAACAAACGATTTTCTATATAATGCTTTAAACTATTAAAAATCACTTAATAGAACCTTGATCTTCAAAACCTAATGTCATGTTTGAAATCTCCAACTAACGGGAATATTTTAATCAAAGCCCACTTAGCTTGTACTATTTAACAACATTTGCTTTATGTATAAAACCAATTTTGAAAATAAGATTTTTTTTATCCATATGAATAATATCTAGTCTCTAAATTCTCAATCGACACTCACTTATTTTCAACTAGTTCGAAATTTTTACAATATTTGGCATATACCACAATCATGTTTTCTCATACACTTGATTCTAACCTTTGATTCAAGCCCCACAATTTACACTGCTACATAATCTCTTTACTATAAAATAAACTCTTTATCAACTATCTTCACATTCACTATCTCTCACAACCTTGATTCTGCTTCGAGATTTATTCATCATCCTCTCAAGAACTAAATTCATATCCTTCACCTTCTCAAACATGAACTAGTTGCCCATGATAACCAAACTATTGAAACTTGGTTGTGTGTTGCATCAAACTTAATCCTTAGTTATACATGAGGATTCGATTATCTACCATATTTAAACATTTGATACTAGAAATCATGGAATATAAACTATTTGCTATAGACACACCTAGAGTCATTAACCTTGTCTAGGACAACACTATTACAACTCGCATGCTATGCTTGATACTTGATTGTTTATATGTACATATTAGCAATTTGCAATTTATGTGTGAAATAATTGGTACACTTAATCAAACAACTGGTAGAGGATGAAGTACTTGCTCAACAGTTAGTTGAGTACCAAATAACCTACTCAACGATTGGTAGAGGTCATCATGCCTGCTCGGTAGAGGCCCTACAACCTGCTCAACGACTGGTAGAGGCTATCGCACCTGCTCAACAATTGGTAGAGGTTCTTACTCACTGACTGGTAGAAGTCTTTTTCCTACTCAACAGTTGGACTCATTTTTGGATACATTGTAAACGATTCAATCACAAGGTTATTTTGCATTACTTACATGTGTGTTTAGAGTCATAGAAGGACACAAAACCCTAATGTAAGGTAAATTGGCGATTGCGGTCCGGAACGTAATCATGAATTTACAGGTACGTTAAGGTAGTGTGAAATTCTAATAAGGTTTTAGTAGTTCATTTGGTTTTCATATAGCCAATCAATTCATGCATTTCTTATAAGATTCCTAAAACATAAGTTTAGTATTTTGCTAGATTCTTATGCTTCTTGCTACTTCAGACGAACTTAATCCAATCCTTAAAACTCACATCTCAAACCTCTTATCCAAATTATTCGAAACAAATTATTCTATTACCTATAAATTCATGTCGTGCCTTAACCCAAACCACAGCTGCCTTAATTTCTACCTAATCAACCTCAAACCTGTGTTTTTAATAACTTCGGGACGAAGTTTCCAAAAGTAGGGGAGACTGTAACATCGCGAATTTCCCCTAATTTTTTTTTTATAAAAAGAATGTATTGTTTTAAACAATATATGTTTTAAATACCTTAAACTAATAATTATTTGTATCTCGACACTTTTGTACGTTTTAAAAATATTTCGAGTCACTTTCGGGCTTATATAATCATATTATGAATTTAGAATAATATAGTTTTAGGGAAATAATTGCCAAAAAAAGATTTGTGTGGACCGGGACTCGAACCCGCGTCCACAGCCAACCAACACACAGTGACAACCAACTGAGCCAACTATCATCTTGTGTAGTATTTTAGAAGAAAATAAACTTAACACATTCCTTAAATTGATTAGTCAAAGTCTTAGTCAAACAGTCAAAGTCTTAGTCAAACAGTCAAAGTCTTAGTCAAATAGTCAATTCATCATAAAACCTTACTTTATGGTGTTGACCAATTTTAATGGCTAATTGACTCCAAAACTAGTATAAAAACCCACCTATGACCCATTATACTTTGCACCTCTAAATCGATTGTTTCAATCCGATTAAACTTTCCCTCATACCTTTCTTCTATAGTCTATTACTTCTACAATTGAAGCTTTGATTATAAGCTCTTGTAATTGGCGAATTGGAAGCTTGATATTCTTTCTTTTTCGTTTTCTTCAATTTGGACTAGCTACGTTGTTGAGTCTTTGGGATTCGCCTCGCATACATTCACAACACACTATTCTATTTTTTTTCACGAGACATAACATTTTGCTAAGGTGAGTTTTACATAGCCCCTTTTCTATTTATCACCATTTTTGGGGTGAAACATGTTACAACATCATTTTATGCAATTCAATCATCAATGTGTCTATGTGTTTTCTATGTTGCATTATGTCTTGAGCATGATTAGAGTAAGCACCATTCTAGCATAATCATTAACTCCGTACAAGCCGGCGGTAAACATTGATAGATCTATTGGACTGACAATCCCACCCGGATACGTGCCTCCTACAAAGGTTACGTGGGTGTTTGTTATCGTATAACATTATTGGACCATGAGCGTATGGTATGTATCATTTTATAACAGTCATCAGGGTTGATTATGCACTCGATTTATTTCTAGTATGTTCTCACATATGGACTAGATTGACATGACACATGAATTGCACAACATTTTTATTCAATCATCAAAAACCTATGTAACTCTCACCAACTTTTGTTGACCCAAAACATTTTCAACTTAACATGTTTCAGGATCTATTTGCTTGAAGATTTGTATTGATGCTTGAAGATATGTGTATAATCTTATTCAATTTGAAGTACAAATCCTAGAACATTTGTATGTAAGTTATTTAAATCATTTATGAAACTTATTATTCACCATGAGCTACTGAACAATCATCATTACGTGGCACCCCGATGTTTCCGCCATCGGTTGGGGTGTTACAGTCGCCTTCATCAGTTGTAAATGCAAGGGATGCTCGATCAGGTCCTTTGTTTATATATTTGAACAAATACTTTATCGAGGCACCTTGATTGCACCACTCTACGTTGATGTGAGCTTGATAACGTTTTAGAAGTCTTTTATTGTATGGTACAACGTACCTGTTATCTAAGTCTTCACCTGACTTTGTTACTGTCAACCCATCATCGCGCCTTTTATAAAGTGGAAAACCATTCTCATCGACTGTTGTTTCATGTTGTATCTTTTTTGGGAACTCTTTAGAACATTTCTTGTCAACCATGCAAGGCGGTTTAAAATTAGCAGGTCCACAAGGTCCATGTCAGGGGCGGATCTAGAGTGTAAGCAGGGGTAACGTCCGTTACCCCTCAACTTTTTTGGCGTAGTGTATTTTTAGTGTATTTTATTTTATTTCACGTGTTTTGTATTACGTTACCCGTGAAAATTACATAACGTTACCCCTGAAATCTTGGTCTAGATCCGCCACTGGTCCATGTATCATGAACTCAGCTACCAAATCATAAAGCTCGGGGTCTTTGATTTTACATGGGATTTCAGCAGAAATAAATGAATCAATTTGATCTGGAGTTATTACCTTATCACTCGCCTTTAAGAATAAGCAAATGTGCGCATGAGGCAATCCACGCTTTTGAAACTCCACAGTATAAACAACTATAATCACAGAATAAATATTGTTAGTATATAGTAATTAAAATAAACAATGTTTAAAGTAAAAAATGTCACTTTTGTAATTACCTGCATTTATAGATCCAAAATAACGATTTACTTTTAAATCTTTTATAATTGCATTTAGTTTAAGTTTAAAGATTCGTGACAAGATATCTGGTCTATCTTGTGGTTGAATTGTCTTGTCTTGAAGAAACCTTTTAACCTCTGGCCATTTTGGGTTACAGGTTATGGTAATGAAGAAATCTGGATAACCGTACCATTTACACAATGCCATGGCATCTAAATAATTTTGCTGCATATAGCGTGCACCACCAGTAAATGAAGATGGTAAGACGATTCGTTTACCAGTTTTACTTAAATCACCATCAGCATTTTTTGAAAGTTTATACAAATTCTCATATGAGTCACATCTTAGATGTTTCTGTTGAGAAAGAATATATACCAGCCTTTCACTTTCAATCATGGTGTAAGCATCAACCAAAAACTGTTGAAATAATTTTCTTGCATTCAGAATTAGCGAATAACCTTCTGTACGATCTTGTATCCTATAAGCAAAGAATTCTCTCATGGTACATTTTGGTGGTATTTTCTTTGTTGTTATGATACCATCTCTATGAGGTATGTCAATTCTATAACCGTCATCACCATAAGGAAAAAGAATCGGATACTGTAAAGCAAGGTAAGAAGGATGTAATTCGCTTATTCTTTGCAATCCTTCTGAGTGACTTTCAACAATAATGTTTCTGTTATTTGCAGCATCTGTGATGTCACCTACTATCAGAGCAGCAACTTCAGATGAAGTTGGTAAGTTATATGTTCTACCATCTCTTTCTCTATTAGAAATTAGTCTAAGTTTTAGAGAAACTTCTGGGTTTTGATGAATATGATCACGGACCATTCTGTATGTTTTTACCAACTCATTTTCAGCATCTAACATGGTCTTGAGTTTTTGTATAAGTTCAAGATCTAACTTTTTATCAATCTTTGATGACTTATTGTTTGAGGCCCTGTTAAATATGTAATATAATTATTAAAAGTAATAAATTAAAAAACATAAAATATGAAAGTGAAATATATAATAAAATTGATACATGAAAATTTCCTGTCTGTTTGAAATTTTGTTTTCAGTGTCGTAAATGTAAAGTTGAGAGAATTTGGGAGTTGTTCCATCTTTTGGAAGTAGGCTACCAATACTGTGACAATTTTGACCGCTTAATCTGTAAATGCATGGCGCCTTTCCCTTATTAAGATTCTCATCAAGTTTACCACCCATTGAAGTAAAAGAGAACATTGAGTTGAACGTCTGATACTATTTATGAAGTATTTGCTTTTTGAATCCAACCCTTTAAATAACGATTGGTATTGTGGATTTGCGTCTTTTAATTTAGGAAGCACAACTTTACCATATCCACAACATATTGAATAAGTTTCTTTCTCCATTGTTTCTCTCTTCTTAGCAGCCTCTTTTTTTCACAAATTTGCTTCACACAGTTCACATGTAATAATTTGATCTCCATGGTCTAAATACTCTGTTTAAATTGAGTAGACAATAATTAATTTTATGTTATAAAAATTAATAATTTTTTTAATAGAATTATAAATTTATAATTACCACGAGATACTCCTTTTATTATTTGTTATGGGACTTCTTGTGACAATCGCTTTTGCTTTTTGTTATCAAGAATTGTTTTTCTCAATTGACGCCTATGAGCAGCGGAATTGATGTCTGTATGAAACAATTGTTTGTATGTTATAAAATTTAAAAATATAAGTAGTCTTATATTATTAAGATTAATTGTTATAGTATAAGTAAATTACCTGGAATTGGGTGTTGTAAAGGAGTCATTTGTGGATTCATTTGAAGGAATCTCTTCCTTTTTTTAATATCCAGAATTTGTTTTCTCATTTGACGTCTATAAGCAGCATCATTAACTGTATTTTTCACTATACATGTTATTTATATAAAAAAAAATCGTAAAACCAAAAAATATAGTAAAATAAAGATTTACCTTGAACATTTGGCGTTAAATTATTTGATTGATTAAATTTGTTAAAGTAATTTTGTATAGAAATTGATGAGCCATTTTGTGCCATTCTTTGTAAGAATTGTGTTTGTTTCTTATTATTAATAATCATGTTTCTAATTTGACATCTATGAGCTGCAGTGTTAACTGAACCTGCAAATATTGTTGAATAAATTAAGTAAGCAATTTTATAAAATAATAATTATGTGTACTGTTGACAATATATATTATATAATGTAATTAATAAAACTAAATTAAAAAATTACATAATATACCAGGCACAATTATTGAAAAGGGAACTGATGAAGACGTTTCCAAATGTCATTGTAATAGTCTTCATTGTTTCTTATTATCAACAATCATCTTTCTAAGTTTACGTCTAATAGCGCCATCAGTAGCTGAAAATTACAAAAGTGAATAGTTTAATTAAAAATGAAAATAAAGAAAATTATAAGTATATAGAAAAAATTTAAGAAATTACCTTTTAATGAATTTGACGTTGATATTACATGTTTACTTTGTGATGGATCTTTAACTCTTCTTTTTGTCATATCCTGTTTTACTTAATAATACTCAATAAAAAACCATAAATTTCAGTCAATATATAAGTATTTTATAAATATACTTAAATATCATTTATAATAAACTGAGTTGAAAGTATACATAAAAAAAGTTAAAATTTGTAAAAAAATTTAAAACGAATATATAATGATTGAGTTTATTCAATGTCAATTAATGAATTCAAATATGTAGCAACATTAGAAAAAATATTTTAAAATAAAAAATCGGTTAACTGTTAGGCATAATATTTAGTGAAGAAAGAGTGCATGCGAGGAGGTTATAGATCAGCTGCATTTATTGTACATTACAGAGCCATTGGTTAAAAAGTAATGGCATCTAAAGATGTAGATTTAGTGAAACACAGTATAAATTTATGTACATAAAAAAAGCTATAGGAAAATTGATTAGTTAATGATCTATGTATGGGACGGATGAAGTAGCAACAACAATGATGTGAACAATATTATAATCGAGTAGATAATTAGAAGCTATAGGAAATTTAATGTATACAGAAAAATTATAGAATAAAAGTTTATTATCATACAAATCAGTGGAGTACAATATTTATAGTGTTTAACAATTGGAACAGAATTATGAAATAAGTTAATAACCGTTCGTTTGGAAGAAACAGAATGAGGAATAACAAATTAATAATGGACTTTACCGTGATGTTCTCAGATCTACATATTGTTAAACTTCGAAAAAGCTTACATGAATATACACGTGGATTTGTTTGGAAGAAACGTTCTTGAAAATAATTGAAAAAAGTATATTTTCGAAAAAGTATGTTCTCAGATCTACAAATAACAAATAAATGTTTACATGAATTTGATCAAGGGTGATAATATGTAATGTAAAATTCAATTATGAGATTGATATAACGTATCGTTTTAAGATAAAAAACAGTATTCCAATATAATTTTTTAATAAATATTTAATATAGAAACAATGTATATGAAGGACATTAATCAATATATGAGAAATTTTCTAAAACAAATATTAATAAATTTTGTAAGACTGATGTATACTATAGAAAGAACTTTACCTCTATTAAATCGTCCTTCAAGTAGAAAGAACTTTACCTCAATTTGGAGAGAAGGTTTGGTGATGAACTTGACAGCGAATGGAGATTGCATAAGAATGTCAATTTATAAGAAAAATTCTAAATTGGAATATATTTTGTATTTTAAATATGTTAAAGGATATGATTGTTTTAATAGGTGATGTTTATCTTCTATTAATTTATTATGTGATAAAGATAAAGATATATACAATAATCTGTTAAGCCAATATAATATCTTTATTAGTTTTTATATTAACTTTTAATATATGAAGTGAACCTACAGTTATAACCGAATTTGTTTTATTTTTTTAAATGATAATTTTGAAGACATAATTTGAATCCTACTGTTGCAAAAGGTTACATTTATTATTGAATTACATTACATTAATGTAATAATAAAAATTTTTGTATTGAAAGTAATGTGAACAATTAGAAATATGATTTACCTTGGTCATTGCATAACGTTATTCGAGTGAAGGATTTACGTAACATAGTTATGAATTGAGTAACAAAGTGGGATGTTAGGGACAAAAAGTATAGGAAATGAACACTGCGTATATTAAGGATGTTGTAGTAGAACAAATTTTGAGTATTTCGTTTTCGCCGTATGAGTTTTTAATCACACGGTAATGATAAACTTGTGATTTACCGGACTTAATGTGTGCATATTCATTGTTTATAATGAGTATTTATTTTTTTAATGAAAGTATGCATTGTGAAATAATAAATGTGGAAATAACATTTTCATACCGAAAAAATAAAACATCATTGATCATAGAATGTGGTTAAACTTACAATTGGAGTGACAAACGTCCATGTCAACGACCGTTTGTAAAGGAAAAGTAACACGACCTCTACTTGTAAGTTTTTAGTAGAATAAAATGTGACGATTATTGAAATGGCTATTTGCGTTAATAATATTATAATTTTAACACATAACATTTACATAGTGAAATATTGAAACGTCGTTGATCATTCAAATTGGTTCTTCCATTGTGCGCCAAACAAAAGTACCAAAAGTTGGCAAGATCAATTTTGATATTAAAGCTATGTTACTAAACTTTTTAGTACATTATCGTCCCAGATTAGTAGAGACCCAAAATTTTGGGACAATGACTTTTGTTCACCATTACATTATATTTAAGTTGTTGTACGATAACGTCATTTTCATCTACAAATGACGAAACAAAAGATTTTAGTTATGCAGCTTTTGTCTAAGGACGTGCGAACACCACCCTTCCTTGCATCTCCACATAGGTAATCCTATAACGACGTCCATTCCTTAAACCAAGCTTTTTCATTGTGGACTTCCATTTGCTTATAGAATACCTTGTTTTGTTACCTTTTCCTTGAGCACAAATTTTCTTAATCATGAAGTTCCCATTTTCATGTTGCACACTGACATTCATAACATTTTGAAAGTGACAGTCTCTTCCAAATTGTATTGGAAATCGCTGTGAAAACAGACAAAGACTTGCAATTATAATAAAGATTCAAAGTAAAAGTTAATTGGAATTATGAAATCATAAAAGCTTACGAAACGGTATGTCACTTTCGCCACAATAGAATGACATTCAGGAACAGAATCGAAGTCAACTTCACCACCAGTGTACATCTCACTATCAGAATCAGTTGGGAATTCATCAGCAAAGTCAGAATTAAACTCTTCAGATGAATCACTTGAAATCTCAATAACAGGAACAGGAACTTCTGGGTTGACCTAAACAATTCAAAAATGATTATTAAAATTTTTAAAATTTAAATGTTAACAATGACTTATTATTTGAAATTAGTATTACCATTTTCGTTGCAAATATATCGGTTATAAAATCCCCTGCAACAATAGAGAAGTCATGTTTACATTAACATATAAAAATATGATAATTAGGGTTAATAATGTGATAACTAAATATAAAACTTATTTAATGATACATAGGAATTTTATTTTTGCAATCTAACTCATATTACCATCATGTTAATAACTTTCAATATTAGGGTTTCTTTCATAGAAAGAAAAATATTATTGTTATCCTTATTGTCTAATAATAAAAATTAAAATTAAGTGATATTACAAACGTTTTAAAACACATGTCTATACATGGTTTGGACATGTCTACGAAACTTCTTAAAGCGAAATCACGTCAAATGGTTTGGCTAATGCTATACCCAAGATACAACTATACATGTTTGTTTTAGAAGTTATAAAGTCCGATTGAGTGTATCTGTAAGTTTGTAAAAGATTTTTAATCTATTTATTTGGAAAAGGCATACTTAAATTTCCAATTTTAGTTTATTTAACAATGGATTATTAATATAAAGCATGCAAAAATGGTTTACATGAATGTGATTAATAGTTTTAATAACTAAGAATTATGTGGTAAGTGCCTTTAAAATACCTATGAACATATAAAGAAATATACGTATTAACATGTATATTAAGGCAAAGCAACTCACCTGAATGATTGAAGATGGATAGTATGTAGAAATTGGTAAGAAGATTCGGAAAAAGAAGGTAAAGTTGGAAGAAAGTGATGATAGAGGTTGGTGAACTTTTAATTAAAAGATGTAATGATGAAAATGTTGAAGTATTAAAAGTAGAACATGAAAAGGTGAACCTATATAGATGTAATGATATCTATATATTAGGTAAAAAAATATTATTTACATTACTCTAGTAGATTGTAGTGGAATGTTTAAATTAAAGAAGAATACTTATTAAAATTATGGATATGGAGTATTGTTGTTATTGTAGAGTTGATTGGAATAATATTTGTACATAGTATTTACATTAATTATATGCTACGGTAAAATTTTTGATATATGTTTTGAAACGAAAGGTGTGAATCTATATTTATACATGTGTGGCAGATTGTCATTAGTAAATAATACGCCAAAAAAATATGTAAAATAGTCCACTATTATTATGAAAAACAATAGTATTATAATTTGGAAGAAAAAAAAAATAACATGTGTTCATAAATTAGAGAAAATTTCTTTCAACACGTGTTCATAAATAATATGTAAACGATTTTTGTTTAAACATAGTTTTAATTATCCAGATCATGTGGTTGTAAGTTTTGGTAAACATACACAATTAGCATTTATTTAATAGTTGTTTTGATGTGTTAAATATTATTTGTTTAATCAACAATGTAAAGAAAATAGATGAAAGAACTTACTGAAAAATGTTGATGCTTTGAAGGGAGAAGAAATCGATAGGGTTTCAGATTGGTAAAGTGATTGTGATGTTTTCAAGGTTATGTTGCTTTTTTTATAAGAAGTTATTGTAATTGGGAATTTCAAATGGCCCATTTACATTAAATGTCGTTAATGTTCTTCATAAGCCCAATATCTTCAAGGGCCACATTTAAAATACTTAACTAACCCAATAAACATGTAACGTTGAAACCACCCACTTGTGTCTTCAATTGTTAGTATATCGGCTGCAATTTAAAGGTTAGCCCATAAATTTTTAAAGATTTATTCGGCCCAGTGTAATACAAAAACATATAGGACGATTATAATGTGTTTAAAGTGAATATCATGTTACAATGGTTTCTCTATTGTAAACATTATCACGCCAGTAAAATAAAAAACCTGAACATAAGAAATAAACTAAAAATTCCAAATTCAAAGTAATAATAGTTTTAGAAATAAAAAGTATGTAGAGAATTCAAACAACCATTTTGGAAAACATAAAAATAACATAATTTATTACTGGAAATTGTTCATCTTATTAAGAATATCAAATAACTAAAAAAAATTAAATGTTTACTGTCAAACGTCAAACCATATGAAATAAAAATAAAAGCAAACATAAATCATGATTTATTTCTCAATTTTAGGGATCAACAGTTTAGACTTCTTATTCTTTGTTCCATCATCTTTCATCATTCACTCTCTTTCGTTTAGTAGCTGCAATTGTGGATGGACCATCTACTTCATAAACATCGTCTTTTGTATGGTTTGAATGTGATGCATCTTGTTCACCAATAACATTCTTCAACGGAAAAACTTCACTTTCTTTTGGATCACTTGAAGACATGTTATCCTGAAAAAATTTTAAAAAAAATAACAACTTAATAAAAATATAATACTTGTTGTTTAAGTATTCTTTAATCATGAAATTTATTGTTACAAACCTCTACGTTATTATCTTCTAACTTAGGAGTACGACCTCCATCAATTAAGAACCTTGCTTGAACCTATAAAAAAAGGTATCAATTTATATAAATTCACTTTAAAAGTTTAAATTAAATATTAACGTTACCTCTTCGACATTCCACTTTTTATTTATTTTTGCAAGCAAGCCTTCATCTTTTGTTAGGATTGAAATTCCATACTAAGAAGAGTTTGGATGTTCAATGTTATAAGGAGTTACATTTATTATGAATCCAAACTTTTTCCCAACTATTTCATCAAACTGTTTAGGATATGAAGGTGGAACTTGATCTTTGTATATCATCTACAAAATTAAAATTTAAATTAAACATATAGGAAATTAAAATATTTCAACATATTAAAAACATATATGTAATTTTAAAATTAACCTCTTCTTCGTCAACAAAATGCTAAGCAGGTTTACCAAACATCTTAGCCGCTTCATAATCAAAAAGCGTCATTGTTATTGTTCCAGAACCATCATCTACCTTTAAAGATATTCTGTACCTGTTGTCCATATGAAAGTTGTTATAAAGTAAAATTTGTTTTATAAAATATAATATTTTTAAAATCGAACATTACCTTATAACTTCTTTAATATCATCACCACCTTCACACTTACGACTTGAGCATTTAAATACTTCTTTTCCACCAATAGTACCATCGTCTCTTTCATAAGAAACGAATTTTTTGTCAACTTTCGATCTGCAGTAACTACAACCTTTGTAATACCATTTAAGATCTGTTCCAATTTGAGTTATTTTCCCAACAATAATAACTTTCGAATCCTGAAAAAAATTTAAATAGTTAATAAAATTATAATATTATTTTAGTGTTAATTAATAAGGAATTATACTTTTAATATTACTTACAGTAAGGCGAGTTGGAATAAATACTATTGGTATGAAAGCATCATTGTTCAGAAACTCATCTTCAGCATTTGAAATCACCAATTCCCGGGACTCGAGACTTGCGTGTGTGCGTTAAACCCGGCGATTCCACGAATCACCAATCCTTGTACACATGGTCATGGACCGACTCCCGATGATTCCCAGAATCATCGTACCGACTCGACTGACCCCGTTAAGTACGTAATATGCACGACTCGCTAAGGTAGACTTACTAGTTTAGTCACTGTTACTAACCTGAGTTTGCCGGGTGTCACAGAAGTTCGAACCTCTTATACACGAAATAGGTAATCAATTCTGTACGCTTTCCTAATCCGGATTAAAAATTCAAACGTATCTAGAAATTTATAAAACAACTCAACCCTTGCAATTGTGATAAAAGTTTCATACACATCGATGATAGTTGTTAATTTTTAACGTTATTAAAGTGTTATCTATAAAGTGTTTTTTTTTAATTGAATTATTATCTATAATCTCTTTTAAACTTATAATCTTTTGTATGCGTGTGCTTTTATTTGAGAGATCGTTTATATAGCATTGTTTGTTACTAATAAGAAATAAAAAAACTTACGTAACTAGAAGAAAAGTTAATGTTTTGTCTGTTTATTAGAAAAAAAATTTACTTTATTAGAAAAAAAAATTAAAAACTATAAAAGTTAAAAAAAACTTATGTTACAAAAAGTTAATTTATTAGAAAAAAATTATGTTATAATAAAACTAACGAGCGTTTTATTATTTTTCCAACGAGTACCCTAGAAACAAGCGTATATAAAACACTTGTTAATTTGGTGTATTTTTTTTTTAAAAATTCTCGTATATAAAAGTTATTAACGTTTGAAAATTGTGAGGAAAACATTAGAGAGAAAGACTTTTGAAGGGAAATAAACACCTAGTGTTACGTGACACATCTAAGGAAGGAGGATGATCTCATTAAAGGTCGTATTAAAATTCTTTATTCGTTCAAGTGTTCAACATAACATGTACGTTAAAAAAAATGAATAGCAAGTTCACAAAAAAAAAAAAAGGATGGGATGAGTTCTAAGGTTAAATAGAAAAAAACTCTAAAAAGAAACTAGAAGTCGACACTATAATCTTGTAAATAAATGTATGTTTATTATTAATAGAAGACTAGTTAAGAAAAGAAAACAGAAGATGAAAAATGAAGGAGCTACATGTAAATTTAGAATGATTAAACAAAAAAATAAGGTAAGCATGACATCACATGAGTGTGTGGAATCTGATGCTAAGGTAAGCATGATGTCACATGATGTATTAATCCTTTTCTTTTTAACGATCAACTAAAGTATGCCGGGTACTCTGTACGCGGCCCCCAATGGCCGAAAGGGGCCCCAGACGGCCTCTAGTCCGTATGGACAGAGCCCTTCGGCCCACCCGTTTCCAGTTCCAGGGAAAACCCGACTCGCATACCCGCTCTAAGGCACGACAGCAGCGAATCGGTAAAACCTAGCTGGTTCAGGAGTCAAACCCATAGGGTCATACTATTTGGACACCCCAAAAAATTAAATTGACACCCTAAGTATGCCTCATATAGACCTATATAGGGCATATGTAAGTACAGTTTTTGTCTTTTAGCTATCTGATGTTGACTAACACAGAAAATAATAAAGTTGATACTCCTCAAATAGACCTATATAAGGCATATTGAAGTATAATTTTTGTCTTTTAGCTAATTAATGCTGACCAACACAAAAAACAATAAAGTAATATGCCTCATATAGATCAATATGATGCATATTATGGTCTATTTGTATTTTTTTTATATATTTTCATTTTATTGTTTTTAAATAACTAAAAATACTAAATTAACTTAAAAAATCCAAAAGAATTAATTATATTCATTAAAATACTATTTTTAAAAAAATTACATCTTTTTGTTACCAACATTATTTTATAAAAATTATTATCTTTTGTTTGGTTTTGTTTTGGTTGGTTTTGAAGATGTTTGTTTTGTTTTGGTGAGTTTGAAGAAGTTATAAGATTTGTTTGAGAAAGTGTTTTTTTTTAAATCAATTGATCGTTGTATTTAATACATTCGAAAAAAAAAAAAACAAACATCTTCAAAACTAACAAAAACAAACCAAACAATTAAAAAAAACGAATATGCCTCGTTTTTGTAACAAAAACATCTAATTTTTATAAAATAATGTTCAAATCAATAAAACTTTATTTTTTGTATTTTTTGGGATTTTTAAAAGTTATTTTAGTATTTTTAAACAATAATATTGTATTTTAAAAAAAAATAAAAACATCCTTGATTTGCCTAGTATTGGGCAATACGTGGCATATCAGGCTAGTATTGGTACCAATACTAGGCTTAGAAAGTGATATGGGGTGCCCAGATATGGGTCATATTGGGTCTTTTTTTTTTTATTTTTTTTATATATTTTCGTTTTTATTGTTTCTAAATAACTAAAAATAATAAATTAACTTTAAAAATTCCAAAAATTAACAAAAAATTAGTTATATTTAATCCAATATTATTTTAAACGGTCTGGGTCGTTACCGAGCCCGGTCGGGTCAAAATGGTCTGGGTCGCTACCGGGCCCGCCCGGGTCGAAACTGTTCGGGTCAATACGGGACTGGTCAGGTTGAAACGGTCTGGGTGGCTACCGGGCCCGACCGGGTCGCTACGGGACGGGTCAGGTTGAAACGGTCTGGGTTGTTACCGGCCCCGGTCGGGTCGAAATGGTCCGGATCGTTACCGGGCCGGTCTAGTTGAAACGGTCCGGGCCGCTACCGGTCCCGTCGGGTCAAAACGTTCCGGGTCGTTACCAGGCCCGACCAGGTCGAAACGGTCCGGGTCGCTACCGGGCCCGACTAGTTTGAAACGGTCGGGGTCACGTTGAAACGGTCTGGGTCGTTACCGGGCCCAGTCGGGTGGAAACGGTCCGGGTCGCATTGAAACGGTCTGGGTCGTTACCGGGCCCGGTCGGGTCGAAACGGTCCGAGTCGCTACCGGGCCTGGCTGGGTCGAAACGGTCCGGGTCGCTACCGGGCCCGGCCGGGTCGAAACAATCCGGGTCGCTACGGGACGGGTCAGGTTGAAACGGTCTAGGTCGTTACCGGGCCCGGTCGGGTGGAAACGATCCGGGCCGCTACCGATCCCGTCGGGTCAAAACGGTCCGGTCGTTACCAGGCCCGGCTGGGTCGAAACGGTCCGGGTCGCTACCGGGCCCGGCCGGGTCGAAACGGTCCGGGTCGCTACCGGGCCCAGCCGGGTCGAAACGGTCCGGGTCGCTACGGGACGGGTTAGGTCGAAACAGTTCGGGTCGCTACGGGACGGGTCATGTCGAAACAGTTATGGTCGCTACCGGGCCCGGCTGGGTCGTAACAGTCCGGGTTGTTATCCAGCTCGATAGGGTCAAACCGATCCGGTTCAAAATGAAATATTTCAGATCACTTAAAATTTTATTTTTAAGTTTATTTTAATTTTTTTATTTTTATTTACTTTTTATTTTTTTATTGTTATTTTAATTTTTTTTAAATTTTAATCTATTTTAATATGAACCTATCCTAATCCAAACCATCCATACCCAAACCCATCCATACCCAAACAAAAGAAATAATTTTTATAAAATAATACTGGTAACAAAAAGTTGTAATTTTGTTAAAATAATATTGGAATGAATATAACTAACTTTTTATTAATTTTTGAATTTTTTTTAAAGTTAATTTAGTATTTTTAGTTTTTTAAAAACAATAAAAATAAAAATAATAAAAAAACCCTAATATGCCTCATATTGATCTATATGAGGCATACTTAGCTATGATATACCTCATATTGACCAATATGTGACATATTGGCACGAAGTTTCAGGTCTAAGATTCTCTTGAAGTTTGTGTACAGCTTTTTGACCTAAGTATGCCTCATATAGACCAATATGAAGTAGGGTGTCAAAATAGATTTCAAGGGTGTCCAAATAGATTGAGCCAACCCATAACCACAAGGATTAAAGGTCTCTCCCTCATCACCCGATACCACTCCACCACAAGGGTGGGTGATAATGTATTAATCCTAGATCCCAAAAAATAACGTGAGGGAGACTTTGATGTAGACTTTAGAAAGACCTTGAATTATTTTCCATTTTTGATTCTTCTGTTCACATTACGTATGTTTAATAATAGACCTGCAAGGTACTCGTTATTATCCTATACACGAATTAACTATCTACGCTGAGTCCACATATTTTGCATTATGCATTTTATCAAAATACTATAGTTTTTAAGAGAGCCAAGAATAAACATATCAAATACTATTTAGATATATAGAGTACATCTTTCATTATATTTATCTTCACTTATGTAAACCGTGTCATTAACATTGTACATTAATATTTTTTTAACAACAATTACGACATTTTGTAGGATAAAAACATTAACATGCAATCTACAAGATTTGAGTTATCAATCTTTTGGCTGTGGAGTACACTACATACCAACTTACCATCATTAATAAGCACAATGACAATCTTATGAATATAAGGTATTTGGGTATGGAGGAGGCCCATCATTTATGATGGTCCTCCACACGTCATTATTGGGTAGGAGCAGTGGCGGATCTAGACCAAGATTTCAGGGGTAACGTTATGTAATTTTCACGGGTAACGTAATACAAAACACGTGAAATAAAATAAAATACACTAAAAATACACTACGCCAAAAAAGTTGAGGGGTAACGGACGTTACCCCTGCTTACACTCTAGATCCGCCCCTGGGTAGGAGCATCATAGAGATGATGGTCTAAGGGTGTGTTTGCCGGGGCGACATCACCTTGCTCACCCTATGCCAGGTACCACACCGAATGGCCTAAGAGATAATTCAATACCTTTCAAGTGAAAGGTTTCAAAAACAATGAATACTTTAATCAAAAGAGATATTACTCATAATTATTATACTATTCAAGAGGGCTATTGATGAGGGGATAAGTTGAATGCTATGGTTTTAAGTAGGGGTGCAAACGAGCCGAGCCGCTCGCGAGCTACTTGAGCTAAGCTCGAAACGAGCCGAGCCTTATCGAACTCGAGCCAAGCTTGAGCCTAAAACATAGCTCGTTTATTTATCGAGCCCGAGCTCGAGCCTGGTGTGTTAGGCTCGTCGAACCTTATCGAGTCTAATGTAATATTTAATAATATTTACCACTAATTTAAAGTTGTTTAGTAAACAAGCCCCGAGCCTAAACGAACTATTATTTATATTATTTTTATTCAATATATTAACTAATTGATAATATACGAGCCGAGCTCGAGCTCGGGCTCGGCTCGTTTGCACCCCTAGTTTCAAGGTCCATGGGTTGGGTTAATTTTCCTGTTGCATTAGTGGTTTATACTATTGGCCTCAAAAGTTATACAACAAGGGTATAAAAGAATGAATTTGGTAAAAAAAATTAGAGAATTAACTATGGCTCTTGGTATGCCATCTTAAAGTTGATGTAAAATTACATATCTATCCATCGAGTTACTTTAATAAGGTAATATAGATAACAATAATAATAATCTATATCATCTCTATATAAATATATCCCATACGGTTATCTCTATATTTTGCCAATAAAACAAGTCTTAAAGCTACATGTACAAGTCTTAAAGATAAATATATCTATTATATATATATACCAATTTTATATAGCCAAACATTGTGCAACCTCGTTGCAACGCACGGGTGCCTGCTAGTGTTTTATAAAAATGGGTTAAGATGCAAACCCTAGCCACACATTTTATCATAACAACCTCCCTTCCTCTCCAAGTAATAGTTTCGGCCACCCCTAGAAGCCGTCGCCTCCCTATTGCCGATCAACCACCATTGTCTTAGCCTTCCTCTTGCAACATGTAAGCTTAGATGTGTAACTTTATATTCACTTTCCCCTTTTATTGTACAATTAACATTTATTTTACTAAAAGTGATTATATATTGATTTTTTTAGACCGGCTAATTACACATTTAGGGGCTATTGGAAATTTTTGAATGGGTAAGTGCTGAATCAGTAAGAAATCTGAACCATTCAGACTTTGTATAACGCTTACCCATCTAGAGACAAATGTCTGTCCGATTTAGACATCTGTCCCATTAAGGGTATGTTTGGCAAAACTAGTTGGTGGTTGGTGGCCGGAAGCTGTAGCTTTTTACATATATTAATTTGGTGTTTAGCAGTGTAGCTGGAACTTTTAATAAAATGTATAAAATGACCAAAATGAGAATTAACTAAAAGCTTGTATGCATGTTTTTTTCATTATGATAGAATGAGTATTTGTGTCATTTACTCATTAAAAGCTTGTAGTTAGTAGAAGTTTTTTCTATAACGCTAGTACTAGTAGCTTTTCAATATATAGTTTTTTCTTCTAACCTAAAAGCTTCAAACTCCTTCAACCAAACAAAGTTTTTTATTGAGTATAAGTTTTTTCTTAAAAGCTTGAAGCTCATAAAAGCTCTTAAAAGCTTATTGCCAAATATACCCTAAGAGGCCATTAAGAGCTAAAACTAATAGCCCCCAACTTAACATACTTATTAAATCTACAAATCCATTCAGTATTAAAAGTGACTTAGGGGCTGTTTGGTTGATTAAGTGCTGAATCATTAAAAGATCTGAATGGTTAAGATGTCTGTATGGTTAAGTGCTGAATCATTAAGTTGGACCTCTTAATGGTTAGTTTTCTTGTCCCACATTGGTATGAGAGTTTAATTAAGGTTCAGCCTAGTTTAGTGCTTAATGATTCAGTGCTTAATGGTTCAGCAACATCTCAAGTCTTAATGATTCAGCCTTAACCATTCCATTCATAGGCTGAAACAAACGCGCTGAATGCTGAATCATTCAGTACTGAATGGTTAAGAGTCTCATTAAGAGGCTACCAAACAGCCCCTAAATGCTTAATTGATTGTCCTTGCATATGTGCCACATCGAAGTGGAGCTTTATTTCACCCTTTCAATAACTATAGTAAATAGAATAAAACTCCCTCAATAATTACCCAATTATTTATTTTTTCTTAATTTATTTTTGTATATTTAATTCAACAAAATAGAGTAAAGTTAAACACATAATATTAAAATAAAAAAATACATAACATTAAAAATAAAAATACATAACATTAAACTAAAAATACTAAATATTTCAATTTAATTTACAGTGTCGTCGACTATAAGTTTCCAAAGTGTTAACTTAGTAAAGGACCTTCCATTAATGCGTGCGTATTCGGCACGGGATTTTTCAACAACATGTTCATCATTTTCATCATTTCTCACGTTGTCTATCCGTTTATTGTAGATTCGGTGAAATCTTTTAAGCACTAACAATATACTCTCTCACCTCGACGATATTTCATCGCTTGTACGCGCGGTTGCATAACCTATTTCATCGTCAAATTTATCCTTAACCAAATCCCAAAATTCAATACTAAATCCATGCGTTATAAAAACATCTGACTTCCTAATGCGTAGAACCAAAACGATCCATGCGAACTCCTCATCTTTGGTCCAAACGAAAACGCGTGGATGCATTTTTTAGTGGAGAGTTGGTTTAAAAGAGAAGAAGGGGAGAGTTGTGTTAAAAATACGAGGGATAAATAGTTTATATAGAGTTAAAAAAATAGGCTATTTAAAAAAAACATTACCGTTTTGCAATGGTATAAAACATTAGTGCTCCCCACCAATGGCACGCTACCCTTTGTTATTGGGTTCAAATAAGGGCATAATTTTATAGGGGCGGGGAGGGGCGTCCGACCACCTGAATTTTATGCTCAGAAGTTCTGATTATATAGTATTTGTATAGAATTTTTTTAATATATACTGTTTCGCCCCCTGTAACCGGTGACTTCCAACCCCCCTCCCTCAAATTTCTGCTCAAGCTTTGCCACCAGATTCACGGGGCAGGGAAATAGAGTGGATGAATTGGCTCTATTCTATGGAAAAAAAGCTAAGGTTACCCTGCGCCTTCCAACCTTACTAAACAATTAAACATATAGTATTAGAGCATTCACATCTCCTCCACTATATTTTTTTAATTAAATTACATTAAAAATCACTCTTTCACTCTAAATTTTTTTCTCTCCTTTTTAAAATAATAATACATTTCTCATACTTTTATCATTATATTTTTTATCTCATCACTCACAACCATTTCCAAAAATATTAAAATATTTTTGGGGGTGAACACTGGTTTTTCAAATATAGGGGTAAACAGTGCTTTCACAAAATATTTTCTCTCTCCTTCACTCACAACTACTTACACTCACCCTATATAATTTGGTAGACACACTCACGTACATTTTGGTTCCCCCACAAATACGGAGTTTTTTTCCCAAATAGGTGTAGTTATAAAACTTATTTACCAATATGGGTAGTTTCAAAAGTATTTACCAAAATGGGTATTTTGTAAAAAGTTATATTTTCTCACTCCTAATTTGATTAGTTAAAAAAAATTTATTTTAAAAATATGTTATTTAACACTAATCAAGAAAATTTATTTTTTTTAGTTGTTTATTTAATAATCACATTATCTGTTAGCTTTTGTTGATAAATTTCTCAAAAGAACGTTGAAAACCCTTTTTTTTCTTTAGATACAGATATGCATGAGTTAATACAATTTACATATATTCATTCTTTTTATTTTTATGTAGTTGATGTAGTTTACAAATATATTTTTTTTTTCTCGTGACATTCCTTTTTTTTACTTGTTTGAAAAATAATTATTTATTTTTAAACTATATACCAAATTTCTCATTTATAACTAATAACTAAAAATGATATAGAATTCTTTTTAGTTGAAGTAGAATTTTATAATTAAATTGTTATTTTGGTATGAATGTGCATGTTTTTTTTTATTAGAAATGTAAATTTAACAGACAAAAAAAAATCGAGGTTAAAAAAATTGTGTATTTGTTATCCTGTGAATATTTATGTTGTGTTCGGGTTCATATACCTAACAAGATTTATGGGTTTGAGTCGTATTTGGGTTCCTGTCGGGTTTGACCCGCTAACCAGCAAACACGAGTTATTTAGCACCCCTAATGAAATATGTGTGAAACCTTTTAAATAAGTAAAAAAATTATAAAATAATATTTTTATTTATTTTTTTGAACGGCAAATTTCTTCTCCTTGTGGGACTTGAACCCATGACCTCCCCTTTAAGTGTTCCTAGAAGCTTTGCTTCTACCATTGGGCCACCAACCCCAATGGCATAAAATAATATTTTTATGGAATTTTAAAAAAATATTTGCTAAATAACTAAGACCTTTAATGTATAAAAAAACTATAAAATAATATAAAAAAGCCTTTTTAAAACTTTTTTTTTTTATAAAATCTCATAATCCAAATTTTAAATTCACTAGAATTATATTTTTTCTATAAATCTTGTTAAATAACATGTTTTTAAAAGAAAATTTTTCTAACCAATCAAATTAGGAGTGAGAAAATGTAACTTTTCATAAAATACCCATTTTGGTAAATACTTTTGAAACTACCCATATTGGTAAATAAGTTTTATAACTACACCTATTTGGGAAAAAACTCAATAATATACGAATCCTCTAACTTTTACCTTTTGATAAAGGTAAATAAAGTTAGGCGGTTTTGGTATTTTGGATGCATATATGAATTGATCAAGTGTGAAGCTTCCAATGAATTTAAAAACGATGTTACCTAGTCAAATTCTCTTTTCTTTTCTGGGGAGTTTTCTTGTCAAACCAATTCACTCATGTTTCCATCAATAACACTATAACACCAACACCCTCTCTCTCCCTCCCTCTATCTTTATCCAACACAACCACTTCCATCATCATCTTTAATAACACCCCACCACCCAATCACCTTAATAATAATAATAATAATAACCCCACCAACTAAACCATGAACTGCTTCAACATCTTCAACTCCAAAACCAAGAAACGTGCCAAATCCTCACCTGAGCTCCACGAACAAAACCAATCCACTAAACCACCCACCCGTTTAGTTAAATCTACCGGATCCATCTCCTCACCCAGAACCATACCCGAATTGTACAGAGAAAAAGGACACACTTTAAAAAAATTCTCCTTCTCGGAGCTCCGAATTGCTACTAATAATTTTAATCGCATGTTAAAGATCGGTGAAGGTGGGTTTGGTAGCGTTTATAAAGGCTCGATTAAACCCGTTAACGGTGATGGTGATCCTCTTGTTGTTGCCATCAAGAAACTTAATCGAAATAGCATGCAGGTATTATTATTATTATTATTATTATTATTATTATTATTATTATTATTATTATTATTATTATTAATTGAATTATGTTGTTTTGTTCGGTTTCATGTGATAAGTTCGGCATCATTTGAATTGGGTTATTTAATTTGGAATTTGTGTTTATGACTTTATGACAATGTTGGATCGGGTCAAAATCTATTCGGGTTGTCAATAATATCATGCTATATACACTCAACAATGTTGAATTTTTAAAACAAAGGCATCATGGGTTATGAGACATGTTTTGTGGTTATTATTGTTTTTGTTTTTATAATGTTTAGGGGCATAAAGAGTGGTTAGCAGAAGTACAGTTTCTAGGTGTAGTGGATCACCCGAATCTTGTAAAGCTTTTGGGGTACTGCTCGGCGGATGGAGAACGGGGCATACAACGATTGTTGGTTTACGAGTACATGCCGAACAAGAGCTTAGAAGCGCATCTTTTTGGCCGCGCATTGCCACCGATTCCTTGGATTACGAGGCTAAAGATCCTCCTTAGCGCGGCCGAGGGTCTCACTTATCTTCATGAGGGGTTGGAGATTCAGGTATATGTTGTTGTTACAAGGCGCGGAACATAGGGGGTCAAGAGAGTCTGCTGACACCTAGAATTTGTTGGATATTTATATATAGAATCTAAATTTTTGTTTTAAAAAAAATGCGTGAGTTGAACCCCTAGTTGTAACCGCGTGACCCTGACTAAAAAGTTTTGGTTTTGGCTAATGATTGTTACAATTATAAATCACTCACATGATTGTATGTTGTAACAAGCTATTAATCAACAGACAATGTATACATGCTTTAATAATTTACTTAAGTTTTTTATTTTGGGTAGGTGATTTTTCGCGACTTCAAATCTTCGAATGTGTTGTTGGATGAGAACTTCAATGCAAAACTTTCGGATTTTGGTCTTGCTAGAGAAGGACCACAAGGGGACCGGTCTCACGTATCCACAATGGTTAGTAATTCATTTTCATACCATATATGATGTGTATAACTCAGGTGAATCGCCCAAATCAAAGCAAGTGCTGGTTTCAGTGGCGAAGCTTGAAAATCCGGACCGGGTGGTCGGAAGTATATAACTAATATTTTTTATAAAAAAAATGGGGGGTCGAAATCGTATATACCAAAAAATTTCTATATGAATACTATATAATCGGAACTTCTAAGCGAAAATTCGGGGAGGGGTCCCGCCCCAAGGAAGCTATGCCACTGGCTGGTTTGAGATTCAAACAGTTTGGTTTAACACTTGGAACCGGTCATTTAACCTTTATTATTTTTGGAATTTGTGGTTATGTATATGTGTTATAATCATGAACCATTAATATTTTTATATAAACTAATGATTTTGAAAAAAAAAAATACTGGTTTAATTTGTCATTCTAAAGTTGTAGTTAGCGTTTCGGTTCATAATTCTAGTAAAACCCAACCGAACCCGAGCATTAACACCCAATATGCTCATTGTCTACTAAATGATTCAACCTTATGATCAAATCCATGTGTGTTGGTTATTCTGTTACAAGTTACAACTCATGCCATGTGGCTTGCTAACTTGATGTCATTTGTAGCCTGTTGGGACTTATGGATATGCTGCTCCGGAATACGTGGAAACCGGCCATCTCAAATCCAATAGCGATTTATGGAGTTTTGGAGTCGTACTGTACGAGATCTTAACAGGAAGAAGGGCGATCGATAAAAACCTACCACAATCTGAACAAAAACTTATTGAATGGGTGAAACAGTTCCCGGCTGATAGCAAGAGGTTTAGGATGATAATGGATCCTCGTTTAAACAACCAATATCCGCTCGATACTGCCAGGAAAGTTGCGAAATTGGCTGATAGCTGTCTGAGAAAGAACCCCGACGAACGACCTCCAATGAGTAGGATTGTTGATGTCTTACAAGAGGCGATTAGAGAGTCCGAAAACAGTAACATTTCCGAAATTAGGAGCCCGAGTCCGAGTCCTTTACCGGAGCCCTCAACACGAAGAGTGGTTCGTGCATCTTAGGTAGGAATATACGAGTCGTGTTACATGTTTTTGGGATAGTTAATGATGTTTTTGGGTTAGCCGAGGTTGCTTCAGAGACCATGTGAGAGGTGAAAGTCATTTTTTATTTATTATTTTAATTTCTAGTTGTAACTGGACTATTATTAAAGGTTTAATATGATAGAGACGTATCTGTACAGGGTATTAAATAAAATATATAGCTACAAATTGTCTTAATCTCCATTGTAATTATATTTGATAATAGACTTTTAAAAAGTTTGTTTACTTTTAGCAATATATTTATACAAATGCAATTGTGAACTGAGACTTTTTTTTAAAGAGAATATAATATAATGTCTTCTACTTTTTCACTTTGCATTATATCTTTTTATATGGGGTGGTTAGGCTGTGGGGTATGGTGGTCGGGGAAGGGGCTCGGGGCTGATGTGGCTATTTTTGCCGAACGGGAACACCGCCCCCCCCCCCCCCCCCCCGACCGGGCTTTGGTGAACTCGGCATTAATTCCCCGATGGTACCGACCCACTTTTCAAAAAATATAAACGTTACAATATGAACGTTGGGGGGATTTTTGAACGTTAGGAAAAAAAAAAAAAAAAAAAACCTTTTTATCTATATATATATATATTTAACCTTTCATTTTATACAAACTCAAATAAAACTACCCCCTCTTCATACATACTCCCAAATTTTATAAACTACACAACAAATTTTTTTTACAATCATGAGTACGTCTTCAGACGAGGCAAACGTTGCTAATTTTTTCGCGGGCGCGATGGTTGAAACGGCAAAAATATTGTTGGAGTTTGTAGATAGTGACGACGAAACAACTTCGGAACCGAGAACAAGACGGGCCGCTTTAAACAGAGATCGTGAAGGTATATTTTATTTTTTATAACTTTTAATTTACTTAATGTTTTATATTTCATGTGTTATATTTTTTGATATTTATTTATGTTATGGTATTATATTTTCTTATACTTTTTTTTAATTTAAGGTGCACACGATCGTTTGGTTGCTGACTACTTCGCTGACGACTGCGTATACACGGACGAACTATTTAGGCGTCGCTTTCGAATGAGTCGGCGATTATTCCAACGAATTGCCAACGACATGGCTACTTATGATGAGTTTTTCACACTACGCTATGATGCTAGAGGAAGACGAGGTTTTACGACGCTACAAAAGTGCACTTCCGCACTTCGTCAGTTGGCGTACGGGACTGCTAGTGACTCATGGGATGAGTACTTAAGGATGTCTGCTAGAATGAGTCGGGAATGCTTGTATCGGTTTACCGAAAATGTCGTCAAGTTATATAGCAAAGTTTACTTGCGTAGGCCAACGAAGAACGAAATCCAAAAGCTTTACGCACACCATGCAGAGAGACATGGCTTTCCTGGCATGCTTGGAAGCATCGATTGCACGCATTGGCCATGGCGTAATTGCCCCACTGCATGGAAAGGGCAATTTACGCGGGGTGACATTGGAGAGCCGTCAATTATTCTAGAATCTGTTTGCTCACAAGACCTTTGGATTTGGCATGCATTCTTCGGAGTTGCTGGTTCATGTAACGATTTAAATGTTCTAGCAAGATCCATGGTTTTCGACCCCATCATTAATGGTACCGGTCCGGATGATTCGTTCGTTCTCAACGGGGTAGAATATAAGCACGGGTATTATCTGGCTGACGGTATATACCCAAGTTATACATCTCTTGTGAAAACCATACAAATTCCCACGGACGACAAAAGGAAAAAGTTTGCAAAGTGCCAAGAGTCGGCGAGAAAAGACGTCGAACGGTTATTCGGTGTCTTAAAGTCGAAATGGCATGTAATTGGGCGACCCGCACGTGCATGGCATCCACAAAGCTTGAGATATATTATGTACGCTTGTACGATACTACATAATATGATAATCGAAGATGAAGGCCGTGCGATATGTGAGTATGACCCAAATGACGTTGAAGAGAATCTCGAGCCGGTTGACGTGACACAACAACAATCGAACAGGTGGGCATTAGAGGATAGTAATATGCACGCCAACCTTTGCTCGGATTTAATCGACCATATCTGGAACAATTTCCGTGTCGATGACGTTGATGAGTAGTTTGTATTTTTTTTTCTTTAGTTTCGTTTTTTTTAATTTTTTTTATTTCGGTTTTTTTTTTTAAGTGTTTTTTATTTTATATGTAATTTGGTTTTTAATTTTAATGAAAAAAAAAATTAATGAAATATAAAATGTACAAATAAATAAAAAAGAAAAACAATAAAAAAGGGAAGGGGGAAGGGGGAACCATTTCCCCTAGAAGGGGGAGGGGAAGGGGGAAATGACATGGCGCTGACGTGGACAAGGGGGAAGGAAGGGGGAAGGGTGACCACACCCCATAGCCTTATAAGTTGTGTTTATAGCATAATGTCAAGATGAATAAAATTAAAAAATTGAAAAGGTGAGGCATTAGTTTAGAGTTTCAAAAACACATGCATCATGTGGTGGCGTAGATAGCCAAAAGACAGGGGTACATGCATTGATCGGGTTTGTCCCGATTGCTAAGTGTTTTGTGCCTTATGTCCAAGGCTTGATACCAAACCACATCGAGCCGGGTGTCTCACTGGAAGCAGCCTCTCTATTCTTAGGGATAGAGGTAAGGCTGTCTACATCTTACCCTCCTCAGACCCTACCTTAGCTTCGCTATAGGTGGGATTAAGTGAGTATGATGATGATGATAATGATATAACGAAAGTACGTTCATTTTTAATTGAGCCTTTCTTACAATAACTTCAAATTGTTTACACTTACATAAACTCTATATCAGATTGTATTTTATTTTTTTGAATGGCTGACGAATACAATCACGTCTACTTGGGATAACCTAATGGCAAAAGGCGACATCATACGCTCTCGATTGCAAATACGTTGGGTAGCACAAACCCACCATCTCCAGTTTGGGGGAAAAACATGTCGCCTGAAGGCTCATTAAGGTAAACCCCAACTGTAATTGAATTCGAACTTAAGAGTTAAGACCTCTTAGCCTTCAGACCAAATTTTCACTTCCCATCCGATGCCAATTGAGCTACAACTTATTGGCACTATATCAGATCGTATAATCCTAAATTTTAGTATTATATTTGTATTTAAATTTAAATCATATAACCTGTTGATAAATATAAAACCAAAATAACCTTATTGAACAGATTAGGCTTTAACACTTGTTGAAGAAGATAACATAAACAGACCATACAGGGCTGGTCCAAAACCTCTCATATCTTCAATCTTCACTAAACCCAAAATACATGTCTTTAAGATCATCAACAAGTAACTGGCCCAAACCGAGCCTAAGCCTCCACAAACCCAACAATGTTTACCAGACTAGCAGCCAAATTGTCTGCAAGAAAGTCAACTAAAAGCAATGGAAATATTTATGGATTCATATCTGCACCACCTGAAAGGTTGTACAAGTTGCATATAAGTATACAACTCACATTTCTCGGGTGCACGAAAAGTCGGAAACTTGGGAATGGTTTGGAATGATGTGGCATGGTGACGTGGCGTTATGGAATTCCAAACCACCACCCCCATTGTGGAAGCTCTTTATAAAAGTTAAGGATATAACCATCACAGAAAAGAAAATAAAGGTTAAAACGGTTAAATTGCTATAAATGGTAACCGTATCGAACTTGTAAATGTTTACATGTGAAAATTAAATCAGGAGACTAGAGAATCATTGTTTTCAATTTCAGCAACATTGGTTTCTTCAGCCCTACATGATGTAACAATGACAACTTCAGCAATTAAGTAGTTACAGATTAAAAAGTTTCTTAAGAAATAACATTTAGTAATTTTTTTCTGTTTTGACTTCCTGCTATAAAAATTAATCTTAGCAATGTTTATGGTCCCTTTCAATCACTGCCTTAACTAAATTCAATCATTGCCTTATACTAGACCCATAGCATATGCAAATATAATCCAAAGAGTACTAAATGGCTAAATGCAAGTAAAAACATACAAAAATAAAACAAGTACTTACGGTTTTGTTAAGTTGGAAGGTTGTTCACTTTGCCTGAAGGAGCTAGGACGATTTCCAGTAAGCTGGATCATATTCTCAGGTGAACTTGCACTTGACTGCACATATGATTTGCAAACTGGGCATTATTAAAATTTTAAAAGCGAACAAGATGATAATAAGAATAAATGCAGATACGATAAAAAAGTGGAAGGCATAATACCATCTTTTCATGAGAGTTTTGCAGCTCATTAAGTTGAAGATTCCGCGACTCTGCTTGTTGTTTCTTCTTTTCATGTACAAGAACGATTACACATTTACACGTGAAAAACATCAAAATTACCGCCAATGACAAGAGTATAATGGATTCAATCACAAATACCGATCCAAGAGCTGCAGAACACATTACAGATGTTTACACACTCATGTATGACAAATTAAATTGTAATAATTAAAGTTGGAATCTAAATAAAATCAACTTACAATAAGCTACCAACGAATTCAAGGGTGTTGTCGTCATTAAATGTACAGTAGCCTCAGATACAAGAGGCACTGACATCATCCCGAAACAATTTGGATAACAGCCGTGCCACCCCATATCATTAACCCTCAATCTAAGGACTCCATCATGTTTGTCACCCTATATGTGTGCAATAAAAAAAATTCATCTTCATAGTTTCATACATTAATCATGTAACTTGTAAGTACTAAAAACAAGAAATACGATACTCAGTTACTCACATAATAAACCAGTTGGTGGAGAAGAGTATTGCACTCATTAATTGTTCCCAGAAATCTAATGCCTTGTATTTTGTACACAGTAAAATGTTTTGAGATTTCAACAAATGTTAGAAGGGGTTGCCACTGTTTGCTTCTGTTCAACTTTAATTCAGTTGTGCTTATAAGCTGAGCTGGCAACTTGGCTGAGAAAGTTCCAGTATTCACTTCCACTGAAAACATGACCCGGAAGCGAGTCTCGTTCCCTGCAACCTTAACTGGCATGAATTAGACATCCCTATAATTGATGAAAAAATTACTTTATGTTATGAAGTGACAAATTAAGAAGGGTTCAAATAGTTTCATTATTATACTTCTTTTCATTCAAAATTTCTGAATTTATCTCATCATTTAATTATGGGATGATTTATGTTTTGAGGCCATCCAAGCATTAAAGTTTTCTCATGAGCACCCATATATCAAAATTACTTTATATGCCCTACTTAATTTCATGTATATTAATTATTTCACATAAAACATGTCAGATGAAGAAAATGCCCTTAAATGTTTTGAAAAGACTAACTAACACCTCTGTGAGGTGTAAGTATGCTATAGAACTATAGGTTACACTTCTGGTACATTTTCGTCATTAAAAATTTCATGAAAACATATACGTACTTGGACGGCCTATAAAGCAATTTTAATATATGGGAATGAAAAAAGTTGAAATACTTCTTATCCGGTATTTGATTGTACCTGTAAAAAAACGATGATCTGGATCCTCAATGGAGAAATTAAACGTGTTTCGTTGTCTATCAAATATCAAGAATCCTTTATTTTCTTTCTCATTCTCCAGGATGACGAATTTAGGCACATTAATAACTGGAGGATCGTTAACCGGTTCAGTAAATATTTTCACATCGACACGTCCTTCTCCATTTATATTAAATGAGGAGAGCGCAATATTATCCTCGCCACTGAAGTTCGCGTTTCTGCACATGCATGCAAATAATCAAACATTCAAAATGCTAATTACTCGATTATTAATCAACCGAATGCATTACCCTATGTATTGGAGTGACTTTAGGGCAAAGTTGATGGCTCCCAAATGACCAGTTATATTCAGACGTTCATCCCCTCCTTCCATTTTACCGACTGTAATTCCAGGCCACATTGGATCCCAAAGTTGCACTGAAAGAGGAGAAAGAAAAATAGTTCCTTTTTGTGCAGTTACCATAACAGAAATGTTTTCTAGTGGGTCTGAATATATCATCTCAAAGCCTGGATAACCACTGTGAAAAGAGACCATTAGAAACTCAGAATATAACATTTGGGAAGTTGCTAGAACATTTGATAGCTTACCCGAATTGAGGACTGAGTGTATCTTCAACTGCGTGCAACAGTTTTGGATAAGAAACAAACTGTGGAGGAATAGTTCGGACATAAATGTTTACACAACCATGACCAGTATTGCCATGTGCATTTGCCATTTTGTAAACAAATTTATCATGTCCGTAAAATCCTTTATATGGTGTATATCTTAATAGATCTCCATACTGCAAAACTGAACCATGACTGGGCTGCCAAAACAATGGTAATGATAAAATTATATTTTTCGTCCTGAAAATTTCATTTTTAACCCTCATTAGTTATGTGTATTATCATTTATATTAAGGTTTGTCACAGATTCTGTCAGAGTTTCCGGTCCTATGCAAAGCTGGACATGACATTTTTGTCCTTTTAACCCCGTTTACTCGAACGCTAAAAAAACCAAACCAATATATTTTGTCCTTGACCTTATCTAAATGCATCCGTCATTGCAAGTTCAGAACTTGCCACCGCAGACTACCATGTCCTCAAACAAGATTAAAACCTCCTTCGATGTCATCGGTCAACTGAAACCTCATTACAATATCTAAATCTCCATAAAGCTCCTCCCACAGATCGAACGAGTTCTAGGGATTTCGATTTCTACATTTCCAAGATGCTCATAAACAATTTATATTTGAACGGCAGTGCTGTTACAAATTAGTCTAAATTTTGTGTTAATCAGAAAAGTTGTCCCTTAAAGGTTAAATAGATTAAAATGCCCTCACGTACATCGCAAAAGAATGAAATTTGTGATAAACTCTAATAATAACTTCAGATTTTCATAAATCATACCTTTTGAAATTCACAAATTGTTCTTTTTCCATCAAAGACGATATCATTGCTTAGAACATTAAAAACTGTGGACTGATCCTCCCAAACGTAGACTTCATCATCCCGGACTGAAGGGAACTCCTTAGCTGAAAATTACAATTATAATAAATGTAGCATTTGGAAATTTATTTTATATATAAAATCAAATTTAAACTTACCATCTAACGCCTGGATTCCAAAGGGCCAAGGCAAGAAATGTTGTTGCATATACGAAACACGTAACTCAAAATTTCCAGGACCATACGCTAGGTAGGACCCCATGTAAGTCCCATCATAGTTGTCATTAAAGCGGCAAGGAAAGAAAGTTGCATCAGTCGTTGAAGCCATCTCCAGCTTCAATCTAGAATTTTCATATACTACTGGGTTATAAAAAGAATCCATCAGTTGCACCACGATATAATTTAGAATCCCTGATGACACCTTTTTATCATATTTTACAACTCCTGATAGAGACATATTCACATCGGCTGCACCAAGTTGAAAAACGCATATTACATACTCCTAACTTAATATTTAAATAACAAACAATCACACACACACACACACACATATATATATATATGCGTGTGCGTGTGTGTGTGCATGCTAAGATATATTAGAATACCTGGATGTACTTTCTTTATAAATGGATGGCCACCATTTAGTGGAATATTACCACAAAATATACGAATTTCATATACCCCCCGCTTTTTCAGGCACGTAATGGACATCAAAGTCACTGCTTGATGTTTTTGAATTCTCAACATACTAAATATAATAAACAAAAAACTTCTGTTACATTTAATGTCCAAAACATAAGGAATTGAAAGTAAATGTAAGAAACGTAACCTTTTTAAGTGAAAACAGGTCAAACCATGTTGTCATACCATATGACAATGGGTCAAGAAATATAGAAAACTAGCTAAAATGAAACGGGTCAAAAGTCACCTGAACTGTGTTCGAATGCTTACAAAGTCCTAATCATTTTTTTTAAAGAAAAAATATATTATTTTACTATATTAGTTTCTGTAAACATATTTGATACATTAGTCTTAATGAAACACAGAAAAAAGGACAAAAAAGTGTGGCGGTTTGGTCTGACCCGCCTGATCTCCACATAAAATTTACCCATTTCCACAGAAACCATACAACCTGACCCACCTGTTTTCCCACCTCTATTACAAAGCAACATAAAAAGTACATATTACATTGTCATGTGAGAAATCAGTTGGATCATAAGTCATTCCAGTTGGACCAAATGCACTATAACTGAGCATTCCAGTTGACTGAGTACCTGTTCAATTTCTAAAGTTTATATTTCATAAAGAACTTTAAAAAAATGACACGCGTTTTACCATTATGATCACCCCTTGGAAGTATTTGCGGATTTACACGAAGAGAGAGTGACGGCAGTGTAATTTGTACTTGAAGCCTTTCTAACTCAATTATTGAAGGATACTGATAAGCATCTTTTAACGATACTGTAAATCTAGAATCTAACCCAGCAATAGAATTATGTATACCAGGTCCATACACTCTACTATGCGTATCATCACAGTACCCTATTCAAATATGAGCAATGGCAAAAAGAAAACAATCAAAATTTTAACAAAAATTGAGCATAATGATGAAAATTTTTTAAAAACTTACCTGTGTAGATACTAAAATCATAGGGCATATCCATAATCTTGGTCTTATATTTATCTGTGATGATGAGAATGAAGTCACCGGGTTTAAAAACTGTGAAAGAAAATGATTGAATGCCCGACGATATTTCCTTGTATTGCAGGTCAGTGAGGGGTAAAGCCAACGTTGACCCCTTCTGCCTAACTTCGAAATCAAATTCATGCCGCCCAGGAACAAGGTTCCCAAATTTATCTCTTTGGCTTATAAAAGTTTCCATCTTAGAAAACAGCTGAAAAGATTTTGTTTCAATGCTCCAATGTGCCAAACAGTTGCCAACATCAAGTGCCTCTGTTCATCAAATATTTGTAATCAATAACAAAGAACAAAACAAAAAAAAAAACATAAGAAAAACATAAAAAGAAATTAATTGATCATGAATAACATGTTACATAAACTACCAGGGTGGACTGTTAAAGACAATGGAGAACCAATCAAGGAATCGTTTTTGTGTTTTATATGAACTAAGAGAGGTCCTGCTGTGACTGCAACAAACTCAATGCAGACATAACCAAACTCATTCCATCCTTTGTTGCTAATATCCAACAAATTTACATTCGATCCATTTAAAGTTGTTGCATAGACGTCAAAATTGTAAATATTTTGTCCTTCACTTGCACTTGTGACGTTATTTCCAAATGCATCTTTGGGTTGTATTAAAACCGTAGCTTTTGACCCAGCTACAAAATCATGAACTTGACCCATCCATGACACAATGCCACCAGGCTCATAAATCGGACCTTCATTTTGAAAGATATTATTGGCCATTATTAGTCAATCAAATATAAAATATATGCAAAATAGATAGCTTCAGTCATAACAAAAACCTGGTGTGACCTGGTAATGCATACTATAATCGTGTACATTGAAACGGTCATCGATAATGGAGACATGGAAATCCCCTACCATAATTGGCATAAAAAAAATCCTCCAGGCTTTCCTGTCAAACCAAAGGCCAGTGACAAGACTACTGTTCCCGAACACCTCATTCACTTGGACACTTGGATTGAATGCTTCTTCATCATGTTTGGACTTGAAACCGACATGTATAGAAACCACAATAGCCACAGTTTCACCTGCCCTATAATCCGTTTTATAATTATCCAAATTAAAAGAAAGTACAGGGCGTGGCCATTGAATACCATCTGCAACAAAATTTACAGCAAATAAGACTACTGTTCCCAAGGGATAACCCCCAACTCCAAAGTCACAAGCGAACATGATTGTCAAAAGAAACAAAAATAGACACAGAGCTACTCTAAACGCAACAGAAAAACACAGTGTACTAAAAATATTCACTTTAAAGCTACAAAACAAGAAATGTGAGAACGTATATACGGGACTCAAAACACATCATATAGACACACAAGCAAGCAATAATATGCAAAGGCCACCAAAATTAACCAAAAAACTAGGCTCCTAAGACAAGACTCTAATACCCAAAATACCACGTTCCTAAAAGTCTTAAACCCTAATTCTACGTCTCCAGGAACACCTATCCTCATCCATGTCCTCATAGAGGTGCAACTCTTATAAAATCCCTAATAATCTTCTCCTCCAAAGTCAGTTTCGGCCTGCCTCTACTCCTCTTTCCCTTCATAGTAAGAATTTCCACGGTTCTAACTATGGCCGTTCCCTTAACTTATCTAATACACTAGCTACCCCTAATCTATCCTTAAAAACCTCATTTCTTATCATGTCCAACCTAGTATGCCCACACTGGCGAAGCTTTATTGGGGCGGGCGGGGGCGGCCCGCCCCCCCCCCCCCCCCCCCCCCCCCCCGAATTTTCGTGCAGAAGTTCCGACTATATAGTATTCGTATAGAAACTTTTGGAAATATAGGGTTTCGACCCCCCGAAACTGGTTTTCGACCCCCCGAAACTAGTGACTTCCGACCCTTCGCCACTGTATGCCCACACATCCACTCATATGATTTTGTATCCTTTCGAGTAATTAATATCGCAAACTAAAACCTAGAATTGAGTAAAATTTGAAACTAGATCTGTGCAGTTATAAGTTTGATGATGATAATCGATTTCAAGTGCAAAAGAGTGATGATTATTGTGAAAGATGATATTGAAAAATGTGTACCTGATGTTGATAGATAAGGAAGCATGAAGAAGAAGAAGAAGAAAGCGTTGCAGAAGAGCAAGTGATGAGACATGGTTGGTGAAGTTTTTTATATAATTAATATTATTATTATTGAGAGGAAGAAGAAGTTGCATGGTGATTAGAGGGCGGTTACAACGTCAAAATTTGTGTTTGGAATATGGAGGGAAATCGGTTATGGCGGAATAATGTGTAGGGTTTATTTATTTGATTCATAAAAAAATGAGGGTTAGACCGGGTGTTGTGGCCTGTGACTAATCAGGCGCGAGCGAGCCAACGAGTCATGTGGCTCGCGAACACCATGACCATCACGAGTTAACGGTCTCGCAAGTGAGCAGACGCAAGTCGGAAATAAAAGGAAGAGCTGCAGGTGGGAATGACGGCGCGAGCGAGCAGGCTCATCTTGAGCCACAACAAGGTCAAGTGAGTGAACTCAAACTTTATCCATTCTCATGTCAGTGTTCACGTGGCTTGAAATGATAGGATAATATTTGTGTTCACCTTAAGCCATAACAACACATGACCTTATTGGTAATGAGACTTTGAGAGTATACACTAAGATTTGATTTTGTACCAAAGGTTGCGTAATGGTAAGTGGCAACAGCAAAAAGTAAAGCCATATATGTAAATTTTATTAATTAGGTGAATAGGTTTGTGTCCAGCCACGGAGGTGAGGAGGCCGAAAGTTACGAGTGTAACACCCCAACCGATGACGGAAACATCGAGGTGTCACGTAAGAATGAGTATACAGTAGCACATGGTAATCAAGTTTTAATTGAAATTTATTTAAAGTGCAAATATCCAAAAGTGAAAATACATAATGAGTTTTAAATGGAAATCTAATACATCAAATAACCAAATAAGCATAAACTTCAATTTGTCTTCTCATGCTAACACTCTAGTCTTCACGCATCATTATTTTCTGTTGAGTTGTAAAAATGGGGGGGGGGGGTCAACTAGAAGTTGGTGAGAATACATAAGCCATGTCAAGCAATTAAGTTTAAGAATAAAAGTTTAGCAATTCATATGTCTATCGTAAGTTTAAGTCTACATGAATAAACATGAAATGTTGAATGCACATAATCAAACCTCCGACTAGTTTAGGTCCATCCCGTCATCCACGGTTCACCTTAATATTATGTTGGAACGATAACAATCACCCGCGCTCCCCATAAAAGATGGTCAACGAATCTAGGTGGGATTGTCAATCCAATAGATCTATTATTGAGTATCGCCGGCTTGGCCATAGCTAATGATTATGTATGTTGAAGCGAGTCTAACTGTTGTTGTTGTCTAAATCATGTGGCATTTAAAGTTTACAACTAGACATGTATGTAGAATTGCTTAAGTATAATGTTGCAAGTATAAAGAATTGCATAAACATGGTTACGTAAACTCACCTTAGCAAAGTATTAAGTCTCGAGAAAAAGTATAAGTGTAGCCCCAAAGTTGCCAAGTATTACCCTATGTATAAGGTAACAAATAAGTCTAAGTCTATCTAGTCTACAAGTATTTTCTAGGGTTTCGAATTGGGGTTAAGTATTCGTTTGATTAATAAATACAATGTTTAATAAATAAGAGAAATTTGATAAATAAATAAACAAAAGTCTTTTTGTAAATTTTAGATTAAAGATGGTCACATCATAAAGTTTTATGTATGAAAATAATTTTTATAAAATTATTTTCTTAAAAATAAAATATTTAATCTATTTATTTTAAATTGTCAAAATATAACTTTAATATTTAAAAATATTAAAATTAAAGAATTATTAAATTAAAAATTGTATTTCTGTTCTAAATAAATAGAAATAATTTATATAAAATTTTGGTGCAAAAATATAGAAAAATGAATTTATTATGATTTATTTATGATTAAAACTAACAAAAATTGATTAAAAATATTAAATAAATGATATTTCAGAAATAAAAATCATTTCAGAAATGTTTAATGTTATATAAACTCAGAATTATTTTTGTGGAAATTTATATAATCGTTTTGATGTTTTTATAGAATTTTATAAATAAAATAAAATAAACTTGAAATATTTATTATATATATTAAATAAATAATTTTTGGAAAACTAAAAATTGTATGTTAAACTTTTCTACTAGAATAACATAAAATAATTTTTGTAGAATTTATAAAGGAGTTTTAGTATTTTAAAACTAATTTTAAAAATATAGGGGAATATATATAAAGCTTTAAATGGTAAAAAAATGTTTTGTTGATGCTAAGAATCGAACCCAGATCTGGGACCAGTTTGGGTTTTAATCACAAGCCCAGACACCAACTGGGCTGGACCCTGAGAACAAATAAACTAGTTTAGAATTTAATTATATAGTCATGTTGAAACTGATTTATAAATCTTTTAAAAGAAAAGAATAAAACTGTAAAGGGTGGGACCCAAACCCGTGTCCCTTGGTTGACAAGCAACAGACACAACCACTTGATCTAGATCAGTGGTTGTGTTTCGTTTGTTTCTGTATTAAATAAATAATCATGTCTGCACGTGTTCTTCCCCAATTCAAATCGTTCGAGCCCTAATTTTTGCAATAATCTGAATTACACAACAATAACCAAATTGATCATAGGGTTATTGTTGTGTAGTGGCCGATGATCAAAACCCATAAAAAAAAGGGACTTACAAAAATGAAATCGTGTATAATGCTCAGTCAAACAGTAAAGTCAAACACACGATCAAGAAGCCTTGAAGGATGATTTAAACCAGAAATTAGAGGTGAAGAGAGAGTAATCGGCGAGTTGAGAGTGAATTGGAGGGTTCAATTTATAGTGTGAGGGTTTGGGTGAACGATTTGGTAATGTTGACCGTGTTAAAACCTATGACGCGTTAATTGACACTAATTAGGTATGTTTTGATGAGGATTGATCGTGTAATAGATGCGAAAACAGTCAAGGCAATCACAATCATTCCATATTGAGGATCAAAACGCGTTTGTATGGGTTAATTAAGGTAAATCATCTTCACAGTTGACTTTCTAAGTCAACTGTTAATACTCCAATACATTATATAATTAATATGTGTTGAAAACTAAACAAGTGTCTTGTGTAGACCAGCTGGTTGTGTTGTGATGATGTGGTGAACCGGCCATGGACTCGGGTTCGAATCCCGGCCCATGCCTTTTATTTTTTATAATTATTTCACATATATATGTATAATATATATATATATAGCATAGTATTAGGGGTCCAAATGCGTCACGAAATATTTTTAAAAGACGATAAATGATGAAACTTGACGTTTTATTAATAATAATCGTAACGTACAAGTATTTTAATGCGAAATGTTACAACGAGACCCTTAAAATGGTGAGAGTTGGACTCAATTCGTATAAAAATTTCGGACAAAACGCATAAATTTACAATACTGAGTAAAAAGACGATGGGGGCGAGGCACCCCTCCGGCCCTCTAAAGCTTCGCGCCTTCGCCCTTGTTTGTGTTGCAACTCTTAAAAAATTAGTTAACTTAAGTAGGTACAAATAAACAAACTATCATCTACATCCACCATCACTTGGTTAAAAAAATAGTTAACTTAAGGTACAAATAAAAAAAAAAAAAAAAAAAAACTTTTAACCCTAGTCCATAGGAGTAAGGTTAACAACTAATTTTCATAGCCATCAATAAGTGGTTATTAATGGTTGTTATGTAACTAGTAACTTTACATGTTTAGTGATAAATGGTTGTGTTTAGGATTGATTATTCAAAATAGATTATACGTTTTGGAAAAGTAGGGGTGGAGTTGCTTATAGATTATTGCGTTATGGTAGCCTAAAAAACTGATTATCTGCGTTTTCAAAACACAATCCAAACACTAAAAACTGATTATTAGCGTTTTCAAAACACAATAATCTAAAAATCAGAATCAAAACGCAATCCCAAACACCCTCTGAGACTACCATCTCTAACGGATGGTATAGAAAGACAAAGTAGAGCAAGTTGGAGATTTGAGAAAAAAAAATCTAGTGAATAAAAAAGCCTTGGATTTGCAACCAAAAAACTAGAGTTAATTGGGTTAAATACCCTGATAAGATCGATCTCGTCCTATTTACCTATGCTATCATTCATTAAAAGTAACAAAGCAAAGAGTATGCTCAATGCTATTAATGTGGAAGGTGTTTGGTTGTCGAACCCGACTAGAATTAAGGAGGTGATTAATAGGGTGTTCAAGAAGAAGTTCAAAGAACCTTGAAGAAATCGTCCCAAGTTTGTTGTCTCGGGGTTGAACACTCTTTTGAGGGAGTAAGCTGATAGTTTAGTTTGCAACTTATCGGCGGAGGAATTAAATCGGTTGTTTGGAGTTGTGACGGGGATAAGGCCCAAATATGGGCTCACTCTTAGGTTTATTAAATACTACTAGGAATATTTTTAGGCTATTGGATCTATTTGTATGCTTTTACTTGAATGGCATGCTCAATAAAGGGTGCGATTCTTCTTTTATTTCGCTTATTTCTAAAGTCTTGGACCGTCATAATTTATCAGACTTTAGGCCTATTGCTCATCAGCACGTTGTACAAAGTTTTAGCCCACCATCTTAAACCGGTTCTAACTCACTTAGTCTCTCCTAACCAATCAATCGTTTTTTGTAGGAGGACGAAATATATTGGATGGACCTTTAACCATGAGTAAAATCATGTCATGGGCTAAAGAATCTAAAAGAAAAATCATGATCTCCAAGGTTGACTTCGAGAAAGCTTACACACATTGAATTGTACTTTCATTTTATCGGTGTTGGAGCAGATGGATTTTCAGTAGAAGTGGAGGGAATGGATTTCGGGTTGCCTCAAACACAAGAGAGGTTTGAGGCAGGGGCACCCATCTCCTCGTTTCTTTTCATTTTGGCTCTTGAAACTCTATAGGGGTTTTTGCAAAAAGTGGTAAACTTGGATTTGCTCCATGAGATCTCCCTCCCCAAAAATGGTACAATGGTGTCCATCTTGTGTTTCGCGGATGACGGGATTTTTTTTGGCTATAAGTTGGAAAGGAATAAAATTAATCTCAACACATTGGTTCATTGTTTTTATATGGTTCACTAGCTGATTACCCCGGGAGGGTCCCGGGGTTGAAAAATCTAATTTTACGTGATAACCTATTGCAAATAGCTCAAGTTAACTAACCATAAAATCTCTGAATCATTGCATGTTCATAGTATTCTAATAAGTAATAACTCATATTCCCTAATCTAAAACCTAATCAGTAATCATCTAAAGAATCACTTATGTAAGCTGCAACTATTCAAAAACTCATCACATCTATCTAATTTCTCACATTATAATGGCTCTTATAATTCCTAACCTAATCAACTAAACAAACACTTAAGTTGGAAGTTGTAACCATTGCATCTCATTATGCCACGTGGCATAATCAAGAGATGGTTGAGGCCACAATTGAACGTCACGTCAGCAACTATCAATTCTTCCTGGGAGCGTCCCGGGATTGAAAAATATAACCATTCTAATAATACTAATACTAATAGTAATAATTATTACTCTTGTAATTAAATAAATAAAAAAATAACTTTGCTATAAGCTGACACCATGTGTTGCAATTTGCGCGATTCTTTCTCCTAGCTTCTCTTGATGAAGTATACCTAGTAAATTCCAATGATAACATGGCGATTTGGCCGATTTTCAATATCGTAAATAAGAACCTGGTTTAAAAAAAACATGATTAATGAATAACATGAACACTTTGTGTGTTTTTTTCTGTATGAACGAAACCCCACAAAAAATAGTTGATTTTTTCTCTGTTTTTTATATAACACTATGGTACTCGCTGGAAAGATAATAAAACGCTCGTTAATTTGGTGTAATTTTTTTCTTTAAAAAATCTCGTATATAAAAGATATAAACGTTTAAAAATTATGGGAGGAAATATGAGAGATAAATTTTAAATTTATTTTTAAATTCTTTTTTCCTAAATTAACTCAATTTAACTAAAAAATAAAATAATTCAAAAACACTAAAATCATTCAATTATGATGACACGTGGCACTCTCAAGAGAAGGTTGAGCCCTCCATTGCACGCCACGTCAGCATATACGTTTTCTTTTATATATATAGATAGATAGATGGTTTGAGAGTTGGTTTAAAAAAAAAAGGAAAAAAAAACATGAAGCAAGTAAAACATTGGTTACCGGCGTGAAGCAATTTCAACAAAACATTTTTTTTTAAAAAGCTACAAGTTATCTTTTGCAGGTTGGATTACTCTTGTGGAAGCCATGTTTGGGAGGTTGCCTTCGTATTATTTATCTTTGTTTATAGCTCAACGGAAGATCATCAATACGCTTGAAGGAATCATGAGTTAATTGGAGTTATGTTACAAAGCCAAAAGATTTGGGGGGCTTTGGAGTGGGAAGAATTAGCAGCTTTAATATAGACATGCTCACTAAATGGTGATGGATGTTTAAGGAGATCCTATGCATTTGCGGGCTCGGGTTGTTGCTTCCATTAATTTTTCCCCACGAGGCATGTCACGTGGCTACCGGGCACACTGTAAAAGCCTGTTTCATTGAATGTTGCCACCCAAATGCCCGGGAATAAGATTCTGGGCTGGTAAATAAAAAAAATACATAAAAACTCATGCCATGCGAACGAGCGAGTCTGAGTCATGCTAACTGTCTTTGAACGAAAGCGGCTATGTGCGCTCCCAGGCACACCGTGAGCATGTTTCAACGGTTAGGATCATCCGAATAACATTATAAGCTCCTAATAGTGATTAGATTCCGTGTAAAAAGTCTTACCAGGGATCTGAAAAGACATCAGATCAATGAGGGTTGCTCTCAATGAGCTGGCTTAGGCCGTCATCACACATTCATGACTATGCTTGGCAATGGAACAGAGGCTGGGCTTTGGAAGGATGTGTGGACTGACTACGAACCGTTAAAAGATGCTTTCCCTGATCTTTTTTGCTTTGGCCGTGCATAAAAAAATTAAAGAGTTCGATTGTTCTTTTTCCATTCAGGTGGCTCGTTTCTCTGGTAGATTCGAGTCCTGATGAACGTGCATATCAATATAAGTCCCACTGATAATAGAGATAGATGGAGTCTGGAATAGCGCTCAGGGAGATGCCTTTTCGGTGAAAGATGTCAGCAGAGAGGCTGTGGAGATGTCAGCCAATCAAAACGGGGTTTGGGTGTTCCCTTGGTTCCATGTTTATGCCATCACAGTATCTTCCCTACCTACATTTTCTGAAACTGTAATAAATAGCTGTAAAAATTGATTGGGAGATAACAATATGCTTCACCTGATTTGCAGCCAAATTGTCTGCAAGAAAGTCAACTTAAAGAATGGAAAATATTTTTGGGTTCATATAACTATTGCAGAAACCAAAAAATAAAAAAAAGTTAACAGGGTTGAACCACTATTAAGGGTAACCGTATCCAATATGTATATAATTTCAAATGACAAACTAAACCAGGAGACTAGAGAATCACAGTTGCAGTTGCAGTTGCAATTTCAGCTACATTGGTTTCTTCAGCCCTACATGATGTGACAATGACAACTTCAGCAAATAGATAGTTACAGATTGAAAAGTTTCTTAAGAAATGTAATTTTTTTTATAATAAAACATATTTATAATCATTTCATTTAAAGTCGCGAAAAATTACATCAAGATAGCGGGCAGGCGGGCAACAAGCTGCCCCCCCCCCCCCCCCAGTCGAGACACTGCTATGAATAACCCATGTAGTAGTTTTTTTTTTTGACCTCCTGATATAAAAATTAATGTCGCAATGTTTATGGTTCCTTTGAATCATTTACTTTAACTATACCCATAATAGCATATGCAAATATTATCAAGAGAGTACTAAACGCAAATCTCATAAAAATACTTGGAAACGGTCAAGCAATGAAATTACTTACGATTTTGGTAAGTTGGAAGGTTGTTCACTTTGCCTGAAGGAGCTAGGACGATTTCCAGTAAGCTGGATCATATTCTCAGGTGATCCTGCACTTGACTGCACAGGAGATAAAAGGAAACTGTTAAAAGCCAAAAAAATGATAATAAGAAAAAATACTGTATGATGAGAAGTGGAAGGCATAATACCATATTTTCATAGGAGTTTTGTAGCTCATTAACTTGCAGATTCGGAGACTCTGCTTGTTGTTTCTTCTTTTCACGTACAAGAATGATTACACATTTACACGTGAAGAACATCAAAATCACAATCAATAAAGAGAGTAAAATGGATTCAATCACAAATATTGATCCAAGAGCTGCACAACATGTTATCAAAAGTCAAACACTGATATTTGACAAATTAAATTGTAATGATAAAAGTTGGAGCTAAATAAAATCAACTTACAATACGCTACCACTGAATTCAAGGGTATTGTTGTCATTAAATGTACAGTAGCCTCAGATACAAGAGGCACTGACATCATCCCGAAACAATTTGGATAACAGCCGTGCCACCCCATATCATTAACCCTCAATCTAAGGACTCCATCATGTTTGTCACCCTATATGTGTGCAATAAAAAATTCATCTTCATAGTTCATACGCTAATCATGTAACTTGTAAGTGCTAAAAACAAGAAATATGATACTCAGGTACTCACATAATAAATCAGTTGGTGGAGAAGAGTGTTGCAGTCATCAATTGTTCCCAGAAATCTAATGCCTTGTACTTTGTACACAGTAAAATGTTTCGAGATTTCAACAAACGTTAGAAGGGGTTGCCACTGTTTGCTTCTGTTCAACTTCAATTCAGTTGTGCTTATAAGCTGAGCTGGCAGCTTGGCTGAGAATGTTCCAGTACTTACTTCCACTGAAAACATGATCCGGAAGCGAGTCTTGTTCCCTGCAATTCAACTGGCATGTATCAGGCATTCCTATAATAGACTGGAAAATTACTTTATGTCATGAAGTGACAAATAATGAAGGATTCAAGCAGTATTTGAATGTACCTGTAAAAACAGGTTGATCAGAATCTCCAATGGAGAAATTAAACTTGTTTCGTTGTCTATCAAATATCAAGAATCCTTTATTTTCTTTCTCATTCGCTAGGATGATAAAATTAGGCACATTAATGACGGGAGGATCATTAACAGGTTCCACAAATATTTTAACATCCACATCTCCTTCTCCATTTATGTTAAATGAGGAGAGCACAATAGTATCATCGCCAGTGAAGTTCGCCTTTCTTCACATGCATGCAAATAATCAATCATACATAAAAAATGGTAATCACTCAATAGTTAATCAACCAAATGTATTACCCTATGTATTGGAGTGACTTTACGGCAAAGTTGATGGCTCCCAAACGACCAGTTATATTCAGACGTTCGTCCCCTCCTTCCATTTTACTGACTGTAATTCCAGTCAACATTGGATCCCAAAGTTGCATTAAAAGAGGCGAAAGAAAAACAGTCCCTTGTTGTGCAATTACAATAACAGAAATGTTTTCTAGTGGGTCTGAATATATCATCTCAAAACCAAGATAACCACTGTGAAAAGAGATCATTAGGACCTTATAATATAACATTTTAGAAGTTTCTAGAGCATTTGATAGCTTACCCGAATTGAGGACTGACTGTATCTTCAACTGCGTGCAACTGTGTTGGATAAGAAACAAACTGTGGAGGAAAAGTTCGGACATAAATGCTTACACAACCAGTACCAGTATTGCCGTGTGCATTTGCCATTTTGTAAACAAATTTATCATGTCCGTAAAATCCTTTATATGGTGTATATCTTAATAGATCTCCATATTGCAAAACTGAACCATGACTGGGCTGCCAAAACAACATGATAAGATTACATTTTTCGTCCTTTAGGCATACAGAAAATCATCATTTACTTTTAAGGTTTGTCACAGATTTTGTCAGAGTTGACTCCGGTCCTATACAAGGCTGGAGATTTTCATCTTTTAACCATGCTTACTCGAACACTAAAAAATGAGGAAAAAAAAAATATTAAAAGCTAACCCCCAACTTGTTCTTTACTACTCTCCTTGACGTTTTCGAAATCTACAAAAACCATTCCCCCAAATCAAAAAGGTTCTAGTATTCTTCGATTGCTACATTGTTTGTGCCATTTTCCAAGATGCTTATAAACAATTTGAATTTGACTTGCAGCGCGTTGACAACACAAAGAGAGGGATTTCACGTTGGGTTAGATGATGATTTGGATCGGTCAACCATTTGATAAATGTTTTACTTGCAATTTAATTTAAATTTTGTGTTAATCACAGAAATTGTCCCTAAAAGGTTCAAAAGAATACAATTGTGATAAACTCTAATAACAACTTCAGATTTTCATAGATCACACCTTTTGAAATTCAGAAATTGTTCTTTTTCCATCAAAGACAATGTCATTGCTTAGAACATTAAACACTGTGGACTGATCCTCCCAAACGTTGACTTCATCATCGCGGACTGAAGGGAACTCCTTAGCTGAAAATAACAATTATAATAATTGTACCATTTGGAAATTTATTTTATATATAAAATCAAATTTAAACTTACCATCTAATGCCTGGATTCCAAAGGGCCAAGGCAAGAAATGTTGTTGCATATACGAAACACGTAACTCAAAATTTCCAGGACTATACGCTAGGTAGGACCCCATGTAAGTCCCATCATAGTTGTCATTAAAGCGGCAAGGAAAGAAAGTTGCATCAGCCGTTGAAGCCATCTCCAGCTTCAATCTAGATTTTTCATACACTACTGGGTTATAAAAAGAATCCATCAGTCGCACCACGATATAATTTAGAATCCCTGATGACACCTTTTTATCATATTTTACAACTCCTGATAGAGACATATTCACATCGGCTGCACCAAAAAAAAAAAAAAAACACATTACATAATCCAAATTTAAATTTAAATAATAAATGATCACTCATACATATATATGCTAAGATATATTAGAATACCTGGATGTACTTTCTTTATAAATGGATGGCCACCATTTAGTGGAATATTACCACAAAATATACGAATTTCATATACCCCAGCTTTTTCAGGCACGTAATGGACATCAAAGTCACTGCTTGATGCTTTTGAGTTCTCAACAAACTAAATATAATAAACAAAAAACTTCTGTTACATTTGAGGTCCAAAACATAAAGCACTGAAAGTAGATGTATGTAATGTAACCTTTTTAAGTGAAAACGGGTCAAACCATGTTGTTGCTGATACAACAGATATGACAATGGGTCAAGAAATGTAGAAAACTAGCTAAAAATTGCAACGGGTCAAAAGTCACCGAAACTGTGTTCGAGTGCTTACAAAGTCCTAATCATTTTTTTTTTTTTGAAAAACAAAAAATCTTTCATTTTTACTATAATAGTTTTTGTAACCATATTTGATACACTAGGTGTAAAGAAATACAGAAAGATGGACAAAAAGCGCTGGGCAGTTTGGTCTGACCCGCTTGAGTTCCACATAAAATTTTTCATTTCCACAAAAACCATACTGATCGGTTACCCAACCCGACTGACCCATGCGTTTTCCCACCTCTATTACGAAGCAACAAAAAAGGTACATATTACATTGTCATGTGAGAAATCTGATGGATCATAAGTCATTCCCGTTGGACCAAATGCACTATAACTAGACATTCCAGTTGGCTGAGTACCTGTTCAATTTCTAAAATTTCATAAAGAATACGAAACTTGAAAGAAAAAATGACACGCTTTTTATACCATTATGATCACCCCTTGGAAATATTTGCGGATTTACACGAAGAGAGAGTGAAGGCAGTGTAATTTGTACTTGAAGCCTTTCTAACTCAATTATTGAAGGATACTGATAAGCATCTTTTAACGATATTGTAAATCTGGAATCTAACCCAGCAAAAGAATCATGTATACCAGGTCCATACACCCTACTATGCGGATCATCACAGTACCCTATTCAATATTGAGCAATGTCAAAAATAAAACCATCAAACAAAAATTGAGCATAATGGTGACCAATTTATAAAAACTTACCTGTGTAGATAGTAAAATCATATGGCATATCCATAATCATCATCTTATTTACTGAGATAATGAGAATGAAGTTCCCAGGTTTAACTACTGTGAAAGAAAATGATTGAACGCCCGGCGATATTTCCTTGTATTGCAAGTCAGTGAGGGGTATAGCCAACGTTGACCCCTTCTGCCTAACTTCGAAATCAAATTCATGCCGCCCTGGAACGAGGTTCCCGAATTTATCTCTCTGGCTTATAAAAGTTTCCATCCTTGAAAACAGCTGAAAAGATTTTGTTTCAGTGCTCCAATGTGCCAAACAGTTGGCAACATCAAGTGCCTCTATCCATCAAATATTTGTAATCAGTAACAAACAAAATACAATCAATTGATAATAAATAACATATGTTACATAAAGTCATAAAACTACCAGGATGGACTGTTAAAGGCAATGGAGAACCAATCAAGGAATTGTTTTTATGTTTTATGTGAACCGCGAGATGTCCTGATGTAACCGTCACAAACTCAATGCAGACATAACCAAACTCATTCCATCCTTTGTTACTAACATCCAGCAAAGTTACATTCGATCCGTTCAAAGTTGTTGCATAGACATCAAAATTGTAAATATTTTGTCCTTCACTTGCACTTGTAACATTATTCCCAAACGCATCTTTAGGTTGTATTAAAACCGTAGCTTTTGCCCCAGCTACAAAATCATGAACCTGACCCATCCACGACACAACGCCACCAGGCTCATAAATCGGACCTTCATTTAAAAAAAAACATTATTCGACATTATTATCCAATCAAATACGAAACATAAACAAAACAAAGAGGTTCAATTGTAACAAAAACCTGGTGTGGCGGTGTAACTTATACTATACGAGTGTACATTGAACCGCTCATCGACAATAGACACATGGAACACGCCTACCATAATAGGCATAAAGAAAATCCTCCAATTATTCCTGTCAAACCAAAGGCCAGTAACAAGACTACTGTTACCAATGACCTTGTTGAACGAGATAATCGGATTGAAAGCTTGTTCATCTTGTTTGGACCGAAAACTTTCGAGTACAGAAACCACAATAGCTGCAGTTTCACCTGCCCTATATTGCATTTTCCAATTATCTAGATGACAGGAAATCATCGGGTGTGGTACTTGAATACCATCTGTAACAACATTGACAGTTAATAATAATAATAATAATAATAAGACAGTTAATGCGTTAATGTTGATGAATGTGAACAAATCTATTGATTATTATATACATTTGTACCTGATGTTGATAGATAAGGAAGGATGAAGAAGAATAGGAGGAGAGCGTTGCGGAAGAGCGAGTGAGGAGACATTGTTTGTTGATGAAGATTATGACAGATTTGAGACGAAGAAGTTGCACAATGAAGAGAGAGCGGTTACAGTTTGAATTTATGTTGTGTTGAGATGGAGGGAAAATCGGTTATGGCTGAATAAATAAAGTGTAGGGATTGGGGTTTATTTTATTACTTTTTAGTTTATTTAGTTTATTAGACAGTTGTAAGAGTAAAATCAAATACAAAGTGTTTTTCGGTAAGAACTGTGAGAATCAAACGGGGTAAAAAAAATTTATTTTTTTTTATAATTTTTTTTCCATGTGCTTAAACATTCTTTCTAGATGAATAATACAAAAAAAAAAATTAAAAATTTTTTTTTTAGTGTAATTACGTCATTAAAGTAAATACATTAGTTTACACTAGAGTAATTATGTAATTACTTTACACGTAATTACTCTACACCATTTTTTTTTAGTTTTCAATACTATAATACATGTTTAACAATATGGGAAAAAAAAATAAAAAAAAATACCCTCCTTTGATTCTCATAGTTCTTACCGAAAAAACACTTTGTACCAGATCTTTCCCCTATTTGTAATGAGTAAAAAGATTTTTAGTTTTTTTTAACGGCTTTATTACACTAATTAAGAAACCATATGTATATTTGTAGGACAATTTTTTTTTAAGATTTACGGTCACGACTTGTAGTTCTAATTTATAAGCGTGCTTAGAAGCGATAGGGGTGATAGAATTATTTAACAAACCACATTATTTTTGTTGTTTGTGTTTTTGACAAAGCTAGCATATTTATTGCTTTAGTTAAAAAATAAAATAATACTTATACTGATATAGGACATAAACTTTGTTATGTTTCACCATATACAGCATTCGTCATCATTATACTGATATAGGACGTAAACCATATGTAGCTAGGGAAGGATAGAAGAAGCCAAAGGGCGCCTTGATTCCGTTGTTTTTTTTTTGCTAAGTAGTATAAATTTACTAGTATTTTGCCTGAAAATTTAATACGTATAGTCTAGCCCTCCAATTTAACGCTCCCATGACTTTCGGGACTCCCCCCCCCCCCCTCTACCCCCGAAAACATTGTTCAAGCTTCGTCACTGATATCATAAACTTTCTTATGTTTCACTAGTAAACCATATGCAACATAAACTCTTATGCTTCGCTATAGACTACATTATTATTATCATCAAATCAAATCATTAGTAAATTCCACCAATATCAAAACTAAGATAGGGTCTAAGGTGAGACCCCTTACTCGATAGTAGTCTTGCATCAAGCATTGGACATAAGACGCATAACGCTCAACACTCGTGACAAAGGCTGATTGGTGCATGTACTCCTTGTCTTTCGGCTATCGACGAACCACATGATGCATGATTAACCGTCAACAGCTTTTAACGTTATTTCCACGAAACTAATAGAAAAACGTTAAAATCAGTGCGATTTCACTTCCACCCAAAAGTTATCTCGCACACACACACACACATATATTATACTAGGTTAGAGCCCCGCGTGTACACGCGGTACATGTCCATGTTAAATGAAAAAAATTCTATAAAGATTGTAGTATGCAATTTTATTTATTGAAAGTTACGTAATACAAGTCGTATGAATTTTGGTTGATTGTAAATTATCATAAAAAAGTTTAATGTTACCCAATAACAACTATATGAATCAACAAATGTTTGATTTGACGTGATTTAAAAACAAATAATGAAATGAATAAACATATATTTATTGTAACTGCATGCAAATGAAGATTAAATTCAAAGTAAATAAATGTAGTTTAACAAATCATACAACGAAACAATTATAAAAAAAATAAACGATTTATGCAAAATATGATCGCATACTTATTAACAAACTTCAAAATATTATTTTAGAGACAACATTTGCTATTTGTTATTAAAGTTGTCATCTTTATCCAATACTAGTATCTTCAGGCCATCTCTACTCTTGTCACTTGGCAGCGACATACAACTGCCCATGTGTAAAAATAAGATCTTTCAAATACAGACCTACTCTAAATAGGGTTTGTCCTTGACTCTTATTTATTGTCATTGCGAAACATAAAGTAAGAGGGAATTGTCTTCTGTTAAATCTGAAAGGAATATTCTTATCAGATGGGTACAGCCTAATTCTTTGGATAAAAGTTCGCATTCCAATGTTACTCCCTGAAATTATTTTAGCTTCTATAACACGGTTTGATATGGCAAGACGATTTGGAACATGTGGCTTTGAAAAGAATTTACGTCCACTTATAGGATCCCTGAACCATTAGAATAACAAAACAGTAAAATTTGTCAAAAAAAAAAAAAAAAACTCTGGTGAGGAAAAGAAAGGCATTTGCCATTGTAACTGTATTATCATCAGGAATTTAACGCAAATATATCCAGAAGACCCTAAACTGTTTTGACGGTTTGACTCATAACCAATGAACTAAAAATCAAGCTAAAACCATAGTGAAAAATCAATACTAAACCCACATGAGAAACTCGTTAGGAGTAAAGATAGCAACGTGGATGGGTTGAATAATATGTCAAAGTAGAAGGTTTTTTATAGGGCAACCTTTTATCCATTTGACCTGTTTCAATGCTTCCACAATCGGAATATTGTGTCTTGAATAATTCTAATCGAATAAGTTAGACCTATTTATATGATTGAATTATAAAAATGGAAGGATTGGTAATTTACGTGAGTTGGTCAACGACGCTTAAAATTAGCACAATTATTACAATCATGATGATGGTTAGCGTTTCATGACAATTTATTAAAGGACAATTCTTTGTAAACATAATATGATAACGTTAATCTGTCAAAGATATTTAAATTAAAGGCGTAATATTCTTATTCTTAGTATCACTGAAACGATATTTAGTTAATGTAGTCAATGATGGAGGATTTCATGACAAATGAGGTTTTTATAATGTTATGAATCGCCTTTAGTTAATGTTGTTACTGATAACGTAAAATGATATTTCATTATTAATTTCGTTACTAATTACTAATAAAAGTATTGTAAGACATGAAAAATAAATAAAGTCAAAGAATTGACCTCCGTCAAAATAACAAAAACGTAAAAAGTTTTTACGTTTATTGGTCAACAATATTAAAATGAAAGTCATTATAATAGCAATATCATTGAAAATTATTTTGAATAAATTATAAATTTTAGGAAATTGTTAAATAGATTTAAATTATTATTATTAAAAGAATAGATTTAAATTATATTTATTTACCAAAATTATTACATGAATCTTTCTGTTATCATTAATTGAGTTTTTTTTAATAATTTTTGAAATAATTTGAATGTTATTAATGATCAAGGGTTCAATGACAAATGATGATTTTTTATATTGATATTACGTTTATTCTTTATGTTAATAATTGTAATAATTATTACTATTAATAGTAATAAATGGATGACAAAAGTTAACTTAACAATTTAAATTATTTATTAATTTATTAAGTTAATTGAAAATTATTTTGAGTATAATATATATTTTAGTAAACTGTTAATTAAGGAAAAAATTTATTTTATTAATATACAATTGAATGATTGATTTATTTTATTAATAGTAATAAAAACGTAATTCAAATCTAATTAACAGTAATAAAGGCGTAATTTATTACTATTAATAAAGACGTAATATTATTAATATGGTTAAAAAAAATTTATTAATATACAATTGAATGATTGATTTATTTTATTAATAGTAATAAAGACGTTATTTAAATCTATTTAACAGTAAAAAAGACATAATTTAAATCTAATTAATAGTAATAAAGACGTAATTTATTAATAGTAATAAAGACGTAATATTATTAATATGATTGAAATTTATTTTATTAATATACGAATCAATGATTGATTTATTTTATTAATAGTAATAAAAACGTAATTTAAATATAATTAACAATAATAAATACGCAATTTATTTTTTTCGTTAGTGACAAAATTTATTTTATTAATATACAATTGAATGGTTGATTGAATTTATTAATAGTAGTAAAGATGTATTCTAAATCTATTTAACAGTAATAGTGACATATATTAATAATAGTAATAAAGACGTAATATTATTAATATGATTGAAAATTATTTTGAACATAGTATATATTTTAGGAAACTGTTAATTACTGACAAAAATTATTTTATTAATATACAGTTGAATGATTGAGAAATTTATCATTTATTTACAAATGAATTTCAAGTAAATGCTAATTAATAAATTATAATTTTCGTAATAATTATATGATATATATTCATCTCTGCCAATAAAGTCCAATCAGAATTTAAAAATTTTTATTAACGTCAATAAATAACATTAAAACTCTTAATAAATAACTTTAAAACTGCTACAATCTCAATAAAACTTATTAATTGCAATAAAGTCCAATCATAATTTAAAAATTCTTATTAATGTCAACAAATAACATTAAAACTCTTAATAAATAATATTAAAACTGCTACAATCTTAATAGTGAATCATTCAAATCAACATCTTTAGTAATCATTATTAATTGTGATTGAAGTAATATAATTCTTTAACAAAAAGTAATATTTTTAAAATTTATATAATCATTTAATTTCGTTGTTAAAATAGGTTCAAAATTGTCGTTTCATTAAGTATCAATTGTCGTATCATGACAATTGATTAAGAAAGTCGCAATATCAAAATTAAAGTCGGTCAACAATATTAAAACTAAATTCGTAATATTAGTAATATCAATAAATAAGATTAAAAGTCTTAATAAATAACATCAAAATCATAATCAATCATTAAAATTAATGACATTAAAATAATCTGCTTCTCAAACTGCCTTAACCATTATCTACAAATTATTATTGTCATATTAAAATTAGGAAACTAAAATTAGCATACGAATTTGAGACCATGATGACTTGAATAGTGTAATTGACAATTGATTAAATAAAATTTGTTATACCAAAATGAAAGTCGTTCAACAACATTAAAAGTAAATTCGTAATATAAGTATTAGTAATATCGATAAATAAGATTAAAAATATTAATAAATACCAACAAAATCATAACTAATCATTTAAATCAATGACATTAAAAACATCCGCGTTTCAAATTGCCTTACCAATTATCTACAAATTATTATTGACATTCTAAAATTATCACACTTATTGAAATGATTTTGATGATTAACGTTTAATGAAAATTGATTAAAGGAAACTCATAGTATAAAAATTAAATTCGGTCAACAATATTAAACCGAAATTCGTAATTAGTAGTATCAATAAATAACATTAAAAATCCTTAATAAATAATATCAAAATCATAATCAATTATTCAAATCAATGACATTAAAATCATCCGACTCTCAAATTGACTTAACCATTATCTACAAATTATTGTTGTTATTTTAAAATTATTACATGAAAGAACCTTTTAATATATTGAATAAGGAAATCATACATTAGTTATGATTTTGTTTTTTTTTTAAAAGATGAGTATGTTAAATATATGTATTATTACTCAAGGGTGATTTATATAAATTAACATACGTGTATGTAACATCTATGAAATTTCACTACACTGATAATATAAAGCGGATGGCTTTTTTTTATATATAGGAATATTGATGTCGTATACTTAATGATATATGAGTATTTAAAATATATTTGCATATGGGATATAGTTTAATATTTGAAATTTGAATTCTTAGAACTTGAGTCGGTGACTTTTCTAACTCAGCATAAATTATGGTAAGCTTAAATTTCGGGTTAAATTGATTCATAATCAATCATTCATACAAAAAAATAAATGAGAGCTATTATGGTAAACCGAATTTCGTATTAATTGTAATATAAATTATTAAAAAATCATAATAAATAACATTAAATTCGGTCAATTATTATTAAAGTAAATAAATAACAATCATTCAGATTGAATGACATTAAATTTGGTCAATTATTATTAATGACAATAAATAATATTAGTTATGATTTATTGTAAATCATAAAAAATCACATATATATTAGATGTTAATATACAGAGGTTTTTAGTTTAAATTAAAAAAATCAACCAATACATTAGTTATGATTTTGTTTTTTTAAATGTGAGTATGTTAAATATATATGTATTATTACTCAAGGGTGATTTATATAAATTAACATACGTGTATGTAACATCTATGAAAATTAAATACACTGATAATATGAAGCGGATGGCTTTGTGTATAGATATGAATATTGATGTCGTATACTTAATGACATATGAGTATTTAAAATATATTTGCATATGGGATATAGTTTAATATTTGAAATTTGAATTCCTAGAAGTTGAGTGGGTGACTTTTCTAACTTAGCATAAATTATGGTAAGCCTAAATTTTGGGTTAAATTGATTCATAATCAATCACTCATTCAGAAAAAATAAATGAGAGCTATTATAGGAAACTGAATTTCGTATTAATAGTAATATAAATTAATGAGATTAAAAAATCGTATTAAATAACATTAAATTCGGTCAAGTATTATTAAAGTAAATAAATAACAATCATTCAGATTGATTGACATTAAATTTGGGTCAATTATTATTAATGACAATAAATAATATTAGTTATAATTTATTGACCTATACATTAGTTATGATTTATTGTAAATTATAAAAATTATAAGTCTTTTATGCACATTATAAATGTGTAGTAAATCGAAAATTTTTAATTAAGTTTTTTGAATGCTTTAAAAATATGGTCTCAGAGTAAAAGGTGCAAACGAAAATGATTGACATTAAAGGCTAAGTACCCTCACCTCTTTCCGAAGCGCGCGTTCGAGTCCAGGCATGTTACTACTGAAGCAGAGTGAATCTCGGGGCGAGATTCCCTTTCAACGTGGGGATGATGTGACAACCGGTAACTTTTCTTTTCGTTTTCTTCCTTTTCGTCTTTTTCATTTTTGGGCTTCGTGCAATTTTCGGGACGAAAATTCTTTCAACGTGGGGATGATGTGACACCCGGCATGTTCGGCTTAAACATAATAGTAACATCTAAGTCTGCCTTAGCGAGAAACGTTTATAAACAAACTTAACTGGGTTAGTTGAGTCGGGTCAGATTAGGATTGTCCAGGGTTCAATGATCTGGAGGATCATTGGGAGTCATTTTGGGGAATACACTAGTACCGGGTTCCGTTGTTGGTGACATTACATAAACTAATTAAGTATATGTGTAGATTATGGGTCGTGTGGTGGATTGTATACTTATACTTGCTTAAACAATGTACAAATGATTATACGTGCTTAAATATGCTAAGTATAGACTATTGGATGCATGCTTATGTGTTAAAATGTGTTAGAATGCGTTAAACACGACAAACTGGAAATCTGGAAAAAGTTAACATGTGTTAAAAAGTGCTGTTAACATGTGTTAAAAAGTGCTGATGACCTGAAAGTGGAAAGTGGGCGAATGTGGAAATGGAACTTGAGAAAGTGGGCGAATGTAGAAACAAAGTGGGCGAATGTGGAAAGATTCCACATTCGACCATTAAAAAGGGGCGAATGTGGAAAAGTTCCACATTCGACCATATAAAAGGGGCGAACCTGGACCTGGTATAAATACCATCCTTAGCCATTTTTCACCATTTCACAAACCCTAAACGCCTCCAAACACTCTCTATCAGCTATTATCATTGGGGAAGGAGTTTTTGAGCTTGTTTTTCATAACCTAACTCTCTAAATCATTACAAGTGAAAATCTAAGGTGTGTTCTTCATTTCAAATCCTTTTTAAACAATTTTAACTTGTTTTCATCTAAACCCCAAGGGTCCAGATCTGATATCAACATGTTTTATGGGTAAAAACCTTCCTAATATCTTTCTAAATAAAACCTATTCATAAACAATGAGTTTTCATACAATTTAACATGTGTTTATGTGGTATTAAGCATTGTTTGATGATTACTTGCTATGTAGATGACATGACAACAACCTAGGACTGTTATTAATGGAGAGCTATGATTGAGACATGTTACAATTGATTGTTGATGATGTTTTGTCGATTAAAGGAATTTTTAGTTAGATTTAGGACTTGTTTTTGGATGGTAATGATAGAGTTATGATAGGGGTTTTTGTTCATGATGATTTAAGTATGATGAGCTGATGATTGATTAAATTCAGAAAGTTTCCTAATTGGGTAATAATTTCATGCATGATGATGATGTGACATCTCCATAATTTACTATTTTAGGAAACTTGTAAAAACGGATAGATTTTGGGGTAAAATAGGTAGGGTTTCGTAGGAATATGTTAATGATGCTTGACTGCTGTAACTCATGATATTTCGTGATGTTTTCGACGCGTTTTTGGGAAAATCTAACAGCAGGGGCGAACCTGGAATACCTTCGACCAGTCTAACGGTCGAAGGTGGATCTCCAAGGGTCGAACCTGGAACTGAGGGGGCGAAGGTGGAAGAAAAGGGGCGAAGGTGGAAGAAAAGGGGCGAAGGTGGGAGTTTAAAGCCACCTTCGACCACTCAAAGCCACGTTCGGCCCTACGATAACAAAAATGAGATTTTTGATACGAACTAAGTATTTTATGCTTGAACCTTGCGTGTAATCTATGTGTACTTGATTAGTTAGGGTAATGGGTCACCAACGAGATGTCGGGTCGGTCTAGTGTGTCGGTTAAACATTTAAACACGTTTTAAAAACATACTTGGTTATGATCTGGACAATCGGGGACTAGATAATCTCATGGTTATTAGTCGGAACACTTATGTGAACATTTTGATAGATCTCCGGTAGAGGGATTATCAAGGGCTAAACATCTTTACTTATAATTGAAGAACGCAATCTAAGGTGAGTTCACGGCCCCACTTTTACTGTTTAACTTTTGGGGGAGAAAACATGCGCTAAACAGTTTTGGTAACATATGTCATACTATGGTTTTAACTTTATATTGCTATACGATCTTTTGGAAAGTCCCGGGGGAAACCATGAATGTGCGGGTTTGCACAACGGGGGAAATGTGGATAGATCTATTGGGCGTGACCTGCCCCACTCGTCGGCTTGGAGGGCCGGGCGGGTGCATATTGTCTCGAACAGGAACATTATCGTGCTGAACATTACGGGCTGCTAAACATGCTAAACATTGCTAAACGTGTCCAGTAATGGTTTCCAATCGTAGTAGTAATAAAACATACGCCTAGCTAGCGTACTTGGTAGCATTGATATAGTATGGACATGGTAACACTTGGATAACATTTTGAACAAACCTGTGAACTCACCAGCATTATATGTTGACGACTTTTTGGCATGTTTTTCTCAGGTCGCTAAGGTAGCAATAACTGGATCTAGGCGCACGAGTCGGCACGGGCGTCTAGGGTTTAGAGCATGGTCTTCATTAAACATTTGAACTATGTCTTTTGGGTTGTAAACATTTAAAGCTTCCGCTACAGTTTATGTTTTTATAACTATATCTTTTGAGTTTTGTGTTATGCATATAGTATTGTTTATTGTGACCGTTGACTTGAATCCTGGTTTGTCATGCGCCTCGCGGTAAAACCCCGCAAGTGGAATTTGAGGGTGTGACAGATTGGTATCAGAGCCAATGGTTATAGTGAACTAGGACTGCATTTAGAGTCTAGTCTATAGCCGAGTCGCACACACTAGACGGTCACATACTTGAGTCGGTCTGGAACATGTACTAACTTTGTCGGGATGTCTTTACATCATCATCGCACTTCTCTGTTACATCATCTGTCCTCACTCTTGGCTTTATACACTCTTATGTTCTTCTTCGGGGTTTGAAGGAGAAGGAGTTGACTCGTTGGTTATTGCACGGCAGTGTCGTATGTTGGGGTAGTCTTACGTACTCTCGGGGTCTGTCCAGGATTCGGACATCTCCCTTTCATACCCCAATAGACGCACTTGCTTACACATTATCTTGTGCACTTATGCCTGTGATAGCATGATGATAGATGCCGATATTCAGCGACTTGAGTTCAAGCTGAGGGAAAGCTTGGAGGATCATGTAGAGCAGTTTATCATTTCGGGTGCACACGAAATCATAAACTGAAATGCTTGAGAATCCAAGTGGACTCTGAACTTGGATGCATAGTCCTGGATTGGGTCTAGACATAACTTTTCTAGCTACTAGTGGTTGACACTAGCAGTGAATCTGAATCTCTCGATTTTTGAATTGTCAGATCATGTCGGGCGCACGTAGTGGTGGACGTCGTGGTGGTGGCCGTGGCGGCGGTGGCCGTGGTGGCGGTCGTGGTAACATCAACATGACCCAGGCAGAGCTGAACAACTTGCTTCAACAGCAAGTGAACATAGCCTTGGCTGCTTTCCAGGCTGGGCACAATGCTCTGGGTGGTAAGTTGGTTCTTACCTGCCTTGTTTCATTCTTGGGTGTCATGTTTCCTTTGTGGTTTACCTTTGTGTCGTGTTTCAGGTGCTGCTGTCAACCCACCTCCATCCCAGTGTTCCTACAAGAAGTTTAGGGGCTGCCAGCCCCATAACTTCGCAGGGACTGAAGGGGCAGTGGGACTGCTCCGATGGTTGGAGAAGGTTGAATCTGTTTTCTTGATGTGTAACTGTCCTGTTGAGGACCGGGTCAAGTATGCCACTGCGACATTTGAGGGTCCTGCTTTGTCATGGTGGAATGCTACTACGCAGAACATGGGCTTGGGGGAAGCTCATGCTATGCTTTGGGCGGATTTTGTTCGGCTACTGAAGAGCGAGTACTATCTCAGGGAGGAAGTGCAGAAGTTGGAGCATGAAGTCTGGAACTACAAGATGGTGGGGTCCGAGATTGAGGAGTATACCGTGCGACGCAATGAGTTGGCGGTGTTGTGTCCTGACATGCACACACTTGAGTACCGTAGGATTGAGCACTACATCTCTGGGTTGGTGCCGGAGATTGCTGGGTTAGTAGCTGCTGGGAACCTACCCACACTGGCTGAGGTCGTCCGTTCTGCACATAAGATGACCAACATGAAGATTTTGGAGGGTGTTTTACCTCCCAAGGGTTCGACTGTGAAGGGTTCTGAAGGCAACAAGAGGAAATGGGAGAACGTGGGTAAGAGTGCAGTGCCGGCGCCATCTCAACCGGCCAAGAAGTTTGATGGATCTGGGTCGTCTTCAGCGCAGAAGACAGGTGGATACGTTGGGAAGCATCCCAAGTGTAACAAGTGTGGCTTTCACCATTCTGGGAATTGTGATCGGGCTCGTTGTCATCGGTGCCATCAGTTGGGGCACCATGCTAAGGATTGCAAGGTGACGCTCACCCCAACCCAGACTCCTGCGGCTACTCCTGCTCCTGCTGCTCAGGGGACTCAGGGGAGGCAGGGGTGTTACAATTGTGGTGACACAGGACATTTCAAGCGTGATTGTCCCAAACTGAAGCAGGGCGATAACGGGAGGGGCGGGAACGGTAACGGGAATGGCGGCGGAGGCAGGACTGCGCGTGCTTTCGTCATTGGGTCTGCAGAGGCTAGGCAGGATCCAGACACAGTTACCGGTACGTTCCTTCTCAACAATCGCTATGTTTCTGTTTTATTTGATTCTGGTGCCGATAAGAGCTTCGTATCTGTGGATGTTAGTCAGTTGCTAGATGTAGTACCCACACCTTTAGAGGCTAAGTACTTAATAGAATTGGCTAACGGTAAGAACATCGAGGCGACTCATATCCTTAGGGAGTGCCACTTGGAACTGTCGGGTCTGTCATTCCCCATTGACCTTATGCCTGTACCTCTGGGTAGTTTCGATGTCGTTGTGGGCATGGATTGGTTATCGTTGTATCGCGCAGAGATTGTTTGCTTTGACAAGGTTATTCGGATCCCTCTCCCCGATGGAGAGATTCTTTCGGTCCACGGCGAGAAAAGCGGTGCTCCGCTGAGTATCATTTCCAGCATGAAAGCCCGTAAGTATCTTCGAAAGGGCTGTTCGGCCATTCTGGCACTTGTTAACGTTTCTACTGACGATGAGAAGAAGATTGAGGATATTCCGGTGGTTCGTGACTTTTCTGATGTGTTTCCTGATGATTTGCCTGGTCTTCCTCCCCATCGTCAGGTTGAGTTTGGTATTGATCTTGCTCCGGGCGCAGCTCCTATTGCCCGAGCTCCGTATCGTCTTGCACCTCCCGAGATGCAAGAGTTATCCAACCAGTTACAGGAACTCTTGGAAAAGGGTTTCATTCGACCGAGCTCGTCCCCGTGGGGAGCTCCTATTTTGTTTGTGAAGAAGAAGGATGGGAGCCTTCGTATGTGTATTGATTACCGTGAGCTGAACAAAGTGACCATCAAGAATCGTTATCCTCTCCCTCGCATTGATGATCTCTTTGACCAGCTTCAAGGCTCCAGCTACTACTCGAAGATTGACTTGCGGTCCGGTTACCACCAGTTGCGCGTCAGGGAAGCTGACATCCAGAAGACTGCTTTTCGCACTCGCTATGGCCATTTTGAGTTCCTGGTCATGCCTTTCGGTCTCACTAATGCACCGGCGGTGTTCATGGATTTGATGAACCGCGTTTGTAAACCGTACCTCGATAAGTTCGTCATCGTGTTCATTGATGACATTCTGATTTATTCCAAGAACAAGGCAGATCATGAGGAACATCTGCGGTTGGTCTTGGAACTTTTGAGACGGGAGCAGTTGTATGCTAAGTTCTCAAAGTGTGATTTTTGGTTGCGGGAAGTTCAATTCCTAGGGCATGTGGTGAATGAACTGGGAATTCATGTCGATCCGGCTAAGATCGAAGCTATTAAAGACTGGGAAGCACCAAAGACGCCATCTGAGGTGCGGCAATTCCTAGGTCTTGCAGGTTACTACCGGCGTTTTATCGAGTGATTTTCGAAGATCGCTCAACCCCTCACCGCTCTCACCCAGAAGGATCGAAAGTTCGACTGGGACGAACCACAGGAATCAGCATTTCAGATGCTGAAGCTTAAACTTTGTTCTGCTCCTATCTTATCCTTGCCGGAGGGTACGGATGATTTTGTTGTGTACTGTGATGCTTCGATTCGGGGTCTCGGTTGCGTGTTGATGCAACGTGGGAAGGTTATCGCTTATGCTTCTCGCCTGTCACACCCCAACCGATGGCGGAAACATCGAGGTGAGACTTGTGATAGATTGTTCAAAGACTTCATGACACTAGAATTCGTGACAATATGATTTAAAGATAAAATTTCATTCATAGCATAATTATCATCTAAAAAGATAATAGAATACAAATTGTTTTCATGAAAAGAGAAATACGACATCAAAGTATAGAACTTAAACTAGCGTGAGTTTCTAGTCCAATCCTAAGTAGATTTCTTGGATATCTTGCATCAAACATTTCCTGCAACATGTATAAAATATCCGTCAACACATAAAGCATTGGTGAGCATACTAGTTTTAGTTTACATACATAGTATTTTAGAATGGTTTACTCAAATCTCATACTATAGCATTGCACATACCTATCATACAAAAGACATAACTCAAACCCGCGAGTACCACAGCGTATACCTAACATATTCATGTTAGGCCGTTTAAATCTTAACAATGACCCATAAAGGGGCGGTGTGCTAGTCCTATAGCGCTATACATGTTAAGTGGGCTAATAATAGTTAATGATTTATGTCTAAGTATCTAAGAATCATAAGCATGGCAAGTAGCATATAAGTATGTTTAATAGATTGAGCATGTGTGTTTATGAAAGCATTAGTGTGTTTTGCATACGATACATGTTTACACCCCAAAAGTGATAAAGAGTAAAAAGGGGACAAGTATGACTCACCTTTGAGTGCGTTTAGTAAGGCTCCAAAGAATGAGTCTTGGGGGATTAGTTCCTTAGCCTTGGTTAACTAAAATAAAAAAATAAAATAAAAAATAAAGGATCTTAGATTCGAGTTTAGGTTATAGATTCAAGAGAGTCAAGCAAGCCTTTTAGGCGAACCAAAACACAAACCACCATGAAGGTGATTCGGATGGTCATAAGAGTCAAGCAAGCCTTTTAGGCGAACCAAAACACAAATCACCATAGAGGTGATTCGGATGGTTAGGAGAGTCAAGCATTGGTAAGGTAGGGATGTATCCACAAACCTTTCCGAGTTATTAAATTAGTAGAGTTTATATAATTTAGTATTTATATAATATAACTTAGAAAGTAGGGTATGGTGACTTAGTTTGGATGAGCCTTGGCCTTCCTTTTGTCAACCATGAACCATAACACAAGTCCCTCCATCATTGAGTTGTTGGTGAACTTGGTTGGTATTATTAACAACTTAGTGCATAAAGATAATAGAAGATGACCACATTTGAGGCCTCAAATTGGTGCCCTACTCATGTTTATTTGCCATGGCAAATAGGAGAGAGGTCCTAGAGGTTTCCTCAAAGGGTTTGAAGAAGAGGAGAGTGAAGAAAGTAGAAGAGAGGTTGAAGGTGAAGTGAGAAACTCACTTATTCTTGAGAGAATTCTTGAGAGATTTGGAGATTTAGAGAGGATTTAGGATTGAGCAAGTATTAGAATGGGTAGGAAGTGGTGTATTTATAGTTGGGGTGAAGGGGTTGGGTATTTAATGAATTAATTAGGGTGGTTAGAAGTTAATTAATGGTAAATATATATTTAAAAGAAAAAAAAGAAAAAAAATAAATAAATAAATGACAAAAAGAAGTGGACGGCAAAATTCATAACATTTGAAATGTTATGTTTTTTTTTTGTATTATTATTATATATATATATATATATATATATATATATATGTTTTATTAATAATAAATATATATTAAGATCTTAACTAAATAAGTTTCTTGTTATGACGCCTAAATTAAATAGGGTAAATTATCATGACGACTCGTCATGAATTGGTAGGAGTAACATGCAAGAAGCGAATAAGGGCGAACTCGAAATTCGTTAAATATATAATTTAAAAATCACGCGACGTTACATAAAGTTTGCGTCACGTAGAATTTATAGAATAAATGAAATAGATTAAGATTAAATGCAATTGACAAAAAAAACTTTTCCATTGATCATAAGCTCGGGATTACAAGGGTACAAAATGGAAAGATACAAGAATACAAGGACTAGAATGGAAAATACGAAAAATACGAATGTTACAGTCTCCCCTACTTTAGGAAATTTCGTCTCGAAATTTATTCAAGTGGCTTGACTGAAAAGATGTGGGTACTTTTTCTTCATTTGCTCTTCATGTTCCCAAGTGAATTCGGGTCCATTCTTCGATTCCCAACGAACTTTAACTAGCGGAATACGTTTTCGTTTGAGTTGTTTGACTTCACGATCCGTTATTTCAACTGGTTTTTCGACGAAATGCATAGTCTCGTCAATTCGTACGTCATCAAGAGGAATGTGTATGTTCCCTTCGGCTAAGCACTTCTTCAAATTTGAAACATGAAAGGTGGGATGGACATTGTTGAGTTCTTGGGGTAACTCGAGCTTGTAAGCCACTTTCCCAATTCGCTCAATGATTTTGAATGGTCCAACATACCGTGGAGCTAACTTTCCTTTCTTTCCAAATCTAACTACTCCTTTCCAAGGAGACACCTTGAGGAGTACTTGATCACCAACATTGAATTCAAGGGGTTTTCGCCGCTTGTCAGCATAGCTTTTCTGACGGCTTCGAGCAGCTAAGAGATTATCACGAATCTGAATGATTTTGTTGGTCGTTTCTTGGATGATTTCGGGACCGGTGATTTGTGCTTCACCAATCTCGTGCCAACATATAGGAGAACGACACCTTCGGCCATAAAGAGCTTCGAAAGGAGCCATTTGGATGCTGGTATGATAACTATTATTGTAAGAGAACTCGACCAATGGTAGATGAGCATCCCAGTTTCCACCAAAGTCGATTACACAAGATCGAAGCATGTCCTCAAGAGTTTGGATCGTACGTTCAGTTTGTCCATCAGATTGAGGATGAAAAGCTGTACTAAGATTAAGCTGAGTTCCCATGGCAGCCTGAAATGTTTCCCAAAGACGGGAGGTGAATCGACCATCACGGTCTGAGATGATGTCAAGAGGAATACCATGACGACAAATGATTTCCTTGGTGTAGATATGGGCTAGCTTCTCAACTTTGTAATCTTCACGAATGGGAAGAAAGTGAGCTGACTTGGTTAAACGATCAATGATTACCCAAATGCTATCATGACCGGATGATGTTCGAGGGAGCTTGGTAATAAAATCCATAGCAATACTTTCCCATTTCCACATGGGGACTTCGGGCTGTTCAAGCAAACCTGACGGTCGTTGGTGCTCGGCTTTTACTTTGGAGCAAGTGAGACATTTGGACACAAAGAGAGCAATGTCCTTTTTCATACCGGGCCACCAATAAATGCGACGAAGATCCTGATACATTTTATCCGCACCGGGATGAATAGAGTATCGGGATTTATGCGCTTCATTCATTATAAGAGTACGAAGGTCATCACGATTGGGAATCCAAATACGATCAAGATAACAAAGAATTCCATTTGCCTTGGACTCCAAGTGTAACTCGGCACCACAAGACATTTCTTCGTATAGAGTATTTTCATTGACCGATGTATGTTGAGCGTCTCGAATACGATTAAATAGATCATTTTGAAATTGAGAGCTACGAAGACGGTCGATTTCTCGGATGTTGCATAGAACTGCATGACTTTTTCGACTAAGAGCATCGGCTACTACATTCGCTTTACCAGGATGATAGCGAATTTCGCAGTCGTAGTCGTTTAACAATTCGACCCATCGTCGTTGTCGTATGTTAAGATCTTTTTGATTGAAAATGTGTTGGAGGCTTTTGTGGTCGGTAAATACAACACATTTTGTACCATAAAGGTAGTGTCTCCAGATTTTTAGGGCAAAAACAACAGCACCAAGTTCGAGATCGTGAGTGGTGTAGTTCCTTTCGTGGATTTTGAGTTGCCTTGATGCATAGGCGATGACTTTGCCTCGTTGCATAAGAACGCAACCAAGACCTTGATTTGATGCATCACAATAAACCACGAAATCATCATTCCCCTCGGGAAGGGCTAGAATAGGAGCTTCACAAAGCATGTCCTTCAGGGTTTGAAAGGCTTCTTCTTGTTTAGGACCCCAAATGAAAGGTTGGGATTTTTGAGTCAAAGCGGTGAGTGGTGTAGCAATTTTGGAAAAGTTGGAGATGAACCGACGGTAGTAACCCGCCAATCCTAGAAAGGAACGAACTTCGGTAGGAGATTTTGGTGCAATCCAATTTTTAACGGCTTCAATTTTGGCAGGATCAACATGAATACCCCTATCGTTCACAATATGCCCAAGGAATTGAACTTCTTTTAACCAAAATTCACATTTAGAGAACTTGGCATAAAGTCGTTCGGCACGTAGGAGTTCTAGAATCAAACGGAGATGTCGTTTATGGTCGTCTTCGGATTTGGAATAGATCAAGATGTCATCAATGAAGACAATCACAAAACGATCCAAATAAGGTTTACACACTCGATTCATTAGATCCATGAATACCGCGGGTGCATTGGTTAAACCGAAAGGCATCACCATGAACTCGTAGTGACCATATCTTGTGCGAAAGGCAGTTTTTGGAATATCTTCTTCGTGGATTTGAAGTTGATGGTATCCAGAACGAAGATCGATCTTTGAGAAACAAGTAGCTCCTTGGAGCTGGTCAAAGAGATCATCAATGCGTGGGAGAGGGTATCGGTTTTTGATAGTAAGCTTGTTAAGCTCACGATAATCGATGCACATACGGAAAGATCCGTCTTTCTTTTTAACAAACAAAACAGGAGCACCCCAGGGAGAAGTACTCGGGCGTATGAAGCCTTTTTCGAGCAGTTCTTGGAGTTGACTAGCAAGTTCTTGCATTTCGGAAGGTGCGAGACGATATGGAGCTTTTGCAACGGGTGTAGCACCAGGTATGAGATCAATGCGAAGTTCAACAGAACGAGCAGGAGGAAGACCGGGTAGATCTTCGGGAAAGACCTCGGGAAAGTCACAAACGACAGGTATGTCTTTTATGCCTTTTTCCTTGTCTTTGGTTGTTACCACATGAGCTAAGAATGCAACATATTCCTTACGGAGATACTTTCGAGCTTTGGTACAAGACATGAGTTTGAGTCCTTTAGAGGCTTTCTCACCATAGATTTGTAAAGTGTCACCGCTAGGAAGCGGTATACGGATAAATTTTTTGAAGCAAACAACTTCGGCATGATGTTTTGCAAGCCAATCCATGCCTACTATGATGTCAAAACTTCCCAATTGCATAGGATTTAGATCTATGGAGAAATCATGGTCATTAAGATTCAAGGTGCAGTTTTTGATAATGAAATCAATAGAGATGGGTTCACCATTTGCGACTTCAACGGTGAAAGGTTCCGATAATTTAGATCGTGCACAAGCAAGTAAGGGTTCAAATTCTAGAGACACAAAACTCTTATCCGCACCAGTATCAAAGAGTATAGAAGCGTAAGATCCATTAACAAGGAACGTACCGTTCACAACATCATTTTCAGTTTGAGCTTGGGCCGCATTGAGGTTGAAAGCGCGACCCCTTGGTGGTTGATTTTGAGCCGGAGCTTGAACTTGGTTGTTGCGGGTACATTGAGGAGCAAAATGATTAGGATCACCACACTTGAAACATGCACGCCCATTGCCGATGGCTAGAGGAGGTTGGTTAGCAACTCGGGGTTGGTTGACAACTTGAGGTTGGTTGTTTTGGGTTCTAGGGCCGGTTTTGCAAGTTTGGACAAGGTGCCCATAGCGGTTACAATTGGTACAGAAACGGCAAGTAGAGGTTGGTGGGTGATGAAAATGGCACGTGTTACATTTTGGGAAAGAGCCGGTGTAGGGTTTCTTGGCAGGCACTTGGTTAAGAGGAGTTGGAGCTTGAGCTTCGGTGGATGGAATGGTAACGGCATAGTTTTGGGTTCGGGACTTGCGTTTGCGGTTATTACTATGGGTTGATGGGGTTTTGGATTCCTTTGGTTTGTCGGTGGGAATGGTGGTGGTTTGATTGACGGTTTTGGTGGTGTTTGGGATAGTTAAGGTTCCATCTTTCACTTGGTTATCCGAGATTTTGGAAGCTAAACGAATGGCTTTTTCTAGGGTGGTGGGTTCGGCTCCTTCAACGATATCACGAACACTCGTTGGGAGGCCTTTGAGATACTTAGCTATGATTCTCTTAGTGGTGTTGAATTGGTGAGGTACAAGGACAAGGAGTTGCTTGAAACGATTGGTATAGGAGAGGTTATCACCACTGTTTTGCTTGAGTTTCCAAAACTCTTCTTCAAGTCGCTCAATCTCTTGAGCGGGGCAGAACTCCTCAATCATGAGTTGCTTGAGTTCCTCCCACGGTAGAGTTAAAGCGACTTCGTTTCCACGGGTGACTCTCTCGCTTTTCCACCACTCGAGTGCCCTTGATTTGAAGACACTAGTGGCGTGACGAGTGCGGAGATCGTCAGGGCATTCGCTATTGATGAAGATTAGCTCGATATGGTCGAACCATTCGAGCATAGCGGTAGCACCATCGTTTCCCGTGAAAGAGTCGGGTCGATGTAGGTTAAATTGCTTAAAGGCGAAGGAGGTAGCTTTGGAGGATTCGGCTCTTGAGTCAACTGAACCGTGAGGGCTTACGGAGGCTTGGATTTTGCTAACCACATCGGGTATGACCTTGGCCATTTGCTTGGCCATGAAAGATAGCATTTTCTTGTTGGTGCTTTGCTTAGAGTTCTTGCTTGACATACGGTTTGACATGGAAGACATCTATAGAATAAACAAAAGGATTATGAGCTTTGATCACTGGTTTATTTGTATAAAGATTGCATTTTGTCTTTGTTTTTAGAAATAAATTAAGCATAACAAGCACATAGTGTCAAATAGTTCAAGTAGCATGTAGTTCTACATTGTTTATAAAGCATAACATATGAGTATAAGCAAGTATAGTGCATTTAGACAATATAAATGAGCTTTGATTAGTGTTGGTTTGCGATTATTAGTATTGTTTGGAGATTGCTAGAGTACTAGAGATGCGAGTCTTGAGAGCCCTTGCGAGTAGTGGAAAAAAAATTAAATCGAATATATATAGTGAAAACATAGCATGAAAACATCATTGAAAATAATATTAACATAAAATGAGGGGCTTGTTTTAAGCAAGCCATTGGAGTGTTCCGGAACGGAACTTAGACTAACCAAAGTGGTTCGAATTTACCTTTGAGTTTGAAAACATGCTTTGGCCTAATAGGTGGAAATACTCTCGCCGACTTGCGGTTAACGGTATTCACCCTTCCAGTTACTACATGTTTCTTGTCATTAGTAAATTTGAGACTTTGGCGAGATTTAAAAAAAAAATATCAAGGATTGAAACTAGTCGCTAAGTTGTGGATTTCACTCCTATCTTAGCGAGGTCGTTTCTTTGAGTATGGTTTGTACACTTTGTCCAATGTGGTAAGAAAATTAATTCTAACTTTCAATTGGTAAGTGTCCACTAGAACGAGAACTGTGAAATTTCCACCAAGGTGAGGATATCACTCCTATCTTGGTGTAGTTTCAAAAACATAAAGAATTTACGCGGATTGAAAGTTATCACCCAAGTGAGGGTTTCACGCCTATTTTGGTGATTTCCTTTCGTTTGTGTTATACGAGCGTCTTCGAGTGTAGAGTAATCCACAAATAGGAAGGGAAATTTTTTTTTTTTAAGTCCAAAAGAATGGAGTAGAAGCAAGATAAGGAGAACAAGTATTTTAAGCATGATAAAACGAATGGTCAAAAGGGTTCTTAACTATAGTCTAGGTCAAACATGGCAATTTTTCCTAATTCCCTATAGTCATGGCTCTGATACCAATCTGTCACACCCCAACCGATGGCGGAAACATCGAGGTGAGACTTGTGATAGATTGTTCAAAGACTTCATGACACTAGAATTCGTGACAATATGATTTAAAGATAAAATTTCATTCATAGCATAATTATCATCTAAAAAGATAATAGAATACAAATTGTTTTCATGAAAAGAGAAATACGACATCAAAGTATAGAACTTAAACTAGCGTGAGTTTCTAGTCCAATCCTAAGTAGATTTCTTGGATATCTTGCATCAAACATTTCCTGCAACATGTATAAAATATCCGTCAACACATAAAGCATTGGTGAGCATACTAGTTTTAGTTTACATACATAGTATTTTAGAATGGTTTACTCAAATCTCATACTATAGCATTGCACATACCTATCATACAAAAGACATAACTCAAACCCGCGAGTACCACAGCGTATACCTAACATATTCATGTTAGGCCGTTTAAATCTTAACAATGACCCATAAAGGGGCGGTGTGCTAGTCCTATAGCGCTATACATGTTAAGTGGGCTAATAATAGTTAATGATTTATGTCTAAGTATCTAAGTATCTAAGAATCATAAGCATGGCAAGTAGCATATAAGTATGTTTAATAGATTGAGCATGTGTGTTTATGAAAGCATTAGTGTGTTTTGCATACGATACATGTTTACACCCCAAAAGTGATAAAGAGTAAAAAGGGGTCAAGTATGACTCACTTTTGAGTGCGTTTAGTAAGGCTCCAAAGAATGAGTCTTGGGGGATTAGTTCCTTAGCCTTGGTTAACTAAAATAAAAAAATAAAATAAAAAATAAAGGATCTTAGATTCGAGTTTAGGTTATAGATTCAAGAGAGTCAAGCAAGCCTTTTAGGCGAACCAAAACACAAACCACCATGAAGGTGATTCGGATGGTCATAAGAGTCAAGCAAGCCTTTTAGGCGAACCAAAACACAAATCACCATAGAGGTGATTCGGATGGTTAGGAGAGTCAAGCATTGGTAAGGTAGGGATGTATCCACAAACCTTTCCGAGTTATTAAATTAGTAGAGTTTATATAATTTAGTATTTATATAATATAACTTAGAAAGTAGGGTATGGTGACTTAGTTTGGATGAGCCTTGGCCTTCCTTTTGTCAACCATGAACCATAACACAAGTCCCTCCATCATTGAGTTGTTGGTGAACTTGGTTGGTATTATTAACAACTTAGTGCATAAAGATAATAGAAGATGACCACATTTGAGGCCTCAAATTGGTGCCCTACTCATGTTTATTTGCCATGGCAAATAGGAGAGAGGTCCTAGAGGTTTCCTCAAAGGGTTTGAAGAAGAGGAGAGTGAAGAAAGTAGAAGAGAGGTTGAAGGTGAAGTGAGAAACTCACTTATTCTTGAGAGAATTCTTGAGAGATTTGGAGATTTAGAGAGGATTTAGGATTGAGCAAGTATTAGAATGGGTAGGAAGTGGTGTATTTATAGTTGGGGTGAAGGGGTTGGGTATTTAATGAATTAATTAGGGTGGTTAGAAGTTAATTAATGGTAAATATATATTTAAAAGAAAAAAAAGAAAAAAAATAAATAAATAAATGACAAAAAGAAGTGGACGGCAAAATTCATAACATTTGAAATGTTATGTTTTTTTTTTGTATTATTATTATATATATATATATATATATATATATATATATGTTTTATTAATAATAAATATATATTAAGATCTTAACTAAATAAGTTTCTTGTTATGACGCCTAAATTAAATAGGGTAAATTATCATGACGACTCGTCATGAATTGGTAGGAGTAACATGCAAGAAGCGAATAAGGGCGAACTCGAAATTCGTTAAATATATAATTTAAAAATCACGCGACGTTACATAAAGTTTGCGTCACGTAGAATTTATAGAATAAATGAAATAGATTAAGATTAAATGCAATTGACAAAAAAAACTTTTCCATTGATCATAAGCTCGGGATTACAAGGGTACAAAATGGAAAGATACAAGAATACAAGGACTAGAATGGAAAATACGAAAAATACGAATGTTACATCGCCAACTCAAGGTTCACGAGAAGAACTATACTACTCACGACTTGGAGCTGGGTGCAGTAGTATTTGCGTTGAAAATCTGGAGGCATTACTTGTACAGTACCAAGTGTGAAGTATACACCGATCACAAGAGTCTCCAGCATATTTTCGACCAGAAGGTGTTAAACATGCGGCAGCGTCGTTGGGTTGAACTCTTGAACGATTACGACTGTGCGATCAAATATCATCCTGGCAAGGCAAACGTTGTGGCGGATGCCTTGAGCAGGAAGGAGTCGGCGAAGCCTCGGCGTGTCCGAGCCTTGCAGCTTACCATTCATTCCTCCTTGCCTGACCGGGTCCGTTCGGCTCAGGTGGATGCCTTGAAGGAGGAAAACCTTAAGGCCGAAACGATGCACAGTGCGGACAAACATCTTGAGCTTAGGTCTGATGGCCTACACTACTTCGCTGGGCGTGTTTGGGTTCCTTTACTCGGGGGATTACGGGAGCTTGTCTTGGACGAGGCTCACAAATCCCGGTATTCTATTCATCCAGTCTCCGATAAGATGTATCAGGATCTGAAGATACTTTATTGGTAGCCGAACATGAAGGCTGATATAGCCTCCTATGTGAGCAAATGCTTGACCTGTGCTAAGCTCAAGGTGGAGTATCAGAAGCCGTCTGGTCTCCTACAGCGACCTGAGATTCCAGAATGGAAGTGGGAGCGGATCACGATGGATTTCGTCACCAAGTTACCAAGATCTCCAAGTGGTTGTGACATGATTTGGGTGATCGTCGACCGGTTGACGAAATCGGCACACTTCATACCTATTAAGGAAACGGATGGACTCGAGCGGTTGGCTCGACTCTACCTTAAGGAGGTGGTCTCTCAGCACGGGGTGCCTGTTTCTATCATTTCTGATCGTGATTCCCGCTTTGCTTCGCGTTTCTGGAAGGCTCTTCATAAGGCCTTGGGTACTCAGCTGGATATGAGTACGGCTTATCATCCGCAAACTGACGGTCAGAGTGAGCGGACGATACAAACACTGGAGGACATGCTGCGGGCATGTGTCATCGATTTTGGCAAGGGTTGGGAGACTCACCTGCCGTTGGTGGAGTTCTCCTACAACAACAGTTACCACTCCAGTATCGGGGCAGCTCCGTTCGAAGCTCTGTATGGACGGAAATGCCGATCTCCCTTGTGTTGGGCCGAGGTGGGCGAGAGCCAGCTCACTGGCCCGGAACTGGTGTACGAAACTTCGGAGAAAATCGTACAGATCCGTAACCGTTTGGCAGCTGCACGGGATCGTCAGAAGAGCTATGCCGATCGCCGTCGCAAACCACTAGAGTTCCAGGTTGGGGACAAGGTGCTTCTGAAAGTTTCACCATGGAAGGGCGTCATACGCTTTGGAAAGCGTGGCAAGCTTAACCCTCGTTACATCGGACCGTTCGCAATCCTGAACGGATTGGGCCGGTGGCGTACAGACTTGATTTACCGACGGAGCTCGGTAATGTTCATAACGTCTTCCATGTGTCTAACTTAAGGAAGTGTTTGGCTGACGAATCTCTTGTTGTACCACTGGAAGAGATCAAGGTTGATGATCGTCTTCGCATTGTGGAGGAACCCGTGGAGATTCTGGATTACAAGATTCGTAGCCTTCGGCGGAGTAAAATCCGCATCGTTAAAGTTCGTTGGAACTCGGATCGTGGACCGGAGTTCACGTGGGAACGAGAAGACCAGATGAAGGCTAAGTACCCTCACCTCTTTCCGAAGCGCGCGTTCGAGTCCAGGCATGTTACTACTGAAGCAGAGTGAATCTCGGGGCGAGATTCCCTTTCAACGTAGGGATGATGTGACAACCGGTAACTTTTCTTTTCGTTTTCTTCCTTTTCGTCTTTTTCATTTTTGGGCTTCGTGCAATTTTCGGGACGAAAATTCTTTCAACGTGGGGATGATGTGACACCCGGCATGTTCGGCTTAAACATAATAGTAACATCTAAGTCTGCCTTAGCGAGAAACGTTTATAAACAAACTTAACTGGGTTAGTTGAGTCGGGTCAGATTAGGATTGTCCAGGGTTCAATGATCTGGAGGATCATTGGGAGTCATTTTGGGGAATACACTAGTACCGGGTTCCGTTGTTGGTGACATTACATAAACTAATTAAGTATATGTGTAGATTATGGGTCGTGTGGTGGATTGTATACTTATACTTGCTTAAACGATGTACAAATGATTATACGTGCTTAAATATGCTAAGTATAGACTATTGGATGCATGCTTATGTGTTAAAATGTGTTAGAATGCGTTAAACACGACAAACTGGAAATCTGGAAAAAGTTAACATGTGTTAAAAAGTGCTGTTAACATGTGTTAAAAAGTGCTGATGACCTGAAAGTGGAAAGTGGGCGAATGTGGAAATGGAACTTGAGAAAGTGGGCGAATGTAGAAACAAAGTGGGCGAATGTGGAAAGATTCCACATTCGACCATTAAAAAGGGCGAATGTGGAAAAGTTCCACATTCGACCATATAAAAGGGGCGAACCTGGACCTGGTATAAATACCATCCTTAGCCATTTTTCACCATTTCACAAACCCTAAACGCCTCCAAACACTCTCTATCAGCTATTATCATTGGGGAAGGAGTTTTTGAGCTTGTTTTTCATAACCTAACTCTCTAAATCATTACAAGTGAAAATCTAAGGTGTGTTCTTCATTTCAAATCCTTTTTAAACAATTTTAACTTGTTTTCATCTAAACCCCAAGGGTCCAGATCTGATATCAACATGTTTTATGGGTAAAAACCTTCCTAATATCTTTCTAAATAAAACCTATTCATAAACAATGAGTTTTCATACAATTTAACATGTGTTTATGTGGTATTAAGCATTGTTTGATGATTACTTGCTATGTAGATGACATGACAACAACCTAGGACTGTTATTAATGGAGAGCTATGATTGAGACATGTTACAATTGATTGTTGATGATGTTTTGTCGATTAAAGGAATTTTTAGTTAGATTTAGGACTTGTTTTTGGATGGTAATGATAGAGTTATGATAGGGGTTTCTTGTTCATGATGATTTAAGTATGATGAGCTGATGATTGATTAAATTCAGAAAGTTTCCTAATTGGGTAATAATTTCATGCATGATGATGTGACATCTCCATAATTTACTATTTTAGGAAACTTGTAAAAACGGATAGATTTTGGGGTAAAATCGGTAGGGTTTCGTAGGAATATGTTAATGATGCTTGACTGCTGTAACTCATGATATTTCGTGATGTTTTCGGATGTTTTCGACGCGTTTTTGGGAAAATCTAACAGCAGGGGCGAACCTGGAATACCTTCGACCAGTCTAACGGTCGAAGGTGGATCTCCAAGGGTCGAACCTGGAACTGAGGGGGCGAAGGTGGAAGAAAAGGGGCGAAGGTGGGAGTTTAAAGCCACCTTCGACCACTCAAAGCCACGTTCGGCCCTACGATAACAAAAATGAGATTTTTGATACGAACTAAGTATTTTATGCTTGAACCTTGCGTGTAATCTGTGTGTACTTGATTAGTTAGGGTAATGGGTCACCAACGGGATGTCGGGTCGGTCTAGTGTGTCGGTTAAACATTTAAACACGTTTTAAAAACATACTTGGTTATGATCTGGACAATCGGGGACTAGATAATCTCATGGTTATTAGTCGGAACACTTATGTGAACATTTTGATAGATCTCCGGTAGAGGGATTATCAAGGGCTAAACATCTTTACTTATAATTGAAGAACGCAATCTAAGGTGAGTTCACGGCCCCACTTTTACTGTTTAACTTTTGGGGGAGAAAACATGCGCTAAACAGTTTTGGTAACATATGTCATACTATGGTTTTAACTTTATATTGCTATACGATCTTTTGGAAAGTCCCGGGGGAAACCATGAATGTGCGGGTTTGCACAACGGGGGAAATGTGGATAGATCTATTGGGCGTGACCTGCCCCACTCGTCGGCTTGGAGGGCCGGGCGGGTGCATATTGTCTCGAACAGGAACATTATCGTGCTGAACATTACGGGCTGCTAAACATGCTAAACATTGCTAAACGTGTCCAGTAATGGTTTCCAATCGTAGTAGTAATAAAACATACGCCTAGCTAGCGTACTTGGTAGCATTGATATAGTATGGACATGGTAACACTTGGATAACATTTTGAACAAACCTGTGAACTCACCAGCATTATATGTTGACGACTTTTTGGCATGTTTTTCTCAGGTCGCTAAGGTAGCAATAACTGGATCTAGGCGCACGAGTCGGCACGGGCGTCTAGGGTTTAGAGCATGGTCTTCATTAAACATTTGAACTATGTCTTTTGGGTTGTAAACATTTAAAGCTTCCGCTACAGTTTATGTTTTTATAACTATATCTTTTGAGTTTTGTGTTATGCATATAGTATTGTTTATTGTGACCGTTGACTTGAATCCTGGTTTGTCATGCGCCTCGCGGTAAAACCCCGCAAGTGGAATTTGAGGGTTTGACAATTAATTTACATATGGTGTGTATATTAGGTAATTGTTAACTTTATTTCAATCAAATTTAAATACATAGGTAATTGTCGCTAGGTTTATCAACTTTATGCTTACATTTATCCTGAAATATATATTTGTAAATAAGTTTAAATGATTACCGAAAATATTCATTTTTTATACAAACTTTACAAAAATAATATAACTAACCTCTATATAATAAATAAGGCTTATTATGGTAAACTTAAATTTGTATTAATGTTAATATAAATTTGGTCAATTATTAAAACATAGTAATAAATAAGATTAAATTGGGTCAAAATATTATTAATGTAAATTGATAACAATAATTAAGATTCAAATTTCAGATTAAATGACATTATATTCGGTCAACTTTATTAATGTAAATAAATAACAATAATTCAAAATTAATGAAATTAAAATTGGTCTAATATTAGTAGATGAATATGAAATGTAGGATTGAATAATCAAAATTAACATAAGAAAATTGTCGATAGTTTAATGTTTAAAAAATATTGTTGACGGATTGTTGAATGTTAAACAACATCTTCCAAAAAATTATGGGTCGGTTTCTTGTGTCCTATACAGAATCCGAATCAACTTTATGCTTACATTTATCCTAAAATATATTTTTGTAAATAGGTTTAAATGATTACCGAAAATATTCATTTATTTTATATACAAACTTGACAAAAATAATACAACTAACCTATATGTAATAAATAAGGCTTATTATGGTAAACTTAAATTTATATTAATGTTAATATAAATTCGGTCAATTATTAAAAGATAGTAATAAATAAGATTAAATTGGGTCAAAATATTATTAATGTAAATTGATAACAATCATTAAGATTCAAATTTTAGATTAAATGACATTAAATTCGGTCAACTTTATTAATGTAAATAAATAACAATAACTCAGAATTAATGAAATTAAAATTGGTCTAATATTATCAGCCGAATGTGGAATGTAGGATTGAATAATCAAAATTAACATAAGAAAATTGTCGATAGTTTAATGTTTAAAAAATATTGTTGACCAATTGTTGAATGTTAAACATCTTCAAAAAAATTAAGAGTCAATTTCTTGTGTCATATACAGAATCCGAAGATTCAAACGAATACAATAAATAAAGAGAATCAATAGACTCTTGAAAATGATTTAGACAATAAATAAACAAAACGGTTTTATACATACAAAGTTGGAGCTCCATATACCTAATTGGATTCTAGAATTTGTGTCTTCGGATCAAATCCTTTTGTTCAAATGTTAAAACATAGCATTAGTAAAACCGATTGAATAGTAATAAAATTAACAAAAATCCGAATGAGTACATGGGTATATTACAAATTTGTTTATCACAATCTGATTGAATATGTGTTTAGCACAAATCTGATTATCACAAATCTAAATGAAAATATGCTTTTAAAAAAATATGGTTTCAAATGAATCAAAATACGCTTCAAATGATTTCAAATGAATGAAAATATGCTTTTTAAAAAAATCCGATTGAATATTTCTATATTACAAATTTGTTTATCACAATCCTATTGAATATGTGTGGATAATCAATATTAGAAGAGTAGTATGGATGTTTACCTTTAATCGGTTGTGGATAATCAAAAAATGATGCAAGATGAAAAAGAAAGCCTCTAATATTTGTTAGGAATTTGATTCGGAGCTTTGATATGGAGTAGTATCAATAGGAAATAGAAGAGTATTATGAGAGTTTTGATATGGAGAATGAAAAAAAAAATGAAAGAAAGAGGTTTTTATACTAATAAATTCGGAGCTCCATATTTGTTGTTGGATCCTAGAGGTCATCTCTAAAGCCTTGATTCAACCCAAGTGACCTCAATTATTATATAGATAGATGAACACCGCAAGTTGAGCGTTTCACTATAGACTACATTAATAATTTACTTTCATATGATTCAAATTTCCAAAAGGTTTCGTTTTCGGTAGGTCAGGGTTTGTCATACAAAAATGGGTGGCAGCGCAGCTTGTTGCCCGCCTACCAGCTATTTTGATGTAATTTTCACTTTCATACTTTATCAAAATAAAACTATTTTTGCCCTTTAAAAAAAAACGAAAAAGGAAGTATCCTTGGCATTGTTGTAACTTGTATTAAATGCAACGTAAGTAATTTATATAAAAGATTGTTATCAACAACTAAACAAGACAACAAGCATAAAATGAATAGGCCTTGTTTCAGGCATCAAAATTAATCATTTGCCCAAACAAACTGAATGAAGAACAAGAATAACGACTTGTATCGGTTAATTTCAACATATAAAAACTTTTTCTTAAATATAACAAGTATGTGTAAAGGGGTTGACAACCTCAAGCCTACATTGAACGCATCTAATAAACGAGCTAGCACCCAAGCTTTATATATCGACCTTGACCATCCAAGCGTACCTTAATGGCCGGCCTATTATTTATACAAATACATAAAGGAATGTTTAGTATGTATGAAGTGTGTGTAAATATAAATATAACTAGGATTTTATTACCCCGCGCTTCGCGGCGGGAGCTCCTGTTACGTTAAGGGTTTGATGGACGATAAAGATCGCGCGTCGTTGTGGGAGCTCCTGTTGCGTGGAGGGTTTCGTGGACGTAAAAGATAATATTGAATGGCTGTTATTCTCTCGTGGGCTTAAAAAAAAAACTCAAGACTAAAAACTAAAAGTTTTGTGGTCAAAGTTTGAAATCCGAAAAGCTAAAAGTTTGGCAAAAGTGCAATGGAAGTTTAAAAAATTTGGGTTGTCAAAGTTTGAAATCTTAAAAACTAAAAGTTTGGTGCTCAAAGTTTTAAATCCTAAAAGCTAAAAGTTTGGTGGTCAAATTAGAAGAAAATAAAGTTAAACTAAAAGTTACTGACCAAAGTTTTAAATCTTAAAAGCTAAAAATTTGGTGGTCAAATTGAAAGAAAATAAAGTTAACCTTAAAGTTATTGACCAATTTGTTAGAGACTTAGGAGAGAGGGATCACTTTGTGAGATGTGCAAAGTAAATATAGGTGTGCCATTAGTAAATCAGTGTTCTACTGTCTTCTTTATTATTATAGATATATAATTTCTAAACTGTGCAAAGTAAAAATAGGTTTGTCATTAGTAAATTACTGTTCAAGTGTTAATAACTTAAATGATACATATAATTATATATTAAAACTAATTTTACAATATACATAAAATATTACTAAGGGTTAGGTTATTGTACAAATGGTACAAAGTGAAGGGGACCTAAAAAAAAGTGCAACGACATTATGGTAAATAACAATAGCTTATTTCTAGTGTAATTATATAATAACTCTAGAGTAAAATCTGATGCAACTAAACATATTATATAGTAAACTTTAAATACTGCTTTACATATAATTACTCTAGAGTAATTCTAATTCAACTCAAACATATCAAAGAGTAATTATATAATTACCCTAAAGCAACGAAACATATATTTACAAAAATGTCACTGCGTTTTTTTCCCTCCACATCGTACCATTTGTACAATAAGTGCATTTGCATATTAATACATAATAAACGAGCTAAGACTTGCCAAACTCAATCACGGCTCAGCTCGTAGGCATCCCCACTCTTTGTTATGCACATTTATTAAGAAAATGAACTTGTACATGTTGACTTAGTTTGTTAAGATGGTAACGAAACACACAAACATATAAATACACTAAAAAATAAGACGGTCCAAATCATTACTTATTTACTGAGGTATTTTAGTAGTATATAAATATATCTGAATTCTAAGCAATTAGGAGCAATATAGAAGTGTGATGTGATAAGGCACATGGTGAGTGATGGCCTAAAACTGGAAAAAAAGGACTATATATTTGTAGTTTCATATTCGCTATCAAAACTCCTCATCCATATGTTTTTTCACCCACTTTAGCAATCTATGAATGGCCATTTCCCTCTTTCAAAATCACATGCCATGATCGTAGTAATGAGGCATGGTACAATCAAATTACTTTCGACATATGAAAAGTAAAGATAGAAACGTGATGGGTTTTGGTTGGACATCATATCGTGTGACATGCATGGTCTAGGATGTCTGGTATGATCGTAAAATATATGTTTCCAAGCGTCTGATGCTCATGTCAACCATGAGTAAAAGAAAAGCATAATTGTAAGCGAGAACGGTTTTCAAAATACTTGATGACCCCTCCCACTATATATCCCACATATCTCTCATCTTCTAGAACACAAAGATTTGAGTCGATATGGGATAGTGTTGCGTGTTGCCACGTTTATCATGAAGTTTTGCCTTAGTGGAGACTAGCCATTGTAACCTATGTTGTCAAAAGCCCCTCGGGCGCAGCGAGGCGCACCTATAGCGCCTGGTGGTGGCTTAGGTGTAAATCTGGGCTTTTTTGTGAAAAACAGTGCCTAGGTGCAGGCGATAAAAAACGAGAGCTTAAACTCATCAGGCTGATTTTCCGGCCAAATTCAGGCTAAAAGTTTCTTAAACCTCTAAAACATCCTAAATGAGCTATGAACAAGTCCTAAACAACCCTAAAACATCCTAAAGTAGCCCTAAACAAGCCTAAAACATCTCTAAAATCCTAAAAATGTATTTTATACTATGCGCCTAATTATAAAAAACCCTTGTTTTTTACGGGCCTTGCGCCTAGGCTCCGGGCTCGGCCTATGCGCCTTGAGTGCGCCTAGTCGCTTTGACAACTATGATTGTAACAAATAAGAATGCAACTCTGTAGCAACTAACCATAACATCAAGCCTTCAAGAGTCACAAATTTAGTGACCAGAATTGTCATGATGAAAACAAACAAGCATCATTTAAACCAGCCTCAAAATCTACCGACTGTGTAGTATATGAAGTTGGCATTCCACATATAAGCTTACATACAGTACCAATTATACCTATTTCCAATAGTACATGTATTGTTATTTAGGCCAGTCAGGTCTTTTCCTAAAGTAAAAGTAAATACGACTGCCTACCTACCTGGTATGATGTATGCACGGATGTGAAAATGATGATGACATGGATTCATGATAACACATAACATCATGATAACATCGCATATCGATAGATAATAAGTGCACAGGTACATTTGTTGATGATGCATAAAGGTCATACTTACATATCCTCAAAGTACAATGTGAAAATGCCTGCCAACTATAACAAAGGGAATATTAATATTGGACCACACACACACACAGTTACCTTATTCACTAAAGGGGTTGTTATCACAAAAAGGGAAAATGAATAATCATATAGCACTGATATACACAGAGAGAACCAAGCAGTTTAGTATTATTATTGTGCAGCATATGAGTGGGCTGTGTATGTGTGTGTGCGTCCCCATCAAATAATGTTTCATCCTGGTCCTATATCCATGTGTAATTTGGAGAGCAAAGCGCAAAGGGGGACACAATTCACATACCACACTAACTTCTGAAACATATACTGTTTTCATCAATCAATAAATAACTTGCATAATGTGGGATAACCTAAAGTTGTTTACCTGAAGACGCTCACTGGTAGCAAACCCAGGTTGTGGACTGTTTGACTTTAGATCATGCTTGTCGTGGCGGTAACAAACCGCTACATGGTGTCATGTCCACTCGTATGCTTTTGCTAAATGTAAATTGATTTATTCAAATAAAGATAGAATCTTCAAAAACAATATACCAATTAATGATGGTTATTGCCTAGTCTTAAAAATTAAAAATACAACACATGTAGAATTTAACAAAATACAGCATACAGAGTCTACTAAATGTAAGGTCTCCACATTCGAAGCAATATTTGCTGTACTACATCAAGTAGCATTTTCATGGTTTTTCTTAAATCTGCAAAAAAAGGACAGTCAAGGTGAATGTGAATGGTCCTTAAGAAATTTACTTGACATGGACCTAAAGGCATGCTTGTATTTCACCTTCATAAAGTGCCAAATAGGTTTAGCTGCATTAGTTTATAAGGTAGAAAAGGTACTCTCTCTGTACCATAAGATTGCAACATTTGATTAGATACTCGGTTTTAAGAAAATGTTTTGACTATTTATAGTCTGTCTGAACTAAGTTAATCTTGCAGTGACATCAATAATAGATATAAACAAGTAAATGTAAGTTGAGTTTTTCGACAAAACAATTATTTCAATTTCCATAGAACATCTAAAAATATCAGGCTTTGAGAGGGTACGACAAGATAATGTCGAGCAACATGACACCTAATCTCTAAATGTAGTTTTTGGTTATAAATCATGTTAACCCATAAACGCACTAAGATCAACATTCATTTCCACCACATGATCTTGCGTTAAAAAGCATTTTACAATTTTAACATAACATAAAAGAAAAAGGATGAACTGTGGGGCTGTAGATGCAAGTTGTGTAGTTTAAGTGAGCAAGATTCCTAGATTGCAATTAGTGGTCGTTAAAAGATATTATTCCCCTTTTTGGACATAAAGGGTATCAACTTTCCATTTTATAATTATATTGAAGGAGTGTCAAACAAGTCTCAAAATTTTGCAATGCTTGAAAATTTTGAGACCATAAAGCCACAAAAAGAGAGAGATTATTGAATATGGTTGTGTTTTGACTAGCCAACAACATCATTAGAGTTGTTAGGATGGAATATATTTAGATGGTGTAGTATCTCTATCTGTGTCCTTAAAAAAGATAAAAAAAATATAAATATAAATCAACATCATAAGTTTGTTTGATGACACTTGATTTGTGAAAGGTTGTAACCAAATCCACATGCATAGTTGTTTGGCTAAGAGAATAATCTAACCTAAAAAATCAAGGTATAGCCAAACAGGAACTTAAAATCCGTAACAGAGTAAAGGTCAAGACTCAAGACTATGCATGTGTAGTGAATGAACATGTCATGAATACACACATACATACATGTTCATAAGATGTTATGCAAACTGTTTTTTTTTTTTTTTTAAACTCTGGGTGTCAATCTAGTAAAAGAATCTCAGAGAGAACATGATGAAAGGTTGTGTGATTGATATGACATAGACCTAAACCCAACTCCCAATTCTTCATCACTTTAAGCCATTTATGCTGCTCAACAAGAAAATGTGACATGTTTTCATTACTAAACACAACTTCAATAGTGGTCCTTGAAAGAAACAAGACATACTACTTTATATATAGAATGATTAAGCTTCACATTAGCCACACTATAAAATTAAAGCTCAGTCACGTGTGCCCGGTAACACACCAACATAGCACGATTGTAAAAGATGGTTTCCAAATTCCAAAATATGTATATGTACATGCATATGTCATGTGCTATGTAGTTAACTCGGCTGATATATCGGTGAATTACCTATATCCCACCGATATCTCACCGCGATAACCTATATCTCAAATACCGGTCCTTGACCGATACCTGATTTTTTTTACCGCGTTAACTGCTTAGGTCATGTGTTGATGTAATCATGTGAATGTTATTAATCATTAACTGCTTAGGTCATGTGTTGATGTAATCAGGTAAATGTTATTAATCTTTATATTGTCTAAATACATTTTAGCTTCTAATATATGTCTTTTTCCTTTATCTAAGGTATCCCCACCAACTTTCACTAGTAAAAAACAATGCCAGATTCTTATAAACACTGACAACTCTGCATCTGTCCTCCATCTCTCTCATTACCCTTTTATGTGAGTGTACATATATATCATGATATTATATATGCATTAAGACTTCAATGTCTCGAATCAAATCATATATTTCCATCATACACAAGCAAAGCATGCCAGACTACACTAAAATCAATCTCATTGTTCCCATGGTAAGAAACTTTAATCAATATCGTTTTAACTTTTAAGAAATAGATTTATAAACAATCATATTTTATGGAATTGTGTAGGTAATGGAGGAAATGAAGATGATGTCATCCATAGGATTCCCACTCTTTACCATGGGGTTAGTGAGTTATCTTAAAAACATGACTTCAGTTGCATGCATGGGAAGACTAGGGAGACTTGAGCTAGCCGGAGGTGCATTGGCGATTGGATTCACAAACATAACTGGCTATTCAGTTCTGTCAGGGTTAGCCATGGGGATGGAGCCACTTTGCAGTCAGGCTTATGGTTCAAGAAACTTACGCATGGTTAATCTAACCCTACAAAGAACCATCCTGATCTTATTATTTGCATCACTACCCATTGGAATTCTATGGGTTAACCTAGAGCCAATTATGCTTAAACTACATCAAGACCCCGAAATAACCCACATTGCTAGTTTATACTGTCGGTATGCAGCCCCTGATCTTATTGTTAACTGCATTTTAAACCCTTTACGTATATATTTAAGAATCAATGGAAAAACATGGCCACTAATGTGGTGTAGTCTATTGTCAGCACTTTTACATTTTCCAATCACCAACGCTTTAGCCTTCACCCTTAACCTAGGGCTTCAAGGGGTTGCTCTCTCGACAATTATCACCAACTTAAGTACATCAGTTTTCATTCTTGGCTACATGTTTTTCACTCATACCCACAAGCCTGAACCATGGTCTAAACAAGAGTCAATTGGGGAAGGGTGGGGTGTGCTATTTCGGCTCGCGGTTTCTAGCTGTTTAGCGGTTTGTTCTGAATGGTGGTGGTATGAATTAATGACATTTTTAAGCGGTTACCTTCATAAACCGAACATTGCTTTAGCTACATCTGCTATAGTAATCCAAACAACCTCATTAATGTACACATTGCCATCAGCACTTAGCATGTCAATATCGACCCGTGTCGGACATCAACTTGGGGCAGGGGAACCAGGTCGGGCCCGTGTGGCAACACTAGTGGCAATTGGGCTGGCACTTCTAACTTCTGCTTTTGGGTTGCTGGGGATTACATTTGGAAAAGAAGCATGGGGTAAAGTTTTCACAAGTGATAGTGAAATTTTAGAGTTAACAATGGCAGCTTTACCCATAATCGGAGTATGTGAGCTGGCAAACTGCCCACAAACCACGTGTTCCGGTGTTCTTCGTGGAAGTGCAAGGCCATCTATTGGTGCAAGAATCAATTTATGTTCATTTTACTTGGTGGGTACACCCATAGCCATAATTTTAGCTTTTGTGTGGAGATTAGGGTTCTTGGGGTTGTGTTATGGGCTGTTAGCAGCACAGGTGGCATGCGTCCTATCGATCTTGACTGTGGTATATAGGACAGATTGGGAGAAAGAATCATTGAATGCAAGACAGTTGGTGGGCAGAAGCAGTGAATATCAAATTATGGAATGTGAGCAAGGAATTGGGTTTATTTAGTTAATGTACATTTATGTACAGAATGTTGTATTCTGTTTAAATTTTTCTTAAGTCCTACAACATATGGACATATGGTATGCACTCTGTTATGTACTAATCCTTCCTACCCATTTCTCTCATTTAATTTCATAACAATATGAATTTTGGTTTCACAAAACGGATATAAAATTCTTACTTGGATAATTGCGCAATATACCAAAATACTTCCAAATTTGACCAATAATAGCAACGTATTAAAGCACCATAAGGTAAATTATATTGCTGTCATTGGTTAAAGAAACAAAAGTAAATAGCTATGGCCAGTAAAGAAATGAAAGTATGTCGCTATGATTGGTAACGAAATGAACGTATGCTGCTTGTTGCTACTTCTGATAAATATTAAAAGTAAGTTGCTAATAATAGTAAAAATAGGTGAAAATACTTTGCCATATTGCACAATTAACACTTCTAATGTTTTCCTATATATTATAACTGAGCCCCTACGAAAGAAGAATAAGCTAAAACCACATTATTTGCCTGACTTGTGTCGTAACTCAACTAAACAACAGAAAGAAAAGGTAAAAACAGAGGAATACAGAGCATCTTTAAATTGTGTACTAACATAGATTCGCTGTCTACAGACTGAATATGAGATGCTCTGCATTTAAAATGAAATTCCTACTGTGATACCGGTTGGTGTTTTTTTTTTCTTTTTGAATGGTGACTTTCATATGAGTGACCCGCCTAATCCGCAGCACTAGCCAAGGTCTGCCCAGACTACATTGTCTTAACCGGGTCCGCGCTGGTGTACCAGACTTGGTTACGGCGTTCCCCCGGAAACCGTATTGCCTCCACACGAGTTTCCTCGCTAGAGTAACAGCCGGGTGAAAACCGGGGTGCGGCTCAGGATCGAACGCTCCTCGGTGCGTTTGTCACCATCATTGCCTGGATGCCGTAGAAAATAATGAGGAGAGTAGGAATCGAACCTGGGTCACGAGTAACACCAAGTCTTTCCCCAACCACTCCACCACTACCTCATTGGCAGTTGGTGTTTGTAATTCCTATCCGATTCCATACTTTTTTTCTCGGGAACACAAGAACCTGTTACCAAAAAAACTCACGACGCACCAATACGGCAATACCCTACTAACCAACGAGATCAGGATTATGTTTCATTGTTTATGTACCAACTAATTTGGCTACTTGAACCGAAAAATTAGATATAACGGAGCAAACGAGAAATAAAAAGTATTTATTGATGCCATATACTACTTGGATTAACCTAAACTAGTGTCCAGAACATGAAGTATAATTGTTTATGAAACTTAATACCTATAAACATACACATATTGGAACATCAATCAAATTGTATTAAATTCATCATCGAATGCGTAAATATTATTAATAATCATATGAAACTCAAACTGAATATACAGAAAACGAAAGCGAATCGCCGTTTCTTCTAATAATAATAATAATAATAATATAAAATTGACATTATTTGAAAGTGTAATAAAGAGTAATATGATCTAGAACTGAAACAACAGAGCATAACAACGACTCGTACCTTGAGGATTGAGCGATTGGGCAAATAGAATCATAGGCTTCCAAAACCTGCTATCGATTAGTTAATAAACTTGAATTAAACATTTTTAGGGTTCGATAATGTTAAACGATTTCGAATCAATCAATAGCTTCCAATAACCACTGTATCTGTAATTGTTTGAATGGCGGGTTTGTTTGTTTGTTTGTTTCGAGAAGATGATCATGGAGAAAACGGCCAGTTAACAATTGAATATAAGCCCAAATGAAGATTGGAATTGGACCACCTACCTAAACCACTATATAATTGGGCCTCTTAATAATTTGTGTCGATTTTTAATTTTTTACTTGTCTTCTTAACAATGTATACTTGTATGCATTATATAATTATATCCTCTGGATTATAGAAATTAATAAAATATATGTTATGATGTAACATAGAAATTAATGTACTACAATATGTAAAAACAACAAATTTTCGTCATGTGAATAAAATGAAAATGTATATTAAAAAAAATATACGTTTGGATGAAGAGCAGAGGCAGAAGCAACCATTGCATGACATGATTGAGGTGGTGGTTTTGAAGGTGTGACTTTTTTAAAAAAATGACTGGTTTTAACCTATTCTGCTCTTGATGAAAATAAAATTCATATTTATTGGTTGTTTTTCCTGTGTGAACAAAAACCCACTAAAAAGTCGGGTTTTTTTTTTTGTTTGTTATATAGCACTATGGTACTCGTTGGAAAGATAATAAAACGCTCGTTAATTTGGTGTAATAAAACGTTGCTTTCAATGAGACCCCCGGCTCGATAGTAGTTTTGCATCAAATCTTGAACATAAGACACATAACATTCAGCAATTACGACAAGCCCAATTGGTGCATGTGACCCCTTGTCTTTTGGCTATCAACGCCGCCACATGATCATGATTAACTGTCCACCGTTTTTAACGTTATTTTCACGAAATTAGTAAAATAAACTTTCGGGGTTTTAAATTAACCTCTATTGATAGGTATAATTTGAAAACCCAAGTATAAATGATAAGCATTATGTTAATTACTACATAGTGGACACAGTGAAATCAAAAAGTAAAGAAACAAGTGATACTTGCTCAATGGATGATGGTTGCCTTCCAAAAAAGGAGAAATAGGCTACTGGCATGAATCTCATGATATAGTAGAACTAGATGCTAAAGGGTGGATGTGATTTTGAGAATTTGATTAAAACATAACACATAATGTTTGATAACATAAAGAATAATCCAACAAATATATCTACAAGTACACACAGCACACATCAGAGCACATTCAGCTTCTAATGATTTTTAGAATTACATACATATCTAAGCAGCAGCAGCATCATGCTCAGCCGGATTTGAACAGCAACACCGCCTTCGATTCCAAATAGAAATAAACAAAGTGGTTTGTCTCATGAGTAACGTAAGACCCTGCAAAACGCAACCCAAAAGATTATGTTGTTAGTTGTTTACCTCCATCAATCCCTTCATCTCAGGTAATTAGGGATTAAGTTTATTTTTTAGATCTTTGCATGGACAGTTAGTTGCATAAACATGTCAAATTGTAATAGATGAAACACGTGCATATTCAAAATTTTCCAACACTGAAATTGGTTTAAGGTAGGACCACATGCTATAGGGGAACATTCATAAAGTGATGCATAAGGCGCTCATGTAACGACCAACCCCACTTTCTTTTTAAGTTACATTATGCTCCATCAGGCACCAAGTACAACTTGGTTTTAAAATGCGCGCACATGAGCGAATAATGTGCGCATCACATTATGCGGTGATCAGATCGCAACGCCCGATGCCATTCCATGATGCGCGCATCACATGATGTGGTCTAAAGTCTAAACAAATCTGACTATCGATTGAGCTCTGGGTTTGAGAATTTGAACAAATCAAACCATCAATGGAGCAAATCTGACTAGGGATGATAAAAATATCTTATATATTAGTGCTTAAATGTTAACAAGTTATAATATTACGCGAAAATAACTTTTTTTTTTTTTTTTGTAATTTCTAAAAACGAAAGTGTCAATAGTGATGCATGCGCTTCGCGCATCACGAATCGGATTTTGGGATTAAACCGCATCGGATCGCGACGCGCAATTTAAAACCAAACATACAAGTGTGGCTTACATAACCACCTTATCCATCACATTTAGAACAAAGAAAGTACCATGCGTTCATACAGTTCTCTACTTAAAAGTTAAAACTGGTTCTAAAATTGAACGTTTCACATACATATAGAAAACTGAACAGTGAAGACTGAGGACTTGCCTCCGATGCAGACAGCAATCATCTTGTTGTCATATGAAGTTATGAACTAGCCTAAGTACACAACTTGCAATAACATTTAAGGAGCATCAAAGTATAAACTTTTTTTAAAACAAGTAACTCACACCCTCTAAACTTACTCCCAAATCTACATCAATGTCCACCATGGAACTAGAAAGCTCAATCACTCGTGGGAAACATCTTTACTACAAACCTTGATACCGCTTGGCTACAAGCCCTTTGGCATCTAAGTATTAACTAAGTTTTTATAAGTGATGACAGAATAACCATTTTTCTAAGCACAGAGAAACAAAACCCTTTAAACACTAATATAATGATTAGAAATGAACAATTGAAGCATAAGTGGACCAGTAACAGGTATTTCAGTAAATTTCTCCCTGCAGTTCCACAATAGGCACTTGATCCTCAATGGTGATTTGGGTATCATCGCTGCCTACACCACAAATATCACAGCATAGATACTCAGTCTTAGAACGACTAACTCTAAGCCTTTTGCCCTCTAAAGTTGCTCGCCCTCGCATTAAGGCAGTGTTTAGTCTCCTCAACTAACACAGTATCGTTCGCAAAAAGCATACACCACGGAACCATCTCCTGGATCGACTCGGACAACTCATCCAGAACAATCGCAAAAAAAAAAACGGACTCAAAAACAACTTATAATACCTTTAATCTAATATTAAAGCATAAAGCTTCTAAAAAATCACATGCTTAATCAAAGTCCCTTGGTCTTTGACCTTCTCGAACTATGTGTGGTGTGTTCTCTTGTCAGGAAAAACTCAAAGGACCAGTAAAGCGAGGTGACCTCAAAGCGGTTAAGGTAAGAAACCAGTGGAAGTTGAACTTGAATATGAGACCTCTCCTAGAGAGGAATCAAACACTTACCATTACACCACCTCTTGAAGGCTGTCTTATGCTTATTTTGTTTCTCCAGCAAACCCAAATTTAAAAAAAAAAAAAAAAAAAAAAAAAAGATAAGGTATTAGTATTTTTGTAACTGATGTAGTGCTGCAGCAATATCATCCAAACTTTTACCACACAGTTACCACTGCTTACTCAAGAGCAAGACTGGTGCATAAGTGCATATGAATCCACAATGGTGGTGGCTATGCGTCGACTTAAAGCAATATTAATACTTAAGCTACTACGTATTGAGAAATAGGATACAGCTAGATAATGGGATCACTAAAACCAGCTAATGTTTGGTATAACAATGGGGTGGTATTTGTTAATGAGGTTATGTACTTATGTTCATAACTAGATTTTTAATCTGCTAGAAAAGGTAAAGAAATCAGGTTATGTAAAGCAGAGTGCAGACCTACACCAGATTTAACTAGTAGTAGCTATGTCAGATTGTCAGTTGCAGATTAAGACTAAATTAACATTTAATTTAATCAAAATTGTATATGACTAGCAAATAGTTGAAATGTTAGCACTTAACAGATTGTCCAATGATGCACCAAGCACATGTGTTATGCTAATTACTTGACATACACACATCATTATTATTTACTTCTTTATTGTTTTTAACTTCTGGATTTTATTTTCAAAAGATCATCAGAACACAAATCCCCAAGAAAAGTTGCAGACAAACAACTCCAGTGGCATGAATTAGGGTACCTTCTTATATTTACACACATAGAAACAGTCACAAGACATCTGTGTGTTAGCATATACGCGTATAGGTTTACGTAAATTTTGTGTATTACTGCATATAATGATTCGGGGTAACTCGAAATAATTTAACAGCATATTCACCTAATTCCAAATAGAAAGAATATTACATGCATACATACATATGCATATTTATATTTATATTTCATATGAGAAGAGTCATCATCATCATACTAAGTAAATCCCAACGATAGCAAAGCTAAGATCGGATCTAAGGAGGATAAGATGTAAACAGCCTTACCTCTACCCCGTAGAATACCATCCCAAAGAGTCCACACAACAAATCAAAATAATCTTAATCTAAATCACCGCCTACAGTGATGATGCCGAACTTGATGAAGTTTAAAATAATCTCTCCACATTTCATTCTTTTTTTTTCTTGCACAAATGCATCAAAACATACACCACATCACTACTTTACACAACATTAATAAATTCTACAGTCCATTGTAATGCAAACCTTTCAGCACACTAATTTTAGCCCTAGATTATTAGATCCAGATTTCAAAATCAAACTACTATCAATATTAATCACTGAAAACAGAAACATCTGAAAGCATTAATAACTCAAGCAATCGAACACATAAAAACAAAATTAGAAAATACCGAAGTTTTTGCCGACAATACAGTGCCACGTAGGACCATGATTCTTATCAAACTCCTTCTTTATCTGTTCGGCCACTTCCTTCTCCACACTACAATTCTCAAACGCCTGCACAATTAAAAGAAAAACTTCGATTAAATAATAAATAATTTCTTTCATATAGATTGAAGTAATTAAATAAAACAGAATCGGATGAATAAGAATAATAATTACGGAAATGGCGATATTGACGGCTTCATGTTGCATATCTTCCTTCATATCGGCGCTTTTGATTACGACTTTTTTGGTGGTGGTGGTGGTGGATGTAGAAGAAGCGTTGGTTTTCCGATGATCGGAGGATGACGTAATACCGGACGGAGATCTCTTCCCTTCTTCATTCATCTCTGCAAGGTCTGGTCTAGTGTAGTCACTAATGAATGAGGAAGAAGAGTGTGTGAGTGACGCTGATATTTCACCAGTTTAGCTAAAAGTAATTTCTTAGATTAAAAGCCTTCACCTTTTTATTTATCACGTACTACTTTTTATCTCGGGAGCGTCCGGGTTAATACTGACATAAAAAAATATATTATTATTATTATTATTATTATTATTACTAATATATCCCTTTGCAATATATATAGATATAAATATAGATGATTTAGAACTGTTTGGATGATTAAGATATCTGAATGGTTAAGTGCTTAATCATTAAATTAGACCTCTTAATGATTAGTATTTTTATCCCACATTAGTAGGAGAGCATTGATGACGGGTGTCTGGCCTCGACGAGCCGAAGCAGGTATCTGGCCTCGACGGGCCGAACCAGGTGTCTGGCCTCGACAGGCCGAACCAAGACAATCCGAATGGCTGAACTATAATACAAATAGACCAAACGCAAGTTGTTATGACGTTCGGAACAAGATAATCAGGTACGGGGTCCGGAATAGGATGTTCCCGATCGGAAGATGAACATTCAGGATGAATGAACGAACCCTAACACGGCTGGACCATTGGTCCATACATCTGCATGACAAATAAAGACGGAACAGTAGACAAGGTATAGCCGCTGACATGGCTGGACCATTGGTTCATACATTTGCGTGACGGACAAAGACGGAACAGTAACAAAGTACGGCCGAATCAATATTATATATTATAACCCATGATGAACAGTGTTTGAATAGTAGATTTCTCCTCCTATAAAAGGAGAGCTCCACCCATCCAACCAAGACACAACAACCTGGTCTACTCCACTCCTCTGCTACCGAACCACCTTCTTACTCCACATCTAACACCAATCTTAATAACCTAGTCTACACCTCATACCCTCCAAATGACGATGACAGAACTAATGATATCACTACATCTGTTTCCCAACTCCTTTATAGTAACATTTTATTATCATTAACATATACCATCTCTTCACTCATTAATACACTCAAATCAAAGTAACAACACCACTCTCCGTGAGTCTTACGGAGACTTTATAACCATTATCATTTCTTTATCTTCGTCGTTTACGAATATACATACATATTGACATATTGTAAGACCCTAACCCGTAAACACGCGATTAACTTTAAAACTTACGGGCTTTGGTCTTATTGAATAACACTCCCGATTTAATACTTTGATATCTGTGAAATCCAACCCATTATGATTTCTACATTATAGGTCCCAACAAAATTTTTGTAATTAGGTTTACTAAAAACATGTACTAAATCCTGCGTTTAATCGGGAACTTCAAATGCAGAAGCTTGATGAGTGCTTGAGTGTGTTCGGTTCTTGTAACAAGTCTTGATCATCATCCATCCAGTGCAACCGAGTACCTGTGGGTTAAACACGATTAATTAACCCATTAAACGTTACTAGAATCGAGTAGGATGGAAAGTATAAAAAAAAGAGTTTTGTTACTATAGTTTCCAGCATTAATCCCCTTTTAGGTTCTGGATCCCCTTTTAGGTCCTGGATCCCCTTTTTAGGTTATGGATCCTCTTGAGGTTCTAGATCCCCTTTTAGGTCCTGGATCCCCTTTTTAGGTTCTGGATCCTCTTGAGGTTCTGAATCCCCTTTTAGGTCCTCGATCCCCTTTTTAGGTTCTGGATCCTCTTGAGGTTCTGGATCTCCTTTTAGGTCCTGGATCCCCCTTTTAGGTTCTGGATCATATCCAAAAAGGGGAACCACGACTCGTTAAGGCTATAGGTTTTACAAAACCTCATTAGACCATTCAAAAAGCATAATAATCATTTTGTGAACTTATTGGACACATGTTCAACTAAAAGCATTTCCGTTTTGTGTCATTATGACTTGGTTATTAGATTTAACCTTTAGTAAATCTATAAATTCCCAAAATGCCCCTTTATAGCCAAATCCATAAGTTTAGCCATCCATGGTGACACTTTTGATTCAACCCATTGCTTTTAACTCATTGACTTGTTTAAAAACCTCTGAGTCCTTCCGGACTTAGATTTTCACCTTTTCTCAAGTTTTCTCTTATCTAGTAAATTCTAAGCGCATTAGCGCGCATTAGACATGGTGATGGAAATAACTTACTTGTTTGACACCCACACTTTATGTGAGTAGCTTTAGTACCCACATTGCTTCGCCCAAAGGCGTTTATTTAGCTATGGACTTACCGGGTGGCGTTGACCCATACCTCGCACCCATATGGATTACTTAGGCAACGAGTGCCCAATTTTCCAAGTCATACACTCTAGATTGACCACATTAGTCTCTTGAGACTCAATGGTATTGCATTTACCATTTGACCCATTATCCACAAGTTTCTTAAAGTTTAGATAACTGGATTTTAATGTCGGGTTCGAATGGTGAGGGAATCACCCCTTCGACCCGTTAAGACTCATGATTACTTAACTTCCTTATTCATGTGATTTTCATCCAAAATCTGAGTTTAGACTCTTGTTTACCATATGGCTTTATTGTTTGACCCAATTGATGATTTCCATCATTTGATCAACACCATATGACTCATTTATGACTATGAATTTTGTTTTGACATGAAATCGCATCAATCACTCGATTAGTAGGTTTCACCCCTTGAGGTCATACCTTTTTTCCCACTTCAAAGTTTAAACACTTATATCAATACGAGAGTTGTATTTGTAGACTAGTAGTGTAAGTATTACTTACCTCATATCCGTTTCGCTTCCATACGTATTGAGCTTGCATCCGTTTGACCCGTTTGCTCCCTAGTCCTTGTACCTAACTTAGGGACATGTCAAACCCTTTTTTTTGTTAGAACACATAATATGGATTTCTTTCATAATCCATGGCATCATGTATTCATTTTTCCTCAAGCTCAACATTTGCATTTCTAGTTTTCATGTTCATACATGTTCTACACATTTATTTTCTCATTCAAGCATTTCATCAAACACCTTATATGCACTAATTTCATCATGTTAGTTCTAGGTGTTCAAGACTTTCTAGATTCCACCATGGCTTAGCTAACCATTTGCACATGATCAATTCACCAATTAGCATACATACATGATACATATCACATATAGTTGCAAGATTTACCACATAGTAGGGTAATTCATGTTTAGGGTAAAAACCCACTACTTATACATAATGAGAATTCACAAATCATATGAATCAACATCATATAACAATTCATCACGTTTTATAGCTTCCTTGATGTCTACTAACACATAGAAATCCATAGAAGCTAGGAATTCACGTTTTTAATGTGAACCCTAATTTACCATGTTCCACATACAAGTGTTTTAGGTGAAATCAAATGGGTCTAACGATACCCTGTGATGTGTAGAACACTAGATAAACAAGAATTTCATCATGCATCAAGAAACCCCCTTGATTTGAGCAGATTTGTGCTTGGTAGATGAGTTAGGGTTGGAGCCCTTCTTGGGGTCTCCTGAAGATCACACGAACACACACACACACACACACATTGTGTATGTTTTATTTGTTTTATTAATAAACCCCACTTTATCATATTGGCAACTATGGCCCCTCAAGTTTTTCCAAAGTCTTTTGTTGTTAAAACTCATTTAGCAAAACTAGTGTTATTCCCATAATAGGACATAACCCAAGTTCTCATTATTCGAGTATCACTTATTATTTTGCTAATTACGCCTAATGGCCTAATGGCGTAATTAGGCGAAAGGATGATTTTGGGGTGTTACACATATATACATCATCCCCTATATAATAATACTAATGTAAACAGTTTGCTACCTATGTGGAGGTTCATATCACGACAGTGAAACGGCCAAGACGCTCTGATCCAGGCGGCAAGCCGTATCAACAAAATCGTAACTCAACAAGCATCATAAAGGTTCAGCCTAGTTCAGTCTTAATGATTCAGTGTTTAATGGTTCAGCAACATCTCAAATCTTAATGATTCAGCCTTTAGCCATTACATTCAGAAGCTGAAACAAACACGCTGAATACTGAATCATTTAGCGCTGAATGATTCAGAGCATCATTAAGAGGCTTACTAAACAACCCCTTAGACATAAAAATTGATTTAGACATTAAAAAATATATATATGTTTAACATAAAAAATGATGTAGACATGATAATTTATATGTTGCCAACAAGCAAGTTTTTATTTTCATTTGTGTTAATAAATTTACTTTCTAAGATCAAACATGTCAATTCCATTATAAATTTACACCCACAGCACAAGATAATCCTCAAGCATTAAAAAAAAAGTTTGGGGTACTTACAATCATTCTTGTATTGGCACACGTGTAAAAGTCTTTTAAGGGATGACAATTTGACAAACCTTGTTATCAATCACGTAAAGTAAGCATCACAAGGTTCGATAGTCAAGCCACACATAAAGTACAAAGCTTTATGTTAACAACACTCAAACTAATTATGATATGAATATACACTAACAATGATATAATGATATGAGCAACGTTCGTTTTATGGATTGTAATGGAATTGAAATTCGCGTGAGAACTATAATTTGATTTGAAATTTAGGTGTGTTCATTTAATAGAATAGAAAGAAACCTCAAGGAATTGGAATATAAATTCCCTCTCACATCTTGTTCAATTATAATTTCTTCTTTCATTGAAACAAATAACATAAGAAGTGGAATATGTATTCCAATTTCATTTGACTTCCATTCCATTATGTGAAACGACACTATCTAAGTATTTAGTTTGAACTAAAGGCCAAAGCCCAACATCAGCAAGAGCCCATATAACACTAACCATACATTACATTAATCTGATAGGTTTACAGGGCTGGCTTATTTATTTTAATTCGTCATTGATCTCCAATCCAGCTGGTTTGAGGTAGGGTGGGTTTTCCCTTAAGGGTTCTCATTCTGAGGGTATATCACAAGTTCGATCCATGCACACCACAAAAAAATTTCACATCCTTAACCGTTACGTTAGGGTTTATATAAAAATTTCTACTGAACTAAGCCTTTAAAAAAAATTGTCATGTAAAATGTAAAGGCAGCTCGAAAGTCCAAAGGCCGCTTTTGTTATTAGAAACTGGATCGGTTTGGTCGGTTGGTGGTCGGCCTCAGCCTACATAATTTGACCCCATGTCGATCGTGCTTCAGTTATTTTTATTTGGCCATGCACTTTACATTTCATCACTTTTATATATAATAATCCATGAAACATGACTTATAATTTAATTTATTAAACATGCCATGTGTTTATTTTTTAAGTTACACATTTTATTGATGTTATGTACAATCTAGCACATTGAGAGGAGATCTTCATCTGGTGCATTTTTTAATATGACATGTGAAGGGATAGGGAGCCTAATCTGAAAGGCGTCCCTATCCCCACTAAGTAACATACCCGCGCCACGTCACGGCGCAGGAGCATACTCGCGCGAGGACAGCCAATCAACATCCTTGCGCGACCGGCACAGGTGATAAGCAACAACTGATACCTGATACGCGCGTGCCATCACACGCGGAAGATTCCCTTGGCACGTCAAAGGAGGTACAAGGGATGACAAAAGGAAGATTCATAAGGATCTGTGTCAGAGCATACACCAACAGAAGAAGGACATGTGGCAGATAGTACAAAAGGGGAACGGCTGCACTGTACACGCTGTCGTGAACAGCGACCAGCAGGCATTACCTCCTCCACTGTCAGGCGTCAAATCAGCCAGCAGAGATAGCCTGGGCACTATAGCAAGTACGACGTTACTGTGCACCACCAGAAGGCGGACACGTGTCCAACTACAACAACGACCACACTGTAGGCTGACGTCATCAACAGTGCCTCGTCCTTTCCCGCCATTTCCAGAAAGACCATGGGCTTGGGCCCCGGTTGGGCCCAAGCCAAGGGTGTCACTTGTGGGCCTCTCCATGCGGTCCACTACTAAGCCTATAAATAGCATCAGATACAACTCATGTAGGCATTCACAAATACAGCCCTCACTACTGTACTCATTACTTGTAATTCTCTCTTGTTAGTAATAATATTCCGGTGCCCTTACAGTGGACGTAGGTCATTAACGACCGAACCACTTAAATCTCTTGTTCATATCACACACAATACATAACACATTCACCTTAATAAACTCTCGGGTCGTCATAACGGTTTGGGTAAAGGATTAACCCTGTAGTTACGTAAGTATTAACCCCCCGGAGATTAGTCTTAATCTCCGGTATACTTATTGTTTCTTCATTGGCGCCATCCAACGGTTAGAACAGCTATTTTAACCCATCTTTTAACCCACCCATGGCTGAACCCAACCCTAATACATCCGGCATGCACCAAACAGGAGACGAGGACCTCCGACAGCCGGATAACCAAACCACACCCAACACTGTCGTCAAGCAGACGACGTCTAGGCTCGACGGGTCAGCCGTTGAAATCCGTAACGTCGAATCCGACGACGACAGTCAAGAGCTCTCCGAAGAGGATCCGGACCGTTGGCTCCTCCGTCAGAACGCCAAGAGTGCTGCAATCTACCAACGCAAGCTGTTGCAGCAAGCGAAAAAGAAAGGTAAGACGCTTGCTTTCGATACTCCGTCGAAAGCAAGGTACAAGAAGAAGGATACGGCTAACCACGGTGAGGGTCGTAGCGGGGAGCTCGGCGGAAACGTCAGAGCTCGGGGCTACGCCAAATCACGTGGAGAGCCAGATGGTTACGAATCATCAAGCAGCGACTCCGATCATAGGGGGAAGAAACACACTCACACGTCGCGAGACAGTGAGATAGACGATGACTTGGTAAAACCATTTCGACCAAAAGCTTTTGCTGAGAAGTCTAAATTCGTCGCTCGCATAGCGGCTGCAAAAGTACCAAGAAAGGCCAAACTCCCAAGCAGCATCGGTAGATACGATGGCCTGCGTGACCCAGATGACCATGTGCACGATTTCGAATGCGCAGGCGTATCTGTGGATTGGCCTGTTCAAGTATGGTGTCACCTTTTCGCTCAAACCCTCACGGGTGCCGCCAGGGTATGGTTTGATAGCCTCCCAGCGGGAAGCGTGAAGGATTTCGACGACCTCACAGAAAAGTTCGGTAGCCACTTTTCGCACCTGCGTAAGCATAAGAAAGACAAGGCGGACATCCTGTTATGCCGACGGTATGACAGGGAAACAATCGAAGATTACATAGTCCGGTTTAACAAAGAAGCACTGCAAATTGGATGCGGGGAGGAGCTCACACGGGCCGCGTTCATTCACAATGTGCGCAGTCCAGACCTCATGAAATGCCTCACTGGCAAAGATGGCATCCCAGATTCCTGGGATGAGCTCATACGCTCAGCCAAAATATATGCCTCCTCCGAAAAATCTTTCAACCAACAACACGGTTTCCAGCCACAACACCATAATAATAATAATAATAATACTAGACACAAAAACAAATCCGTCTGGAACCGCATCACAGGCACCACCGACGAAGGAAAATATTCCCCGGCCGGTGATGCCCGCCAGATAATCAGCTCCAAACAAACGCGGGACCAACGCGGACACTCCAAGAAAAATCACGACTGGACCCCGTTAACAAAAACTCCATCTCAAGTTCTGAAAACCGAGCAGGTCACCCTGAAAGAGCCCAACCCCCTAGGGAAACGCCGAAACGTGGACCGCAGCAAGTTCTGTGAGTACCATAACGACTACGGCCACCTCACGGACAACTGTTACAGTTTAAAAATGGAGATAGAGGCAGCGCTGAAATCAGGCCAGCTCGGCCACTTGGTCAAAAATGTTCACCGAGCTGGCAAAGGGCAAGGCAACGAAGAAACCCAAGGTGAAGGGTCGCGGAAGAAGATCCGGGACCTAAACACTCACGCTGCAACTCTAATCCCCCGCCACCAATGCAACATGACATGGCGGAACAAGAACACCCAACATGGGAAGCGCACCCGGGTACAGCCACTAGACGACTCATGGAAGGAGGCTGACATCCTCATGCCAAGGGTCAGAGGGGGTGCCTCCTGCACAGCTCCATTGGTGATTACTGCCGTCTTCGGACATTACCGCACGCGGTATATGTTTTTAGATGGCGGCAGCAGCACAGATATCATGTATGACCAATGTTTTCAACAGCTAGATGAAGAAGACAAGGCAAAACTCATTCCGGTCAATGAGCCAATCTTTGGTTTCATCCACGAAACCATCATGCCCCGCGGCATGCTCTCTCTGCCTGTAACATGGACGGATGGTACACACGAGCGCACAGAAATATGCGACTTCATGGTCCTACCAGCCGCATCAAACCACGACATACTCCTAGGAAGAGAAGGCATTGCTCACTTCAACGCCAACGCCTCCACGGCGCATGCAATGGTTGGTTTTCCCACCAAAACAGGCGTTGCCTTCATCCGGGGGAACAAAGATTGCCATGTCACGGAGACAGCCAAACCGCCAAAGATGGTCAAGACAGATGCCCGCACAGAGCCGGAAAAATGGGCGCTCAACCCCAAATTTCCGGAGCAAACGGTGACCATTGGCCATGTAATCTCCGAATCCATACGGAACCATTTGAAGCAACTTCTGATCAGCAATATAGACATTTTTGCATGGCAACCGGCAGATATGGTGGGTGTTCCGCGAGACATAGCGGAACACAAGCTTAACGTCTATCGTTCCGCAGAGCCAATTGTACAGAAGAAGAGGAGTATGGGCCCGGAGAAAACAAAGGCCATGAATGAACAAGTCACCGAGCTGCTCAATGCGGGCATCCTCCGCCCCATCAGATATCAAACTTGGGTGGCCAATCCCGTCATGGTCGCCAAAGCGAATGGAGGATGGCGCATGTGCGTGGATTACAAAGACATCAACAAGGCATGCCCAAAAGACTGTTATCCCCTACCAGAGATCGATTTGAAGGTGGACTCCCTCGCCCCTTACAGATTCAAGTGTTTCCTGGACGCCTACAAAGGATATCACCAAATACAGATGGCGAAAGAGGATGAAGACAAAACAGCGTTCCGCACGGACGCGGGTATCTTCTGCTACACAAAGATGCCTTTCGGCCTGAAAAATGCGGGCGCCACATACCAACGCCTGATGGATACAGGGTTCGTGAAAGAAATCGGCGTACGGCTGGAAGTGTACGTCGATGATTTAGTGATCAAAAGCAGGGAGGAAACCGACATGCTACAAGACATCCAACAAACATTTCACCAGCTACGAAAGGTCCGCATGAAGCTAAACCCAAGCAAGTGCTCGTTTGGAATGGAAGAAGGGAAATTTCTGGGAGTCATCGTCACGCGGGACGGGTTCCGCGCCAACCCAGACAAGGTACAAGCAATCGAGCGGATGCCATCTCCCGCCTCCGTCAAAGAGGTGCAGACATTGATGGGCCGCCTGGTCGCCCTAAACCGGTTCCTATCCAACTACGCTTCAAAGTCATTTCCTTTTGTCGACACCTTGAAAAATTGTCTGAAGAAGAGTAACTTCCGTTGGACAACCGAAGCTGAGTCAGCTTTTCAACAAATGAAGCAGTGTTTGATGAACCTTCCTACACTAACAGCCCCGCTCCCTAAAGAGCCACTCACGCTCTATCTTTCAGTCACAGAGCGGGCAATCGGCGCAGTTCTGATGGTCGATCGTAAAGGCGTGCAAACGCCTATCTATTACATCAGCCGCACGCTGTTAGATGCGGAAACTCGGTACACCATAATGGAAAAGCTGGTCCTAGCTTTAATTCACGCTTCCCGAAGATTGCGCAGATACTTCCAAGGTCACCCGATAAACGTCCTCACGGACTATCGGATCAACGACATCTTGGCCAAACCAGAATTGTCAGGAAGACTGGCGAAGTGGGCTATTGAGCTCGGAGAGCGCACAATCAGTTATAAACCCCGACCCGCAATCAAGGGACAAGTACTGGCAGACTTCGCAACCGAGATCCCAGCCGACAAGGTTCAAGAGTGCCGAGAAGAAGAATCACCCGCGCCAGCGCACGACCCATCGCAAAAGTGGTCTTTATACACTGATGGCGCCTCCAACGGAGACGGTGCTGGCGCCGGTTTACGCCTCATCAGCCCAGATAAACATGAGTTCACATACGCCATCCGCCTCGAGTTCAAAAGCACAAACAATGAGGCGGAATACGAAGCGTTGCTGGCAGGCCTCCGCATAGCGGAAAAAATGGGGGCCAGGCACGTAGAGGCACATGTAGACTCTTTGTTGGTAGCACGGCAGATCAACGGGGTATACGATGCAAAAGACGAAACCATGGCTCTATACCTGGAGCAAGCCAAGAAACTCTTGCGCAAGTTCGACACATGCACAGTCGAACACATCCGGCGCAGCGAGAACAAACCCGCTGACGCACTTAGCAAAATGGCATCCACGGTTTTTGAGCACATGGCAAAAGAGGTCCGCGTCGAAGTACGAGATAAACCATCGGTCCCCGTGCGCCAGGTCAACGTTACTCAAACAGGCAACGTGTCATGGATGACACCGATCAAAGCCTTTTTATCATCGGGAGTTCTGCCCAATGACAAACTCGAGGCCCGGAAGATAAAAACCAAGGCCCTGCAATATCAACTGACCGATGACATCCTGTACCGCCGTTCTTACTTGGGGCCACTCTTGCGCTGTGTTGACCCGGCTGAAGCCTCCTTTCTCCTCAAAGATATACATGAAGGAACATGCGGGCTACACGCGGGCCCAAGAATGGTAGTGGCAAAACTGATGAATGCAGGATATTACTGGCCGGGCATGCACGTCGACGCAGTTACCGAGTTACGCAAATGTGACAGCTACCAGCGCCATGCCCCAAACACCTTGCGCCCAAAGAATAATCTCGTACCAGTTACCGCGGCTTGGCCCTTCCAAAAGTGGGCTATTGATCTAGTCGGACCATTCCCGGCGGCGCCAGGCAATGTCAAATACTTGGTCGTCGCTATCGACTACTTCACTAAGTGGGTCGAAGCGAAACCTCTGGCAAAGATCGATGGCGCACATGTCAAGAAGTTCATCTGGGAGTTTATTATCTGTCGGTTTGGATTGCCGATGCAACTGGTCAGCGACAATGGAACACAATTTGAAGACCAGGCCCTCCAACAATGGCTGGCTCAAATGGGAGTCACGCAAATCTTCACATCCGTTGCGCACCCGCAAGGCAACGGTCAGATAGAAAGAGCCAACCGCACAATCGTTGAAGGCATCAAGACAAGACTCGGAACCAGGCGAACAGGGTGGGTAGACGAGTTGCCGCACGTCTTATGGGCCTACCGTACCCTCACGAAAACAAGCAATGGCGAAACCCCGTTCAGCCTAACATACGGCTCCGAGGCGGTAATCCCTGCAGAAGTAGCGTGCCCCACGGCAAGGGTACTGATGGCAAACACAACCGACAATGATAAAGAACTCCGCATGAATCTTGATCTATTAGAGGAACGCCGCAACCTCGCGGCAATAAAAGAAGCAAGTTACAAGACCCAACTCGAGCAATACTACAACAAACATGTAAAGGAGCAAGCCTTCAAGATTGGGGACTACGTCTTCCGCAACAATGAAGCTTCAAACGCCGAAAAGCCTGGGAAGCTCGCCCCAACTTGGGAAGGCCCTTACAAAATTCAAGAAGTGCTCGGGAAAGGTGCCTATGCATTGGAAAAGCTCGATGGCACCCCTATTCCAAGATCATGGAACGGCGCTCAGTTACGGCGTTGTTATTTGTAACCAAAATGGCTACACATGCCATATTATTAATGAAAACGTTTCCTATATCTGTGTTTCTACTTGTACTTTCCGCGCCAAGGTCTTCAAGACTTAGGCAAAATCACGTCGGACACGCTAGCAAGGCATGCCTTCAAGACACGCCACGTGCGCGTCGGGCGCCTACTCAAGCAAGCGTAGTCTTCAAGACGGATTTACTCGCCGGACCTACAACACCGCAACATACGCCTCAACTCTCGTCTTCTAGAGTCATTGCAACTCGGACAGAGTAGCGCGCCACATAAACGCGGTAAACGGGTGATGTAGCTGTCGTGGGCTAATCAAAAACAAGTATTTATAACTTAAATACCTATACTAGTACGGGTAAGTAAGGTCGTCTCCACAGGGAACGCGTGGTCAGTATAAGTTTTAAAATTAAATTAATAAAATATTGATCTTGAGTTGGAATTTTGATTGATTAAAAATGAGTAAACAAATAAAAACGAAAGTAATATCAAATTAAAGAAAAGTAACTTTCACCCGGGATCCAGGTATAGACTTTAACATAAACTTAGTTTAATTATTAGAACACCACATAGACATGGCCTTGGGATTTATGAGTTGAATTAACAACTAAGGACAGTTTTTAATAATAACCGTACAACCTAATTGTCCGCTCAAAAATATCAATTACCCACCAATTACCACCCCGCTAACAATGCAAGAAATTGCCAATACGTTTGGTAAAAGATAAATAATTCAAATATAAATAAACGTTTCAACAACTCAAACACAAGTGGTCAAGATATACCAGTTCAAACATAAATAAACTTAGTCTAATGTAAAAGAAAACTAAAACCGTTCACCCGGGGAAAGTCACAAAAAGTTTAGCCTTGCATCTTGATCATGGCTTCTTCCTCTATTTTTATTCTTCTGGTGCGATGTCTGCCCCAAAAGCTTGTGCCTCTAATATTGTTGTTCGATCCCCTCCTCATAGGCTGCCGTCAAAAAAATAATTCCCCTTTATATTATTCTCGATAACCCCTCTAGTAGGTCGGTTCCCTTTTCTTTTGTTTTCCAAGCCCTCCAAAATCCAAAGTCTAAATGTCCACTTGTATATCCAAAGCCCAACAATTAGTAAAAGCCATTTAATAATGAGCCAAACAAATAATTTCACCACTTTATTATTTCATCGAGAATACCTGACAAAACATGCCAATGCAATATATTGTGACTTTGTATTTAGTTATCATCTTTGCCTTTCATGTTTCAATAATCACAAAATAAATATAAAATTAATTTATTTATTGACATATCTTTTCTTGCTCTTCGATGCCTTAGCATTTAAGTGTTTTCATAACAAGTTTCTTTAATACAAACTTATGAGATTTGTTAATTTGAGACTAGTATATATTCATCTTTTAGCTCATACTCTCTTTTAACATAGTAAAACTATACATTTTATACTTATATTGGTGCATTGTTATAATAATCAATATTCTATAACGTGTACCTAAAATGCACCAATCAAATACTTAAATATATACAAAACTAATGTATTAACAATGTGTTTTTCACAACACATCACACCCCCACACTTATCTTTTTTCGTCTCGAAAAATTTAAATATATACTCTGCTCAAGACATTATCACAGACTAGCACCTCAATCGCCCATCATACCTTAGCTAAGGTCCAAAGTCATACCCCATTTACAGATCAGCATTAGATGTGTTAATTCAGCAAGTCAAATTGATTTCCATTTAAAAACAGATTTTACCAGACTAAATCTAACATGCTTCCGGTTGTTATTTTCATGCAACACACCCCTCACAATTTTTCACTCCACTCGGTTTAATATCTGGACTAGCATGTGATGCGCTAGTATTATTCACTCAAAAACCAAGTATGCAACACTGTTATCATAGGCTTGTATGACAATCACACCTCAACTGTAGACAATGCACATATCTAAAGGACTTACGGGTTTTGGGCTTAGGGTAAAGGTAGGATAGATTTGGCTAGAAGTGGCTAAAATAAAACTGGTGTAACCAAAGTGGCTGACAATCCTTTATTCATGATACAAACTAAACAAGCAAAACATGGGATAGAATTGACCCATAACGAACAACTTCTCTTTATTTTTCTTTTCCTTTCTTTTTCTTTTTTTTTTTCGCTTTTTATATTTTTTTTTCTTTTTTTTTTCACACACATATATAATTTCTAATAAACAAACACAAGCACTTAACATTTTGGATGTCATCAATAACTGGTAACGGTTTACGGGTCAATTTGGGTGACTATATAGGCTTAACAAACGAACGGGTATAAGGCTCAAAATTGGCTACTAAGGGTAATATTTTAGGGAAACGGATCAACACTTAAATAAGTAACAAGGTATCAATAGAAAAAGGGAAATCCTAAATTGCCTTTATCATCTACGTGCATATCTAGTCTACAGCCTCAGCATGTATCAAATCACACAAGTTCTGCAACAGAGAAACATCTGGCCTACTCTCAACAAACGAAAATATCTATAAATCAATCTATCATCTAGTAGGCTCAAGATCTCACAGAAGTGGGGAAATGGGTTACCGATGTGTGCATGCATTTATTACCAATAGCTTGTTAAACCTAGTCAGGCAATTCTAAACTTTTTTCTTAAAAATACCTGCTGAAAACGGTTCATATTACTTTTCCACAAATTAGACAATGACTAAGGATCTACTGCCAAAACAATCAAGAAACAACTGGCAGGTACCGAAAGAGCTGCTTTATGTCTGATTAGAGTGCTTTTTAAGAACAATTTTCAAGACATTTTCAATTTTCAATTTTTTTTTTTTTTTTTTTTTTTTTTTTTTTTTTTTTGGACTCAAGAATAAATAAAAACGAAGTTTCCCCACCCCCACACTTGAACGACACATTGTCCTCAATGTGAGCTAGGAATAAAATAAAGTAGAAATAAAAAAATTGTACAACACTAATAAAAGGAATAAACTCCCCTGGATATAGGTAGTGCGCGTATGGGTCCCTGCAGTTCCTCCCAATCGAACCGTATAGCATTTCATTCGCGGCCGATAAACAAACCTGAAACTAAGACTCAAAAGAAAAATAAAAACATAAAATTCTGGGATGCCTGATACATCGATGATGTACAGCTTTACCCCGCCTGAATGGAGATTGAGTACAGACGAAGTTATCTGATTGCAAAGTTAAACTCCAAGCATTCCCAGAAAAAACAAAAATAGACTCAAACTCTAAAAATAAAATAAAATAAAACGTACCTGTAATACTCCACACAACTATACAAACTCTACAAGTAAACATACCCGACATATCTACTCATGGTGGTCTAGTGGGATGTTTGCGTCCCAATGCCTCAAGGTATGTGCTCCTCCAGCACTCAGGTAGATCATCCACAGTCCTCCAGATTGGTCCAAATAATGCCAGCCTATGCTTCTCTTTATCAAATTCAGGTGGCTTCTTGGCTTTCTTTTTCCTTCTTTTTCTTGTGTCTTCTTCATCTGCTACCTCGATCCTGTTAATCATAAAACACTCCTCCTCGGATTGATTAGTAGTTAGATTGGAAAACACATTAAAACACAACTCCTTTTTCCCAAACCTCATAGTGACCAATCCACTAGCACAATTAATGATAGCATGAACAGTGGCTAGAAATGGTCTACCCAAAATGACTGTAGACTTTGTATTTTTCTCATTCGGCTCACTATCTAAAACCAAGAAGTCAACTGGGTACTGGCAACCTTCCACCTTCACTGTGACATTAGTCAACATTCCCCTAGGCTGTATAGGCTTTTGGTCAGCCAACACCATGGTGGTGTGGACTTTCTTTAAAGGACCAAAGTCAAACTGGTCATATAAGTGGCCCGGGAGGATGCTAACACAAGCTCCAAGATCTAGGAGTGCCCGATCAATGCTAATATCCCCAATTTGGATTGAAATAAGGGGCGCTCCCGGATCTTGGTGTTTAGGTGGACCTTGTTTACCCAAACCTGATGTTAAATTTGGCTTTACTAAAGCCAATGGGAAGGGGACAACCTTAACTCCCCCACACTTATCCTTGGACTCAGTGGGGTTTTCATTAAAATACTTTTCACAAAACCTCTTTTTAAGATTTTTCATTTCAGTTTTTGTTTGTGAAATTTTACCCTGGTCATCACCATTTTTTGACCCATCACTAACATCAGTAGAGAGAAGACTTACAGCATTAATTTGTGCAGTTCTAGTAGTTTTAGAACCTGCTTGCTGATGTTGCGGGTTGAGGTTGGTGTCACTAGGAAGCTTACCTGGGTCTCTCCTGTTCTGAGCCATCTCTAATGCTAGCTGAGTCACTTGTGTTTCCAAGGTCTGGTATGCTTTAGCCTGTAACTCTTGTTCCTTCCTGATCTGCTTCAGCATCTCTAGAACTTCATTAGTTGACCCACTAGACTGATTACCCGCTCTGCCCTGATCAAAACCCTGCTGGTAATTTCTCTGATTTCCTCTATTATAACCCCCTTGGTTCTGATTATTGTACCCAAGCTGTCTGTTCTGGTATGACTGTCCCCCCTGACCATACACCATGTTTACCTCTTCTTTAGCTGCTCTGTACATATCTGGACAATCCTGTGCAGAATGGCCCAGTTCACTGCACACCTTACATACTGGATAAGACTGAGCTGCATGTAGTGTGTCTTTTCCTCCAAAACCTTTTAAACTCGCCAATTGGCGCTCTAAAGCTTCTTTTTCTTTCTCTAACTGAGCTACCCTGGCACTTGTGACACTCGTACTAGCTGGTTTGGTTATTGAATGCTTTTTCTTCCGGTCAGACTGAGCTTGTCTCTTGGAGTCTGCAGCTACTGTCTCTAGATAATCCCAATCCACATCCACATGATTTCTTAAAAAGGTACCCCCAGTGGTAGCCTTAATATCCCTGATATCATCACTAGACAACCCATCATGAAACGCAGTAATTAACTCCCATCTTTGAATACCGTGATGAGGACAATTTCTAAGCAACTGATTAAACCTCTTCCACGCTTCATAAAACAACTCACCTGGTAATTGTTGGAACTCTCTAATGGCTGCTCTGGCCTCACTAGTCCTCTGAGGAGTGTAATATTCTTCAAGAAACTGTTGTTGTAACTCCTCCCAGTCATAGATACTTGCATATGGTAAAGATGTAAACCAATTACGTGCAGCATCCTTCAATGAGAACTGAAACAACACCAACTTTACCTGATCTGGTGTAAACCCATGACCCCCAATCATTCCACAAACTGCCTCAAAATCCGCAATATGCGCATATGGCTCCTCACTACCCTTCCCGTGAAAGGTGGGAAGCATGTTCAAAAGGTGAGGCTTAGCTTCAAATGTTCTACCTCCACGAGCTACCGGCATAACTATAGGTGACGAGCTCGGTGCTATCTGAGGCCTGAAATGACTGTCCACTCCTCTAACGTGATGATCCTGTACTCGTGGACGTCTTTGCCTGTGAGGAGGGTTCATTGGTGCCCTGTTCATCCTAGGTGGGTTTTGATACCTGAGTCCACCTTGGTCCCTATTCAGTGGTAGATCATACTGACCTCTTTGATTCTCCCCATAATCTTCCTCATCAGTCCACTCCTTACCATTATCATAACCTTCTTGATATTCCCCATCATCCCATTCATCTACTCTGGCACGAATATTATCTTCATTGAAAATACTTTCCGCCCTATGTGGATGTGGCTCTCGGTTCAGGTGAGTGGATTGGGTTCCTGAACGATCTCTATGAACAACCCGAAGTGGGTTAGGCTGTGGTGGAATATTTTGTGGTGCTGGGTTAAATGGTTGAGCTGGTGGTTGATCTGGTGGAGGTTGGTTAAATTGTGGAAAGGGTGGTACTGGCATATTTGGTAATGGATTTTGTTGTGGTGGATGCTGGTTACCCTGGTTGGCAAGATTACTGTGATTGCTCATATCTGATAATGATGTCTCTATTTTTGCTAACTCACTTGGACCAATTTTTTTCTGATGCAGTGTCCGGTTCTTTCTAGCTGTTTTCTCAATTTCGGGATCAAAAATTAGAGGTGAAGTCTTTCCTGAACGGCGTGTATGATGCATAAAATTTTAAGTCACCTGCACACAGACAAACAAAGAACTTTGCGTAATACCGAACTAAACAAGAAAAATAAAATAAAATACTAGAAAAGTAAAATATTTTTTGGTTTTTTTTTAAAATTTTTTAATTTGTTTTTGTTTAGTTTTTTTTTTTTTTTTTTTTTTTTTTTTTTTGAGAAAAACGAAAGTAACAAGAAAACTAAACTAAGCGCACGTGTTCCCCGGCAACGGCGCCATTTTGATGTAGCTGTCGTGGGCTAATCAAAAACAAGTATTTATAACTTAAATACCTATACTAGTACGGGTAAGTAAGGTCGTCTCCACAGGGAACGCGTGGTCAGTATAAGTTTTAAAATTAAATTAATAAAATATTGATCTTGAGTTGGAATTTTGATTGATTAAAAATGAGTAAACAAATAAAAACGAAAGTAATATCAAATTAAAGAAAAGTAACTTTCACCCGGGATCCAGGTATAGACTTTAACATAAACTTAGTTTAATTATTAGAACACCACATAGACATGGCCTTGGGATTTATGAGTTGAATTAACAACTAAGGACAGTTTTTAATAATAACCGTACAACCTAATTGTCCGCTCAAAAATATCAATTACCCACCAATTACCACCCCGCTAACAATGCAAGAAATTGCCAATACGTTTGGTAAAAGATAAATAATTCAAATATAAATAAACGTTTCAACAACTCAAACACAAGTGGTCAAGATATACCAGTTCAAACATAAATAAACTTAGTCTAATGTAAAAGAAAACTAAAACCGTTCACCCGGGGAAAGTCACAAAAAGTTTAGCCTTGCATCTTGATCATGGCTTCTTCCTCTATTTTTATTCTTCTGGTGCGATGTCTGCCCCAAAAGCTTGTGCCTCTAATATTGTTGTTCGATCCCCTCCTCATAGGCTGCCGTCAAAAAAATAATTCCCCTTTATATTATTCTCGATAACCCCTCTAGTAGGTCGGTTCCCTTTTCTTTTGTTTTCCAAGCCCTCCAAAATCCAAAGTCTAAATGTCCACTTGTATATCCAAAGCCCAACAATTAGTAAAAGCCATTTAATAATGAGCCAAACAAATAATTTCACCACTTTATTATTTCATCGAGAATACCTGACAAAACATGCCAATGCAATATATTGTGACTTTGTATTTAGTTATCATCTTTGCCTTTCATGTTTCAATAATCACAAAATAAATATAAAATTAATTTATTTATTGACATATCTTTTCTTGCTCTTCGATGCCTTAGCATTTAAGTGTTTTCATAACAAGTTTCTTTAATACAAACTTATGAGATTTGTTAATTTGAGACTAGTATATATTCATCTTTTAGCTCATACTCTCTTTTAACATAGTAAAACTATACATTTTATACTTATATTGGTGCATTGTTATAATAATCAATATTCTATAACGTGTACCTAAAATGCACCAATCAAATACTTAAATATATACAAAACTAATGTATTAACAATGTGTTTTTCACAACACATCAACGGGTCTTCAAGGCGAGGCGATCACGCGCCTAAGTCGAACTCAATGGCACAAGTCGCCTCCGCTACAATCTTCAAGGCGAGAAAGTGTTGTAACACTTAGACGTCGGATTGTCTAGCCGAGCGCGCGCTCTAACTCTTACTTACACACCGGGTGACGACTTGGTTAAATAAGTAAATTAGAGACGAGACAACACGATATAACAAACAAAAGTTTCATTAACAAAGGGAATTAAAAACCCTTCTATATTTACAAGGAAAAGAAAAGTTACAAGTATTAAAGGCCTAATCATTGGTCAGCTGCGCCGGAAGGTCCCTCGCCAGAAGCTTTCGCCAGCGCATCAGACGTTTCTATAAAGTATCTAAGGGCCGCAGGTGGATCCGCGTTCTTGTTGCAGTCCGCAAGCACTGGGAGGATGGGGAACTCTATCTTCTCGAACTTTTGGAGTTCCGCCTCATACTCATCCTTCAGTGGCTTGCCATAATGTTCCGCGTCCACGATACGCCCATCATTTTGCGCATGCAAGAAACCGTCTTCATAGCCCTCGCCATAACCATAGGCTTGGGCACTGGCAGCAATGGCGGCAATCTGGTCTCCGAGCAAAGGCTCCTGCCAAAATCTCTTGAAAACCTGCGCATAGAAACAAAGTTAGCATATGGAAAAGACAAGTCTCAAAAGCAGAGAAAGCGCGAAGACTTACCCCAGCCATCCCGTCTGTCATCAACCATTTGATGGAGTCCTGCATCTGGGACTGGGCGGTGACAGCTTCATCCAGCAGCAACTTGGCCGCCTCACCTTCCTTCACAGCAGCAAGGCGAGCCTGGTCACAAGAATCCAGGTCTCGCTCCAGGTCCTCCTTCGCACTAAGGACCTGGGCCCTCTCCCGCTCCAGCGAAGAGACGCGTTCAGTAGCCGCAACAAGAGCCTCGTCCTTAGACTCGAGCTCCTTGCGCATCTCTACATATTTCACCGTCCTCTCCGTGAGGGCCCTGCTCTTCTCCTCAAGGCTCTTCACCGCCGTCCGCCGCTCCTCACGCGCCACTGACAAAAGCTCCTTCAGATCGGAGATGTCAGTGTTGGCCTTCTTCCAGGATTCTGACCAACGGCGCCTTTCAGCAACCGCGTCTTCTTCAAGTTTGGCAACCTTAGCCTCCGCGTCATGGGCACGGCGGCGATATTTGGCAATCTCGGCTTTGAAGGCAGCCTCTTTTTCAGCAAGACTGGCCTTCTCCGCCTCCACCTGCTCCATGTCTCGCCACAACGCCGAGTCATGACGCCGCAGCGAGTTCATCATGGATAGTTGAGTCGCCTGGTTAACGCACAAGGCGGCTATTAGGTCTTCACGACTCAACATATCCTGGTGAGTGCGCTCATAGGGAGGCACCACCTCGCTGACAAACTCCTCGGCAGCCAAGGAGTTGGAAAACAATGTGTTTTCCCTTATCGCCCAGCGAGGGCGCCAGATGGCGTCACCACCAGACCAGCAAGAGCCGTCATAGACTCCTGCTGATTCCCCAACCCTGGACGCCTCGCGCCGATCCCGACGCGAGCCGCTCGCACCAGCTCCAGAGGCGCCCTGCTGGAGCAGAGCCCTCTCAAAAGCATCCCCTCCATCACGAGCCATTTCCTGGCTCTCAGCTTCGGCACGCTCCCTTGCAGCGCGCTCCTCAGCCAGCTTGGTTTTTTCCTCCAAGAACTTCTGCTCTTGGAGGCGAAGGCGGTCCGCCTCAGTCTTCTTGTCTGCCTCAGCCTTTCTTGCAGCTTCATCGGCAGCAACTTTCTTCTCCGCCTCAGCCCGGCGGCGGGCTTCATCGGCTGCCGCTTGCTTGGCAGCAGCGGCCTTCTCAGCCTCAGCCTTTTGCAAGGCTTCATCGGCCCGCGCTTGCTCCAGCGCAAGCTCCTGCTCCTTCCACAAGGCATCCTCCTCCCTTCCACTCGCTTCGGCGGAAGAAGACAAAGGTGCAGTGGGCACGATCTTCGGCGCCACTACAAATCAACAAGAACTTATTAATAATAATACAGTTAATGAAAATAGAAAAGAAGAGAGAGGAGGAAAAAAGAACTTACCAGGAGTCTTCTTCCTCAGCAACTTTTGGAAGAGTGGTTGGCGCGCAGGGGCGGCACCAATGCCCATGCTGAAAACGGGCCCGCCACCGCTACCACTCCCAACAGGACCCTTGGAAACATTAACTGGGTCCGGACCAGGTACTGATCCCTCACCACCTCCAGCGCCAGGCGCGACTGGAGTCTCCTTCACCGGGCCAGCGGTCCGCGACCTCTTCCTCTTCTCCAGCTGAGAAGATTCCACCTCCTCATCATCCTCAGAGGGTGGGCCATCCTTCCTCCGCCGACGCCCTTTCACAGCTTCTCCTGCTGAAACGGAAGAACCCGAGTCAGAAAGGGTAATCATGGCTCGGTACCTGTGCCTCCGCGGAGCGTGCTTCCAACGACCACGCCTCGCGGACGAGCCGACCGGCGGAGTCTCCCCTACAGTATCATCTCCGAAAATACTATCAAATAAAGGGCTGGGAGACTCACCAGTTGTAAAATAAGGTTTGGGCGCCGCAGCAAGGTCAGGATAATAAAAACGGTCCGCCAACGCATCCAAGCACGAGGTCTGGCCCTCCGCCACTGGCCTCCACTTAATGCCCTTTTCCTGACGGGCAGCGTAGAACTCAAACTTGCTTACACCAGCAAATGACACATCATAAGGAAAGGAACGCGGGAGGCAATAATGATAATAACTAATATAAAATACTTACCCTCCTCCGCGATGTAAGGCTCTTTACCCGCCCGGATACCGTTCCGGCTCATCCCCAGAAGGAAGAAGATTCCCTCTGTCAAGTTCTGGAACTCCAGCCTAGTGGCGTTGGCGGTAAGAGCAACGAACCAATCCTGCTTCTTGTAATCTTTGAGCAGAGGCATGTCCGCCACGCGCTGACCATCCCCTATTATCTTCCAAGGGAGGCCAACAGGGATGACCCCCTTCTTCACAAAGAAGAACTTCTCCTTTGCCCAGTGAAGGGACTTTGGGGTATGGGTGGCCATGGCGGGCACCTTGGGGCGCGGCTTAAAAGAAAACCACGTTTCATCCCGCGCCATGAAATAAAACACGTTGAACCGCTCAACAGTCGGCTCAATGTCTAAGGCGCGACACGACGCCTCAAAATGAACTAACCTCAGAAGCCCGAAGGCGGTTAGTTGAGTAGGCCCGACGCCATAGGCAACCATGGTATCTATCTGGAACCGGGTGCATGGAAGCCGGAAACCACACTTGGCAAAGTGGGCTTCATAGAGGGCCAGCTGGTCGCTACCAGCAGATAAGACGGTGCTGGTCGGAGAAGGAAGCGTGGGCTCCCACTCCGGGAGGATCCCATACATAACACAGAAGCGGTTAAAAGCCTCCTGACCCCAAACACAGAATGTGTTGGTCATGAGTTTCCTCTCCTTCGTTCGGCCATGCTCAACGATGGGCTCCTGTACCACCTCCTCCGTCTCCTTACCCAGAACTTCACCGGAGACACTGTGACTATCAGACATTGTGGGAGTTTAAGAAAGAGAAAACCTGGAAATCTCACCGGAAAATTTGAAGATCAACCGGAATCTTCAAAGAAAATGAAAAAGAGCGGTTGATGGAAGAGAAAACAAGAACAGAAGACACTATAGAAAGGAAGAAACTTGAAGTTTCAACAATGAATCTTCAAGATCAGGGAGATCTTTGAAGATTAAACGGAAACTTCAACAGAAGAATGACCGGAAGTTGAGAGAAAGTTGAGAGCAAGAAGGAAAGAAATAAGAGAAGTAACCGTTCATAATAACATTGCTAGTCCTTATATACTCATCGCATTAATGACAGAGGGACCCACCGGGGGAGTGTAAACCGTCACAACTTTTCAAATTCCAATCACAAGATGGTGACACGTGTCCGCAACGAAAACGAGTGGCCTGGATGGAAGTGTATGACAGTTGTACACTACACAGGCGCCGGATGATCGACACGTGTCAACAGATCTCACAATATCAACCATTCAAGCGCGTGGCAACCCACGCGCCTGACAGACAACACGTGCCTTCGACACGTGGCACAATCTCAACCATGAAGAAAAAATGTCAGACGCGTGAAACCCCACGCTCCTGACACAGACGAGATATTGATAACTGCAACCACGATGGGACGTGTATCAGTCTGTACAACCAGACAGTCGCTGACACATCAGCAACCACTAAACTTCCCTCAGAAGTAATGGATCATTCGAATTCCAGGCGCATTTATTCCAATTTATGAGAGACAAATTCAATGCTAATGATTTAGAATTTATCACAACTCCAGACCCGCATTAAATTACTCCAGCAGCAGTAAATTTCCCAGCGGAGAGTTGACGTAAACTTTCAAAAGACGTTCCCCGCTCAACCACTGCAACGTTGGGGCGGAGAACGCCCTCCTCAGCGGAAAGTTGACGTAAACTTTCAAAAGACGTTCCCCGCTCAACCACTGCAACGTTGGGGCGGAGAACGCCCTCCTCAGCGGAAAGTTGACGTAAAATTTCAAAAGACGTTCCCCGCCCAACCACTGCAACGTTGGGGCGGAGAACGTCCTTCACGGCGCAAATTTGACGAAAAACGGAGAAATACGTTTCCCGCCTATATTTTCTCAAATCAGAGTAATACCCCCAAAAGCTACAACACAAGCAGATGAGCTTTCATCCGCGACTTCTACACTTCGAGTCTAGCACTCCACCTCCTCATCAGCGAGCAGGAGAAGCCCTAGACTAGGGGGACTTGAAGGGATAGGGAGCCTAATCTGAAAGGCGTCCATATCCCCACTAAGTAACATACCCGCGCCACGTCACGGCGCAGGAGCATACTCGCGCGAGGACAGCCAATCAACATCCTCGCGCGACCGGCACAGGTGATAAGCAACAACTGATACCTGATACGCGCGTGCCATCACACGCGGAAGATTCCCTTGGCACGTCAAAGGAGGTACAAGGGATGACAAAAGGAAGATTCATAAGGATCTGTGTCAGAGCATACACCAACAGAAGAAGGACATGTGGCAGATAGTACAAAAGGGGAACGGCTGCACTGTACACGCTGTCGTGAACAGCGACCAGCAGGCATTACCTCCTCCACTGTCAGGCGTCAAATCAGCCAGCAGAGATAGCCTGGGCACTATAGCAAGTACGACGTTACTGTGCACCACCAGAAGGCGGACACGTGTCCAACTACAACAACGACCACACTGTAGGCTGACGTCATCAACAGTGCCTCGTCCTTTCCCGCCATTTCCAGAAAGACCATGGGCTTGGGCCCCGGTTGGGCCCAAGCCAAGGGTGTCACTTGTGGGCCTCTCCATGCGGTCCACTACTAAGCCTATAAATAGCATCAGATACAACTCATGTAGGCATTCACAAATACAGCCCTCACTACTGTACTCATTACTTGTAATTCTCTCTTGTTAGTAATAATATTCCGGTGCCCTTACAGTGGACGTAGGTCATTAACGACCGAACCACTTAAATCTCTTGTTCATATCACACACAATACATAACACATTCACCTTAATAAACTCTCGGGTCGTCATAACGGTTTGGGTAAAGGATTAACCCTGTAGTTACGTAAGTATTAACCCCCCGGAGATTAGTCTTAATCTCCGGTATACTTATTGTTTCTTCAACATGTTATTAGCAACTCCCATATAACCTTCCGGGGATAAAGCCGCGAGCCTGCGGCAATATGATTTATATGCAAGTGAGAGAAAAAGATATCACTTTTTTTTAACGGCAAATTTTATACCACCTTTTTTCCAGCTAACTTTGCATTTGCAAAGATTTGAACTCACAACCTCACATTTGTAAGGGGAGACACCATATTAGTTGACCAAAAAGATATCACTTGACGTGATGAATTAGAGAAAAAAGATTAAATTTATCAGCATTAGATTAAAAAGTATGTAACATGCTTGTTTATTTTATTAACAGCCAGTCTCATTTAATATAACTATTTTTATTTAATTCTTTTCAGCTTCCATAAAAATTTTATGGAACTTATCGAATGCTAACGGTCATAATGTAAACTTCATTTTTCTAAAGCCAGTTTTTTGTTCTTTTGTTATATTTGTATCTAAGTGGTTGGATGGATATGCTAAATTAGTTTAATATTTATTTGTATTTTTTTAAAACTTGATTATTATTTAGTCTTATACATAATACTTCTTTTAAAAAGAAATAACATGTCATTGTCATAACTAAACGACTAGCTAATCACCCGAAGAGATTGGCTGTAACCTCATCATCCATGTGGGGTATATGTGCAATCAAGAAGGTGTGCTACAAGCCATGCCAACATCACAAATTTTGTCATTATTAGATTTGTAGATGATTGTAAATTATATCCTCCTTTTATACGTGTGTTCTTTATTTAAAAATAAAACATGTTTTGTTGCATTTGATGATTTTGGCGTGGAGTTGATTTGAAAGATGAGATGTTTTAGAAGCGACTTCTACGATTATTATAAACAAACTGGTATATCAATAAAAGTTACATATATTCTTACTCAGTTCAGTTCATGGCTCAAAACACCTTTAGGCCCAAAACAAATAACAAACTGAAACCTTTTTTTGTTAAAAAGAAAAAAGAGAAAAGTTGCTTTAGATCATATTATTCATATATCTATGTGTATGCATAATTAGGCTTTACGGTGTGAAGCCGGCACAGGGCCGGCATGCCTATGCTGGACCGGCGTACACCGCCCCCTATGCCGGCAACGCAGGCGTTGCTGATCATACTTTGGTCCTAATACTACCATTACAGATAATCAGCTCATAATGTTATTAATTCCCATTCAAATTTCGATCAACCATGTAGATCCAAAGCAAATTTCTAGAGGTTTTCTACTAACCAACTTTTCGTTAGGCACCATTCACTGACCGGACAGTAAGACTACAATATGGGCTCAACTCTCACACCATACATGGAATTACATCCCACTTGAACCTTTGTGGTTCCTTGGTGCCTAAAGTCTTATGATTCTCGAATGAGCACACATTCCGCACCTCCTATTTCATGTCGATATCTAACCATTCTTTTCATTACTATTAGGTAAAACCACATTAAGTCGAATGATCCAATAACACTAAAATCATCAACAGTGAAAAATTTAAGTTGCTAGAATACAAACAATTTAAGAACATGTGCAATCATTGTTCTTAATACTTGGTGTCTCTCAAATTCTCAATAATCTCACACTCGTGTGGTATTCGAGTAAAAAAAACTTAACATGTTTATTTAAAAGTAATTATATTTATTTGTTTAAGAACTTGTATTAAACGCATTACGCATAATAAAAACATCGTTCAGTATAGATACTAACCTACATAATTCTCTATAACCACCTGTAGTGGTGAGTGGAATGGGCATAGAAATGCCCCAAAACTCCCTAACACCACCCCTAGGAGCGTTTTTCTTCAAAATTAGGCTTTGACGTTTTATTAAAACGCCAGATTTAGCCATGAATGTGGGACCTCTTTTTTTTAGCCAATCACATTAGAATGAGACGCGAATTTTCCCACCACTACAGATGGTCTAACGTAGATGGTCTAACGTATGTTATGTAAAAAAAATAAAAATGCGGTTGTTGTGGAATAGGGATGTGATCTGAATGACTTTTAAGAAAAGGCAATAAATATAAAACATTAAACGTGAAACAACCCCCACCCCAATGTCTAAACATTCATTCATACATATACATCATCAGCCGGCATTTCACGCCACTTAACATAACATAACATAACAAACCTCACAAGTCCACCACTTCACACCCCCTAAAACACGCCCAATCACCGGCGTTCCCCCACCCTCCAAAACGCCGTCGTTCCACCCCAAAACAATGTGCACCACCTCCCCTCCAGTCACCGTCACCAACTCCGACCAAGACACCGACTGGAAACAAGAATCAATCAACGGCGGATCTCTCAAACACGTCAATCTTGACACCGGATCCAACGGCTGGGCTTCTCCTCCCGGACACCTTTTTTCTCTCCGTGGCCCTAATTATTTCGCCAAAAAGACCAAAATACCCTCCGGTCCTTACCTTCTTCACCCAGCTGGCGTCGATTGGCTCCGTTCTGCCTCCAAACTCGACCACGTCCTCTCACGCGCTGATAATCGTGTCATCCACGCGCTTGGTAAAAAACAAAGCCCCAATAAATCTTTCGTCCTCGCCGTTAATTTACAGGTTCGGTTTTACTGTATAAAAAAGTTTAATTCACAGTTTTTGACCGTTTACCTGCAGTGAAATAAATATAAAGTATAAATTCTTTTATTACCAGATAAAAAAATTACAGCTTCGGTTTTACTGTAAAAAAAAGTTTACGGCGTAGCTTATTGCCTTGTTTTCTCATTGTAAAAAAAAAAATTATAGGATTGTAATTAGTAGGATCGGTTTTGCTATTTGCCGGATTATATAATTTCGCTTTAATTAATTTGTCGGTCTACCTGTAATCCTGATGTAATTTGCCGTTTAATTATCTGTGAAAGATGATTATATATAAAAAAAATCTATGTGTTTATTATATAATTGGTTGTTTTGGCATATTAATCTGATAACTAATTGATTTTATATATATATTTTTTTTTATAAAAAAATGCATAGGTTCCAGGTAGGGAACACCATAGCGCTGTGTTCTACTTCGCAACAGACGATCCAATCCCTGCAGGTTCGCTTCTCTACCGGTTTATTCACGGTGATGACGCGTTTCGTAACCAGCGGTTCAAGATAGTGAACCGGATAGTTAAAGGACCGTGGATAGTAAAAGCGGCTGTGGGGAACTATTCAGCGTGTTTGCTTGGGAAGGCTTTAAATTGTTATTATCATAGCGGACCGAATTATTTGGAAATAGATGTGGATATTAGTAGCTCGAAGATTGCTACCGCGATTTTGCATTTGGCGTTAGGGTGTGTGACGGCGGTGACGATTGATATGGGGTTCGTGGTTGAGGCGCAGGAGGAGGAGGAGTTGCCCGAGAGGTTGTTTGGGGCGGTTAGGGTTTGTCAGATGGAAATGTCGTCGGCTACGTTTGTTGATACTGCGGCGAGTAAGTCGTCGGGTGGAGAGACGGTGGCGAGTAAATTGTCGGTTGGAGGTCATGGTAACCGTGTTCAAGCAGCGGATGATTGAAAGAGATTGAAAGAGGGTACATTGTGGTTAGGTTTGATTTATATGTTATTCTATACGTTCAACTGTTGTTACCCTGCTGCTCTAACTGGAATATATGGGGGTGGATTTGATGCTGTGTAGATACATTGCATAATAATAAGTTAATAACTATAACCCCACATTGTCAACTATGAACTTGTTCTGATTTGATGGTTTATCTTGGTGCTGAAAGAGGAAAATTTGTTATTATATGTTATTGATTTAAGAGTTTGACTTCAAATGTTGCTTAGAGTTTTCTCTTTTTGTTTCTTTGTTATGATTTTGAAGGATTATTACTGAACTAGTTGCAGGTTATTTGGTATCGAATTTGGTTTATGCTGCTGCTTCACTGTCGATTTCTATTCGACTGTGGGAAGGAAGAGGTACATATAAAAGGTTTATTTAACTGCTAAGAAAATTTTAGGCGATTGGTAACTACGGCGAGTCAAGCCAGCCATACAGCCAGGTTTGTTGTGTTGGCCAGACCAGTCAAATCGGTTTCTTGACGGCTTAAACCATTTTTTAAATCTAATTTGATTACATGTTAACAAATTAAATAAATAATAAACGCAATGGGTCGATTTAGTTTACACGATCAGTTTCATGTTTTAGGGTCACTGGTTTCATGAGTTGAATCGCTAAACCTTATTTCTAGTGTCAACTGGCCAGATTTGTTTTGAGTGGCTTAAAAAGTTACATGAACAACCCTATTTAGAGCTACTCATATTTGAATAGTCTCAAAGAAATTGTGGTGCAAAATGGGTTGACTTGGAGCTAATAGTGAGACTATATCAAACCATCTACTAAGCTGAACAAGTGGCTACTGAATTGTAAAAAGACATTAGGAACAGAATAGTATTCTTATTAGTGACAGAATAGATTTCAAACAACCCTGCCAGTTCATTAATCAGCAACTTGATTCTACAACCTGGTTGTCCTAGTGGCCACATGTAGGTTAGTTGGCAGTTTAACAACCTGCTTCATAGCTGATGTTGAAAGCAGTATACTACATGAGACATGATTGGCTGTCAGGATTTGGTAATGAAATTTGCCAGGTCATCATGTTATGACATGTGGTCAAGGTTTAAAAAAAAACTTACAATTGTTGCTGAATCAAAAACTGAGTTTGATTGATGATAACAAATTAACAACCATCAAACATACTATATACATATAATCTTTATGCTTCATCTTCCAAATCATAAACAATTCGGCTTCGCTTTGAACTGGGTATTATATTTTCATCTTCACTGCAAGAGCCAGAACCATCTGCAGCCAATGGCGTAACTGTTTCAGGTGAAACTAATGACTCTGCTTCAGCATCATCATCTGCAGCAAATGGCGTAACTGTTTCAGGTGACAATAATGCATCCGCTTCAGCATTATCGGAGTCTTGTACCAAATCATTTTGGGGTGTGGAGTCGTTATCCATATTGGGTTCCTCGTTAGGCACATCTTCTTGATGGGTGATATCTTGTGGGTCAAGTAAGGGTTCCTGGTTAGGCCTGTTCTCTTGTTGGGGAACATTTTGTGGCACGGTAATTCGAAAATCTCTAGCAGTGCTGCGCTTTGCATGCCTTAGCAAGTTGATTTTCGTAGCTTTGCTAAGTAGAATCAAATACTTCTCATAGTCTTCTATCTGAAATATCAAATCTGGGATGCATCTATTCTCCCTTTTTATCTTGTTTATCAATCCTTTACTTGCTCTGCTCTCTTTTTGCTTCTGCAAGTGTTGTATAGTGTTAACATTTGTACCATATATAAACAGGTGAAGTTGACAAATGTTACAAGTTTTTAACATTTTGTTTTTTGGCTAAATTTGTACTTACACCACAGTTGTCAAAAGCACTCGCTCAGCTCGCCTAGGCGATGAAATTCCTAGAAGCGACCTTGGGCCGCTTTTGTCGCCTAGATTAAAAAAAAAACAATGATTTTTTTTTTTCGAAAGTTTTACATCTTTACCAAATTTTAGCCGATTTTTGAAAATTAATAATATCTACTTACCAACTTTTATAGATAAATCATATCTTTAATTTTTTAAACAGGTTATGCATAGAGATCTATATAAACAACCTTAATTTTTTTTGTTTTCAAGTATGAACAACTTACTATTTGGATATTTTGGTGGTTTTTAATGATGGTGCTACTTTATTATATTGATCTTTATTGCTGATAGTTGTTATTTTTTAGCGATTTTGGTGATTTTCCCTTTTTTTATTTGCGCTTTTTTTTCTTAGGCCCACGCTTTTTTTGCGCTTCTCGCCTAGGCCACAGGCGGTACCAAAGCGCCTTGAGTGCGCTTTACGCCTTTGACAACTATGACTTACACGTTATGTTTTTGCCTGTTACCGTTGATTCATGACTGAAAACAGAAAATGCAGTTCTTTTTGTAATAACTGAAATATGATGTCAATCATATATTTAGTGGGAGAAGACATGACCTAGAGTTTATTGACCTTAAGCAAGACATAATACCTAAAATATGATGTCAACCATATGTTTAGTTATTAAGCAGAGTCATGTGTAAATAAAGGATGCAATGATTTCAAACCTGCTGCATGGTGTCCACAAACGTGTACAAGGGGGCAGTTAGCCGCTTGCAAGTAACTTCCACAAGCTTCTGGCACTTGAGGCTGGGTAAGATCTGTTTGCAACCTTTAGGCGCGATATGGAACTTTGATATCCTAGCTAAGTTTTTATAGAACTTAGCCGCCAATTTTAGTAAATGTTCCGCTTGAGAATCTGGATATTTTATAAAGCTTTTTACATCTCACGATATCAAGAATTAACGTGCTTTCTCATTCTATACAAAAATGCCCCTCAACCATTGTTTGACATATTAAAGTACCTCAACGTGTTATATTTTTACAACCTATTAGGTCAGTAAAAGAGTGTAAGTGGCATCCGCATCAACGCTGTGCAAGTAACTACTGTTTACCATGAGTTCCACATGCCTATAAAAATTTAACACGTCCTGGGACTTTAATCCGCAAGAATTCAGTTGAGAGGCTTCTTCGTATTAAGTAATTATTTATGGTATTAACTATTAAGCATATGTATAATTCAAGAAAGAGATGGTTACCCTTGAGGTTCATCACCAAAAAAGAAGATAACAATTCAACCACAGCTTCAGCCCTCTGGTACAGAGTCTCTTCTAAAGTGAAATATGGGTTGCGTTTTCCATCTTTATAAGCACCGGCTAAGCATATCTTCAACTTCATGCTGAGTCGGTCCATATCAGCAATAACTGATTCAACTAACTGCAATAGTCCGGTTGCTATAGCACTTTCTGTTGAACGGTTTATGATAGCATAAATTTCAGACTTCTCTGATGGGGATCCCATTGTTTTTGCTAGCTCCATTGCCATTTCTTGAGCAACAATTAAATCATTTGGAGCCTGAGTACATGATAGCGCTAAGGTGACAACACTTTTTGCAATCTTTGGGTTTGCTATATTATTACTTTTACAAATATGTATAGCCCAGCGTCCAAGAATGTCACTCCCAATCATTTTTGCAGTATCACACAGGATCTGATAAGTTGGTAGAATTTAAGTTAAAATCAGATTTACAACTATAAACCATATATGGAGGTGGTAAATGGGTGGATCGGGTAATCGGCCAAACATGCAATTTTTGGTAAGGGTCCATATGGTTGGTTGACCCGAACAATTTTTATCTAAATATTTTATGTACAATGCTAGTTTCACTGAATCAACAATGCGAACATTATGCGTTGAGATGATTCAATGAAAAAACCTTATTTCTTATTATGTTCTTAGGCATAAAAAAATAAGACCTTTTAGTGTTTTAAAAGGTTTGAATGTGATTTGAGCTTTTAGGAGGGGATATATATGAAACTAATCCTTGTGTTCAGCACTGATGACCCATTTCCTTTTTAGTTATTTTTCAACATTTACTTGCATGTTTGATCCTGTTAGAGATAAAAACATAACCAAATCAACTCATTTTATAGTAAATAAGTTGAAATTACCTCAGCTTCATGGAAGAACTTTGCATGAAGAAGCTTAGAGAACAAGGGTTTCACAAATTTTGTAACCAAGAGTTTTTCCATTTGATTGTTGGTTCCATTCACTTGATAATCATGATCACTTTCCGAATAAATAACATCTTCACCTACAGAATCTGACAGCATTTCTTCAATTTCTCTAATCTCTTCAGGACTATGAGAATTCACTATTACGAGTTCCTTCAAGCACATTAGAGCTAATAAAAAGAGACCCTTTATATCTCCATTGTCCTTTTTACCTTTGGCATCCTTTTTAGTGAGCAACACAATCAGTTTCAACAAGGGTGGTCCAAGAACCTTAATATCTCCATAAATCAAACCCTTCAACGGATCATCTTTTGCCACATGAGCAAAAGATTTTATCTGGCACAGGATGGCACTTAAGACAAAATTCAAGAGTTTACCCTTTGTTGCGTCATGTTTATATAATTCAAACGATGTTTTAAACAACTGACAAATGCTAGAAGTTGCCAAAACAGGAGGTTTTTCTTTAATAAACTTTGTGTTGTCAAATTCGTTTTTATATGTTGAATCAACAGCAGTAGACTGTGTTATTCCTTTTCTAGTACCATCATTTTGTGTATTTTGTGCACAATTAGTAGTATTTTTCTCCAAGGAAACGTATAGATCAACAAGATCAGCAAATTCTTTCTCCAATTCAATCTTTTTATCATCAGTTGCCTTTTCCAATTCAGTAGCAACCGTATTCAAAATCACCTTAATAACACCTGATAAAATCCAACCACTATAATTGTATCTCTCTTCTTGTTGGCCTGCGAGGCTCGCATCCTTTGTTTGACCAAGTATACCTGGTCAAGCATGCATAGAAATAATTACACTTTTACACTATTTATTTATAATAGACTGTTCCATCATTTTTAATTTTCAAGGGTTCCCAACTGACTGACCTTCCAAATTTCCATTTCTTAGAAGCTTACGGATTGATGATAAAGCACTGGAAAACGACTCACCAGAATGTGTTCCTTGTGCCTGCTGCTAGTTCTTGTTAAAACACACGTGACTAGATAATAATAGCTCACTTATTTTCTAACAAATTTGATTGTTACCTCAGTATCTTGTGTGAGTGAGAAACCGAAAGAAGCCCATGAATCTGAACGAACATCGGATTTCGCTTGTGGCTGAAGTAAAATAATCCATGAAACACAGGACAAGAGATCATCTAGTGGTTCTACTATGCAAAGCTTGCCATTATCCGTGTTAACACACTGAACTAAGTTGAGTTGACCATCCTGATACAATGCAAAAAGTCAACCATAAAATCAAAAAATGGCTATAAATTTTTAAGTGAGAATTAAAAGATAACCCGTGACTACTTACTTCTTTGTAAAACTTCAGAAAATGAGGCAAGAGAAAATCAAAAACTGCCCCAGCAGTTAAAGGGTCAACCAACACAAGCTTTAGAAGTCCCCTGTATATAACCTCTTTCACTTTGGCCTACATACAACAACAAAACCAATGACACATGAATCATATTCACTCTTACTTTGCTGTGTGGTGGGGTAGGGGTTGTTGTTCATATTAGGACAACCTGTTGGTAGAGACATCGTTGCAATAAGCCACTGAGTTCTTTGAAAAGATCACTGCCTGTTACAGGTGGTCCTTCATGAACTTGACTACTGCTAGCTTGGCTAGAGGATTCTTGAAAAAAACATGGTTTGTTTTGTTTAGATTGCCTTTCTGCAATAACTAGATTTATAATGGCTCCAGCTGCAGCTAATCGAATTTGATCTTCTTGTCTAAACATAGCTTTTCGCACCACTAAGATGATGTAGTCCTGCAGTGTTGTAAAGAGATACAGAATTATTATTGATTTAGTCTAAATTGTGGTTCTATGATCTAATACATTTAATTAAGATCATGCATTTAATCATCAGATAAACGGTAGAAATAGGGCAAACCTGAAGGTTGTGACTGAACTTAATGAGTGGTAACAGAAGATCAATTAGATGGGAAGCAACCTTGCTTTGCATGAAACCAAAATAATCTAACAGTTCCTTCAAATGTGAAATATATTCTAACATCGGTTGTGGGTAGTTCTTCACTAGGTTACCAAGTAATCTGTCAAAAGAAAATAAAGGTTAATAATAAGTACACCAAGATTAATTATTAACAAAGGATTCTTAAAAACATAGGAAACCCTTTTGGATTACCTTATGATAGCTAAACTTTGCTCTGGCTTAAGAGAAAGAATTCGGAATTTACATTGCTCAATTATCTGCAAGGAAGAAATCTACATCAAGATTTTGTGCAACCTACAGCCACAGTTCTGAGCAGATTCAGCGGAACGCAAAAGACTTCTTGTTTTCAATTATTTCAGATAGGCAAACATATTACATATAGCTAGTTTTTAAATAGGATTCATATACTGACCTCATTTCTTGCCATGTCATGAACCTCAAATAAACTTTTTAACATCTGAAGGCCCAACTCTTGAGAACCGATAAGACCAATATTTCCAAGTTCCTGATGGCTCATCTCTTCCACTGATTCTAGCAACACAAATCCCAACTGCACTATGCTAGGAACAATATGCTCTCTTCCATAATTGCTTTCATTAACCTGAAAACAATGTGACCAAAGCTATAAGAACTTATACTTACTGCATGGTAGTTGTTTTATGAGTAGAGAGTGCCGGTAAATTAAGTAAAAGAAGAAAAGCATACAGCTCTTAACACTGCTGTCTCCGTCAAAATGGCGTTTTGTAGATACTCGTTCTTTAAGCCATCAGGTAGCCATTTACAATGTCTGCAAGATGGAAACACACAGGACAAAGCGCTAATATGAACAAGTACTTTGATTAAAAAAATACATTTGTGACCGCACAACAATTTCTTCAAATGTGCTTTGTGTCGTTAATAACAAATCCATCACTGGACACTGACACATATCTGATGTCAACGATGGCAACACAAACAAAACGCAAATTGGGCTGTAACAATGAGGCTAACACGAAGTTGAACTTTATACCATGTAACCTATGCCATCCAAAAAGATCAAACACAAAGACAATCCTTATGACATGTAACTCTACCACAATATATTAAAATAATATTTATAACGTGGAACATGAACTGATAGCGAAATTTGTTGATGGGGTCATTTATAATCTGGAATCAATATATCATGTAACAAGGTGTGTACCTGGAAAACTTGTAATCCTTATAAGCATTACTCAAAGCTGTTTTCAGCGTTCCCATCGCGCCTTCACTATACCTCCTAATCCTAGCAATCGACAGCAACAATCCCACAACAAAATAATCAATCACCCAAACATCCGACCTCACAAGCCCCATAACTTCCTGCCCCAACGACGGATCCTGCTTCACCGCAAAATTCACATGCAACAAAACCGTCCCTTCAACTTCCCTAACAATACTCAAACCACCCTTTTCCAAACACCCTTTCCCTCCAAAAAACACAACAATCCCCTCAACCACCTCCTTCTTATTAACCCCCTTCGACGCCAAAACCAATAACTGATAAACCAACGACGGCAAATCCTGCAGCTCGACCCGATGCATTTCATCGAACACCTTCTCTACAAACCGCCTAACCCTCACCTTATCAATAAACTGAAACTCCCGAATAATCGAAACAAGCTTAACTAACAAAACCCCAGACCAGGGAACATAATCGAGTATTCTATCGAACACCGCGTCCACTAACTCACGCGGTTTATCAATCTCGTCTGAATTCAAAACAATGTGTAAGCATTTGGGAAGTAAGTCAAGAAGCTGAGCTTCATCCGGGTCAGAATTGATTTGGGGGAAACCCGAAACGATTGAATTTGAGATTAATTGGATATCGGTGACAGGGATGTGATCGAGATGAGGGGTGAAGAGTTGGAGGGTTTTAAGCGAATGGCGATCGAGGGGGATGGAGTGGGAATTGAAGAGGGAGATGTATGAAGTGAGGAGAGGGGTGATTAGGGTTGATAAGGAAGGGGATGGGGTGAGGAGAGAGAGGAGAGAGGAGGTGTAGAGAGAGATGGTGGTTGGAGAGAGAGTGTGGAGATGGGAGACTAGGGTTTGGTGGGAGGTTGGGGATAAGAGGAAAGGGTGGAGTGAGGCGGTGGTGTGGTATTGGGCTAGTCGGATTATGTCGTCTGGGGATAGGGATGGTGGTGGGTTACGGTGGTTTGTGGTGGTCATGATGGTGGGTGGTTGGGGTGTGGTGGTGGTGGAGGAAGGTGTGATGGTGGGTTTTGTATTGTTGGATCGTTTAAGCGCGGGAAAACTTTAAAAGATTTTGTATTTATTTATTTATTTTTATTTATTTATTATTTTTCCAACACTTTCTTTTCGAGAAAATTGCTCGAATAGTCCCTATGGTTTGCACAATTTTCACCTATAGTCCCCAAGTTTTTAAAATTACAGGTATAGTCCTCAACTTTTGGTGTTTCTTAACTCGGATAGTCCTTGGAGTGGCTGTGAAATTACTAAATTACCCTTTTGATGGATGGAGGTTAAATAATCCAGTTAAGTAGATGTAAAATTACTAAATTACCCTTACCCCAATAAAAATAAAAAAAATCAATTAATTAATAAAAATTAAAGAGGGTCCACTTAACCCCTTAGCCAATTATTTTTCTCCACCTAATTTAGTAGGACCCACCAACTTCATCTTCCCCATCCTATCACCACCACCACCCACCACCAACCCTCTCTTGCACATCACAACTAGCACCTCCTTTCTCTCTCTTTCTCATTCTCTCTCTCTCTCTTACTAATTTCCTGTCAACACTCCACCCTCAAACCCTAGTCCAGACTCATCGCCTTCTCCATCTGTTGCCAGTAAATCCTCTCCTGCTGCCACTAAGTTGAAGTCACCTCTTCCACCACGCCCTCCTCCCTCATCCTCTCTCAAGCGGAAGCTCAGTAACAATTTGTACTATTCTTATTATGATGACGTGACTCAACTTTTAGGTAATTGTGCGTGTGAGACCAACTAGCAAGAATGAGGAAGAAGGGGAAGTGATAGTGCAGAAGACGTCTGGTGATTCGTTGACCATTCTTGGCCAACCGTTTTCTTTCGATTTTGTTGCAGACGCTACATCTTCTCAGGCGAGTTGCTTGTAGTTTATTTGTCTGTATAAAGTCCATTTAGATCTTAACCTGGATGAAGTAACTTGTCTGTTCAGATGGATATATTCAATCTTGTATGTTTATTGGATGGATAATAGTGGATTCTTGGGCGTTCTCAACGATAGGATTAGTTATTGGATGGATATGTTTATTGGATAGGATTCTTGTATGTTTGTTGGATGGATAATTTGTCTGTATAAAATCCAATTGATTTATTTTTATTTTTATTGGGGTAAGGGTAATTTAGTAATTTTACATCTACTTAACTGGATTATTTAACCTCCATCCATCAAAAGGGTAATTTAGTAATTTCACAGTCATTTCAAGGACTATCCGAGTTAAGAAACACCAAAAGTTGAGGACTATACCTGTAATTTTAAAAACCTGAGGACTATAGGTGAAAATTGTGCAAACCACAGGGACTATTCGAGCAATTTTCTCCTTTCTTTTCTGATTTCTATCGAACAAAAAGATGTTTTATGGTGGTTCATTCGATTTATTGGTGTTTGTGGTTGTTTAAGTCGGGTTTGTGAGATGCGAGAATAACTTAAGTAATAGAAGCAACCGGAGATGATGCACGAGTTTAAAGGGATGTTGCGTTGTGTTTAAGTTGTCAGGATTCTTACCGAAGTTTACTAAGGTTGGACGATGTAGGGGTGGTACCATTGCCACCCGAGCAATTTTTTCCATCAATGGCGCATCTCCCCTATTTTTCTATTTTCTGGGTGTTATTGAAAGAGGAAATAAATCCCCTTTTAACATGGCACATATATAATATTGAGGTGACAGAATAAAGCCCCTAAAAGTTCCATTTACAACCTAAGTGTAATTAGCAATACCAATATTTGGTGATAATTTAGGAAAAATGGAAATAAATAATCCCAACTATTCACTATTGGCCAATAACAGTCCCAACTACGAAAATCACCAATATTGGTCCCAACTTTCGACATATTGGAAACCAACGGACCCAAACTAACGGAAGCTAACTCCGTTAGTGTGATGCTGACGTGACATGCCACGTAGGATGCCACGTAGGATCATTTTGCCATGTGGCATGCCACGTAGGATGCCACATAGGATTATTTTGCCACGTGGCATGCCACGTAGGATCATCTTGCCACCTAAGCATGCCACGTCAGCATCACACTAACGGAGTTAGCCTCCGTTAGGTTGGGTCCGTTGGTTTCCAATATGTCGAAAGTTGGGACCAATATTGGTGATTTTCGTAGTTGGGACTGTTATTGACCAATAGTGAATAGTTGGGATTATTTATTTCCATTATTCCTATAATTTACAAAATATGCATCTTTTACTTAAATCGAGGAACCGAAACAATGGTGGGAGCGCTTTGATTGAGTCTACTTAAACTACACGACCTGTTAAAGCATATTATGCAACCAATCATGTCCACTTTTATCAATTTTTTAACGGCCAACTAAATATTACCTGAACTGTTAGTGGGTTAATACTGGACAAATGGTTGCCCGTTAGCAGCCCAAGTCCACCAAGGCACCAATTCAGAGAAAAACTCGTCATCCAAAGACCCACTGCGGTAAAACCCGATCGGATTTGAACTTGAGAGCAAATGACCTCAAGCTCTTATCTTAATTTTCCAATACCACTCCACCAAATGGTTGGTGGTTAACAACTTTTGTCATTAAACTACAAATCAATGGGTGACAATAATGAACCATTCTTCAAAGAATGAGTTATTTGGGTACAAAGCAATTCCTTATGATGAAAGAATCGTGTCCATTTTGATCATTAAACGACAAATCACAATTACAAATCAATGTGCGGTAATATTTTCTTCAAAGAATGAGTTGATTTAGAAACAAATATATTTTTTGAAAATTTGTGTTTCAACGGTAAATCTTTGGCTAGAAAGTCACCTCTGTCCAGGATCGAATCCTTTCTCATACGGGTTTCTTCTTTTAAACCCAATGGTTATTTTTTCGGTGGAAGACGGAATCAAACCTGAGACCCCGAACAAAAACCTCACAAATGTGGGTAATACCGTAATAGTTCTCACCTCCATTGTAACCACTAGACTACAACATCATTGGTAGGGGTATAAACGAGCCGAGCCGCTCACGAGCTACTCGAGCTAGGCTCGGTAAAAAACTCGAAACGGGCCGAGCCTTATCGAGCTTGAGCCTAAAACAAAGCTCGTTTATTTACCGAGCCCGAGCTCGAGCCTGACATGTGAAGCTCGTTAGGCTCGTCGAGCCTTATCGAGCCTAGTGTAATATTAGTTTTTTTTTTAATATTTAATAATATTTACCACTTATTTAAAGTTGTTTAGTAAACGAGTCCCGAGCTCGAGCTTCACTTATTGAGCTCACGAGCCTAAACGAACTATTATTTATATTATTTTTATTCAATGAATTAACTAATTGATAATAAACGAGCCGAGCCCGAGCTTGAAAAATTGTTAATGAGCCGAGCTCGAGCTTTGAAAACAAAGCTCGAATCGAGCCAAGCTCAAGCTCGAGCTGTTATAAGTCAATCGAGCTCGAGCTCGAGCTCAAGCCTGATCGAGCTCGGGCTCAACTCAGCTCGTTTGCACCCCTAAATAATTGGGAATCAAATCAACACTTCTATAGGCTTGCCCCAACACACAGTACCCCTATGGTTTGGACATGGGTTCCAATCTCGCCTAAGCCAATATGCTCGAGGTTGAGACATGAGGTTTTCCCAATTGTAGGTTTCTTCTTTCACGGGTTATCCGGATCATCACGTTTTGTTCGTCGAGCTAAAGCTTCATCGCTAGTGTCCGGGCTTTTCCTGTAAAGAAAAATGTACAAATTTAACACTATGTTCCAGAGTTTAAGAGTTTAATAATAGAAGGAAAAGAAAAGAAGCGGAAAGAAAGGAGAACAATTTTGTGTTCCAGAGTTTCATTAAAGGAAAGAAGTGGAGGGAAGAGGAAGGAAAATTCTTCTAAATAACAATCCTTCCAAATTGGAAGGAAGCGGAAGGAAGGGAAAGTAAAAAAAAAAATTAAAGTATATCATTTACTAATTTACCCTCTCATTTAACCTATAATAAAATTTTACAAGGGTATAATTGTAAAATATATGTTTCTTTTCTCTTCCTTCCAACTCGGGAACACATAAAGTCTTTAGTTTCTTTTCTTTTCCTTTCAACTCGGGAACACGAAATAAAATCATATATTTTCCTTTCTTTTCTCTCCTAATAATCCTTTCTCTTCTTTTCTTTTATTTAGTAAACTCGGGAACATAGCGTAAAAGATAACATAGGGAACTCCTACAAAATTATTGAATTAGTAGGGAATAAAAAAGAATGGAACACCCTTGTCCTTCATGTGAAAAAAATATGGGTGATGAACTATGATTGGACTATGACATCACATAAGTGACACTCAGAGGATATGGACGTTGATACAATCGAGGATTTCGGTACCATAAAAGGATATACTTGCACGCAACCCTATTATATACACATATTATTATTAATTATAAAACCCCATCAGTTTATATTCAAATCCCATTCTTTTGTTACAAAACAGAGGTTTTTCTGTAAAGAAAATGGGTGGCAAAGCAACGATCTCAGTTGGGTCCGATGGAGTTGCTATCATCACCATCATCAACCCACCTGTTAATTCACTCTCTGTTGATGGTAATCACTGTCTTCATTATCTTTACATATGATTCTGTATTATGAATAAATTATTAATCTTTCTTTGTGTTCAGTACTTCTTAGCTTAAAAGAGAGTTTTGATGAGGCGCTACAAAGGGATGATGTGAAGGCAATCGTTGTTACAGGTATTATAAGTGTATAATTGGATTGTTTTTAATCATTGTTTGTGAGTGTGGTGTTGATTATTATTTGTATGTTTACATGATTGGAGTATAGGTGCAAAAGGCAAGTTTTCTGGTGGTTTTGATATTAATGCATTTGGTGGACTACAAGGAGGGAAAGGTATGTGTATGTATGTATTCACTTTATTGTATGCATTGAATTTTATCTTTGTGTTAATCAGAGGTGTAAAAATGGCGGGTTGGGAAACGGGTCAAAATGGTTAACTTTTGTATGGTGGGTAGGGTCGACCTCAAACACGTTTTGTTCTAATTTTTTGAGGTAGTTATTGTGTCAGGTATGTAAAAGGATAATATTATTGTGTCAAATGATTTATAGGAGGTTTTATGTATTAGACTATCCTTTGTGGGCCGCTAGCGTGAGGCGAGCCACCACACTTGACTCTCACTTGACCCGTTGTGGCTGGGGGTGAGCAATGGCGCGACCAAAGGTCACTTTCTCCCGTTAACGCACGCGATCACCATCGCTTGTGCTCGCGCCGGGGCTGTTCGCGTGGAGCTGTTGTGACTGAGGTGAGCACCGGACTGAAACCTCGCTCGCGGCTCACAACGGACAGTCTTAGAGAAAGACTCTAGGGGACTTTTGACCCGTTTCCCACTTAACCCATTTGACAATTTTCCTTGTAAGCCAAGTTTCCCGCTTCACGTTTTGAGATGAAACATAACCTGAACCGACCATTCGACCAATTCATAAATAGTTGTCCAAATTGAGACCTCTTGAGTTAACCATTTGTTTTTCTAAAGTTTGATTAATTTCTACATTGTTATGTTGTTTACAGCAATGACAACTGGACTGGCATCAAAACCTGGTTACGTTTCAATTGATATTCTGTCTGATACCGTGGAAGGTAACTTTTTACTGTTCTATTTCCAATTTTCCATCATTTTGTAGCTTGTATTTTTTTTTTTTTAATGCTGGTGTTGGTTTCAGCTGCAAGAAAACCGTCTGTTGCTGCTATTGACGGGCTTGCTTTAGGTGGAGGGTTGGAGGTTGCAATGGTATGCGCTATTTTGTTTTCTTTTATAATACTACATATCGCTAATATTTTTCCCCTTATAATCGTTCCATGATAAATCATGCTGGTTTTATTTTCAGGCTTGCCATGCGAGAATAGCTACTTCTACTGCTCAGTTGGGCTTGCCTGAACTGCAGCTCGGTATCATTCCTGGATTTGGAGGTATGGTCCCATGTTTCAGATCCTTCTGAAATAAATAATGAAAGTGATATATTATGCATTATACAATCTTAATAAAAAACAACAGCAATAAACAATATATTAACTTATGATGTTGAATTATTTCAGGAACTCAACGGCTTCCACGGCTTGTTGGTCTTGCAAAGGCCCTTGAAATGATGTTGGTATGTTTTTGTTTGTTATACATGATTCTGTTTATTTAGCTTCAACAATCATGAAAATTGCAACATTTTCTGTTCTTGGTTGTTCCAAAACCGTCACCTTTTAATTTTAAATTACTATATCATCACAAGAACTTAATGATATTGACTTGGGTAATCAAAACTGAAAAGTTATTTTTTCGTCACCATTGAAGCGGTTTTCAAACGTCTGAAAGTAGTAGTGGTGTTTTCGACTCATTAACTTTTTTTGATAGCTGGAATTCAATCCATTTACTTATGAATGTGTCTGTTCGGGTTATGTTTCATCTGTATGCGGTAAATTAAATAATAAACTTTTAAAAAAAAGTGTTTCGGGTAGTCTGACCAGGCCCGTACCAAACAATCAGTCTTTTTGACCTGTGACGCAGCCCGTCATTTAGCCACCTAAAACATAATTAGTTAAACATTGCAATTTTCACCGGGAAGAGCCAATACATGAATTCTGTTCTTGTCCACCGATCGACCTCACTCTCTCACACACGTACTATAGACATCAAAGCAAGTTCGTGGAGAAGAAGCTCATAATATAGGCCTTGTGGACGCAATCATACCAGGGGATGAGTTAGTGGACGCTGCTCGTCAATGGGCCTTAGATATATTGGCTCGTAGAAAACCATGGGTTCCAAGTCTTTACAAAACGGATAAAATAGAGCCTCTTGGCGAGGCCCGTGAAATACTTAGTTTCGCTAGAGCTCAAGCCCGTAGACAAGCGCCCAATCTACAACATCCACAAGTTTGCATTGATGTTATTGAAGCAGGCATTGTCTCAGGCCCGCGTGCTGGATTAGTGAAGGTTGGCAAATGTTCTGTTAACTGAATTCCCAATCTTTGTTATATCATTTGACTCATTATAAAGTGGTTTTGTTTTATATACCTTTCAGGAATATGAATCATTCCAAGTTCTGTTAAAGTCAGATACGTGCAAAAGCTTGATTCATGTCTTCTTTGCCCAGCGTGGTACCACAAAGGTATAACTGTTCTTTTTTTGTTTTATAACCTTATTGTTACACCTTATAATCGATCTATAAACAAAAGCGCTTGATTTTTATTTGATTTTGCCTCAAACATTTCTGACTACATATTAATTTTACCAAATTCTGCCATGTATTAAAAAGTATTTAGTTCTTATTATGTATATTATTATTACTACTTCCATTATATTTTTGGTCTATTAAAGTTGTTTTTTTATCATATTAATTATTTTTTATAACTAATATCACTAAAAAGATGGTTTTACTAGAATTATCAAGTGCCAAATCAAAAAAATGAAAAAAAGGTCAACATGGTCAATCGACTAAGATTAAATCTCATTCCTGTGTGTTAAACAGGTACCCGGGGTCACTGATCTTGGTTTGAAACCAAGACAAATAACAAAGGTTGCTATTCTTGGAGGAGGTCTAATGGGGTCTGGAATAGCAACGGCTTTAATTCTAAATGGGTATCAAGTTATCTTGAAAGAAGTCAATCAAAAGTTCCTAGATGTTGGATTAGGCAGAGTCAAAGGTTTGACTATTTGCTATCTCAAATTCTCGATATATCTGTAAATTATTTTCGTGCTAACGTATTATCTATTGTACAGCCAATTTGACAAGCAGTGTTAAGAAAGGTAAGTTGACTCAAGAAAAGTTTGAGATGACTATCTCTCGTCTTAAGGGCGCTCTTGACTATGAAAGCTTTAAGGATGTGGATATGGTGATAGAGGTATTTAACAAGTTACCTTTGTAATTTATGTTCGCATTTAGTTTTGAGAATCAAGAAATTTTTTACGGAAAATGGAATCATGATCTTTTTTCTACGTCTGTGAACGAACAGGCTGTTATTGAGAATGTCGCTCTGAAACAACAAATATTTTCTGATTTGGAAAAATACTGCCCTCCAAATTGTATACTTGCAAGCAACACCTCAACAATTGACTTGAATCTAATCGGTGAGAAGACAAAGTCTCATGATAGGATAATCGGGGCCCACTTTTTCAGGTAATAACTTGGCTACCGCCGATTTTACCATGCTTAATAGCAGCGTGCTTTCACACTTACGTTGGTTGCAGCAATTAAGTTATCAAAAGTAGCAACGTGTTTTAGTATTCTTACCCATCTTACCAATTACTTTGATCTTTTACCAATCATAATACCCCCCCCCCCCCCCCCCCCCCCCCAATGAAAATGTAGTGCGTGCTTGCTATATCTGACAGATTTCGATGTTCCATTATTTATTGACCAATCATTTTTCCCGAATAATAGCGATATATTAACCAAATGGTTGATTTGATTGATCAAAAATTAAAGTATGTTGCAATATCTGATAATTTCCAAACGACGTTGCTATTTTGGTACAAATGTGAAATTATGCTGCTATTTTGCTCAATTCTCTTTTTATTAGAAACTTTTTGTAGTTGTTGACAACATGGCTTTAACTCATTTGTGCAGCCCGGCTCACGTGATGCCACTTTTGGAAATCGTACGGACATCAAAAACATCACCTCAAACGGTGGTCGACTTACTGGATGTGGGGAAAAAAATAAGAAAAACACCTGTTGTGGTAGGAAATTGCACAGGTTTTGCTGTTAATAGGATGTTTTTCCCATATACTCAGGCGGCTCTTTTGCTGGTAGAACGTGGGGCTGACATTTATAAAATCGATCGTGCAATAACAAAATTCGGAATGCCAATGGGCCCATTCAGATTGTGTGATCTTGTTGGTTTTGGTGTTGCAGTGGCAACCGGCTCACAATTTGTTTTAAATTTTCCCGAGCGAACATATAAATCAATGCTAATTCCACTCATGCAAGAGGACAAAAGAGCCGGTATTATTCTTGTTTATAGAAGACAAAATGTTTTAGCTTTTAAGGATCTTGTTTGTTTGCCAATGCTGTTTTTCTTGTTTAGGTGAAACGACCCGCAAAGGTTTCTATATGTACGATAATAAACGCAAAGCGAGTCCGGATCCTGAAATAAAGAAATACATCGATAAAGCAAGGGAAATTTCTGGCATTCCAGTTGACCCTAAGGTATGTTTCCTAACTGTTCCATTTAGGTCACTCATTTCTATACAATTATATAAGAATTCGGAATGATGAAATAATACCGAAACTCGAACAGTGTGTAAATTTAACTAATTTGGTTTTTGTTTCAGCTTGGAAAATTATCGGATAAAGACATAATAGAGATGGTGTTCTTTCCTGTTGTGAACGAGGCTTGCAGAGTATACGCTGAGGGTATTGCGGTAAAAGCAGCTGATTTGGATATCGCTGGTGTTATGGGAATGGGATTTCCACCTTACAGGTTTTTTTTTTCGCGTTTTGATCAAAAATGAATTAATTAGTTATTTTTTATTTTTTTTCATTTTAGCATCGACGTATGTTTTGTACAGGGGAGGGATTATGTTCTGGGGAGATATGGTTGGATCCAAGTACATTCATGGGAGGTTGAATGAGTGGTCAAAGATGTATGGGGGGTTCTTCAAGCCGTGTGATTATTTGGCTCAGCGAGCCGTACTTGGGGCTCCTTTGGTTAGAATTACTTTAATCTTTTTGTTTCGTATAGTAACAAGCTTATGATTATTGAAAATGCAATATGATGGTTTGGTTTGGTTTGGTTTGGTTTGGTTTGCAATGCAGAGTGCACCATTGGATCAATCAAAAGCGCGGTTATGAGATGAAATCGACATCATTTACTGGTGGGCATGTATGGCGAACTAAATAACGTGGAGAGTGGAGACGTTGATTTATAATTATAATAATTATATGTCGCAGATGGCAAGTAGCGATCATGTTTGTTTATGTTGTTTACAACAATATAAGAATACGTTATTATGTTGATTATTTTTATGCTGTCAAGGTACTTTTATAGAACACAAATTTGCTCTCATTGAGCAAAATTATGTTCGCTTTAAAAGGAAATGTTTTTGTAGCATTTAGCAATTTTGTTATTTTTCCTTTAAATAATCAACAAAATTGCTAAGTCATCTGACACATAATTTACAAATCCTTAAAAATCTTAATTTCATCTCACCCTACAAATATTCTTATCATTCTTAATTTCCACCTCATCACCTAATCATTACACTCAATAATTACATAAAACTTTTCCTTTTTAACGTTGGGCCCATCTCATTGCAAGGACCGAGGCAAATACATGCCCTTGTGCAAGGGCATCTCACCTAAGGGCTCCTTAGGATGGATACACTTGTACCTTCAAGGGCATCCAAGGGCTTGATCTCTAAGGGCCCATCGAAAATATGAGTAAATTGCCAAAATGGCCCCTCAGGTTTGGCCCAAAATGCTTGTTTGGTCACTTATCTTATTTTTGTGCCAAAAGCACCCCTCACAAATTGAAAATTGTCATTTTGGCCCATATTTAACAGAGTTTCAAACGAAGAAGAAAAACTCAGTTAAGTCTGAGGGGCATTTTCGTCCTTTCATGTTCAAACGTTTAAAAACCCCTTTTGTTACCCTTATCAGTCATTTTAACCCTAACTATACACCTCGTCTTCCACGTTCTTCGTCTTCATCTTGCTCAATAATGTGGAGGTTTCGAGATAAGGGTGCTGATTTCAATCCTCTGCTTAAATACCGTAAGTTATTGTTGCTTACTGTTGCTTTGTCATGATCACCTCTGCTGAACATTATGAATAATACTTTTTTTTTTGTTTTCAGGTGAAAATCATCAGTTTTTTTCAGTGGAATTGCATTATGGTGGTGAGCTGACTAATTTTCCAGATAGTAGATATGTGGGAGGTAAAAATTATGTTGATGGTAATGTTTCTACAATGCTGAATGACATGGTATTAGAACTTGGTTATTCAGAAGAGGATATTTCCATTTTTAGGTATTATTTTAAAGTTCCAGGTGAGGATTTAGACTTTGGGTTAAGAACATTGAACGATGAAAATGATTATAATAGAATGTTGAAAGCTGCTGTAAAACATAGGCTGATAGAAATTTATGTTCAACCTATTCTAACCTCTTCCAATTCAAGTAATCAAACACAACCTGATCCTAGTGATTTAGGTGTCATCACCCAGGCAACACAGCCTGATCCTACTAAAACATGTGTCATACACGAGGCAAACTTTTATCAGGAAGATGATCAGGGTGTTGATGATGGTAGGGATGAGGGTGGTGAGGGTGGTGAGGGTGGTGAGGGCAGTGATAGTAGTGGTTCTTATTTACTTCAAGAATGTGGTAGAAGACTTGTGGCCATTAGGAAGAACAAGGGGAAACAGGGTACTCATGTAAACCCTGATCCAGATGATGGTGATTATTTTCCTGGTGATGAGGGTAGTGATGAGGGTAGTGGTGAGGATAATAATGAGGGTCATGATGGGGAGGATAGAGACTTCATAGTTGATGAGGACAATGCAGATGATGATATTGAGGTTAACATGGATGAATATAAGGCTGCTGTTGACTTTAATGCTAGTGATGATGAAAATGTTGACCCACTTGAGGAAGACATTGACATAGACTTAGATAATTTTGATAGTTTCAGTGATGAAGAAGAGAGCAACACTTTGTAGAGAGCTCATAGGGCTTGTAAGAGAAAAAGGAGGGAAAAAAAAGCTTTTGGTTCAGAGGGGAGTCCAGATTGTCCATTCTCACTTGGTCAATGTTTTCCTGATAAAAAAACCATTAAGAATATGGTGAAGGATTATGCAATAAAGACTAGGAGGCAGCTGCATATAGTAAAAAATGAAGGAAGGAGATTTAGGGTGTGTTGTAATGGTCTGAATCCTAGGAGTGTAAAACCTATGGCACAAGGGGATAATGTTGGAAATTCAAGTGGTGTAAAGACTAGGTCAAAGCAGAAGGACAAAGTGGTAAATTCAAGTGGTGTAAAGACTAGGTCAAGTGGGAAAAGGAAGGTTACAGATGGTGGGGCTCAGACTTGTAAAGAATTGGTGGTAGTTGAAGATAAAGGGGGACAAACTTCTAAAAGTAAGGAAGAACCCACATGTCCTTGGGTTTTGCATGCCTCAAATCTGAAAGAAAAGGGCACATGGATTATTGTCACACTTCACAAGAAGCATGAATGCATCCAAACAAGGGATGTTAATTTGTGCACAGTAAGTTGGCTTGCAAGAAAGATTGAGAAGATTCTTCGGACAAATCCATAAATTAGGATAAAATCACTCCAACAAATCATGGTGAACAAATACCAAGTTCAGGTAACAGGTAATCAGATCTTCAGGGCTAAGGCAATAGCAACTGCTAAGCTTAATGGTGATTACAGTGCCCAATATGGACAGCTAAGGGATTATGGTGCTGAGTTGATGAGAGCTAACCCAGGTACTACTGTTAAGATTGATGTTGAGAGTGAACCTAACCCTAGCAGCCCCACAAGGCAATTCAGGAGAATTTATGTCTGCCTAGGGCCATTAAAACAGGGTTTTAAAGCTGGTTTGAGAGACATACTAGGGCTTGATGGCTGTTTCTTAAAAGGCCCTTTTCCAGGACAGATCTTAACTGCAGTATCTGTTGATGCCAACAATGGGATATACCCAGTGGCATATGTTGTGGTTGAGGCAGAAACAACAGCAAGTTGGACATGGTTTCTAGAGTTATTAGGAGATGATTTGGATTTGGCATCAAACAACAACTTCACATTCATCAGTGATCGACAAAAGGTATGTAATGTACCTAAGTTTTCTGTATGCTAACTCTACTGTATGCTCACTTTTTTGTTTGTAATTGCAGGGTCTCATTCCTGCAGTTGAAAAGGTGTATCCTAGTGCTGAGCATAGATTTTGTCTGCGACATATATATGAAAATATGAAGCCTAGGTGGAGGGGTGATATCTACAAAAACTTGTTGTGGAATGCAGCTAGTGCAACCACACCTATTAAACATGAAAGGATGATGGATGCAATCCTGAAAGAAGACAAGGCAATATATGAATACTTGAAGGGTATTCCAGTCAAACACTAGTGCAGAGCTTTTTTTAATGGTAACAATAGTTGTTTATGTTTCTTTTCATTGAATGCATTTGACAACATTTAATTGTAACAATGAATGTTTATGTTTCAGAGAGGCCAAAGAGTGATATCCTGTTGAACAACCTATGTGAGGTGTTCAACAGGCAGTTGATCCTAGGCAGGGATAAACCCATTATCACCTGTCTAGAATTTGTAAGGGAGTACTGTATGAAGAGGTTGATGATTGTTCGGGTGATGATTTCAAAATCATCAGGCCCTTTAACACCAAGAGCCACAGACCTGTTTGAGAAGATAAAAGATGATGCTAGCCAGTATTCTGTCATTTGGTGTGGCACTGGAAAGTATCAAGTAAGTATAGAATGTTATGTTTATTTGTTAGATGATACAATGCGTTAATATGATACAATGTGTTTATCAGGTGAGTGGTCCAGAGAATGAGACAAGGGCTGTTAACATGAATGAAAGGAGTTGTGCTTGTAGGAGGTGGCAGTTGACTGGAATGCCATGTAGGCATGTTGTAGCTTGTATATGGAATATGGCACTTCATGGATTGGATGATGGAGTTCCTGAGAAATATGTTCACAAAGCTTACTGGGTTGATACATGGAAGAAGGTGTATGACCATACCATTGAACCACTAAATGGAACTGATATGTGGGAACATTTTAACTGTCCCACCACCCTCATAGCTCCTAAATACCGCAAGCCTGTTGGAAGACCTAAAAAGAAGAGGAGAAAGTCTGCTTTTGAAAAGGATGAGGTTGCAAAGTTGTCAAAAGCTATTGAAAAGGGTGCCAAATTGCCAAGGAAGGGTAATCCAGTCAAATGCAAGATTTGCAAGCAACCAGGACATAACAAAAGGACCTGCAAGAAAGCTGCTGGGGGTTCACAGGCTGCTGGTTCACAAGCTGCTGGTTCACAAGCTGGGGGGTTCACAAGTTATGTAGTTTTCAGTTTAGTTATGCCACTTTATGTATTAAAACTTGTCATTTTGGTGTTTTTGTATTTTGACTGATATGGTATGGGTTATGGTATGGGTTATGGTATGTATTATGACTGGTAACTTGGCAGTTTAATCTAGCATTTTGGGGTTTCTTTTGGTTTGTATTGGTTAACTTTACTATAGTTTTGTGACCATTTTAGCAGTTTAATGTAGCATTTTATGTATCATTTTGGCAGTATAATGTTGCATTTTAAGTACCATTTTGGCAGTCTGATGTATCATTTTGGCAGTTTAGACCAAACATAATGTATCATTTTGGCAGTCGGCAGTATAACACTTGTGTAACACTTGTGTGGTAGTTGCATTGAATGAAGTTCATTTATGGGGTCAGTGGGTAGATTTCAGGTAGATGGATGAGTTAATTGTTTAGCTGATTTAAAAAGACCCAATATTAAGAAACATTCATACAATTCAAGAACACAGCCTTGAAAAACAACTCTAAAATACTATAATGTTTAGGCAAGTTGTTCTTGCACTACCTGCAGTTCAAGAACCGGTTGAAAAGCCTGAAGTTGTTGATGAAGAGTATGATACAACGGATGATGAAAAGGTCGTTCAAGAGTTGGTTGAAGATAATTTTAAACAACTTACAAAGGTTGATGAAAAGGCTAAAGGGAAGGCAGTTCAAGAAGAAGAGGAGCTTGACCCATGTAGAGACTATGACCAAGAGGTGTTAAAGAATGCCTGGAATTATGACAGCCCAGATCAGTATGATTGGTACCATTAGGGATGAGCATTCAAGCCCGAATACCGATCCCGTCCCGTCCCGATCCCGATACCGTACCGAACCGAGGGGTTTCGGGATCGGTATCGGTATCCATATTTATGGATTTTAGGTTTCGGTATTATCGGTATCGGTACGGGATCGGTACGGTATCGGTATTTTAAGGCAAAATACCGATACCATACCGGTACCGTACCGATACTGAACTGTAACATCGCAAAATTTTCCCCAAAATTTTAATACATAAAAAGCCCTTATATATATATATATATATTTTTTTTATTACACCTTTATCATTAATATTATACAAATGTGCCTAAGTCTTTATTTATCCTAACTCACAACTTATATACATACATAAATGTATATAAATAATAATAATAATAATATGATTCTAAATTCCTTTTTTTTTCACATACAAGATTTTTTTTTTTAAATAAAGCCTTGAGTCAAATAGTCAAAGTCTTAGTCAAACAGTCAAAGTCTTAGTCAAATAGTCAATTCATCATAAAACCTTACTTTATGGTGTTGACCAATTTTAATGGCTAATTGACTCCAAAACTAGTATAAAAACCCACCTATGACCCATTATACTTTGCACCTCTAAATCGATTGTTTCAATCCGATTAAACTTTCCCTCATACCTTTCTTCTATAATCTATTACTTCTACAATTGAAGCTTTGATTATAAACTCTTGTAATTGGCGAATTGGAAGCTTGATATTCTTTCTTTTTCGTTTTCTTCAATTTGGACTAGCTACGTTGTTGAGTCTTTGGAATTCGCCTCGCATACATTCACAACACAATATTCTATTTTTTTTACGAGACATAACATTTTGCTAAGGTGAGTTTTACATAGCCCCTTTTCTATTTATCACCATTTTTGGGGTGAAACATGTTACAACATTCTATATGCAATTCAATCATCAAAGTGTCTATGTGTTTTTCTATGTTGCATTATGTCTTAAACATGACTAGGGTAAACACAATTCTAGCATAATCATTAACATTGATCAGCCGACGGTATACAATGATAGATCTATTGGACTGACAATCCCACCCGGATACGTGCCTCCTACAAAGGTTACGTGGGTGTTTGTTACTACAATATAAACGAGTGAACCATGAGCGTATGGGATGTACCACAATACAACAGTCAACAAGGTTGATTATGCACTCGATTTACTTCTAGTATGTTTTCGCATATGGACTAGATTGCCATGACACATGAATTGCACAACAATTTTATTCAATTATCAAAACCTATGTAATTCTCACCAACTTTTGTTGACCCAAAATATTTTCAACTTAACATGTTTCAGGTTCTACTTGCTTGAAGATTTGAATGAATGCTTGAAGATGTATGCATAGTTTTATTCAAATTATTGTACAAATTCTTAGAACAATTGTATGTAATTTATTTTAATCATTTATTGAAACTTATTAATTACCATGAGCTACTGAACAATCATCAATACGTGACATCCCGATGTTTCCGCCATCGGTTGGGGTGTTACATGAACCGATGCCGTACCGTACCGTATGTGTTCGGTATCGGGATCGGTATTGGGTTTTTGGACTTTTCGGTATCGGTATTGTCGGGATCGGTATCGGTTCGGTACCGATCCCGTCCCGAGCTCATCCCTAGGTACCATGATGTTACAAAGGTTGATGAAAAGGCTAAAGGGAAGGCAGTTCAAGAACCGGTTGAAGAAGAGGAGCTTGACCCATGTAGAGACTATGACCCAGAGGTGTTAAAGTATGCCTGGAATTATGACAGCCCAGATGAGGATGCTTATTACCATGATCCCTATGAAGGAGAGCATGGAACAGATTCGGACTACTGTTCGGATGATGATTGTCGTTGGAAGTAGGCTTGTTGGTACCATGATCCCTATGTTTCCTGACTTAGGCTTATCTATTTCATGTATGCACTAGACTACTTTAAGTATGCACTTTGTTTTGCATCCTACTATCATGCTTATGTACTAACTACTTTAACTATGAACTTTGTTTTGTATGCTTTAGTATGTTTCTGTTTGATCATTACAAACCTTATCATTACAAAACAACATAAATTGAACATTTGCAAACATACATTACAACTTCAACAATAACTGATCATTACAATAAGAAACACCATATATTGAGTTTTTATCATTACAAAACAACCTACATTGAACTAAAACATGATAAAATACATGATGATTACAAACCAAGTCATCCATAGATAAGTTTTCAGCTTCTTGTTTTTGGATTTGAGTGTCCCAACCAAGGTCTGCAGGGCTGTGTTGTTTAGTCTCAGTTTTTCATTCTCTTCACTATCATTGATAGTACTAGGAATCTGACCCAAGGGTAGTTCGGCCCAACAAACGAAACCACAGCTCCTCCCCTTCTTGTTGCAGCAGAAGAACCGTCTACCAGGGTTTGCAGAGGTGGAAGACACACGTATGATAGTAGGAGCTCCACATTTGCAGAATACCATCGTCTAGGTTAGCTAATCGAAACCTGTATGATTTGGAAGACAAACGAAATCCACACTTATGTATGATTTGGGAATTAGGGTTTGTATGATTTGGGAATTAGGGTATGTATGATTTGAGAATCAGGTTTGAATTGAGAGGAAGAAGAAGAAGAAGGTCTGAAGATGAAGAAGATAGGTTTAAAATGGGGTTTTTAAACGTTATAACATGAAAGGACAAAAGTACCCCTCAGACTTAACTGAGTTTTCCTTCTTCGTTAGAAACTCTGTTAAATATGGGCCAAAATGGCAATTTTCAATCTGTGAGGGGTGCTTTTGGCACAAAAATAAGATAAGTGACCAAACAAGCATTTTGGGCCAAACCTGAGGGGCCATTTTGGCAATTTACTCTCGAAAATAGTCTAAGTGTTACGAAGCCTTACAGGTTAGGCATATCAGAACGTTTTTTAGAGTAAAACAAAATATAAAAAGTGGTGGACAAACAAAAGAGGAGGGAAAAATTTGTTGAGTAAATAGAACTTTTTCAATGAACTTATAAAAAAATATTCTAATGATTAAGAACTCAACGGGACCTTCTTCCTCAAATCAGACAAACAAAGAAGGGAATCAGTTTAGTTCTTACGCTTTCATGTATACAACTCAATTCATCCGATTACTACAGGGATGAACCCAATCTGGAATATGAACCATAAAAGAAAACGCCTACTAAACCGATCACAAGAATACCAGCTACAGTACTTATTATCCAAAGAGGAATTATGCATAAACGAATTAGGCAAATTACATATTCACTTGGTCGTGTGTCAATATGATGTGTTATATTGTTTCTTGTTGATAAAATACTAAAATCGTTTTTAGCTAAAATTTTTTTCCTTTGAGTAGCTATGTGTCTATGTATTTTTTTTATTTGACTCTTTATGATAAGATGTATCTACGTCTCACCATCCTCAGTCCTCGACTCCTCGTACCCTAACGAGTTTCCTGGCTATGTGTAACATATTGATTTTGATGAGGCATAAACATATTTGTTTATTTATTTTTAGAAAGTTTGACATCATCATAGTATATGTACAATGTAGGGTTGTGCATGGGTCGGTTTGGTTCGGTTTTTATCATTAACCATAACCAGAACCAAACTTCGGTTATGGTTAATCGGTTTTGAATTCGGTTATGGGTCGGTTATGGTTATTTCGGTTAATAACCATTAACTTCAACTAAAATTAGCTTTCGTCTAAAGTTTAAAAATTAAAATCGTATGGGTCTGCAAAATAAAAAATGGAACCTACGATGATAAACTTAACTTAAGTTTTTTTTTTTTAATAACACTAACAAGATTGCATTTTTTTTTGTTAAACTACGAATGGATAATCCTTATTAATAAGATTTTTTTTAGATAATAAAAAAACTTATTTAAGCATAAGTTTAAGGGGCTGTTTGGTGCACCTCTTAATGATTCATTAAGAGGTTACCTCTTAATCGGACAGAGGTGATGGTGTTTGGTAAGAAAAAAATCAGCCTCTTAATGGTTCCCATTCAGACTTAACCATTCAGATTATTATAGATGCTGAAAGAAAAAATGACTCCCAAGCCCCTCACTCACATCTTCCCCAAACCAAAACCCTAGTTCTTCCACTTCACCTCTCCTCCTCCTCCCTCTCTTTCCTGCTGCCACCACCCGCCTCCTGCTCCATCTCCGCCGCAACCACCACCCTCCTCCTCCTCCCTCTTCGCCGCCCCAACCCTCCTCCTCCTCCCTCAGCTGCAGCGACCGCCACCAGCCATCCTCCTCCAACCTCTCCGCCGCCCCACCCTCAGCTCCTCTTCCCTCGTCCCTCCCTCGGCTCGCATCAAGGAAAATCAGTGGTTAGTCCACCAATTCTGATCTGTTTTGTTATAGTTTTTATATTTATGTTTTTTTTTTTTTTGAATCTGTTTACTTTTTTTGAATCTGTTATAGTTGTAGATCTATTAGTAATTTTTTTAATTTTTTTTTGCTGAATCTGTTTATTTTTTTTTTCTGATCTGTTTTTTTTTTTCTGAATCTGTTTATTTTTTTTTCTGAATCTGTTTTTTTTTTCTTGAATTTGTTTATTTTTTAGAAATGGATTGTTATATGTTGGATATGTTGATTATTATTAATCGATCTATGTTGTTTATTGATACATATTACGGGTTGTTCTATGTTCGATAATTGGTTATGAAAAGATACATGTTTTTTTATGTTGTATGTTGATTGTTACTAGTTGTTATATTAGAAATGGCGAAAAGGATTAGGATTAATTGGAAGCAAGAAGGTGTTGAAAAAACATTTCTTGAAGCATGTCTTCATGAAGTAACCGTTAATGGACGTGAAGGAAGTAGTCTTAAACAAGCGTCGTGGAAAACTGTAGCTGAAAAATTAAAAACTCAAAACAATTTCATAATGGACCAACGTCAAATGAAGAATCACTATGATTTTGTAAAAGGAAAATTTGCAGCTTGGTTAAAGCTTAAAAACAAAACCGGGAATGTCTATGATCCAGTTACAAACACTTTTAACTTGTCAGAAGAAGAGTGGCAAATTGAGATGAAGGTATTTGTTTTATCTAATAATTAGTAGTGGTATATTTCATTAATATTATAGTATTTTAAAATATTTCTTCACACAGTCTAACAAGTATGTAGAAGCTTTGAGAACTGCGCCACTTGCTTACCCCGAGCTTTGTTGTCAATTGTATGAGGGATCTACTTCAAATGGGTTTGATAGTTGGGGGCCAAGTGCTACGCTTCCTCATCCTTCTGAGGAAGTGCATGAGCAGAATTTGGATGGTATGGATGTCGAATGCACTCAAGTGGATTCCCCAGGTAAAGGTGTTAGTCAGGAGTCAAGTGTTCGGTCCCAAAAAAAAAAGAAAAAGGAGAGAAACGAAAACATAAGGCAACATTAGAGTCAAAGCTCATAGAAGTTGGTGAAGATATTAGCAAGTTGGTTGGAATGATGATTGAGAAACAAGCACTTTCTGATGATATGGATGCATGTTTGGCGACGTTGGAGACATTGGGTTGGGATGAGTCGGATGCGAAATACGAAACTGCGCTTTTGCTTTTTGGTGAGAGTGCCGATCTTAGGAAACTGTGGGTACGTCTTAAGCCGCAGAATTGTGAGAAATGGGTTAAGAATGCGGGAGCGAAGTATGGATTGTTTAACTAAGTTTGTGCTTTGATTGTTTTTTTTTTTGGATGTTATGTTATGGATGTTATGTTTTGGATTTCATGTTATGGATGTTATGTTTTGGATGTTATGTCATTGATGTTTATGTTTTGGATGTTATGTCATTGATGTTTATGTTTTGGATGTTATGTCATTGATGTTTATGTTTTGGATGTTATGTCATTGATGTTTATGTGGATGATATAGTTTATTTATGTTATGATAGGTATCTTATGGATTCGGACGATAAGATTATAGTTCTCATTGTCTATTGTTGGTATTGGGTCTCATTAGCCTCGAGAATAAATGTTAAAAGGATAAGAGACTTGAATTCGGCATTAACCGGTCATGAATACACGCAAGAATTATTGCATGGTACTTCTACACAATGTCATGAGATGATGCGTCTTTCACGTGATGCATTTATATTGTTGTGCAATCATTTTAAACAAAAAAATTGGTTGCAAAGTAGTAAGTCAATAACCTTGGAAGAAAAGTTGGCTATGTTTTTGATGGTCATTGGACATAATGAACGTTTTCGAATGGTTAAACGAAGGTTCCAACACTCAACAGAAACAATTCATAGATGTTTTCATGAGGTCCTAAAGGCAATGATGAATTTCGCAAGAGAAGTTGTAGTTCCAACATCTTCTAATGTAAACGCAAATAACTCCGAACGACATAGAAAGCTAAAAGAAATATTTCCTGGAGCAATAGGTGCCTTAGATAGAACGCTTATACATGCGATCGTGCCTGCTGATCAACAGACTCGTTATAGGGGAAGAGGAAAAGGTGAATGCTTTCAAAATGTATTAGCAATTTGTGACTTTGATATGATATTCACATTCGTATGGGCCGGATGGGAGGGAATTGCACATGATTCACGAGTTTTAAAAGAAGTTGCATTCAACCCAAATTCTGGCTTTCCTTTCCCGCCACCAGGTTTTTAACCATTCTTCAATGTTCATTTCATACATTATTTGTTTTTTATATGATAGTTTTGATATTGATACAGATAAGTATTACCTTTGTGACGCTGCGTACACCAACACTCGTGGATTTATGACTCCTTACCGTGGTACGAGGTATTGGTTAGCCGATTTTCGACGACAACGTGCGTTAACTAAGGAAGAAAGATTCAATCATGCTCACGCACAACTCAGAAATGTCATTGAACGTGCATATGGTGTTCTAAAGGCGAGATTCCCAATCCTAAAGCAAATGGCTCCCTTTTCTTTTCCAATACAAAGAGACATAGTGATTGCTTGTTTCGCCATCCATAATTTTATAAGGAAATGCAATATTTATGATCAGTTATTTATGGAGTATGATGAGAACACGATGTTTCATGAAATGCAAAGTGGGGAAAATGATGGCCTGTTAGTTCATGACATAGAGTGGGGTTCACAAGGTATTGACTATATGAATTCTTTACGTGGCCAGATTGCTAATCAGTTGCTTTCAAATGCTTCATCAAATTAAAATTGTATGCGGAGTTGTGTTATTTGTATTTGGATTTCGTATGTTGTGTTATTTTGTATTTGGATTTTCGTATGTTTCCATGGATGTTAAAGGATTTATGTTTAATTTGGTTTTTCTATGACGTTTTGTATTTTCCTTTTACAATTTTTCATCAATTTGTACACTATTCAGAACTCTGGCCAAACAGATACATTCATTCAGCACATAATAGTTCAGAGGGGTAAAATAGTCATTATGCACAGTCATTCAGAGATACAGCCAAACAGCTCTTATTGATTCAGCACTTACTGGTTCAGCACTTGCCAAACAGCCCCTAATTCTTTATTACAATAAAGTTCACCTACATCAAGATTGTGTTGTTACTAGCATACTTTTATTTTAGTATAAAACATTTATATGATTAGTGTAAAACATAATACATAGTCTTAAAACTAGAAGTTCGGTTCGGTTATGGTTATATTGGTTAACCAAAGTTTCAAAACCATAACCATAACCGCTCGGTCTGTTAAAGAAATTTCATAACCATAACCATTGGTTATGTCGGTTATCGGCTAAAATTGGTTCGGTTATGTTGATTATGGTTCAGTTATTGGTTATGGCGGTTAATTTTGCTCACCCCTAGTACAATGTTTGACACCACCACAATATACTACAAAGTATGTGGTGGAATTTATTGCATCTATGAAATTGATTCAGGCATAAGTAACCGGATATCAATGATAGACTAGGCGTAAACAACTACATGATTTCTACCAATCCTGTACTGCCACATCACTTCACTAATTTTCTTCACTGTAACACTTTTTTGTAGGCAACACTCCACTGATTCTTTACCCAACTATTAATTATTTTCACACATAACAATAATGTAGTTGTTTAGGCATATTAGAAATCAGTGAAGTGATAACAATTTCAGTTGAGCGCCGCTTGTGCCCTAAGAACTACGCTTAGATTTTCCCTTGCTTCAACAATTGTTTTCACCATTCAAGGTTCATTAACGACATGGTAATTACTCGACAGCCAGGGACCAAAGTTTTATTTTTAATAGACTATGTTTTGCTATTCAAAAGGGGGTGGTGGCGCAGTTTGTTGCCCGCTTATCTGCCGTCCACTTGTAATGTGTTTGTGGGTTTATTTGTCTTTAATTGAAAATTATTGATTAAAAAAAAAAATTAACGACTAACTCCCAAACCTGCATGCAAGGGAAAATATACATGTAATTAATTTCTTTCTTTTCACATTTAAAGTAAAGGCTTAAAACTCTTGCTTTTATTGTATTGCCTTGGGTGTCCTCATGCACTACTCTAAAGAAACCCAATAGATGAAGATAGGAAAAGATAACATCTCATATCGCCATGTTCAAACATGTAAATGAAAATTTTGTGAAATTAAAGGCTAAATTCTTACAAAAGTGATCAATCATATTTTAATTACAGCCCATGATAATTTCTGAATGAGTGAACTTTGGTTGTGGTTGGTTAAGACAGTACAAACACACCATAATATATTAGTAGATATGGTTAATTAAATTAAATTATTATATATTATAAACCTTGAAAGGAATAGTACTATGGGTAACGCCATTAGTACTAACGGCGTTAACTTCTTTGTTTTTTTAACGACTCAACGATAATGCCATTAGTACCAACGGTGTTACTGTATAGTCATATGGGATGCCGATACCATACCAGGTACCGCAACAAACCAAACTGTAGATCTATGTTTTGATGTAACTTTTGTCCAAATTCAAGTTGGTATAAATTTTAGTTTACGTTTTGACGGTATACACCACTAGAAAAGTGGGGATTTGCTACATAAGTTTCTTACGAAAAAAAAACGTGTCACAAATTTTGACAAATTTGCTACTAATTTGTAACAATAAAAAGCACCTTTATTTTTTGGACAAATTTGCTACACAATAGCGACCAATACTTTAAAATTTGCGTAAGAAATGCGTAGGAATTGCATCACAAATATCCTACATCGTATTTTCGTAAGAAATACGTTGAAAATTGCGTAGTAAATGTGTAGTAATTGATTTCCGACGAGGGTTTTTCTAACATCAAGGTTTTGTTGAAAATGCGTCACAAATTTGAATTTTCTACGCATTTGCAACAAAACCTTGATGTTAGAAAAACTCTCGTCGAAAACCAATTACTACACATTTACTACGCAATTTTCAACGTATTTCTTACGAAAATATGGTGTAGGAAATTTGTAATGCAATTCCTACGCATTATTATATATATCATTTCAAAACATACCTTTGCCGCCAGGCTACTTTAGCCTTTTTTCGTTTTGGCCACGAGACTTTATTTCCTTTTCTATGCTGCATCTTTTATTTCTTACTGGAACCTTCTCTCATCTTCATTTACGTCACTGCGCTACTCTCTCTCTCTCTCTCTCTGTGCTACTTTGGCCGACGATTAAGGCCTGCGATCTTGCTACCGCTTCCCAAATCAGACTACGAGGTAGAGTTTCGGCTTGATGCTGAACGCGGGTGATAACTCCAACCAGGAGGTAATCGTATTTTGGGTTTTAGAAAGTCGATAATAATTTTGTTGAGAATTTTTGTTTGCCTAAATCGTCTCCCTATTCTTGGTTATTGAAAGATAAAACTGGATATGTGATATATATGTACTTTACTCTGCTTAGGGTTTCGGAGAAGAACCGGACCTCTATTTTATCAACCAACCGTATGATGAGACGCGATTCGTATTTCAATGGTAAACTTTCTTTATTTTTTTTTACTTTAATGTATAATTTTCATGATTCTTATGTTGGGTTTTGTTAGAATTTTAGTGTCAATGACATGTACATGTAGACTCTTTATGGGTTTAATGCGAAAATTTGGGCAACACTGGATTTAATTCCTGATTCTTCTTCATAAGATGAGGGTTTCCCATACCTCTCCACTTTCGTATTTTTGCTTCAGACGGTGACTTACACCCCGGATCTTTGCCTCCAAGGATGGGCTTGCGATTGGTAATTGTTGATTAAGAGCATCACGGTTAAAGGAGCCGTCTCAGCAAGCCTTTATTTATATTTGTATTGTATCCATCAAGTTTGTTACACGATTTTAAAAGCTTCAGATGGTTTATACTATCACAACATGTTATTAAGTAATTTCAAACGTTTTGACGTGAAATTTGCAGATAAATAAAAGGTGTTTGTGGATTTGGGATATATAAAGAACAGGGAAAGGCCACCGCAAATGCGCGTATGTTGAAGTCCATGGTTCTTGGACAGAGTTATACGATGAATGGTCAATTATGTTATGTTTGTAAGTGGTTAGTAAACTCCAATAGAAGTTTTAGCCTGTGGCTTTTATTATTGCTGAAAACATTGTTTTCAGGCTTTTAGAAAAGAAAACTACATGTAATAACAGCTGCCTCAAGATTTGATTTAGAGATATATGTTAGAAGCATTTTTGCATGTGTATAGGTATTACTCTATCCGGGAATCAGTGGCAGTGTTCGAAGTATATTTCATTTTACTCAACCTGGTATGTTTCTGCACAACTTTCAGTTCGTATATGAACCAAGCTGTTTTTGTTGTATGTGTTTAGTTATTTGAGGTTTTAACTACTACTTTTGCTGTCACAAGTGCAACAGTTAATCTAAGGCCATTAAGGTTGGTGCATAATTCCATCTTTTTTTCCATTTCTGTTAAGAATTGATGATTTGGTCAAGTTGAAATTCTTGATAAATATTTTTTTTCCTCCTTTTCTTTGCAAGTATCCATATGTCCGCAATTCATGTTCCAGGTTAGGCTACGAAATTTGGAACCCTTGATGATTACCTGTTATTTTTCTTTATTTGGATTTCTTTTAATTCATCACTTTCAACCCTTTGAGCGGTCAGTTTGAAGTCTTTTGCACACGTGTTTGACCCGTTCCTCATATAGTTAGTTCACCATGTTTAGCTAAAGTATGAATCAAAATCCAATATGTTGTTGACGATATGGCTATTAGAGCTTTCAAATCAAGGAACATAGGATTTCAAGATATAATCAAATGTAATTCATGCTACATACTTGAAAATCTAAATGAAAAAAAAGAAAATATACCAACATTTTAACTAATCAACCAAACTTTCACGTTTTTCTATCAGATCTCTCTAGGAGTTATAGTCATAAAAGTTCTAAGTTCTACTGTGATATGTATAGGAGTTTTACTAAAAATTCCTAAAATTAATAATGTTATATGGGTCAATGGCTCTTACCCCCATAGTAAACCAAGTATTTTTTTACTTGACAGTAATTTTTTCGCCACCTTGATGTAAGATGCATGTCAAAGTGTTTATATATATATATATATATATATATATATATATATATATACCGTTAATGTTCATGTTTTATGTTTGTTTATTAAGAAAATATAAGGCATGTCCAACTCCAAGAAAAGATCATCTCATGACACTTGAGAGAACTTTATGCTATACAACTTTATTAAGAGTTCTAGGATGCTTTTTCAAAATAAGCAATGTCAAATATATGCATACAAATAGTGATTTGAACATAAAGTACATTGCTTTCATGCTGATTGAAACAACAATTACCTGAAGTTGAATACATAGTCTAGAAGTGTGAATCATGAACTAATATAGAATTATAAACAGATGCAAGCAACCTTATACCAACAATTAACATAAACATAATATGTTGTAGGTATTCAAATAGTAATTTTTGTGCAGGTCACAATGTATATGGCAGTGTGTATCAAAATAGACTAATCCTTTAAGAGTTTTGACCGCTGCGTAACGCGAGCTCCAGTGCCTAATTGATAAAGCACAAAATATATTTACAATCATTCATACTGGTAAAATAGTTTTTGCAACGGGTCAAACGTACAAAGTATAGTTCCAAAACATTTAGCTTTGTGTATTTTCAGGACTTTTGTATATAATCAATCCAGCTTAAAGAAAAAGATACAACTCCTCAATAACAACATAAGCACAAGTTCTAAATTCGCCGCCGCAACGCGCGACGGGGATCACTAAGGTGCTTCTGTAAGCATAGATTCCACTGGGACACAATTGCCGGACAGTGTGCCTCAGGTAATGATTATTGATTAATGTAGAGTGACATCAATTACCCTTTTAAAGAACAAATTAACTAACGATTCATTTTATTGCAGATTTCACAAGAATCAAACCAAAAGGAATCATACTATTGGTGCCTACGATGTGCAGTGGTGTGATATAGATTCCTTCAGTTTATTGCGACAACTTCTGAATTCGCCGCCGCAACGCGCAGCGGGGACAATCCTAGTTTGTTACTCAATTTCAAAGTATTGGTCGCTATTGTGTAGCAAAATTGTCTAAAAAATAGGGGTGTTTTTTTGTCAAAAATTAGTAGCAATTTTGTCAAAATTTGTTACACACTTTTTTTTTCGTAAGAAAATTTTGTAACAAAAGAGCCACTTTTCTAATAGTGATAAATTTGGAATAGTACTAACGGTAATGATGTTAGTACAACGGTTACGGCGTTAGTAGTAATTGCGTTAAATTTTTCGTTTTTTTAACAAGTCAACGATAACATCATTAGTACTATCGTCGTTACCGTATAGTCATATGAAATGTCGCTACCACACCAGGTACCGCAACAAACCAAACTGTAGTTCTACGTTTTGACATAACTTTTGTCCAGTTTCAAGTTGGTATAAATTTTAGCTTACGTTTTGACAGTATAAATTTAAGTTATGGTAGGTTTAGACGCCGTTCCAACACACACGGATAACATAAGAGCTATCTTTATCTTATTTGTCAACTTTGCTTTGAGTCAAAATCTACCATCCAACATTTATTAATTTTAAAGCTATTAAATTTCACGGTGTACAATTTCCTTGAGGTTTCTCTTTTCACCCTTTTGTTTGATTTTTCTTCATTCTTTACCTTTGTTTTTTATATTTGATTAATTATTTCTCAATTTTTAATATTTAAAAAATAAATATAATATAAGCTTTTTTTGTTTTAATACTACTTTCGTCCCACTAAAAGTGTCTTGGTTTGAAAAACACAAAGTTTTAGGCATATTAAATGATTGCTTTTTACACTTGCCATATGACAATAATACCTTTGTCATATGTGGGTCTATCATATTCTTTGTTTATTTTAGTTGTGTTTTTAAGAGTAAATTTGAAAATTGGTTAATAATTTTTTTTAAAGTGGACACATGAAATAGGACAAATAAAAAAGAGAATATGAACATTTCTAAGCCTACTAGGTGTGGAGGAGGCCCATCATCCATGATGGTCCTCCGTCTCAGCTGTCACGTCAGTGTGGGGTAGGAGCATCCATGAGATGATGGTCCTAGGGGTGTGGAGGAGGTCTATCACCATTTAATGTTTTTTCTTTTTTTAATTAAATAATATTATCATATTAATGTTACAATAAAAATGTTAATATTCTAATATTAATATTAATAAGTAAATATTACATAAAACCATTACAAATAATCTAAAAAAAACATAACTAAAATTAAAGCAACCTACTTGACATAAAAAAATTACAAATAATCTAATCTTGCCCGTTGTTCCAAATATTCAACCAAGTCTGCTTGAAGATTGCGATGTGTGTACTCGTTATGTAACGAGAACTCGTTTAAATTTTGTTGATGTGTGTTGACAGGCACCGTATTCTCCGGCGGGGCATTCTCGTCATACACACAAATGGCGGCGCCTTCGTCTTCGAGTATCATGTTATGCAACAAGATACAAGCATACATACAGTAACGCAATTTTTTAGGGGTGAACATACGTGCCGGGTTTGAAATGATGTGCCATCTTGCTTGTAAAACACCAAATAATCGTTCAATGTCCTTTCTTGCCGCCTCTTGATACTTGGCAAATTTCTTTCTTTTTTCATCGAACGGGTGGTGAATATACTCCACCCCCGATACTGTAAAGCTAGTTTTCGGACCGGTTCCTTTAATGACATCGTCAAAAATCTCCGACTGGTTAATAACATTAATGTCGTTCGAACCAGGAACACCAAAGAAAGCATGCCAAACCCATAGATCTTGTGAACACACTGCCTCCAAGATTATTGACGGATATTCTTGATCCCCTCGTTTGAACATTCCGCGCCATGCTACCGGGCAGTTTCTCCAAGGCCAATGGTAGCAATCAATGCTTCCGAGCATTCCGGGAAAACCATGTTGTTCGTGGTGAAACTGATACAATTGTTGGACCTCACTAGAGTTTGGTTTTCGCAAATATTTCTTGTTGTAAAGCTTCACCACACACTTGCTAAACTTGTACAGACATTCTCGTGCAGTTTTTTCCAATATTTGTAAATACTCGTCCCAGGAATCCGCCGTAGTCCCGTACGCTAGTTGCCGAAGTGCCGCCGTGCATTTTTGTAGGGTGGTGAACCCCCTTTTGCCTCTAGCATCGTATCGTAAGGTAAAAAATGGCTCGAAGTTAGCCATATCATCGGCTATACGTAAGAACAATCTTTTACTCATTCGGAACCGACGCCTAAATATTTCCGCCGAGTATAAGGGTTCGTCGGCAAAATAATCGACCACCAATCTATCATGGGCACCTACACATATTTACAAAAATATAAACACAATAAAAATCTACAATATATTTACAAAAATATAAACAAAATAAAAATCTAAAATGTTTAAAAAAATAAATATAATACACATAAATAATATAAAAAAAATATAAAACTTACCCTCTCGGTCTCTATTTATAGCCGCTTTCCTAGTTCGAGGTACCGAATCGACTTCATCTCCTTGCTCCTCGGCAATAATCTGCGCTGCTTGCGCCACGATGTTTATAACAAAATTTACGGCTTCGTTTGTAGATGATGAACCCGAAGAAGACGAAGACGTCGAAGACGATGATAACGACATGGTTGTTTGAGGGTTTGGATTTTTTTTAAAAATAATTGTTGGTATAAAAATAGTGAGAGTATTTGAGAGAGTTTAGTATAAAAATTGTGTTGAAAAAAGGTTTAGACTCATGGGCGGATTTAGGGGCTTTTAGGGGGTCCCCTCGGTTTGGAAATAAATTGAAAAATTTAGTGGAAAATTTCAAAAAATTAGTGAAAATCTACGAAAGGAACCTCCTGGAAATCCATGCTGAATACGCCACTGTTTAGATTGTGTGGTTTATATAGTTTGTAAAAAAAAAAACTTTTTTTTTTTAATTAACGGTCATATTAACGTTATGGTGCAAGTCCCAAGACCAAAAGGAGGACCGGCTTCAACGGCATTTGGTTGCCCCCTATGACGTGCCGCACCAAGGGAGTGGTGTAGCGAGGCCCGGCAAGAGGAAGATGGTCCTATGCCGCCCCCCACACCTACCAGTCTAATAGGACGGAGGGAGTATGTTTTAGACTAGAGGGTGTGGGGGGGTGGGGCATAGGGGCGGCTTCCTCTTGCCGGGCCTCGCTACACCGTCCCCTAGGGGCGGCAGCGGCATAGGGGGCATTTGGTTGCCGTTGAAGCCGGGCCTTGAATTGTCTTGGGAAGCGAGAATCTTACCGTTTAAAAATGTACCGTTTGCCCAATATTACCGTTAAATTAAAAAAAAAAAACTTTTTTAAAATCCTATTTAAACCAAACAACTCTACCATTTTTCACCACATATCAAACACCACTTTTTATAAAAATATTTTATATATTTTGCAATGGATCCCTACCAAAACAACCCAAACCTGAATCAAACACCACAACATAATCGAAACAACCCGAATCCAAACCCGTTCACGATGCCAATGGATCTATCTTGGGCTACATTTTCGGGTTTCCAACAAACTCCCAACCCTTTCAACCAATATCCCCAAATGCACCAAAGCCCCACTACTTTTAACCAATTCCATCATATGCAAATGCATCATAACCCTCAATCCTTAACCCAACTTTTGCAAACTCCGCCATTCCGTCCATCTCTACAACCACAACGACAACCCATTTTTGAACCCGAAGATGAAGAAGAAAATAAGGTGGAGGAGGTTGTGCCCGAAACACAATCCGAACGTTCGAAGGGGAAGGGGAAGGGGAAGGGGAAAAAAAATAAGGTCAAGATAAAGAAGAAGGGTCGTCCAAAAAAACCCCATGGACGAAATTGGAAGAAGAAGCGTTAGCGAAGGCGTATTTGGCTAGTTCGAAAGATCCCGTTGTTGGTAAAAAAAATTATTTTTTTTAGTAGTATACAATAAAAAATAATTATTTTTTTTTATTCTCTAATATATGTTTTATTTAAAAATGTAGGGACTAATCAAACGGGAGATAGTTTATACACCGAAGTACGAAATAAATTTCACCAATTGATGGAGCAAGGAGTTTATCGCAAGCAGGAGGCCATAAGTTCCAAATGGAGGAAAATGACTACTACAATCGGGAAGTTCATCGCCTTTTATAATCCGTTGTATGTGAAACCTCCAAGTGGGTTTAACGAGGAAATGATTTCCAAGGAGGCGATGCGTAAATATGAAGACAAGTATGGCCATGTTTTTCCTCATGTTCGAGCATGGACGGTGTTGAAGACATCTCGCAAATGGGCACCGGTTCCAAACGAGGTTGCAAGCGCGAAACGAACCAAAACTTCGGAGTCGGACGATTATAGCGTGGGAGGCGGGTCGACCGGTCATTGTCAAATAAATATAAACGATGACCCAGACCCAGAGTTCGAGGATACTCCCGTTCAAGAGGAGCCACGACCCATAGGGAGGGACAGAGCAAAAAAACAAGCGGCTGCAAAAAAACAAGCCGCGTCAGGGAGTGGGAGTGGGTCAATGCTGGACGGTTTGGTCGCTGAATTGGCATCCTTCAAAAATACCTTTAGTGAAAGTCAAGCAGAGAAGAAGAAATTGAAGGAACGCGAAGTCGAAGAAAAGCTTCGCTTAAAGCAAAAGATGGTGGAGGAAAACATTCGCCAAAAGAATGAAGATAGGCAAATAGAATGGCGAATAATGACAGCAAACATCAACGACTACCCCGAAGAAGACCGTCCCGTGTTGCTCAAGATGAAAGAGAGCATCGCAAAAAAATATAATCCGTAGTTTGTGTTTTTTTTAATTAAAAATTGTACGTTTTTTTTATTTAAATGTTTGTTTTTTTTTTATTGTACGTTTTTTTTATTTATTTAAGTGTTTGTTTTTTATTTAAATACATCTTTACTTTTTATATTAATATGATAGTATTATTTAATAAAAAAAAGAAATAGCATTAAATGATGATGGTCCTCTCCACACCCCTAGGACCATCATCTCATGGATGCTTTTACCCCACACTGACGTAGCAGCTGAGGTGGAAGCAAGGCATGAAAGATGAGCATCCTCCACACCTAGTAGTCTTAGTATAACTTCTAAATATTTTACTCACACTTTTTAATTTGGTATTTTTTTCGCTACCGGTAGACTACCTAAGCGGCAATTCTAACTTTATTTGACTAGTCTGATAAAGATGTAACATTATTTTACGTTTTTAAAGCTAAATGCTTGTAATCTTAATTTGATTAGATGTGATACTATTTCATGTTTCAATCATTAACTTCATGTTTGATCTAACGTCGCCATCGCATGAATTTACGTGCATCAATGTTTTCGTTGCGTAGATACATTTACTTGTTATCATTTAATTGATATTTAGTACCTTTATATATGAGAGGTGTAGGGGCCAACCAATGAAGGCGACAAAAAGGTTTAAGAAGATCTAGGGTAGGAGTTGAGAATTATAGCCTTAGAGGGGTGGGTATTACCAGCAAATGGAGTTGTTACCCCATTCATTACTTTCACAATAATGACCCGGGTGGCAAGGGTAGTGGGTTTTGGCGTGTTTCCGGTTTATTTCACGGGTTGTAGAGTACGGATGGATTGAGAGTGAGGGTTTTTTGTTTTTTATGGGTTGGATGGTTAAGGTTAGTGTTGCCTCTAAAATAGCGTTTCAGTGTAGTGAATTAGTAAAGTAATATGACAGTGCATGATTGAAGAAAATAAGGGTAGTTTAGTAAAGTTCATGTAGGGCTTCGCCCTCCCTTATAGTTTATCAACTTATCATAGTAAAGTAGTTAAAATCTAACACATCGTCTCCGAACATCCATCGACGTAGGGCATGTCTAGATAAATTTATTTGAGTCCAAAGGACTTTTTGTTAAAAGTACTTATTAATTTATGACTTTTTAAAAATGAGTTTTTAGAAAAATGTTTGGATTAGCTTATGTGGTGGGGAAAAACAATAAGCTGATAAATTATTTTGAAAAAAAGTGTTTGGTTTAACTTATTTAGATAAAATGACCAAAAAGGATATAAGGAGGGTAGGTATAAGGATATAAGGAAGACATGTTGGTAAATATCTATCAATAAGTTATAAGTAAGTTCAAAAAGTCACACATTCCTTACTTTTTCAAAACAACTTATTATAAGCAAATGAAAAGTTAAAACATTAAGTCCTTTTTTATTTGTCAAACATTTTTTTCAAGTTATTAACTTTTTTTGGAAAAGTAATAAGTTATAAGGAGGTGGGAATAAGGAGAGCCAAACATGCTCGTAGTGGCAGAAACTTAAAACACAATCAACGTCATCGTTACCATCTGATTTTGTACCGATTTGGATCCGAAACTCTCGAAAGCTTTTTTACCTTTGCGCCACCGTTAAGCTCCGATTTGTCGTCAAGTTCGTCATCTTCGGCCATCCATTATGGATCCAAGTAAACAAACTCATAATCACTTTTCGATCTAATATAATTCACCTCTCTCTCTCACTAGTCACTTCAGTTATTTCGTTCAAATTGTTAAACCACAAAAAACAAGAATGTAATATCTAAAAGCTAGCGACTAAGGATGAAATATGATTACACCACAAAGATTATCCTAGCATTTTTCTCGATTAACAAGCTTTGCTAGCATAAAACAGATTCATGTAATTAAATACATTTATATTATCAAAATACTATTTTTTATATAATTACTACCCATTAGATATTGAGGGTCAAGTTATCCTACACAATATAACAAAATACAAAAAACACAATAGATCATGCAATATACCACAATGAACCACAAAATATAACACAATGTCGAAAAATATAACACAAAGCGGAAAAAAAAAAGACACAACGAATCACAAAAATGACACAATGATGAAAATAAGAAAAAAACACAATGATTTAACGTAAATTCTATAAACTACAAGCTAAAAATAAAAAAAGGCGAAAACCTAAAAAATAAGATCGTACGGTTCAATGAGACGGTTCCAATACCATTTGAATGAGTTCAATCAGAGTCTATTTGATATCCTTTCTATGAATTCCTATTTTTCTCCACTGCGTATTTAATCCTAACCCTAGATACCTTCTTCGTAAAGATTTTAACTCTATTATACCTTTTGTCATTTCAAGATTATTTATAGTTATCTTTAGAAAGCATTTGTTTTCTCTTGTGCCAAATTCCCATGTGTCATAAAAGATACATTATCTATCTATCAAAATACAAATAGAATGAATAGTAGTTTAGAGACGTGTTTAACGGTCTTTATAGCGTTCTTTCTCAATCCATTCACGATGGTCTTTATAGCGTTCTTTCTCAATCCATTAACTTTAATAAGTAACTCACCATTCCTAGATAGTTACCAGAGATAATATATAAGTACAAAATATTCTAACCCATGATAAGTACGATGATGATGCTAGAGGGATGTTGTAAACCAAAGAAATATTAAATATTTAACTAGGAAAACCATAAAAACTTTTGCATTTCTTTTTTTAAACGATGCATAAAAACACTTTTTAACCGTCACTTTTTATTTCTTTCTATAGTTACCTTAGATAATATATACGTACAAAATATTCTAAGCAATTATAAACTATAATGTGATATTTAACTTTGAAAACCATAAAAACTTTTGTATTTCTTTTTTTTAAATGATACATAATAACATTTTTAACCGCCTCTTTTTCTTTCTTTCTTTAATCACATGTGACCCCGTCAAGCGTTACATACGGGTCTTTCTATGATTCTCGCTAAAGAGATATGGGCCCATACCTCTGCTGGCCCATGAAATTCCCATGCCTCAACCCATAACCTAAGTATACCTCAACCCATAACCTAAGTAATTGGTTAGGCAGTCAATCCACGTGGCCCATACACCATGTTAGACTTAGACATGCCAAGACAAAAGAGATAAAAAGGACATTAAGGAAGTGACGTGTGGCCAATCAAGCGCTGAGAGCCTTGCACAGGAGATCCTCGATAGCGGTTGTCTCCGAAGAGATAAAAATGACAAGTGAAAGTGACATCCAACCAAACACAAGTTGCGGACACACACCCTCCTCTGATACAACTATCGATCAACATGATGGAGACCAAAAATATATTCTGACAGTGAGGGCTTAACCAATCACTCCTAGCCATCCTGGTTATAATTACCACATTCCATCAAGGTGAAGGACACACAAATCTATCTATTCTCACTTATTATTTACTCACAAAAATCAAATACTTATTCTCACTTCAGATGGTAGCTACGAGGAGAGAACCTAATCTCTCTTCCTCATAACGAGTCTCACAGTGTTGTTAGTGTTTGCAAATCAATCCCGTGTTTGAGCTCAAGAAGATTGGATTACACCATTTGTTTGGTTGGATTGGTGTTTCCTCACTCGCAATTCTCTGCGTGTAATTAGTTCTACAATGAACACAACGCTTGATGCTATTGTACTAAGCAAAGAATATAATAATCATAAAAAATATAAAAATCTTAAGAAAAATACAAAAAGAAATCGAGTGAGAATGAGCATGAGCATGTTTAGTCCAAGTATTAAGGTGACCACAAAACAAAACATGGTTGTGTTTGTTTTATGAGGAGGACCACAACACAACTCATCAACAGCTTCAACACCAACAAATAGTCAAACTAATAACACGTGTGGAGATTCCGTAATGTGTTGGACGACTCGGGTAGGGAACAACATTTCATTATCACACACTAATACTGCCTCCATCCCCACTTATCTTCGTGCAGTAATTAATGCATTATTTAATACTTATTTTTAGTCATGTCACCTCTTAATAAACAAAAACTATATAACATACGTAACCACAAATATATCCTCACAAAATAATGCTACATTTTATGGTTATTTAATAGAGGTGATATAGTTTCTTATATTTGTGGTTAATCCCTTGAATTACAATTTATTATATAAAATAATGTAAGTGTATTTTTTTTTAAAATGAGTTAGGGGCTGTTTGGTTGATTAAGTGCTGAATTATTAAGAGGTCTGAATGGTTAAGAGGTCTGAATGGTTAAGCGCTGAATCATTAAGTTGGACCTCTTAATGATTAGTTTTTTTGTCTCACGTTGGTAGGGGAGCTTTATTAAGGTTCAGCTTAGTTCAGTGCTTAATGGTTCAACAACATCTCAAATCTTAATGATTCAGACTTAACCATTCCATTCAGAAGCTGAAACAAATACACTGAATGCTGAATCATTCAGCGCTAAATGGTTAAGAGCCTAATCTTTTAGTTACATGAATGAAGCTTGCGATGGGATTTCGTCATTGGCTCATTGCTAACATAAATATGATAGAATAAATTTTAACTATTATATTTATATTTAGTGAACACCTTTGTCAAGCTCATAGCTGAACAAAAAAAGGTTGTAAAAAATAATGTAAATTTGCTTTGTTTCACCGACTCATAAACTATATTCGTTTGATGCTTTCTTTAAATCATTGTTTGGTTATGTATTAAATTATCATCGCTAAAGTGTGAAAAGAACAACACATTTATTTTTGTAATATTAGATCTGATTAGAGCCTTAGACATGACAGGTTGACAACGATGTATTAGATCAAATATGAACATTCAAAGCCCAAATTAATGTAAAAATAAATAATGGAAAAGAAAAAACATTTTCGCCATCCTTTGTTATGAAAAATATAAGGACCATTTGAGGGGTGGCCACCATCGCCATAATGTGAGATATGCAATGCAGCCATCCGTGGCTAAAAATATATTTAATTTACAAGATTTACAATTATGCCCCGCTCACATTTTACATGAACCATAACACCCATAAAGCTATCTATGATGGAATAGTGCCCATGCGATCCACACGACAAGGGTTGTCATCGTGAAGAGAGGTGGCGCTAGGGCATGTTCGGCATGAAGGAGGGGGAGGTTTTCTTGTGGCCAAGATGTAGCACATAATCATCTTTTGAACTTATTCAATCAAATATAGTATTTTAATGGGTGGTGGATAATAAAACTTGTAAAGTCATTACACACTAAAGTTGAAAAAAAAAATAAGTAAAAACTCATGCCTACATGAAATGATGTGACATTCACTTTTTGACGTGAGAGTGAAAATTAACTATAACGGATTGCCTAATGGGTGTGAAATGTGAAATTCCCATGGTCTATGTGACGCGGCCTAGGTGGCATACTTTTTTCCTTCATATTTCACACATCCAAAACACATAATTTAATGGTAAAATGGTGATGAACTCGAAAAACTTTGACACTAAGATCAAGGAGCTAGGATTTCACCTTATAGGATTTAGGGATCATACTAGTGTTTTAGAGCATGCAAGTTGGAGATGCCAAGTCTGGAAACCAAACCCATTAAATGGACGCGTGACTGTGACATGTGTTAGATTGTATATAATTAATGCTATATTTTTGCCTGTTTTTACACTTGTTTAAGCCTTAAATTTATAAAACACGACATGATACTATCACTCTTTACTCGACATGAGGACAAGTGCACCCATTGTTTATGTAAGATAGTGAGGGTCAGATACTGAGGTTGTCCAAGGATAGATACATGAGCTTATAGTACTGAGTTGTTGTCGACGTATAGTCAAACCAAAAGGATAAGTTTTGAGGGGTTGATAAAATAAAACGTAAAATAAAATAAAAATAATTTTGTAATTATTATTAAGAAAACGGGTGTTTGGGTTTTCTACTAACTTTGATGCTTAATTAACTAAACATCACTATGGATAATAAGAGCTTACTTTGTTTTTAGGTAAGAAGTTATGTATGTTAACGCGTGCATTTGTGAACTCCTTTTTAGGGGCTATTTCACACACAAACAAACATATTGGAGTAGGACTGGCATATCGTGTCAGACACAACCTGTTAAGACACGAACACGAAACATGTAAACACGAACACGAAACATGTAAACACGAACACGACACGAAATCTAATCGTGTCATTTTTTTCAAACACGAACACGGACCTGTGTATAACAGGTTAACACGATAAGGAACACCTAGTAAAACAGGTTAATACGATAAGACACAACAAGACATGATAAGACACGACAAGACATGATAAGAAAAACGATAAGACCTGTTAAGATACGAACATGATAAGACATGAACACGATAAAGGTAAACACAAACACGACACGAAAATAAACAGGTCTTAACGTGTCGACCTGTTATAGACACGAAACCTGTTAAGGCCAAACACGAAACCTGTTAAAATCGTGTAGGTTTGTGTCAGGTTATCGTGTTCGTGTCTAAATTGCCAGCCTTATATTGGAGCATAACCAGCAGGAAAACCCTCCATAAGGCAGGATTAAGTATAACTCGTTAATAGAATTAGCAAGGAAACTTTTCGACTATTGGGACTTTGTAGATTCAAGTATAAAAATAGTCATAAGTGATTTATCTCACCCAGTTTGTTAACATGATCAACAGGGAAACCATTCAACACCGAGTTTTAGTATTTAATCTTTAATAAATCAAATAATTTGTTACCTTTATCCTATCTCCACACCAAGGGGCAATATTAAAGCACATAACATGTTTGTCGTACATAGTCATGGGCAACATGAATGTTTTGAACTAACAAAACATAGGATTGATAATAAATATTTCAGGGATTTAGAAATCTCACTTTCAATATGGTATTTACTACTTAAAATCATTCACACCCCCTCCCTTGTTAATCCATGCCTTGGTTTAGTTAACTCCCCATCAATGGTTGAATCCCCAAACACCTACAAGAACTTTAGCCGCTCATAGCTTTAAAGATAGATTTTTAACAAACTTGGATAAGTCATCACAAGATTGATAAATATTTATGCAGTTGTTACAAATCTTAAAGATTACAAAGCTTAAAAGAAATATGTGGAAGTAGAGTGTTTTGTAGGAGGTGAGAAAAGTATTGAGTAAATTAAAATGAGGGTGGGAGTCCTTTTATGAAGTCTCGACACGGGCACGAGGCGTGCATGGACCACACGGCTCGTGGTCCACTTTGTGGACCCCACTTGATCTTCGAATCACCAGAAAGTATCTGCTTTTGTCGTTTTGTGGTTAGGGCATGGGGCGTGTCTCGTCTCCGAATCAATAGGATCTTTGTTTTTCGTTCGAAATTGATTTTTATTCGTTTTGGGCCCAGTTTGTCATGATATGGCAAATGTTGGTTTGAGTGATCTAGTGTTGGAGGAAAATATTGGTTAGAATAGTTGCAGTTTGAAACAATATGACATGCTAATGTGAGGAGTTTAAATTTTGACTTTGACTAGCTTTGGAGATGCTCTCATCACAAAATAGGCAAAAAGCAACCGAAAGTTGCGACCAATAGCAAAACATAGTGAGCCTATTAACAACCAAAATCAAAGGGGGCATAGTTAGAACTGAAAGTTAGTTTATTTTGTTTATGGGTTTACATATTTATCTGTTACAGAATTAATAGTAACAATGCAATAGAAACAAGGGAAAATGGCCAAAATAGCCCGTTAACTGTGTATTTTGCAAGAATAACCCTCTCCCCCCTCTTTGGAGAGAGGGGTCACGGTTCCCTACACGTCTGAGGCGTCTCCCGAGAGGCTTCCCATTTCAGCCAACAGAGGACCGCCACGTGTCGTTGTTGATCCCGAGACAGACCTGAGACGTCTCCGGTGAAGACGAAGAACAAGAAAAAAAAACAGTAAACTTCGTCGGAGAAGACGGAGAACTCACCGGTGCTTCACCGGTAACGTCTGTTTCAAGAAATGGAAACGTCTTCAACGGCTTTTTACCATCATTGTCTTCATCCTTGTCCTCTTTCAAGGTACCACTAACCATATTTAAATATTGGCTGGCCGGCTAACAAACTGTCCCAAAGCATGCATCACAGCAATAAAAGAGAGAAACATTACCGGAGACGTCTCCGAGACGTCGCCGGACACGACTCTTCGGTGTTCCAGAAGAGAAATAGATATGACATAATCAAAGATCGTTCTCCGGTGGGCTTCCCACTGATGTCTCCCTTCTGTTTTTTTTCCGGGTGACGTCTCCGAGACGTCGCCGTACACGACTCTTCGGTGTTCCAGAAGAGAAATAGATATGACATAATCAAAGATCGTTCTCCGGTGGGCTTCCCACTGATGTCTCCCTTCTGTTTTTTTCCGGGTGACGTCTCCGAGACGTCGCCGGACACGACTCTTCGGTGTTCCAGTAGAGAAATAGATATGACATAATCAAAGATCGTTCTCCAGTGGGCTTCCCACTGATGTCTCCCTTCTGTTTTTTTCCGGGTGACGTCTCCGGTGGTTTTCCGGTGACCTCGCTGGTAAGAAACTATGTACTTATTTTCTCATTTGGTTCCCATATGTTAATAAATAAAAATTATAAAGCTACTGATAAATAATATAGTTGGTTTTATAAATGAAAGGAGTTGATGATTCATCTGCAACTTGTAAGTCAAAATTAGATAAGCTATCTTCATCTTCAACCATTTTTAGATGAGAATATCTATGAAGTCTTGGGAGGAGAGAGAGAGAGAGTTGTGATGTCTCGGGAGTTCAAATGAGGAGACGTCTCCAAGACGGGAAAGGAAAAGCTGGGAATAAAAAATAATAAAAATGGACACATGGCGCTCAGTGGTTGGTCAAACGCCGAAGCCTCTTTGAGACTCTTTAGATGCCTTGGAACTTGTGACCCGTCTCTCCAAAGAGGGGGGAGAGGGTTATTCTTGCAAAACACACAGTCAACGGGCTATTTTAACCATTTTTCCTAGAAACAATGCAACATGGAAGAGTAAAAACATGATCTTTGTGAGCAGTGACCATAAGATATTGCAAATGCTATGCACTTTGCCATGTAGGTGGTGAGAAATGTTTAAATAGATTTAAAGTGTATCAAAAAACCAAGCCTTAAAAGAAGACATTTACTTGTCTCAAAAATAGAACAATTGAGGTTTAGATAGCAAAAAAATCTAGCAAACCAATAACACATTAGACCACCCGTAGTGGGGCTCCATTGGGGCTTTATTTTCAAAAATAGCGCCCCCCACACCGCTACGGGGGGGCTCCATTTTTCAAAAAAGTGTTGGGGCTTTATTAATATAACGCCGGATCATTTTGTGCCCCTCCAATCAAATGCAGCCACATCAGCACTCTCTCTCTCTCTTTAATTATTTTATTATTTTTTTAATTAAAAAGATATAATAAAATATTAATAGGGGCTTTATAAATAAAGCCCCACCACTACACCCCTTTTTCAGTTTCTCTCTCCACGCTGACTCAGCAGCCACGTAGACCAATCACATTCGGGGGCTTTATAAATATAAAGCCCCACTACACATGGTTTTAGAATGTGATATAAGTGGATGCTTCAAGCTCATAGTGATGTGTCTTCTTCTACAATATCCAGGTGTATAAAATAAATAAATAACCAACATGGTTAAAAAGTTGCAACACATATCAAGATTAAAGGCAAGGGACTAACCATGAAGGTTATTAAAATGTAATTAAAGTACTGATGTTCCTTCTTTAGCACATTGTTTGCAGGGTTAAGAGATTCTCTTTCAGAAACATAAATTACAAATCTACCCTTAACTCCATCACTATACACATACTACTGCCTGCACACATTATTTGTCCTTATATTATGTCCTCTGTAGCCTGGTAGGGTTATATTATCTTTTAATAATCCAACCTAGTCAGTCCTCCACGTGCTCCTGGGGACTCCAACTCCCCCCCTACTTCATTGCCATAACATACACAGTTACACACACACACATACACACCTATCTTCATTTACGTTACCCATTGACCCATTCTCTCTCTCTCTCTCACACACACACACTCTCACTCACATCACAAACCCCATCAACTCAATATCAAGATCAAGAAAGGTGTATCAACAAACCCAGATCAAAAAAAGCTTAGATCTTTGTGGGGTCTATTTAAAAATCTTGAATCTTTAAACCATGGATGGGTTGATGGAAGACAGTGGTGATGGAAGCATGATCTGCACTGAACATCCTTTCAAGAACAACACTCCTGCTGGTGGCATTTGTGCATTTTGTCTTCAAGATAAGCTAGGCAAGTTGGTTTCTTCTTCTTTTCCTATTGCTGTCTTCCCATCGTCTTCTTCATCCTCTCCTTCCTTTAGATCTGACATTAATATTACCACAACCACCACCACCACCACCACCACCATTGGTGTCATACCACCACGGTTGACAAACTCTAACTCAACCTCATTATTGGGTGCCAACAATAATAATAGTAATAATACTCAAATTAACCATAATGACTGTCACTATCAAGATCATCATCGTCATCATCAGTATCATTCCAACCGGTCCAGGATACTTTATTTACTCGGTCAAAAGAAGAAGAAAAAGAAAGATGTCAACATACTGTCTGACGGCGTTCATGTCACTGATCGAAACAATAATATTATGTTCAAACGAAGCAAGTCAACAGCTGCTGCACCTAGACGTGGTGGCAACTTACATTACATGGATGCTAACGACGAAGGTGGTTTAACCAACACCCCACATAAACGTGGGTTCTGGTCCTTTCTTTATTCCAATACGACGTCGTCTTCGTCGTCGTTCAACAGAAAAACCATAAGAGACATTTCGTCTAAAAGTATGCGTGCACCGGTAACTTCTTCTTTCCCTAATATAAATAATAATAATAATAATAACAATAATAATATTATAGTTGAAGAGAATGGAAGCCCATGTCATGCAACATACGATCGGAAGGTATCAAGATCCAGATCTGTCGGGTGCGGTAGCCGGAGCTTTTCCGGCGACTTCTTTGAACGGATCTCAACCGGGTTAGGAGACTGTACGCTCCGGCGCGTGGAGTCACAACGTGAAGGGAAGGTTAAACTTTCAACCATGCGCAATAATAATAATAATAATGGTCAAGATTGTATCCAAGAAAGAGTCAGGTGCGGCGGTTTATTTAGTGGTTTCATGATTACTTCATCATCATCGTCATCTTCTTCAAGTTCTAACTGGGTCGGTTCGAATACTAATGAAGGGAATGTAACCGGAAAAGTGACGTCAGCGGTTGCCGGAACAGGTCAGCATTCTCGGAGCAAGAGCTGGGGATGGGCGTTAGCAAGTCCGATGAGGGCGTTTAGTAGACCAGCGTCTACAAAGAAGAAGAATAACCGTACGCCTAATTTGAATGCTATTCCTTCATTGCTGTCTGTTGGGAGTTAAAAATATTTTTCTTTTATTTTTCATTTTTTTTGGTTTTATTTTTTTTTATAAAATAGGTGGGTTGCATATTTGTAATGTCCATCTGTTTTGTGAAAAAATTTGGATCAAGAAAATAAGGTAAATGGAAAATGAAAGTGGTGTGAAGTAATAAGATGGAGTATATTGTAAGCTAGTGAAATCACTATTATACCCTTTTAAGTTACACATTTTGTTTTCATGATTATTTCTATATGACCATGTTTGTTTATGGATTGTTGATGTTAATTTTATCATTGACTAGTTAATATTACGGTGAGTTTGTTAAAAGCTGGACTTAACCTATATTTGCAGAAGTAGGAATAATGGCACCTGAAATAATATTTTTTCCATAAAGTAGAGATCCAAAAACAGGTTCACGAATACCATCAATATCTACTGGAGGAGTAGCAATGAAGGCGATAATAAATACAGAAGTTGCGGTCAGTAAGGTAGGGATCATCAAAACGCCAAACCATCCAATGTAAAGACGGTTTTCGTGTTGTATTGTATTCTTTTATTGATGTTAATAGGGTTGGCTCTAGGGCTGCAAACAACAAACAGAACGAACATGAATATGACATTGTTCGTGTTCGTTTGTTATAAAATTATATGTATTCACGAACAGTTCATGAATGCTTACCAAACGAGATTTTCTATTCGTGTTAGTTTGTTAAGAAAGTGCTCGTGTTCATGTTCTTTGTTAATTTTGTTCATGAACGCTCACGAACTCAAATGAACACAAATAGGTGTTCATGAACGGAAACAAACACAAACGAACATATACGTATTAACTTTAGAATAAAATCAAATTTACATTCATATATTTATCTCATATAAATTATTTATTTATTTAGGTAAAAAAGAATATCGAAATAAATTATAAAAATTAAAAACCATAATAATGTATTGAATACGACATAAACGAATACGTTACGGAACGTTCATGAACATAAACGAACGAACGTCGCTTCTGTTCATGTTCGTTCGTTTAACTAAACGAACAAAAATTGTTGTTCGTTCCTTAATTAAACGAACGAACACAAACAAACTTCCCGCCAAATAGTTCATGAACTGTTATCTGAAAGTTCAGTTCGCTTGCAACCTTAGTTGTCTCGGTTCGAGTGTTAGGCCAACCGGTGTCAGCTTGGAATCCTTGGATACTCCCTACTCTCGCAGCTATACCACCACTGCCATTTCAGGTAGAGAATCACGGTATGGTCTTCGGGCGTACCTTTTGTAGAAATAATTATTTTATATATTTATTTACTAGGTTTGAGACCCGTGGGGACCCACGGTACAAACCATAGTAAATTAAAAAATATATATTAAACTAAGACTTGTATTATTCAAGTTTAGTGTCCACAACGTAAAGTCTTAAGAATAACGGTTAGCCTGATATTTTTTTCTTATATAAACGTCATGTTTCAATGTTGCGTTGATATGAAGTGGATATTAAAACTAATATATAACTATGGTTTTCATGTCAAAGTGGATATTTTTTGTAAGTTATAAGTAACGTTAATAATGAAAACCGATTACCTATTATGATCAGTACTCAACCAAAGTGTAAACTTTAACAAAAAATAAAAAAAAAAGGTATGAATACATTGTGTTTTTGTAAATTACTTTTTATCATATATATATTTTTTAATGTAATTGTAATTAGGACATAACTTGTTTTATTGACCAATGGCAACGCACTGTTCAAAGCACAATTTTTTTTTTTTTAAAATAATACTTTATTATTGAAGTTGTATATACATAACGTCAATAAAGATAAGTAAAAAATTGCATCAAAATTACTCACATTATTCATAAATCCTGAAAGACTTCTTTGTACACAACATTTGATGTTTTGTTCGTCAATTCACCATTTTCATCTACTATAACTATCTTCAGTCCATCTCGACTTCTGACTCTTGATAGCGCAACATACAACTGCCCGTGTGAAAAAAACTGGATCCTTCAAATACAACCCAACTCTGGATAAGGATTGTCTTTGACTTTTGTTTATTGTCATTGCGAATGAAACAGCAAGTGGAAATTGCCTTCTGTTAAATTTAAAAGGAATTTTTTTATCCGATGGGGATAAAGTAATTCTTGGAATAAAAGTTCGCATTCCAATGTTACTTCCTGATATGATTTTCGCTTCAATGACACGTTTTCTCATTTTAACAACTTGTAACCTTGTCCCATTGCACAAATCGCTTTTCTGATCAATGTTTCTAAGTAACATTACGGGAACGCCAACTTTCAAAACCAAACGATGGTTTGGTATTCCAGAAAACTTAAGACCATTCAGGACATCAGGAGAAACTAATCTTTTATCAACCTGTTTGTTAATATCTTCGGACTGGCAAACACTATCCGAACTTAGATACTCAACTTCGTCACCGGGAAACATTGAAAGTAATATATCATTAATTTCATGAACAACTTCATTCTTCGGTGCCAATATAGCTCGATCTTGAAAATAAGTCGGAATGTGGATGTTATCCAAAAGTGACGGATAAACAAAGGCTATCAAATAAGAAACAGGATCCGAAGATTGAGAAAGAAGTAAGTCATCAGGTATCAAAATAACATCCTGATCATCGCTTATTGTATCAACCTTTCCTTCTCCTATATCCAGAAGCCAAGATGCAAACTTTTTAGTTTCCTCAATATCAGGACTGCAGCTTCCTGAAAGCAACCTCATATTTTTTGTTAATTCTAAAACAGTGCATTTGTGCCAAATGTATGATGAACTTAAAGAGGCATTAACAATGTCATGCCTAGTTCCATTTGGTACAACTGGTAGAATTTGCCTAATGTCACCCCCAAACACAACAACCTTTCCACCAAATAACAAATCAGACGACTCATCAGCATGTACACCAAATACATCTTTTAAACTTCGATCTAGTGCTTCAAAAGCATGTTTATGAGTCATGGGTGCTTCATCCCATATAATCAAGTCAGTTTGTTTAACCAGCTGTGCAACATCACTATTAGGTGGTATGTAGCACATAGAATCTTCAGTTAGGTTTATAGGAATACGAAACCTGGAATGTGCTGTCCTACCACCGGCCAATAGCAAAGATGCGATACCACTCGAAGCAACATTCAAAACAATCTTTCTTTTACATCTTATGGATGAAGATAGAGTCTTCCATAGGAACGTTTTACCCGTACCACCGTAACCATAAACAAAAAAAAACCCCTCCTTTCTTCTCCTCAACAGATTTAATTACATAGTTATAAATATTTTTTTGTTCATCTGTTAAAGAAGAGAACTGAGAATCAAATTCTTCAACCAAACTGTTTGAGTCATAGCCCAACTCCTCACAAATAAGACGATTGTCTAATATTGATAGAAACTCATTCTCAGGATATGGCATACCTACGAAATGTCGTAGACTGCAACTATTACGCAATAAGAACTTCTCAATATCAAGCAAAGCTAAATTCTTAAGTTCGTCGTCTGAAAGTATCAAATCTGGGAAAAAAATGTGTTAGAATGGAATATATAGAATAAAATTAACATATAAAATGAATAATTGAATATGTGGAACCATTAAAAATAGTATAATTTACATTCCTAATAATTATGAATCATTACAATTTAGTATATGTCCAAAAAATTCTAGAAAATCTATTTTAAAGTAATAATATATTAAAAAAAGTTAAAAACCTGGACAGTTTGAATCTATTCTTCTCTTGCGTAAAATGTTATCAGACAAATAATTCCTTGTTTCCTCCCACACAATGTCAAGTCTTGACAAACTGTTGGACGCTAAAAGAGTTTCAAATAAGTTCCTTAGATAAGGGCCAGAACCTGCAAAAGCTGCTTCCTTTATTGCTTCAACATATTCTGTATCATCATCCAGGAGTCCCATTGCGTAGCATGCATCCCTAAAAGATGATTGTACTTTCCCATCAACTTTAAGAATATCTTGAAATGATGTTGGTCCTTTAACCTTATTCAAAAGCATTATCAAAAAATAAGCTTCGCCAACAGAAGCAGGAACTGAATGAATCCGACCAATTGACTTTATTCTTTGCCTAACCTCCCATTTTCGTTCTTGTGCTTTCCAAACATATTGTGAAGGGAATTGGATGTAAGTTAGTTGCCTTTCATTGGCATCAATTTTGTTGCGTTCCATCCAACCTAAAAACATAGAGGAAGCACAAGAGGGTTTATTAAGAACGTCTTCAATGTCCTGCGTAGGATCGAAAACAATTCTTTGTTCACCGGGTAGATGAAAAGGTAGTCTCATTACAGGAGGTGGTCTGTAATGAATATCATATGAGAATATTCTCCATGAAGCCTCACACGCAGAAATATAACGACAATCATAAAATCCTTTGACTTCATCAACAACTTTGTCTTCACCGGGTACTTTCTTGCTTTCCACAAAATTAAGAGTAACTCTATCTGGACCCTTGTTAATGTATTTAAATAAATACTTAATGGATCCAGCTTGGTTACACCATTCAACGTTGATATGAGCCTGGTATCTTTTAAGAAGTGTCTTGTTATATGGAACAACATATCTGTTATCTAATTGCTCACCAGACTTTTCTACAAACGAACCATTATCTATGCGTCTATACACTGCATAACCTTCAGTATCAATAGAAGTCTCATTCTGGAAATTTTTTGGGAAGTTTTTTGAACATTTGTCATTGACCAATGTGAAAAAATCACTGTATTCGAAACACATAGATAAGTAATTGAATGATAACAGTGTGATAATGTTGATTGAATAAGTGTGAAAGACTTGTATTGATGTAATTATATAGGTGAAGTATAAATATGGGATTAATCTAATTTTTAGCTTGATAGGTAAAAGATACTTAAAATTAGCACATTTAGTGCATAAATTAGCACATTTAGTGCATAAAATGTTGTCAAACGTATCGACTGGTGTTTGAATGAGTATCCTTATCAATATATCAATTATACCTCAATAATTGTTGTGTGATTAAAAGAATTGAATTATATTAATTTGTTTTTTAGTATATATATTTTATATTATCAAATAATGTATATGTTAATCGGACTAAGCTAATTGGGACATGATTGATTAGTCAACCTTGGTTACAAATATAGAATTAGATAGAATTGACTTTTACAAATTAACGTAATTGTTAGTATTTATGTTTTATTTTGGACCAGAAATGTAAATTACTTTAGATTATGCCTCAATGATTGTTATGTAAATACAATCATTAGAGTTATATAGCTTATATCAAATATAGATAAATATTATAAAATTAGTGTTCAGTATTGAAAGTAAACCAAATTTGAACAAACAAATAAATTACAAAAAACAAAAACCATAGATGAGATAATATAAGTATAATGAAAGAGAATCAAAAATAAATTAAGACAAACAATCGTTTTATAGCATAGTAGTAACCAAGAAAGTTTTTATTTGTATTAAACATTATTAGTCTTCACATCAGACTCCATTTAAGCTTCAGTTGCCTCATCATCGTTCTTAACAGGTGATACTGTATTGTTCCCAAGCAATTCATATAAGAAAATTCGTATACATTAAAATTAAAAACATCAATAGCTAAAAAAAAGTTATGAAATTTAAAAATAAGAGGCTATAAAAAAAACGTGTTGTTGAGTTTTACATTTTCATCACATAGGATCATTTCAATTGAGTACACATCATTAGGATTGCTACGATCGGGTAGACGCCAAACCCGAATAATCTTTAGCTTTAACGCCACACCGTTTCGGTTGACATGAATTTGGTTAACCATGGTAAACTCATTTGCATCTACAGCGGCCATTGATCTTGTTAACTGGAAAAAAATAATGTAAAAACCAATAGATGACTTCAATAACACAAATTGTAGACAACATAATAATATTGAAACTTATATTATAGTTAGGTAATAAGTTTCAAATGTATTGTAGCATAAATGTCTGGATTGATCACTCCAGAATGTATGCAAAACATCAGCATAATCGATTGGTTAATAACAAATCAAAAGAAATAATGTTTATGTATTTAAAGATGAGAAACATAAATTAACCTAATAATATATCTTTGTGATTACTCAAAGTGCATTCAACGTGTCTTATTACAATCGTATGTGAATTGCTTTGACTTGTTTATATAGGTATTCAATCAATTCAATCAATAAGAAATGGATGAAATAGTGGAGTCTAATTAGCATTCGAATTAGCATATTGTTATTATTGTTATTATTGAGATTTAAAGTTATGAAATATATTTGCAATACATTCAACAATGGAGTAGAAGGAGACCATCAATTTCGCCTTAACATGTATGAAATTGGACCCGTAAATTCGTATTGAAAGTCAATATGTTATTGAAGAATGATACCATAAATTTCGCCTTAACATGTATCAATTCCTTATGAATAATGTGAGTAAATTCGTATACATTATGTATTCAAAGTCAACGTTGGATAATCAAGGAATATAACTATTTATCTTAATGTATATTTATTGACAGTAAATTCGTATTCAAAGTCAAGGTCAATAAACATATTGACTTTCCTTATACATTCAACAATAGAGTAGAAGGAGACCATCAATTTCTCCTTAACATGTATGAAATTGGACCCGTAAATTCGTATTCAAAGTCAATATGTTATTGATGAAGGAGACCATAAATTTCGCCTTAACATGTATCAATTCCTTATGAATAATGTGAGTAAATTCGTATACATTATGTATTCAAAGTCAACGTTAGATAATCAAGGAATATAACTATTTATCTTAATGTATATTTATTGACAGTAAATTCGTATTCAAAGTCAAGGTCAATAAACATATTGACTTTCCTTATACATTCAACAATGGAGTAGAAGGATACCATCAATTTCGCCTTAACATGCTTGAAAATTGGACCCGTAAATTCGTATTCAAAGTCAATATGTTATTGTAGAAGGAGACCATAAATTTCGCCTTAACATGTATCAATTCCTTATGAATAATGTGAGTAAATTCGTATACATTATGTATTCAAAGTCAACTTTAGATAATCAAGGAATATAACTATTTATCTTAATGTATATTTATTGACAGTAAATTCGTATTCAAAGTCAAGGTCAATAAACATATTGACTTTCCTTATACATTATGTGTTTACATATTTATAAGATAAATGTTATATAAGGAAGTCAAAGTCAATAAACATAATGGTTTTTTTAATACATTATGCATTTTGAGTCAATACATAATTAATGGTTTAATTACATTTGCTGCATATAAATGTGTTTACATTTTTATAACGAAGAATAAATATGTATAAGGCAGTCAAAGTCTATACACATATTTAACATCATTACATTTTAGACAAATTATATAATTACATGTTTTCAAAATTTCCGAATAACAAATGTTTATATTAGGAAGTCAATTTCAATTCTTAAGTTAATATCAAATGGCGAAATTTCAATTCCTAAATAATCGCGTCTTGCCACCACTGATTAACGTATACACATTCTAACAATTACAACATACCAAATATTATGTAAAAATCTAAATGTTATTGTATATAATAATGGAATATAGTTATGATTTTAATGATTATTGACTCATAGTCAATTCGTACTCATTTACACATATTGACCATATGTGACATCCGTCATTTAACACCCTAAACCATTTTACAGAAACTTGCAGCGGAAAAACCAACCGAAAAATTCTTTTCTTTAATAACAACCTTGAACGTTTTGAAACCGATTCTAATATGTATTTTTGGTGTTACATCTTAAAATATTTCTTAATACATTCTACGTGACTCATCTCCATTTGATTACGTGACCGTGACCACGTACAATCCGCCTCCTCGCTCGATCTCCTTCCTTTCCTTGCTTCTCAAGATGGACAAGACATCCTGCATTCACCACAAAACCATTTCGTTAGTTCAATAGGTAACCTCATGTAATCTACTCATGACGCGGAAATAACATCCAACAATACTCCGTGATCCTGTCCAACCGCCTTCATTCGAGTTCGGGTGGGTTACCCCGATCCGTGGGTTACCCCGATCCGAACCTCCACGTCTCCTGCAATCATACGTACATACCTACGTTTCCTATCATTCACATAACAAAGGTTAATAACCCCACAATATGTCCAAACATACAATTTCCTCCATATAATCCCATAATACATACAAGCATACAATTCCCTCATATAATACCACCATACGTACAAGCATACACTTCCCTCCTATGATACCACAATACATACAAGCATACAATTCCCTCATATAATACCACCATACATACAAGTATACAATTCACTTATATAATACCACAATACATACAAGTATACAATTCCCTCATATAATACCACCATACATACAAGTATACAATTCACTTATATAACTTACTCTGACCCGTCATGCTACTCTTTCTTCTCCGATCTCTAATACGAATATAACGTTCCATTCCTATACTCAATCTACGCATACTCTCCAACCCTTACATACATGAAACTCTCTCTCTCTAACCCGATCATGAGTACCCATATGCACATCACATCTTCAATCTACATAATCATGACAATATACTTACCGTATTTGATACCATCGAACAATGTATCAATTAAACTACACACACTTGTATCAATCTGTACTATGATCATATTTACAAAACCAACATTTCTATTACATGCTACACCCCTACATAGCCTTACACAAGGTCCAACGATGTTAATTGATGCGTTAAACGCAAATACGGGTCGCACACATAAGCGAAACGTCAACATACGATAGAATGAACAAAACAAAAATGAAATGTTCCAGGTCCCACCGTAGGGGAACGGTGCCACCGTACCCCTACGGTGGACCTCAAATCCCAACGGTGGTACCCCTCTGCCCTACGGTGGGAAAACGTTGCAGGGGCCACCGTAGGGGAACGGTGCCACCGTACCCCTACGGTGGACTCTGCACATTCCCATTTTGTTTCTCCTTTCCACCCCTTCTAGACCCATCCACGCCGATCCATTCGAAGCCACGTTTATTCCATTATAAAATCCCATTCAAGCCTTAACCTCGTTATTTACGTTCCATCATCTCACGGTCCTCATACTACTTACAAACACATGTACATGTTAAGATTCATTATCCTAAGTGGAATAAGAACCACTTACCTTATGTCTTCCAAGTTGATGCTTGCTACTTGCCTCCACTTGACCCATTAGCCACTCATGCTTGAGTCCATGTTGCCTACGCATTCATGTTATCATTCCCACCATTCCGTTAGCATACACAACCTTGCATACCATCAATCATATTACATTTACTTGTTCCCATGACTTTCATTGGTCAATTACTAATATGCATATCACATAATTAACTACCACATTGTTTATCAATCAAGCGATCCAACATATCATCATGTACGACACCTAGATAATTTAACATATATCACATGATTTCCTTAATCCCATAATCATGTTAGGAAACATACCACATTATTCCCACATCAGTTGACTTTCCAGAAAGTCAACTTTCAACAATACAACTTCCTTTTTACAAACATATGTGTGTATATCAACATACTAGGTCATGTGAATTTCACCATAAGCAACATATTAATATCTCACTAACATACAAGATCATTCATCATACCAATTAAGCATAGTGTACACACTACTAATGCATACTTCTTAGGAAATCATACAATCAACTAGATTCTCACATGAATACTTTCTAAGACACAATCTTCATGTTAACCTACTATCAAGTATATCTACTATCACCTTACTTCGCATTTGTCATGACTTGCATACAAATTCATACATCATACTCATCTAGACATTGCATCAAACACATGGTGTGCGTACAACCTTCTAAGCTCAACGTACAAGCTCCTAATACACGCATTCCACCAAAACGCATAATCACCTTCAATCATGACCAATTTTTCACATGCATATCATCAACTACACATTATTCCTACAATTACATGGATTTACAACTAATTTAGCAACATCAAGGTTCAATTAAAAACCCAATATCATCATCTTTTGCAAACAAGCAACCTCTAGTGATTAGCTCATCTCTAAACCATTAGAGATGATCAATATCATTTACAATCAAGCAATAATACGAATTTAACATGTTTTGCTCAAAACCCACATGTAGGGTTCGAAATTCATACCAAATGAGGGTTAGGGTTCTTACCAAAGCTCCAAAACTTGTAGAAAACTCTAACTTTGCAACCCATCAAGTTTACCCTCAAAAAACCCCTTTGCATCTTGCATCAATTGTGGTATTTAGGGCTTTGTTTGGTCTTGAGAAGATCTCCCCTTGGCTGAATTCGTTTATGCCATGGGGGTGTTTTCTTGAACTTGTTATTAACCCACTTATTTACATGAATGACCCTTCAAATATCCCCCAATGTCCCCTTTTTAAGAAACTTAACTAACTAAGTTAGTTTCTATTATTATTTGCCCACTTATACAAACAATAGCATTTATTAGTTTATTCCCATACTAGAACATAACACTCATTCTTATGCTCTATTTTCCGTTTTATTATTTTGCTAATCGCGCCCAATGGCGAACTTAACCAAAAATGGATTTTTGGGGCGTTACACGTCACTTTTATCACTATTATTATTATTATATATATATATATATATATATATATATATATATATACATTTTTTTATTTTGCACCTCCTATCTTGTACGCCACATTTTATCCTCATAATAATAATAATAATAATAATAATAATAATAATAATAATAATAATAATAATAATAATAATAATAATAATAAAGTTAGTCATTATATTTTACCACCTCTAAACCATAACCAAACTTATACCCAAAACACTAAAGCCTAACCATAACCCAAAAACCTTGTCTTTTTTTTTTCGGAACCCAGACCCGACCCGAAGACTGTGGTCAACACCCATTCACTTTCCACAATTACGAGCCTTGTTTTTGGTAGAATTTTAACTCCCTTTGACCGACTAACATACCCTCATAAATATAATCCATGATTTCAGCTTGAATTAATCATCCTTGACTCGGTTTTGACCGACTTTGGTCAAGACTTCAAAACCTTCCATTTCACCAACCCGAGCCACATAGTATAAATTGAGGTATCCACAACCAACTAAATGTGCCAAAAAAAATCATTTCCCTTCTCTCAAATCTTTCTGTCCAAGCTTTAATTCACGATTTCAAGACCCGTTGACTTTTTGTTTGACCGAGCATCATACACGAATTAGTGTTTGTAAGTTGTTTATTTTTTATGGGTTTTATTATTCATGATCAATCGATCAATAGCCCTAACATTACTGAGGCTATTGACCGTTAATTGATTCGATTCAAGAAACTAGGGTTCTTAATTATCATTCAAATTGGGGAAGATGACCAATTCACGCATGTGATAAATATTTTCAAAACTGAAACATTTACAAATCTGAGGTACAGACTAGTTGGTTGGGGTGTTTGGCTAAAGACATTGAACCGGGTCTGACCCAGGTTCGACCCCCACCATAAACAACCTTTTATTTTATTTTTATTTTTTGTGTTATCCTTTACACTTATATTACCTTTATTCTTTTGAAAATCGTTTTAAAATACTAAAACTATTTTATAAATTCTACAAAATTTATTTATGTTATTCAATGATAAACTTTGCTGTCCAATTTTTAGTTTTTCAAAAATAATTTATTTAATATATATTATAAATATTACAAATTTATTCATTTAAAATTATAAAATTCAATAAAAATATCTAAACGATTTTATAAAATTCCACAAAAATTATACTAAACTTGTATAACAATATACATTTCAGAATTTATTCAGAAAAACCGTGCATTTCATATTTTTAATTAATTTTTGTTATTTTTAATCATAAATAATTCATAATAAATTCATTTTGCAATATTTTTGTACCAAAATTTTACATAAATTATTTCTTTTCATTTGGAATAGAAATACAATTTTTAATTCAATAATTCTTTAATTTTAATATTTTTAGATATTAAAGTCATATTTTGACAATTTGAAATAAATAGATTAAATATTCTATTTTCAATAAAATAATTTTATGAAAATTATTTTCATACTAAAAACTTTATTTTGTGACCATCTTTAACTTAAAATTTACAAAAAGACTTTTATTCATTTATTTATTAAATTTCTTATATTTAATAAACAATTTGACTATTAATCAAATAAATACTTATCCCCAATTCGAAGCCCTAGAAAATACTTATAAACTAGATAGACTTAGACTTATTTGTTACCTTATACATAGGGTGATACTCGACAAACGTTGGATTACACTTAATTAATTACACAAGACTTACCACCTTGCTAAAGGTGAGTATTACTTATCCCTTTTTTTCCGCTTTTACAACTTTTGGGGTGATTCATGCACAAGTATACAAAACTTTCATATTCATTTACACATACATTTTATTCATTTACAATTCATATACGTGTCTTGTTTATCTTTGTGCTTATGCTTGAACATGAACGTAGCTTACATACAAAATCATACATTTAGACATAACTTATGTTATGGTGCTCTTTACACTCAGACGTAACTTATGTTACGGTGCTAATTTATACGTAACTTATGTTACGGTGCTCATTTAGACATAACTTATGTTATGGTGCTCTTTTAGACTCACACGTGTTGAGGTGCTCATTATCAATTTCATTGTACAACTTTACATATGATCTTTGTCTTGTTTGGTTACTTGCGTGTTTACATAATGCCTTAGTGATGCTAGACACATGAATTGTACTACCTTTTCAAACTTATATTATATGTACAAAGCTAAGTAGTACTCACCAACATCATATGTTGACAAAATTATTTTCGTGCATGTTTCAGGATAAGCTGCTTGACGCTTCACATAGGACTTTGGACTTAGATTAAATCAATCAACTATCTTTATCTTGTTGTCTTGTATTTAATTTTACATGTTGTAAAACAATATTCAATAATCATATATTTACATTTTAGTACCATGAGCTTTTGAACAATCGTCACTACGTGGCACCTCGATGATTCCGCCATCGGTTGGGGTATTACACCATAATTAAATTTTAGTCAACTGCATAATTACACGTTTAAATTCCAATTAATACCAAAGTCGAAAATTTATAGCACAGTCAAAGGTTAACTTGTATTTAATAAGCAGTAAAATTGATTTAAAATAAGTATAAAACGAACACGTAAAAAACAATTATAATAAGGAATAACTTTTTTTATTTAAAAAAAATTAGAAAGACTCATACCAAAACTCGTGCGGAAGGGTAATGAATAACCTTGAAGAATTTGTCACCCTTGTGATAAGCCATAATCAAGTTCTTTGTCCTAATGAAATCCTGTTCTTCAAATGCAAAACAAATATTTGTTAATGTAACCATAAACTCAAGCAAGTTTTTTTTTTTTCATTTTCACGAAAACTATAAACTGATTTCATTTGAATCCTGTTATTAAAACCACAATCATATTACATCAATTATTTGGACAATAATACAATGATTAAACTTGATTGTAAACAGTTGTGTATCCATTTCATCCAATTCAGAAACTTGATACTAAACAGTTTATATACTTATGTTAATAAAAAAACGTTTTGATCATTACAAAAAAAACGGATTTTATTTGGTAGAATATTGATGTAATACGATGTTGATTTTTCTTTGCGGAAAAAATGAATATATAAACCGATTGTATTTCTGTTTGATGTAATATGATCGTAAACAGCTATGTATGCATCTCATCCAAATGAGAAACTTTATCGTAAACAGTTTAGATAATTATGTTAATAGAAAAACGCGGTGATAATTACAAAAAAAAAACAGATTGTATTTTTTACAAGTTTGATGTAATACCATTCTGATTATTCTGAGTATTAAAAAGAAAATACATAACCGATTGTATTTCTCTTTGATGTAATATGATTGTAAGCAGCTATGTATCAATCTCATTCAAATCAGAAAAATGATAATAAAACAATTTCGTGACTTATATTAATCGTAAAACGTTTTGATCATTACCAAAAAAACCGATTGTTTTTCATTCATGATTGATGTAAAATGATAAATATAAGATTAGATGGACAAAATACCTTGTAAAAAGAACAATTAGAAAGGAATGAGGAATGAGAAAGGAATTAGGATATGAAGGATGAACAATGTATTAGGCTAGGAAGGAGGAATAATGTTTTAACATTAGGATATGAAGGATGAACAATGTATTAGGCTAGGAAGGAGGAAGAATGTTTGAACATACAAATGGATGTTGAGAAAACAAAAAAAGAAGAGGTTTATATACTAACAACACATGGAGCTCCATTTAACATTTGGATCCTAGAAGACCCTCTCAAAAGCTAGGATTCAACCCTAGTGTTTTCATTTATTATATAGATAGATTTATTTTTATTATCATTAAATACAATTAAGCAGGAAACATTTTTGTGTGTTCCTTAATTGTTCAAAACTCAAAAGATTGTATAGCAAAGTGTGTATTAATTCATTGTGATTCTTTTTTCTTTTTCCTTTCAAATTCTAATATTAGAGTATCTACAATAAATTCATTTTGGATGGTCTGAAATGAATGGACGGACCAAGCAATACGTTTGTAGCATTGGAGAGGGTTGAAAAGAATGGGGCCATCTGTTAAAATACATATATATTGTCAAACTTAATATTCAATAAAGATTAGATTATTTATTTCAATTAGTTGAACATCTTGCATGAGCTATGTTTCAGGTTATGGAGATATGGTGATTTATATGGGCTTGGATAAAGAGTGTAGATCAAGACTATCAAGATTGTTCGTGGGCCCAGAAGTCATAGATGATAAAGAGTTGTAGATGGTCCAAGAGTTGTGCCTGGCCCATTATTATCACGAGGCCCATTCGTTATCACGAGGCCCATTCGTTATAATTAAAATCAGGAGGATACCAAGCCTACGTGGGCAATCCGTGTGATCTCATCTCGAGGGTTCAGATCCCTTGATAGTGTGTTTCTTTGTGATGATCGGATGGTCATCATAGGTTCGGGTGTGTTACTTCCTGAACCTAGATATCCAGCTATATAAAGACTTCATCTTCTCTATTCTCGAGTTTAACTCCTTTTTTGATCAGTCTCATTTGTCTCTCATTCTAGGGTTTGTAAGAGTTGTGATCTGATTCATCTCGAATCATTTCTTTGTTATTTCTCAGTTACGATCTAGAGTTTAGAGAGTCTATTATTTTGAGAAATCTTAGTGTTTTTTGTTATTTTGATTGTATATCAGGGTGTAAACATATAGTGGGTTGGGATCTTGAATAAAAGTTCTTTTATCTTTGATATCATGTTATTTTGACACCATCTGGTGTTGTAATACCCAAAAATTCTAAAACGCAAAAATACTAATATTGAATTCATATGTCCGATCTTAGACAATGTTAATGTGTCGTGTAATCGATTAATTGTTAGCGACATCAACCAAACGTCTGAGTTACCATATAGTTATGTTATTCGATAAGCTTATATACTAGTTACATATATTAACTTTTTTTTTCATTAAGTTATAATAGTCAATGGTTAAAATAAAAAGGTATGTTTTGTAAGTTTCCTCTAAGTTAAGGGGGTATTAACGGAAAACTACAAACTAAATCAAATCCATATTTACTCCTCCTACGTAATCTCCTTCCTTTTTGGAGTTCCAATCGAGAATTTCGCTATAATCGTTGCACACAATATCAATTCGTGACCGACATTGATTATTAGAATGGTTGAGTATTAAATGATTAACATTAGTGACTACGACTCATATAACCCTTAAAATGTTAAACACATAGACACACCTATCTCACTACCACCGTTTTTCCTACCGTAACAACGCCACCGCCTGACCCGAGTCAATCATCCTCGCCACTAGTCCCTACTCACGCAACAGTTTTATTCGCCACTAGACCCCTGCTGAAACATGCCGCTGCACCCGATGACGCATTTGAACTTTCCGTTTAGACTCCGGTTTACGATCCGGCAACCAGCGCACCACAACCGTGAACTATTATCATGGTCACTCTCCGATTCATGATCTTCCGTTCAGTTGTTAAGGTAATAGTTCGAGCCTCCGTCCTTGTGTAAGGTTCCGACGACCAAATATTTAACTGTAATAAAACTCAACGACAAGTCGATGCATGAGAAAATAAATATCCACTTTGTCCTTTTTTTTTTTTCTGTTCAAATATTGATTATGGCTCCTAAAGTCAACATAATACTAGTTAGAAATTTTCAACGTACATACTAGTTAGAAATTTTGCATAATATCACATATGGTTACCAATGGATTTCACATCCAGTATTCAATTTCCTTTAATGAAACTTATTTAGAGTTTATGTGCGTGTTAAATATAATGCAATTCTTAATCATTGGACCTGTTTTCATAAATATATTTGGGAATAAATATAGGATTAAATTTGGCGAGACACATTAGTAAACCCGTTATTTTGTTGGACTGGTTTAAAACATATGACTTAATTAAGAAGATAAAATTATATTGTGATATTAATTAGGAATAAGTAATATGATTTCCGGAACCAAGCTTTAAGTATGATATACTACACCTGATTAAGAATACTTAAATATCCACGTCGCCGGAAATCTATCGGTCAATGAATCACCGCATCTAAGTTTCATACATCTTACTTGGCTAAAACCAAAATGTAGGTTGAGGACAACTTTATTTGTTTTGCTTTGCATTGCTATGTTCAGGTACGGATTCTGTTTTCTTTTAATCATAGTATAACTTTCGTTTCCTTTCATGTGTACGGATTCTTTGGTCTTTTCATTATAGTATAAATTTGCGTCCGTTACTTTGTAGTATGGACTTACGTCTATGTTTAGAGTCTGTTGGTCATCGTTTTATACATATCATCGGTTCGTATTTGGTTCATTAATTGGGTCGGTGTGTATTTGTCAATTTGTTGTTAGTGTGTCATAGCATGCCATACCTCTGACTTGTACTCATGGTCGCATGTTCCAGATAGTGTCATTTTTAGTTTGCCTGTAATTATTTACATGGCCTTAGCTTTTGTACTCTGTCACCCGAGCAGTTTGTTTTGACTTGTCGTTGGGGCGTCAGCGACATGAACACTTTCCGTGACAGTGCGTAATCAAAATCACGGCGTCTTTAACATGGTCCCTTAGAGGCGTATGGATATATCCTAGATCTGATTCTGACTTCTGTTATATGTTTATGTTTTGTGGAGATTGGAATAATGGGTGTACGCCACACTCACCGTCTCATAGGTGCATGGACTAGCTAGCTATGTACCAGTTTGTAAGTTTGTTTAGGCTCGTGGGAGCTTCCGTTTGACGTGACTTACTTTATTTGTATGTATAGTCACGTGGTTTGATATATGTATCTGTTCTAATATGCTTTTTGATATTGTTCTTATATGTTTCGGTATGTGTCTGATTATGTTCCAGTCAAGTATCAGGTTTTGCCTCCGATTATGTTCAGCAATTGTTTCGATATAAGTTTGTTTTCGAGTTTGAAATAGAGTTCGTTTGGTTTTCTTATTCCCTTTCGTCTGTTCACTTCGGTCTCAGTTCTATTATGTCTCGCTTTTCCGCTGCGCTGAATTACTTATACTGTTGATTCTTCGGTTACTGGGCAATTTTTGGCTCAGCCGTATTTTCTTTTGTTGTGTTGTCTTATTTGTTTCGCAGGTAATATGGGATTTTGGGGAATCAGTGAAGAGCGTTAAAAGAAGTTGAACAAGCAGTATTCATTAATTTATTTCTACATCTTAATAAATGGTAATTATGTTTAATGTTATGGATTGGTTTTGGTTTTGATATCTGTAAGAGTGACACGTCAACCCTATCCAGGTTGGGGTGTGACAGGTGTAATGAACCGGTTCAATGGATTTGAGGTGGGGCCTGCATGTGTAATTTAATATTAAATAGGAAAAAGTTTTTTTGTAGGGTATAAATTAAATAAAAAAAATTAGGTAATTAAGTGGATGTTTGGAATGATTTAAAATGATGCAGTATGATGACGTAGCGGTTTTGAATAGTTTGTTTGACTAGCATTGTGGGTAGTCTTATTCCCACAAAACAACCCACATGTTACCATCACCACACCAGTTACAACATACATAAACCAATAAGAACCCATACTTTAAACTATATATATGTCTTCAATTGTTGTTCATATGGTATACTAGCTGATTACCCGGGAGTGTCCCGGGGTTGAGAGATTCTTTTTTTATTATTTTATATAGTATTTGATATAATTGTCTAAATTAGTTTTAAGCAAAACTTAGTAATGTCGCTGTTGTTAAATTGATGTTGCTGCTGTAATTAAACGTTGCTACTGCTGATGCGTAATTAAACGCTACAAATAAATATAATGAGCCTTTAAGATACAAGAACCTGTTGTATCGGTTTGTCGTGGTCTATTGGATTCACAAACTCAGTCACACCAAAGTCTTTCACTGCAATTCATAATTGATATAGAATACATTTCAAGCCTAGTATTTCTGTATCTCATCCAAGAACTTTTTATAAGGAAAACAAAAAAAAACATAAATGATGCATGCCTCGTTCAAACTTTCTGTTGTCAATATGTATCCCAATTATTCATGAAGCGCCTGCTACTTTTGCACCCTCTGCTAAGCTTACAAACGCCACGACTCAAGAAATTTAAATGCTTTTGAGGGCAAGTTTAAGGGTGTGGTGGCCTGGGTTTGACGAGATGATATTTCCATTTTGGAGGAAAGGTGGGCAGTGGAGGAAGTTTAGGGAGCGAAAAATGGGGGCATGGTTTTTTATGTAGTGGTTCTGGCTTTGGCTTGGGCTCTAGCTTTGGTTTTGGCCCCTGCTTAGGATCTGGCTTTGGTTTTGGCTCTGGCTTGGACTTCGGTTTTGGTTTTGGTTTTGGTTTTAGTTTGGGCTCTGGCTTAACAACGGGTGGATGATGGAAATGGGAATTAAACTTCTTATACAAAGGGTGGGACTTAGGGAACGATGACCAAAAGGTGGCGGAAGCGCAAATTGCCGAAGAAAATTTTAGTTCTCCGGAAGGTCCAAAGGTGTGTTTTTGGTCGGACTTCGACACGAAAGTTATCTTAGAGGCTTCTAACCCATTGTGAAATGCACAAGGTGCATTTTCTGCATTGTAGAGCTGCACATAGCACTCCTCACTCAACTTTTCATCTTTCAAGATTTCTTGAGGAAGATTGACCTTGAATTGTCCTTCCTCATTGAGTTTTCCAAGACCTCTTGTTTGGAATTTACCATCTTCAAGCTTGCAGTCAATGGTCACTTTTAACTCTGCAAATTAGTATCAATTACCACAGACAAGACACATGATCAAACATATGCAAATGATTTCTGGATCTCAATGTCGGTACCACAATTACCATTTAGTTGCATTGAGCTAGATATACATATGATAAAAGAAAAAGTAAATCATAGTACCTGACAATGCTTGGATTGGCTTGTCTTAATGTTATTCTCATTGCAATCAGAACATTCTCCAAATCCAACAACCTCCACAGTATTGGCACTGCCATAGCAAAAAAAACATCCAGAAAAGAACAAAACCAACAAAAACCCAAGAACAAAACCGCGCATCATCGAGATGGTTAAATAGAAAACTTTAAAATTTCAAAGGAAAGAACATAACATGAATTACTTGGTATTGGAATGAGAACATGAACTAACATCTATTTGTATGTATATATATAAGTGGAGCTGATCAGTTATCGGGCTGGCTCACCTATAGGATAGTAAATAACCTCAATTGCACCACATGCAGCTTAGTTAGTATGCATGTTAATGCAATATGTCCACCAACTAACTGAAAGTTTTTCATTAATATTATCACCCATGTTTAATCATCATTTTTGACACATTTAAGTAAACGATCAGCTACGCATTTTATCAAATAGTTAAGCGGTATCGAACTAATAATAACATTTATTGAATACATATATTAAGATAGGAAATTCTATGTGGTTTACGAATTTGATATAAACAATATCCATTTATTTGATCTCACTTATTTGAAAATAGTTTATTTACAATACAACATGATTAGTAGCAATTAGCATTTGTGCACAAAAATATAATAACTTAGATCTCTTAAATTATGTTGCGTGTTTAACCATGTAAAGACTACAGTGTTAATGGTTTGACTATGATAACCCGACCTACCCATTTTGTGAGTTGTGACCGCTAGATAACTACATAGCATACAAAGAAAAATAAACTAAAATCTTACAAACCTCGGGCGGATCAAACTTAGCACCAAGGTTGCTGAGTTTAGCGTGCGCTTCAGCATAGTCAGGGCGGGCATACTTTATGGGGAGGGGTTGAGGACGTTGCAGCTCAACTTCGCGCGCGTAGTGGAAAATTAGTGGAAAAATTGTTTTTTTTTTTTACGAAATTTGGAAAACGTTGCTACTAAAATGAAAAAAATGAAAAACGTTACTACTGATTTTGTGGCCTAGATCCGCCACTGAGCATAGTTATCAAAAAACGCCTTTTCTTCTACAGCATATTTCTCAGCGTATATCTGCACAGAAAAACATTTCCACATAAATAAAAGACAAAATCCAACAGAAAGACTGCTGACATCCAACCTAGTTTTTTTTACCTTAAAATATGGATCTTCAAAGAGAGCAGCATCTGTAGGCAAAACCAATAGCCACTTCACTGTCCAAGACTCTCCTCTTGGGGCTCCAGGCCCATCTTTCTGTCACTGTCATTATTTAATGTAAAATAAGATCATGCAAAGGTGAAAGAAAAAAAGTATACATAAAAAAACAGATGTGCATGTGTACACCACACATACACTGATTTATGTACACACCCATGTATGTGTGTAGGGGGCTTGTAGACACACACATAACGTGACAAGATTTTGTTGTATATAATGCCTCTTACCGTGTATTTTGTCTCTGGCTTGCCCCAGTCGCTGCGTTCTGGCCGTGACCTACCCAAAGTGTGGGTCCTAGATTATGCAACTATGTCCTAAAAAGCCCAATTATAAACATCGCATCCCAATTACAATGACTACTCATTGTAGAATAATAAAATAGATCTAGAAATGTAAACCTTATCAGTCACTCCCATTCTGTAGAAGACATCACGCAAGTGAGAAGCCGGTGAAGGAGGACCAACATCTGATCAACAAATAAAAAGGTTAGTTAGACGTCACAAATCCAATATGTGTATGCATGTTGCAAGTCTTCTACATTAGCTTAAAACACAGATAGCATGTAATTTATGTTTTGATTATTCCTTGGCTGTTACTATGTTAATGTTGGAGTGGTTTATGTGTTGAGTCCCAATAGACGTAGTGCTTCCCCAATCCCCACAAAGCAAAATCTCATGTACATAGAAAAAACCCCAATCATATACTTAAATTGTGTTCGTATCAATCTTTAAATGTAAGCAAACTTAGTTAAAGGGCATAGGGTTCATAATCTATAGTTCTATACTAAATTCTGACTACAAAATCCATCGACTCCTAATCACAAAAACCACCTGATACAGACAATGCAAGCAATCGGATAAACACCAACAATTAAAACCTAAATCGAAATAAACAAACCTGAATAAACTGATTGAACATCTACATGAGAGGGAGACACTTAACAGACCTAAATGTTGTCCAATTTTTGTAGACAGTAGACATTGTTGGGAATTGGGATGAATCCTTATCACCTCAAGTGGCTCACGCCTCGAGCGCTATCTGTTAAACCAAGCCTATAATCAATCAATTTCAAGTCTCAGTTATCACTATTAATCAAAACTTGCATAAAAACTTGCCGACAACGACACCGAGAATAAAATTTCATATCCGAATTAGTAATTACAAAATAATCATGTAAAAACCTACCTTGGTGGTATTCATACCAATATGTTGGCTGAGAAGTTGTGCAACGATCAAATCCTTTTCAACATAAATGATACAAAGTAACACATGAAAAGATTATATAATTCATCATTATATTTCACATTAAAAAATGCAGAAGTAGAGATAAGATAAAGACCTTTCTTGTGACGTCCATACTGCTGAGATCATCACGAGGATCTGAACAATTTGATTTAAGACAAATCAAATTTTGCATATCTGAATAATCGAATTCATTCAATGTGCATATATTTTTGCTATCGATAAGAATATAATTAGGATCATTTTAAACAAAACACCCATGACTATGGTTATAACAACTTGATACATACTGCCATAATTTGAGTGAAAATCATACAAAGATGCTTATACTCAGGTCTTAGTGAAAATAATGTAAAGTTGGCTCTGATACACAGAATCTTGTTTGAGCTTCATAATAAGATTATTGTAATTATAATAAGATGACTTAATTGAATATGGAACAGTGGTTTTAGATAGACGGATGGTATCATATTGCGAACTCAAAGAATAAAATATTTTAATTCTTTTTGCCATTGATTAGCAATCTTGAAACATTAGACACGGTGTGACCAGTGGCGAAGCTTGACCCGAAGGTTCGGGGGGTCGGAAGTCACCAGGGGTTCGAAAGTCACTGGTTTCGGGGGGTCGAAAACCAGTTTCGGGGGGTCGAAACCCTATATTTTCAAAATTTTCTATACGGATACTATATAATCGGAACTTCTGCGCGAAAATCCGGGGGGGTCGGCCGCCCCTCCCCGCCCCTACAAACCTTCGCCACTGGGTGTGACAGCAGAGTTTAGGATTATTCATGCACCTTATTTAGCAACCAACACCGAAAACTTGAAGTGAATGCACCTTATTATTCAGCAACCAACACCAAAAACTTAAAGTAAATGTAAGCCCTTTATCTGTAAACCGATATCGATACCGACACTGAAACATGTATTAAAAACATTATAAGAAAGACCATCCACTCATTGAAGCATAACAACAAACACTTGGCATGCTAAACACAATACTGAAGATCTATCAAACTGGCATACTAATTACTAAATATCATTATGATTAATAAAATAACTACAATATCACAAAGACGAACCATAGGAGAGAGAAAGAGAATACGATGGTACCTTATTAAGAGTATATGTAGTGGGGCTCGTTGTGAGGCGCTATAACCCCTATAGCGCCGGGGAACACCGCCCCCCCAGGCGCTATAGGGCGTTTTGGGTTTGGATTGTTCCCCACATAGCGAGCGTTATGCATGCATTGGTATGTGTAATGGCAGGTTTGAATGCTTGACCGGTGGTTGGGGTGTGGTTCGAAGCATTTATTAAAAAAAAAAAAAAAAAAATTTTGTATATAAATATACATACAACACAAGACTCACACACATACAACACAATCTGCACAAACACTACACACACACACTTTGAAATTTTATTGTGAGGGAAGAGATGAATCCTTTCGGTCAAGGTTTCGGGTTTGGTTCTCAAACCAGTGGCGAAAACACCCGACCTATAGCTCCGGGTTCGGGTTCAAACCCGCAAAGTTTCACGCACCTCTTAAACCAACCGTATGGTTGGGACCCGAACATGTATAATGTTAACATGGGAGGGAGTTTTGGGATGCCCATAGGAGGTGGGTTTGGCCAAACACAAGTGTACGGGTCATCCCAAATGTTCGGCTCTTCAAATGCTTGGCAAGAGTCGGTTCCGGAGACACAAGGCCCGGTTGAAGAGGAAGAGCCCGGGCGAGGCAAGGCACCCGCGCGACGGAGTCACGCAAGAAAAGAGACGGGCGGTCGTGCCAAGAAAAAGGTTATACCATGGACCGACCACGAGTTGTACTCGTTAACCCGAGCGTGGGTTGACGTGTCGGAGGATCCTGAAGTCGGTAAGATATTATATATTTTTTTGGTAATGTTAAATTTTTTTGGTAAGATATATAATTTTTGGTAATGTTATATTTTTTGGTATGTTTTTTTCAGCCAACTATCAATCTAAAGGCGATTTTTGGAAAAGAGTACGGGAAATATTTTTTGATCTCTCGGGTAAAGGAGAAGGCTACCGGGAGAATGATTCGATATCGGGCAAGTGGATCGATATCAACCAAAAATGCACTAATTTTCAGGGCATTTATCAGCGCACCAAGTTCGGGTGGAAAAGTGGGCAAAGTGACGAGGATGTCTTTGTGGCGGCTTTGGAAGAATACAATCAGACGTACGGGAATTTCCCGTACGTGAAATGTTGGCGCGTGCTGAAAGACTGCACCAAATGGCACCCCGTGCGCCCAACTGTTGGATCTTCTTCATCTAGGGCCAAAAATATGAGGCCTTCAAAAAAGTCGAGGACCTCTGACTCGGTTGATCCCGAAACGCCTACGTCTGACGCGCGTTATGTCGACCTCAACTCACCAGAAGAAAATCCCTTTTTTGCAGGGGAGGAGGGGGCGGAGGAGCTACCTCGTCCCCCCGGTCGACGGGCTGCTCGAGCCGCAAGGACGGAGTCTTCGTCGGGGGTTGATAAGTTAGTCCCGGCATTTGCTGAAATGAACCAGCGGCTCCAAGACTTGCGCGATATCGGGGCTCAGCGTATCCAAGAAAACCGAGAGGTCGTTGACATCATGAAGGAACGACAGTTTGAACGCGACTTTGCTTTTTACACGTCAAACTTTGACCACCTAGAGGGGAAAGCGCCGGAAATGGCTATGAGCCGAAAGGCAAAAATCGAAAAAAAATATGGTTTCTAGTATTTTTATCTTTTATTTATGGTTTGTAATTTTTTTTTTTAGTATTTGTATTTTTTTTTTTGTTTTAGTATTTGTAATATTTTTATTTTTAATGAAATATTATTAAGTATTAAATATTCTTATTTAAATAAAAAACAATAATTAACCAATCATTACCAATCATTTATAACCCCAACATAACCCTCCTTCCCACTACACCCTCTTTTTCCATAACCCCAACATAACAACTTTTCTATTACTTTTTAATATTTTAATCCTATAACCCCAACATAACTATCCACCACTACACATACCCTAATTGAAGGATCAAGCCATTTGATAAGTTCCAACAGTATTTTTTAATAAACAGATTTGCATCGGAGAGGAGGGTGGTGTGGAAGCTGGTGTTAACTATCGGGAAGGAATCAATCGATTTTTTCTTGATTCAGATTGAAAGCCTAAAGCAGAATGTTGATTGTGCTGAGAGAGTCGATTGAGAGAGTAAAGTAGATTCTTGATTATGATGAGAGAGGCGAACGAAAATATGGGTAGGAAACTTTAGGGTTTTTTAGGCGACCGTGTATTTTTTTTCTTATTTATGGAAATACTTCAAAAAACTCAAAAAATCTCTATTATAAAGCCAATTGGCAAAACCAAGGGGAGGTTGAGGCCTCCATTGGACGCCATGTCAGCAACTCTATTTTCTTTTATATATATTAATAGATTTGAATAGTTTAAGACAGATAGACTTGGCATCACCGCCACATTGGAGTTTCTCCTCCGGTGAATCACCATTTTCTTGCGCTAACAGAATCATATTATTATAATTGTAATTCATCATTATCACCACTTGTCGAGGAGCATATATCCCCCAAATTATAATTAGCTAAAATTCACTATATCTGTATTCAGCACTATCACTAAGTTCAATCTATGGTGGTGGTGGTTTAAAGAAGATGACCGGCGAGTTAGAGGGAGAAGATGACCAGCAATGGTGGCTGGCTCATGACCGACAGATTAGGGGATAAAGATGACTGGCGGTGGAAAAGAAATAAACATGAAAAACAAAAATCCAAACATATAATCAAACCTGATAAGATATAATCAGAGCCACCTATCATCTTTGGTTGAATTTGAAAATGACTTATTGACTTATTATTTAAAAAGGCCAATAAATCATCAAAAAGTCTTATTCGATTTTTGAAAAAACCTATAAGTCAATTAGTTATTTTAAACTCACCCCACCCCTTGTGGTGTGGTGGTAAAAATGTTGGGGTTTCAAAATGGAGGTTGGGAGTTCAAGCTTTATATCAAGCAAAAATATGGTGTATTTAAAAAAGGATGAAAAAATGGATGTAATAAAAGGCTGTAAAAAGTAGTGTAAAAATGGAGGATCAAATTATTCATTAAAAAAAATTATTTCAAATTCAATCACAAACACCCAGAGCTAGAGACATAACATTTGTATGGTGGGCTTGTGCCCGCCGTACAGTTGGCCCAACACCTATTATGTAATTGATCCTTTCTAGTAAACAGAGGTGCACAAAACCGAGTTTTTTAATACCCGGATTCGGGTATGTATTCGGGTTCGGATATGACCGGGTATTACGAAATAACCGGGTCGGGTTCGGGTAGGGTATTTTCGTAAAAAGCCATACCCTATATACCAGGTTCAGGTCGGGTTTTCAATACTTGGTTTCGGGTATTAGATACCTATTTTCGGGTATAAAAAACCCTATCCGTGTGTTTTTTTCTTTTTTTTATAGCTGTTTGTGTTTTTTTTGTTCCTACGCTGCTATATTGCCATATTCAAAATAGTGTTGAGTGTTGACTAAATAATCTTTTAAAGTACTTGTACTTATTAAGTTGATTTCTACTTTTTCTTTTAGTAGTCCATCATTAAAATGGAAAATTAATATTTAACCTTGCAGCTATGTAATATGCTAATACTTGATACTATATTGTAACATGTTGTATCCATTTTAAAATCTGAACGAGCATACAATTAGCGATTACTTTTTGAAGGGGAATTTTGGAACTTAGGGGAAGCATTTTTTTTTTGACTGTTTAACAACTTATTTTATTTAATCATCATTTCTTGTTTTTTTGTCATACTTTCTTGTTTGTTTTTTTTGTCATACTCATTTATAACCGGCTTGTATTGTACCCCATACATTTTTTGTATTCGTCACTGCAAACACACTCTAAAGGAAGAAGATGACGGGCAGCCGGCGAGAGACGCAACGGTGCTTGATTGGTGACGACTAGATGGTGAGGGATGAATCACTAGGGTATGTGTGATGCTTTTAGTGGGTAGAGGGGTACACTTGTCTTATTTTTCATTTAGGTCTTTAAAGTTGAATCACTAACAGGTAAGCTAAATCATTAAGAGGTGTTTTTTTAATTAAACAAACACATTGATTATTGCTCATTCAAATGTAATCTGTTAATGGTTTCATAAAGAGGCTACCAAATGATCCCTAAGACTAAAGGGTGTGGATACGTTTTTTTTTTTTTTAAAATTCATTTCTCTTTACAAAATTTTAGGCCAAATTTTTTTTTTCGCCCAAGGCCCAAATTTTTTTTAGTCGGAGACGGCCCTGCTCATCTTCCTTCACAATAATTGCAGGTTCACCCAAAAAAAATAAAACATGAAGACCAAGTGACAAGGAATGAAAAAAAGGAAAAGAAAAAAGCATTCATACAATATAAAGGTATATTTCATTAAACACACATAACACATCACAAGCATTCGATATGGGAAAGTATTGTGGAAATCTATATCTTCCTTTATTCATACATCATTATATAGAAGATAGCAATACGGAATCATCAAATTTCACCTGTAACTGTAAATGGTCCTGGGATTAAATTCAAAATGTTCAATAACCCTCGGACAGTGGTCCCAGTTAACTGTAGCAGAGCTTGGAGATTTACCATAGGTAGGGCTGCATTGCAATTAGAGAGTGGTGTCGGAACCACCACCCTACAAGTTGATAAAAGGTTATTGAGAGAAACTGGAACCGGAGAGAGAGTGATGTTGAATGCTCCCTGTTGATTTGTTACGGCCGAGGCTATCACATTCCCGCCACAAGTTAATTGGACTGTAGCATCTGTGAACACGGAAATGTTAAAAAATCACATACGCGCATCCATCCTTTTAAATTTTTAATTGTTTAGGTAAGCTAAGATAATAAGTTACATGTTTAATATGCTAATCAACTAATAACCTACTCAACAAAAGCAAAAATAGTTAAAAGTTGCAATAGGAATGATTTGGCTTTTTGCACGTCACTTGGGAAATCGATTCACTTTGGAAAAAAAAAAAAAAAAAAAGAAGAAAGAAAGGTAGCTATCGTGCTGCATGGAAATAAAAAAAAAAAAAAAAAAAATCTAAGGGGCTGTTTGGTAAGGCTCTTAATAAGCCTCTGAATCATTTAACGCTGAATGATTCAACATTCAGCTTATTTAGCGCGTTTGTTTCAGCATCTGAATGGAATGGTTAAGGTTAAACCATTAAGACTTAGGATGTTGCTGAACCTAAAACACTAAATGAATTTATTTTTACTTCCCCTACCAATATGGAACAAGAAGTCTAATCATTTAGAGGTTTCAAGAAAACAGCACTTAATGATAGTCATTCAGATTCTCTTAACCATTCAGACTTCTTAATGATTCAGCACTTAATCAACCAAACAGCCCCTAAGACTCGATGGATGGACGTAAATTATATATATATTTTTTTAAATGCATATGGTATCCAGTTCGTTTCATTCCATCAACAGGGCAAATTAGACGAGAATAGCAGGTAGGCGGACAAATTAAAAAGTTAGATGAACTCAATTTGTTATAAGACCCTGAGAATTCAGTTAGGAAAACTTAAAAATACGGTACTTTACGTTTTTAAATTTAGCTTTTACATGCTCATCTAATAGTATATAAATTCGACGTTAAACTATAACAAGACTCATCTAAAGGCTTTAGTTGTCTTGGAGCATCTCCAACGCTAAGGTGAGTCTGATTTTTAGACCTACCACCTAAGCACGCCACGTTATTCAATTGTCTTAAAACCAAACCCAACCTTTACCTCATACCCCACTTTTATATAAAAAGTATACTATAAATAATAATTGTGTGTACAAAGCATTTATATCATAGGAAATTAGACCCAAATAACTAACTATGAACTAAAAGTAAGGTAAGTTTTATGTTTTGTTTATCAGAGCTATTCTTATGAGCAAATACTAAAAAAATCATTGTCATTAATATTAAGATATCTACGTCTATAACTTTAAATCATAATACTTTCATATGCACATTGATTTTCCTGTACAACATAGGTTAGGTGTTAAAGGATGTAACGACTAGAGTATGAACAATGAAGTTTGAATGGTCGTCTTACTTGCGAAGGGAGGGGCTGTGACACTGCCATTCACGGAACAAGTTAAGATTCCACTAATGTTAACCAGAACATTAGCAGGTGGGAGTTGAGCATCAGCTTGTGTTGCGATTAAAACAACGACCAAAAGAGAGATTAAGATGATAGATTTCATTGCCATTGATTGATATAAAAGAGCACTTGTGCTTACAATCAAGGGATTGATATGATATGATGCTATTCTTGAAACTTCCTATTTATAGGCATAAGGTAGACTCAAGTTGTTTGAAAACGAGATCATTGTAATTAACTGTTATCAAATAACATAAGACTTTTGTGAATCTATCTTAAAATGTAATGGACTTTCACATTGTGTCATTCAATTTGCAGTGTAAATCAACGCATGCTACAATCTTATTGTGGGTTTCCCTTGGTTAATAACTTGCACTTGAATGCAAGCCAATATTGTTGTCCTTTTTTTCAACCACCATTAATTAACTGGTTTATAATACGTGTGTATTTTCCGTTTTAGTTACAAGATTTTAGTAGAATGCCCTTTCAATTAGTAAGATGGTATGTTATAAGGTGTAATGCTTGCCTATGCTCGAACTCTATGTCTAAATTAGGTTATATTAGCACTATATTAGGAACCAATTGTATTTGAATTATTGTAATTGATTATGTATATCTCTATCCTAAAATATAGGATATGTTTGTATGACTAGCAGGAACCCGCGCGTTACGGTGGGACTGCACGGTATTTAGCTGAATAAGTTTCAAATTTGATCAGTAGTCCACATGTCACTATTATATTGTTTCTTCAATTTGTCGCGGAGGCTACAAGTGATCAGTGACAAAGTATTTCAATATAAACTAATATTATTATTGTAAGTGCGCTAATCGTTCACTAAAATATGATCGAAAAGGCCTGGAGAATTTCCTTGGTAACTATAAACAGGATACAATTGTCCACACTAACTGTAAGTTGTAGAACGTGATGACCTGTGCCAGTGCCAAACTACCAATGTTATGGCCTTATGGGGCATACAAATTAATATTTCATTGACACAGCAGGCTGCAAGCCAGAATGTAACTTTTATGTTGTCTAGATTTATATTCATTAGGAATCTCAGATGTGGGAATAGGATGTAATATACATCCTCTCATTAGTGCATTGTCCCTCTAAAGAAAGATTGAAAAAACAGGGAGATTGGCACGAATTTACTCTTATATTGTTTTCCATTTTGAAGTCACAAAATTTTCCTCGTAAATCAACCCCTCAATAGAGCAATGGCTAAAAAAAATTCAAAGATAGCAGTAGCATTGGAGCTTCTTATCTTATTAAGGAATAGGGAAGTAATATGAGGTTTATAGATGGTTGTCTCGTTCATAATTTACCACCAGAGACTTATTCATAATATGTGAATGATACTTATCAAATTATTCAAGTTACTTTCATTAGATGAAATCTGTTTAATTGTTAGATGATTAAACCTCTCTTGCAAAAACTTCTAAACTTTTCAAAAATGCACCTACAAAATGTATTACAAGAACTAAATTATAAAAATTGAATAAGTGAAAGCACTTACTCCATGAGAAATACATGGCCATCTCTTGCTGAGAGATCTGATTTCTTCTTAAAGGCGCCATGTGGACTCAAGGATTTGTTCTCACCGGGAAGCTTTTGGGCACGTGGTAACAAATGTATTCTTGTACGTACAAGATGCAGTAAAGAATTCGGTTGAACATCCTGCTCTACAAGAGATTTTTCATCTTCAAGCTCTTTTTCCGAATATATTATTTTCACAGCCTCAGATTCTTTTAAAGTCTGCCAAAAGAAAAGATCAAAAAAGGTATCTTTATAGAATCTATATATATAGGGGAGGGATAAAATGAAAACCCTCTTGAGTTGAGAAAACCTTTGAAAACCCATGTAAAAAACATTATTTTTTTTTTGAGAAAATAACCAAGCAAAATATATGTTTTTAAGCATTTTGGGCAAAAAAATAAAAAATAAAAAAAAGTGCCGATGGGATTTCTAAAAAAAAATAATAATAAACAAAGTTGCTAAAAAAACATATGTTTTCAGCTATTTAAACCTAATCTAAAGTATTAAACGTAAATTAAAACACAATAATGATTGGGGGACAAAAAATGATACTTGAATGAAGATCCGAAGCATCGTATCGGTTCCCTTTGAGAGCAAATTTGTTTATGTGTGCGTCTTCAAACAGATTCGGGGGTATAAGCAAACTGATAATTAATGGTGGATGCACGACTCTTAAAAAGATGGTAAAATTACCATTAAGGACATCTAGAATGTATTATATAGTAGTATAGGTTTATAGAGATGAGATCAATGAGAAGGATAAGGATCCAATCTTACATGGTAGATTACAACAGGTTGGGGTTGACTATGGTGAGACATTTAGTCCAGTGGTTAAACTGGCCACCATTCACACGGTTATTTCTATAGCACTATCTCAGGGTTGGGAGGTTCACCAGTTTCATGTTACTAATGCATTCTTACATGGTAATTTGAAGACTATGTCTGCTCTCTCAAAAAAGTCCCTCTATGGGCTTAAACAGGCACCTCGAGCGTGGTACCAATGATTTACCGACTATGTTCTTTCTCCTGGTTTTCATCATAGTCAGTGTGACGCCTCTATCTTCACTCTACATCAAAGGCGTGACACTGCATATCTCCTTCTGTATGTTGATGACATTCTCCTTGTCACCTCATCACCCCAGTTGCGTCAGCAGCTCTTGACTAGGCTTGCAGCTGAATTTTCAATGAAAGACCTTGATCCTTTAAGCTTCTTTTTGGGGATTTATGTTAGACGGACCGGTAATAATATGTTTCTTTCCTAACAGGCTTACGCTCATGACATTATCACTCGCACGGGTATGCATTCATGTAACCCTGTGGCGATTCTGATTGACACGAGTGTCAAACTGGGTGCTTCTTCAAGGACGCCGTTTCATGATCCTACTCTCTATCGCAGCTTAGCGGGTGCCTTTCAGTACCTTACATTCACGAGACCTGACATCACATATGCTGTTCAGCAAGTATTGTGACACCCCAGGAAAATCCCACATCGGCCGTGGCCAGGAGAGATCCTTGGTTCATAAGTAATGTCTTGCCTCTTAAATCACCAACGCGTTTTGGGGCTTAATGTTAGTGGATGAGAGGAGAACTCCACAGTTAAGCGTGCTCAGGTGGGATCAGTTTCAGGATGGGTGACCTCCTGGGAAGTTTCCACCCGGGGCACCCAAAAACAAATCCGTGAGCTCTGGGTGGGCAAAGCGGACAATATTGGTGGTGAGAGGGGCGGGGTGTTACAAGTATCCATGCACATGCACTCTCCTCATACATACCATTGGAATGCATTGAAGAGGATCATCTGCTACATCAAAGGTACGACTTCTTTAGGTCTTTTTCTTGGTAGCTCTTCTTGTGCCTCTCTTATTGCCTATACAGTGCTGATTAGGCCAGATGCCCTGATACCCGCCAGATGCCTTGATACCCATCGCAGCACTAGTGGGTATTGCATTTATTTTGGGAATAATCTCATATCCTGGTCTTCTAAACATCAGAGTACTGTTTCTAGATCAAGTGCCGAGGCAGAATATCGCGGGGTGGCTAACGTTGTCGCGGGAATCTGCTGGCTCTGAAACTTGCTTCTCGAGTTACACCGTCCATTGTCTTGTGGCACATTAGTTTACTGTGATAATGCGAGTGCCATATATACCACTCTGGTAACCCCGTTCAGCACCGACGTACTAAACATATCGAGCTAGACATACATTTTGTTCGGGAACAGGTCCAGCGAGGGAACGTCCGCATTCTTCATGTTCCATCACGTTATTAGGTTGCGGACATTTTCACCAAAGGTCCACCGTGGGTTCTATTTGAAGACTTTCGAGACAGTCTCAGCATCCGGTCACCTCCCGCTTCGACTGCGGGGGTATATTAGCACTATATTAGGAACCGATTGTATTTGAATTATTATAATTGATTATGTATATCTCTATCCTAATATATAGGATATGTTTGTATTATTTATAGAGATGAGATCAATGAGAAGGATCAAGGATCCAATCTTATAGGTTATTATATATGACACTAGATTATACCCCGGGAGCATTCCGGGTTGAGAAATTTAATATGATACAACAAATTTACATATGAAATAGACCGATGTATAACTCTAATATTAATATCTAACCTAAAACAAATTAACAATGTACAACTCCAATGTTAACACCTAACCTAAAAGAATGTAGAACTTTAATGTAACTCTAATATTAACACATATCCTAAAGACTAAACAAATGTACAACTCTACATTGATACCTAACTTAAAACAATGTATAACTCTATTAACCTATTCGGCTCTGGTTGAAAAAAAAAATTCATATTTACTTATTTGAATATAATTAGTGACTTGCCTATACATGATTAATGATTTACCTAAACACTTTGTGTTTTTTCATGTATGAAAAAAACCCCACAAAAAAATTTCTCCGTTTTTTATATAGCACTATGGTACTTGTTGGAAAGATAATAAAACGCTCGTTAATTTGGTGTAATTTTTTTCTTTAAAAAATCTCGTATATTAAAGATATTAACGTTTAAAAAATATGGGAGGAAACATGAGGGTGAAAAATCCAATTTTGTTTTTAAATTATTTTTTTCCTAAAACATCTCAATGCCACATGGGATGACACATGACACACTCAAAGAAGAGAATGCCTCTTTGAATGCCATATCATTAAAATGGCTTTGGTTTATTATATGTATTGATTGATATTGATTCTATATAAAGCTTAAGCTCACAAGAATGTTAGCTTCTGTCTCGTGGGTAGTATGTTATAATCATTAAATATATACTAGTAGGTTGCCCCTGCGATGCGGCATGGGGCGACACTTTACATTGCGGTACTCGTTTCTCGTAGTATCTTATTCATATGATATTTTTACAAAAGTTTATTATGTTTTTTTTTCCTTAAAGGTCTCAGGTTAGTAGCGTCATTATGGTGGATATACGTCATAAGTGTAAAACATGTCTAGTAACTAATAGATAAGGCATTTAAATTATCAAGTACTTCAAGAAACCATTGATGCAAGAAAGTAACATATGAATAAGGATAAATGAGTTTTAAACATAAAAGTTGAAAACTAAAATAATAATAATAATAATAATAATAATAATAATAATAATAATAATAGTGGTGGTGGTGGAAGAGAATGGGAGTCCATGCCACGCAACCTTCGATAGGAAGGTATTCAAATTCGTGGAGTGCAGCAGCAGAAAGGTTTTTGACGACTTTTTCGAACAAATCTCAACCGGGTTTGGAGACTGCAGCGCATATAGTCCCAACGTGAACGGGAAGGTCAAACATAAAAGTTGAGATTTGGGGATAGAAAATTGAGTTTAAATGTGTTTTCAAGTTTAACTGACCCAAATGCAGAGGAGGAGTGTCTTATGGTTGACAGGATGGGAGACACTGGTGGGAAGGCTCAGAAGAAAAAAAGGTTAAGAAACCGCCTGAGTTAGAACAAGGAAACACCAACTTAGCAGCGGATGATCCAAGGTGGAATATAATTCATGACCCACTGGCATATAGGTAGAGAATGTGTTTTGAAGTTGAGGGAGGCGAGCATCCCGTTCGACCACCATGAGAGATATAGCAAGTATGAAGTCCGGTTGAAGACTCATAAACTTAGCGCTCTCGGGAGGCAGCCCGAGGTACATGTTTTATTTTATTTTCTTTTATTTGTTTTGTGTGTTTTCGTTGTTTCATAGTGAAAACTTTGGTAAACTGGATCCTTGACCCTTTCCATTGATTCATCATGTTAAATAGTACAAGTGTCCTCCTATATTTTGGAAGGTTGTAATTACAGAATTAATACATATTGACTACTCATTTGACTAATCAATTTACAATAGAAATGCACGCCATTTGACTAATCATTTGACCAATCATTTGACTAATCATTTGGCCAATAATTATGCTTGCTAATATACCCTCGCATTCTTAGCGGGAGGAGACCGGATGCTGAGACTGTCCCTGAAATCCTCAAATAGTACCCGAGGGAGACCCTTTGTGAAAATTTCTGCAATCTGATAACGGGATGGGACATGGAGAACTCGAATTTGCCCTTTCTGAACCTTCTCCCTAACAAAGTGAATGCCGAGTTCAATATGTTTGGTCCGCTGATGTTGTACCAGATTGCCTGATAGGTAGATGCACTTGTAACACCCCAACCGATGGCGGAAACATCGGGATGTCACGTATTGATAATTGTTCAGTAGCTCATGGTGAATAATAAATTTCATTAAATAAGTTACATACAATAGTTCTAAGAATTTGTACATCAAATTGAATAAAACTATGCAAACATCTTCAAGCATCAATTCAAATCTTCAAGCAAGTAGAACCTGAAACATGTTAAGTTGAAAATATTTTGGGTCAACAAAAGTTGGTGAGAATTACATAGGTTTTGATAATCGAATAAAATTGTTGTGCAATTCATGTGTCATGGCAATCTAGTCCATATGTGAAAACATACTAGAAGTAAATCGAGTGCATAATCAACCCTTGTGACTGTTGTATTGTGGTACATCCCATACGCTCATGGTTCACTCGTTTATATTGCAGTAACAAACACCTACGCTACCTTTGTAGGAGGTACGTATCCGGGTGGGATTGTCAGTCCAATAGATCTATCAATGTATACCGTCGGCTGATGAATGTTTATGCTAGAATTGTGCTTACCCTAGTCATGTTCAAGACATAATGCAACATAGAAATACACATAGACACATTGATGATTGAATTGCATAAATAATGTTGTAACATGTTTCACCCCAAAAATGGTGATAAATAGAAAAGGGGCTATGTAAAACTCACCTTGGCAAAATGTTATACTTCTTGAAAAGATTGAATAGTGGTGTTGCCCAAACAATGCCAAATATCACCCTATAATAAGGTAATAAATATGTCTAAGTCTATCTAGTCAACAAATGTATATGTTATAGGGCTTCGAATTTGGGGATAAATGCTCGTTTGATTAATATTAAAAATGTTTGATAATCGAGAGAATTTTTGTAAATAAATAAACAAAATCTTTTTATGAAATTTAAATTTAAGATGGTCACAATAATGTGTTTAAAGTATAAAAATAATTTTTACAAAATTAATTTCTTTAAAATAGAATATTAATTCTATTTATAACAAATTGTCAAAATTTAACTTTAATATTTAAAAATATAAAAATTAAAGAATTATTAGTTTAAAATTCATATTTTTGTTCTAAATAATCAGAAATAATTTGTATAAAATTTTGGTGCAAAAATATTAAAAATTGGATTTATTATGATTTAATTATGATTAAAACAAACAAAAAATGATTAAAAATATTAAATAAATGATTTTTCTGAAATAAAAATCATTTCAGAAAAGTTTATTGTTATAAAAACTTAGAATAATTTTTCTGGAAATTTATAAGATCGTTTTGATATTTTTATAGAATTTTATAGATAAATTAGAATAAACTTGATTTATTTATTATATATATTAAATAAATAAATTTTTGAAAACTAAAAATTGTATGTTAAGCTTTTTCACTAGATTAACATAATATAATTTTGTAAAATTTTTAAAGGAGTTTTAATATTTTAAAATGAATTTATAAGATATAAGTAATATATATATTTAACTTTTGTTTGTTTTTAAAATAAAACCCAAAAAAAGAAAGAAAATCGCCACAGCCGGGACTCGAACCCGCGTGGCTTAGGTGGGTGGCACCAGACACAACCACTTGGTCCAGACCAGTGGTTGTGTTTGGTTCCTGTTTAATTAAAATAACTACGATCAGTGTGTTCTTCCCCATTATTACATACGAGCCCTAGCTTTACAATTGGCCAATCTACACAACATCAATCCAATTAATCTTAGGGTTTATGTTGTGTGGGTGCCGATTAGTAAAACCCATCAAAAATATTATACTTACAAAGCTGTTTCGATCACGAATGGACAGTCAACATAAAAAGTCAAAATGCGATTAGAAAGTCACGAACAGAGAGTTTTTGTGAGAAATTAGAGGTAGAGAGAGATTGTTCGGCGAGGTGAGGATGTGGTAGGATGTCCAATTTATAGTGATGATGCTTGGATTGTTCGATTGGAAAGTTTGACTCACCATTGAAGGCAAACGCGTAATTATGGAAGAATTGATACGAGTTGATGACAATTAGACGTGTCTTTGACTTGTACTAGGCCGGCGATCATGTAATCATTCCTTTCCTGGATAAATTACGCGTTTGTGATGGTTAATTATGGTAGCTAATTGTCACAGTTGACTTTCCCATGTCAACTGTGAAGGGTTAGGGTCATGTTAAGTATAATTCAAGCTGGAAATGGAACAAGACACTTATGTAGAGCAGCTGGTTTGGTGTTTGTTTGACTCGGCCATGGGCTCCGGTTCGAACCCCGGCCCATGCAAACATTTTTTGACAATTATTTCTTGTATAAATATAAAATATAACTTTATAGTATGATTCTAGGGGTCCAAATGCGTCACGGAATATTTTTATAGGGCATGATATTGATAAAAATTCGGCGTTTTATTAAGAAATGACGTAACGAATATGGTATTTAATGCGAAATGTTACAGTCTCCCCTACTTTTAGGAACCTCGTCCCGAAGTTAAAGGAAGACACCAGGTTTACAATTGGTCGACTACCGAAAAGCTTGATAAAATTTCTCACTACCTTAACGTACCTGTAAATTCATGATTACGTTCCGGACCGTAATTATCAATTTACCTTACATTAGGGTTTTGCGTCCTTTTATGACTCTACCGATTGTTGAGCAGGTTCGATAGTCTCCACCAGTCGTTGAGCAGGTGGTATGGCCTCTCCTGACTGTTGGAAAGACATGATGACCTCTAACAATCGTTGAGTAGGTTGTTTGGTAGTCAACTAATTGATGTACAAGTAAGCAACTATGATTATAGATATAGCAATTAGTTCACATTCAAACAAGCATGCACTCAGATGTTATGATAATACTTGAATTTATTACTTGAATCAAAAAGTGTCAATACATAGAATTAAAGAGAAAATAGACATCACTCAAATGGTGGGGTTTAAGTAGCTGGAGGGTCTCAAGCAGGGTTATTTGGAGCATCAAGAGCGTTTGTAGCAGGGATTCGACAAGCATATGCAAGATGCCCATACCTTTGACAATTGGTGCACTGTCGGCAGGGTACTTGGGTTGGATGGTGATACTGGCAGGTGTTACACTTAGGTTGCTTCCCGTTGTATTGTTTCTTATTGGGTGGGGCAGTGGTGTCTATTGCAAAATTCCTGACCTTGCACTTTCCGTTGGTTGAGGCCTCCGTTTTGGTTTCAACGGCAGGTTGGGGAGTATCCTTTGCAACAGTTTTCTTTTCCCCTTTTCGAGTCAGGGTTCCTCCTTCACATGGTTATCTGTTAGGGTGGCAGCCAAACGCTTTGCTTCCTCAAAAGTAGCAGGGTTCCTTCCCCACACCGTGTCTTGAATCTGCATCGGTAAGCCACCAATGTATTTTTCGATAGCAATGGGCAAGGGGGTGACCTTGTGGGGTAGCAGTAGGCTATGTTCGTGAAAACGAGTATTGTAAGCAAGGTTTTCTCCACTATCTTTAGCAAGATCATGAAACTCATCTTCCAGCTTCTTGATTTCATTACGAGGGCAAAACTCTGCCTTCATAATGTCTTTAGCTTGATCCCAAGTCAAGGCCAGTGCAGCTTCAGCTCCACGGGTGCGCTTTTCTTCATTCCACCAAGTGAGTGCTCGTTTGTGAAGAACACTCATGGCATAACGGACCTTAAAGTTGTCGGGGCACTCACTGTTAATGAAGGTATTCTCAATACCCTCAAACCATTGTAGGAGTCCTGTAGCTCCTTCTTCACCACTAAACTTTGGGGGATTACAAGAATTAAAGTGTTTAAGGGTACAGGCTGGAAGACCATTCCCATTCGCGTTGTGGTTTCCATTTCCATTCCCGTTGCCGTTACCGTTTCCATTGCCGTTCAACTAGATGACTTGAGCTAGTAAGTTGGGAACCAGAGTTGCGATTTGCTGCGCCATTTGTTGAGAAATGATTGCAGCCAGTTGAGCATCAACTCCATTGTTGTTGTTGTTATTGTGGTTAGTATCGTGGTTGTGGTTGTGATTGCTACACCCTTCATCATGATTATCACCACTGTTAAGACGAGCGCTGCGACGTGGAGGCATGATCTGTAAGAGACACAATGAAATGAATGAGGTAATATAAGGAATGTAATCATTTATTCATTAATTAAAACGAATAAACGAAAACGTTGACTTATCAAAGATTCTAGATTCTAATAACATGTGAAGACATGCTTTAGCCTATAAGTGAACACTCATCCCGAGAATTCCCAGGTAGGCATCCGGGTCCCTCGTCTGATTGGGATATATGCGCAATGCCAGCCTAGACAGAAGACTCAGAATACAGGCGTTCACCCTTCCAGATTGCACGTGTTCGTTATTAAAATATAGAACTTTGACGAGATCTTCAAGGTGGTTCAGGTTAAACCTGAGGATTTTGCCTTATCAGTCTAAGAGTGGATCCAGTGATGGAGAGCAACCTCCTTGTAGGGATGAAAGTAGGGATATGAAGTAGGAGAGAGATAGAGAATAGCAAGTAAAAGAAGCTGGTTAAGTCCTATGGTTATAGACTAGATTATTTTTCTAATAACCTAATTTCCTATAACCATGGCTCTGATACCAATCTGTAACACCCCAACCGATGGCGGAAACATCGGGATGTCACGTATTGATAATTGTTCAGTAGCTCATGGTGAATAATAAATTTCATTAAATAAGTTACATACAATCGTTCTAAGAATTTGTACATCAAATTGAATAAAACTATACAAACATCTTCAAGCATCAATTCAAATTTTCAAGCAAGTAGAACCTGAAACATGTTAAGTTGAAAATATTTTGGGTCAACAAAAGTTGGTGAGAATTACATAGGTTTTGATAATCGAATAAAATTGTTGTGCAATTCATGTGTCATGGCAATCTAGTCCATATGTGAAAACATATTAGAAGTAAATCGAGTGCATAATCAACCCTTGTGACTGTTGTATTGTGGTACATCCCATACGTTCATGGTTCACTCGTTTATATTGCAGTATCAAACACCCACGCTACCTTTGTAGGAGGTACGTATCCGGGTGGGATTGTCAGTCCAATAGATCTATCAATGTATACCGTCGGCTGATGAATGTTTATGCTAGAATTGTGCTTACCCTAGTCATGTTCAAGACATAATGCAACATAGAAATACACATAGACACATTGATGATTGAATTGCATAAATAATGTTGTAACATGTTTCACCCCAAAATGGTGATAAATAGAAAAGGGGCTATGTAAAACTCACCTTAGCAAAATGTTATACTTCTTGAAAAGATTGAATAGTGGTGTTGCCCAAACAATGTCAAATATCACCCTATAATAAGGTAATAAATATGTCTAAGTCTATCTAGTCTACAAATGTATATGTTCTAGGGCTTCGAATTTGGGGATAAATGCTCGTTTGATTAATATTAAAAATGTTTGATAATCGAGGGAATTTTTGTAAATAAATAAACAAAATCTTTTTATGAAATTTAAATTTAAGATGGTCACAATAATGTGTTTAAAGTATAAAAATAATTTTTACAAAATTATTTTCTTTAAAATAGAATATTAATTCTATTTATAACAAATTGTCAAAATTTAACTTTAATATTTAAAAATATTAAAATTAAAGAATTATTAGTTTAAAATTCATATTTCTGTTCTAAATAATCAGAAATAATTTGTATAAAATTTTGGTGCAAAAATATTAAAAATTGGATTTATTATGATTTAATTATGATTAAAACAAAAAAAATGATTAAAAATATTAAATAAATGATTTTCTGAAATAAAAATCATTTCAGAAAAGTTTATTGTTATAAAAACTTAGAATAATTTTTCTGGAAATTTATAAGATCGTTTTGATATTTTTATAGAATTTTATAGATAAATTAGAATAAACTTGATTTATTTATTATATATATTAAATAAATAAATTTTTGAAAACTAAAAATTGTATGTTAAGCTTTTTCACTAGATTTACATAATATAATTTTTGTAAAATTTTTAAAGGAGTTTTAATATTTTAAAATGAATTTATAAGATATAAGTAATATATATATTTAACTTTTGTTTGTTTTTAAAATAAAACCCAAAAAAAGAAAGAAAATCGCCACAGCCGGGACTCGAACCCGCGTGGCTTAGGTGGGTGGCACCAGACACAACCACTTGGTCCAGACCAGTGGTTGTGTTTGGTTCCTGTTTAATTAAAATAACTACGATCAGTGTGTTCTTCCCCATTATTACATACGAGCCCTAGCTTTACAATTGGCCAATCTACACAACATCAATCCAATTAATCTTAGGGTTTATGTTGTGTGGGTGCCGATTAGTAAAACCCATCAAAAATATTATACTTACAAAGCTGTTTCGATCACGAATGGACAGTCAACATAAAAAGTCAAAATGCGATTAGAAAGTCACGAACAGAGAGTTTTTGTGAGAAATTAGAGGTAGAGAGAGATTGTTTGGCGAGGTGAGGATGTGGTAGGATGTCCAATTTATAGTGATGATGCTTGGATTGTTCGATTGGAAAGTTTGACTCACCATTGAAGGCAAACGCGTAATTATGGAAGAATTGATACGAGTTGATGACAATTAGACGTGTCTTTGACTTGTACTAGGCCGGCGATCATATAATCATTCCTTTCCTGGATAAATTACGCATTTGTGATGGTTAATTATGGTACCTAATTGTCACAGTTGACTTTCCCAAGTCAACTGTGAAGGGTTAGGGTCATGTTAAGTATAATTCAAGCTGGAAATGGAACAAGACACTTGTGTAGAGCAGCTGGTTTGGTGTTTGTTTGACTCGGCCATGGGCTCGGGTTCGAACCCCAGCCTATGCAAACATTTCTTGACAATTATTTCTTGTATAAATATATAATATAACTTTATAGTATTATTCTAGGGGTCCAAATGCGTCACGAAATATTTTTATAGGGCATGATATTGATAAAAATTCGGCGTTTTATTAAGAAATGACGTAACGTATATGGTATTTAATGCGAAATGTTACAGCACTAACGTTATCACAATAGACCAATGTGGCAGAAGATAGAGGGTGCTGAAGCTCCAAAATTAGATTTCGTAGCCAACAAACTTCAGCAACCACATTAGCAACACCGAGATATTCGGCCTCGGCACTAGATCTCGAGATGGTCGGCTGACGTTTTGAGGACAAGGAGATGAGGTTATCACCGTAATATACGCAAAAACCGCTCGTTGATCTGCGTGTGTCTGGGCAACATGCCCAGTCAGCATCGGTATATGCCATGAGGCGGGGATCTTTAGATGGACCGATTATGAGGCCGAAATTTGTAATATCCTGTATGTAACGGATGATTCTCTTTAGAGCATTCCAGTGATCAGATTTAGGAGCATGCATGTGAATACATATTTGCTGTACGGCATAACTGATGTCGGGACGTGTAAATGTCAAATATTGTAAAGCACCTGCAAGACTGCGGTAAAGGGATGGGTCATGAAAGTCATCCCCGGTAGTGGCACTGAGTTTGGAGCTTGTATCAACTGGGGTATGCTCTGATACCATGAAAACTTTGGTAAACTGGATCCTTGACCCTTTCCATTGATTCATCATGTTAAATAGTACAAGTGTCCTCTATTTTGGGAGGTTGTAATTACAGAATTAATACATATTGACTACTCATTTGACTAATCAATTTACAATAGAAATGCACGCCATTTGACTAATCATTTGACCAATCATTTGACTAATCATTTGGCCAATAATTATGCTTGCTAATACATAGCCATTGCAGCAGCCAAGTGTGGGAAAGTTGTGCAGACATGATAGGTTTGGAGTATTCAATCCGATAAGCATCAGAGTCGATGCGCGTTTGATGGGGGAGTGAATCAGGTCCATGTGCTTCTTCCTTTACTTTTGTTGTTGCTTGTTTATGAAAGTAATTGGTGGTGTGAAAATTTGTTCGTGAAGGGAATGGTTTGTTTTGTTACTTTGGGGTGTTATTCAGCTCTGGTAGGTAGTTATTGAGGTTGAACATGTTGAGTGATAGAGAATTGAAAAACAACAAAAACACCATACATTGGGGACACTGTATCCTAAGGGATGGGTGACCCTAAGATAGTTGGGGGGAACACTTACACGAGTCCTTTGCCGAGTATGAAAAATGAGACCCTTGATCATGGTCATCCCTTTAAGTTTCATGAGAGTTTTTCTAACAAGCGTTTTTATAGAAACTGAAAAGAGATTCCTAACTAGGGGTAACATGCTTTTAGAAATTGCATATACTACATGTCGACAACCTATATCCTTACTTTGTGAGACTTTAAGCCTACTAGATTGATAGATATTGATATATATGTTCATTTGTTGAGAGTAGGCCAAATGTTTCCTTGTTGCAGAATTTGTGTGATTTGATACATGCTAAAGTTGTAGGCAAAATATGCACATAGATGAGAAAGGCAATTTAGGAATCCCTTTTTGTTATGTTGAAACCATGTGTTTGTGTTTTGTTGACCTATTTACCAAAAATCACCCTTAGTAGCCTATGTTGAGCCTATACCCTTTCATTTGGTTAAACCTATAATATTACTCAAATTGACCCGTTTACCTTTGTGTAATAAATTGATGACATCCATTGTGTTTTGTGTTTTGTTTAAGTGATTGAGTTATATAAAGTTGTGAAAAAAAGAAAAAAGAATATATATATATATATGAAAAAAGAAGAAAGAAAAAAAATAGACTTATGTGTTATGGGTCAAATATGTCCAAAGTTGTGTGATTATTGTGTTATTGTGCTTAGTGAATAAGAATGATCATTATGTGTGTGAAACCTTTGTTTTTGAACCAATTGTTAGCCAAATCTATCCTACCTTTACCCTAAGCCCAAAGCCCGTAAGACCTTTCGATGTATGCATAGTTTACAACTTCTGTGTGATTGTTATACAAACCTATGGTAACAGGGTTACATTCTTGGTTTTTGAGTGAGATATACTAGCACATTACATGCTAGTCCAGAAATAAACTGAGAGGAGCAATCATTGTGAGGGGTGTGTAGTATATGTGTATGATAATAAGCATGTTAGGCAAGTCTTGATTTTAAAATTTGCAACACTTGCTTGTCAGTCTGTCAATCTCGATTGTGTAAGTCTATAGGATGGGTATGATTTGGGGCCTCGAAGATTAGCAACGGTAAGGGAATTGGAAGTGGCTTGTTAACAAGGTAAGTAATGTTTTGTGACAGTTTGATTGGGGACGATCAAAGGTAAGTGTGGTTATGTGATAAGAGGGTAGATTTCCATGTTAAGATGTAGTTAATTATGTGTTTTTAAGTGAATTATATCATAAAACATGGTTACTTTGAGTTTGATTTGGATTGTAAGTAGTTGGAGCGAATTGGATGCAATTTTGGAGAAATCAAATGACTTTTAGATGAAGATATTAATGATGATGTGATAGAGCTCTGAAGTATGAAGATGTGGGCGCAAGAATCGAAGAAAACGGAGTTCTAACGAAGATTTTATGGCAAAAACGGACATGTACCAGTAACTAGTGCAGGGCTGCGCTGGAATGCAAAAACTAGCGCCGGTCTACACTAAAATCAGCGCTGGTTAGAGGAATTTGGTCCCCAGTGCAAGGCTGCGCTGGGTGAGGCGCCGGGGGTCGGAAAAGTTGCGAATTTGAGGGATTTTTACCATATTTAAAGATAACTTCAACCCCAAACGAAAAGACTTTGAACCCTAGCCGTTTTTGAGCTCCCAAACACTCTTTTCATCATCCCAAACCTCAATCCAATCAATCCTTTCATGCAATCATCATTCCAATCATTCATTGAAGATCATATGATGAAGATGACCGGCTAAACACTTTTGTAACCACCTCTGGGTGTATGGTTTGTTTGTGAAACCCTTTTAACTTGTTTGATTTGGTGTTTGGATTGTTTTTCATCAGTTTGAAGAATATTTGTGATTTCAATCATTTAAACAATTCACGTGTGTTTCAATCGCTTATCGTTTTATCATTTGCATTCGGTTTTCTTGCATCGTGAGCAGTTTGATTATAGGGAGGGTAATTGATACATGTGGGTTGGTAATTGAATTGTATAGGTTATTATTAAAAACTTGTGTTCGGTTATCACTTGATTTAAAATCGTTCAACAAAGCCATGTCTATGTGGTATCCTATTATTTAACCAGGTTTGGGTGAATCATTGAACCGGAAGCTCGGAGGGAGTTGCTTCTTTAGTATTATTGTTTACAACTTTTTCCAATCCGTTTTCTGAAATTCAAGTTAATAACAAAGTAATTAGATTTTTAGCTTAATACTTCACTTACAAAACTACTCTATCCACCAATTCCCTGTGGAGACGACCCACTTTCACTTTACTAATTATTTTCATTATTTTTTATTGACCCAACGACATCGATCAGTTTTCTTGGGACATTGTTGGGTATTCTAGGTTTGGGCCCAAATCACAAAATTATTTTGTGCTTGTGCTGAGTTTTCTTGGCTTGGATCTAACCACCATTACATTTGATCCTAGGATTGTCTTTTTCGACCAAAGGCCATTCATCCTAACTAGGGGAAATTTAAAATTTTCTTCATTGTCTTCCCGAGGATCAATTGTATAATAAGGAAAAATATGTTAAACAAATTTTATGTCTCTTGTATTTATAATTTTTCCTCGTTTTTACATAAAAAATTGTATATCCCTTTGTCCCCATTGAGTATCCTAAGAAAACACCCAGTCTCCCCATCACCTCGAACATGTCTCCTTTTGTTTCTATGTTTCTATAGTATGCTAGGCAACCAAAAACCCCTATGTACTCATATTTGGGTTTTTCACCGTATAGCAATTCGTAGGGGATTTTATTCCAATGACCTTGGAGGGCAGTTGGTTGATTATATAAGTGGCTGTCAATACGCATTCCCTTCAAAATTTATTTGGTAAGTATGCTTCGAACTTAATTAGGGCTCGTTCCATTTTAAGCAAATTGTAACACCCCAACCGATGGCGGAATCATCGAGGTGCCACGTAGTGACGATTGTTCAAAAGCACATGGTACTAAAATGTAAATATTATTGAATAAACCCATAACTGTCTTACATTGAAATGGAAATACAAAGTCTTAAATGAAATGTAACTGTTGGAATAACTGAATTAAAATAAGCACTAAATGTCTCTTGTTAAAGCATTAGATCAAACTGCACCTGAAACATGTACAAAGATAGGTTTGGTCAACATTTGAAATGTTGGTGAGCATTCCTAGTTTTGATATATATATACTAAGTTTAAAAGATATACAATTCAAGTGCATGCTACAGTGCAAATATGTAAACTATGTATCATACAAATAAGCGAAATCAACCCTGTGACTGTATAATGTACTATATGAACTGTAGTGTACTTATCCAATAAATGGATAAAAAGCTTAACACTGGCCACGGATTCTCCGATGAAAAAGGGGGAGAATCAAACTAGGCGGGTTGTCAATCCAAATAGCGCTATCCAATGTTAAGGTCGGCTTGTACAATGTTAATGATTTCACTAAGTACAAATGTATTCTACATGTAATGTCTAAGCATAAAGCACGTTTGTAAGCAAATGCACATAGTACTAGAATTGTATTGTAAAAATGTGAACTTGTATTTGTAATTTGTATAAGTGTACATGTAACACCCCAAAAGTGAATAAAAGCAAAAAGGGGATAGGAAGTACTCACTGTTTACGTAATAGCTTGTAATAGAACTTGGACAACGAAATATGAGTTGGAATTATCCCAAAGAATCAACCTAAAGAATTTGATAATGTGTAAGGGAATAACTCTAGGATACATGGAATTCTAGGGTTTCGAATTTGGGGAATAAACGTTTATTTGATTAATAAGCAAATTGTTTATTAAATATAAGAAATTTAATAAATAAATAAATAAAAATCTTTTTGTAAAATTCTAAGTTAAATATAGTCACAACATAAGATTTTGATTATGAAAATAATTTTTATAAAATTATTTTCTTGAGAATAGAATATTTAATTTAATTATTTCAATTTGTCAAAATATGACTTTAATATCTAAAAATATTAAAATTGAAGAATTTCTGAATTAAAAATTGTATTTCAGTTCTAGATAGTTAGAAATAATTTATATAAAATTTTGGTGCAAAAATATTGAAAAATGAATTTATTATGATTTATTTATGATTAAAACTAACAAAAATTCATTAAAAATATAAAATGACCGGTTTTTCAGAATTAAAAAATAATTTCTGAAATGTTTATTGTCATAAAATTTTAGTGTAATTTTTGTGGAATTTTATAAAATCGTTTAGATATTTTTATTGAATTTTACAATTATAAATGAATAAACTTGTAATATTTATTATATATATTAAATAAATTATTTTTGAAAAACTAAAAATTGGATGATGAACTTTATCATTGGAATAACATAAAATAAATTTTGTAGAATTTATAAAATAGTTTTAGTATTTTAAAACGATTTTTAAAAGATTAAAAGTTAAGTATATATATATGAAAAGAAGAAAGAAAAAGAAAAAAAATGCTTTTACACTTGTGGGATTCGAACCCTGGCCCTATGGCCGGTTCAACCCTTTTGAACAACAAGTATAACCAACTGATCTGAGGGTCAGTTGGTTGATATTTTTTTGTTTCGTAATAATTTTATACGTTTTCAGCATAAGTGTTCTTCCCCAAATTAAATCTTATAAACCCTAGAATTTCCAATAGATCTAATCAAGCCCCGATAGTAGAACTGATCATGGGGCTTTTGATGGGCATGAGCCGATTAATATATAGGGGTGATTAATTGATTTCATACCTGCGAGAATGATGAAGAACGATTTAAACAAGACCCGACCAAAACCAAGAGGAATTCGTGTATTTGGAGCGATGGGACGTGCAATATGATAAGGGGTTATTGTTTTTCGGTACCTAGAGATTGAAATTCGAGGTTCAATTTATAGGCAATCGCTGGAATGGAAGGTCTTCAATCTTTGACCATTATTTGGTCAAAACGAGTAATAAGCTTCAATTAGAATGTATATATAGTAATAATAGGCTAATCAGACGCGATAATGATCTGTCACCCGCTGACCAGCTTTAATCGTGATAACGGGTTTCCAATTCGAGCTCAATCAGCTGGTCAACGATAGTGTTGACTGGTTGTTCTACTGCTGTTCGTAGCAGTTAAGAGAATAAGGGAGGAGACAAATCAGCTTTAGAAGATGTTAAATATTTATGAACTGGGTTTAAATCAAAATGTGAGCGTGGCTCAGATGGTCATGGCGTGTGGTGTGGTGTGTTGAGCGTTCGAACCGGCTCCCGCCCGGGTTTGATAGCTGGGAGGAGCATGGTTTTATATATATATATATATATATATATATATATATATATATATATATATATATATATATATATTTTTTTTTTGACAGATAAGGGGCTTTGGGCTTGGACAAGTGGGCCGAGCTTCTAAGTTGGGCTGTTGTTATTGGGCTCCGAAAATTCCACAAGGAAAAGGTTTGGGCTATGGTTTGGTTATGGTTTGATAATGGGTTTCAAGGTTGTGTAAAACAATGGTTTGTGTTTAAAAATATATATATATATATATATATATAAAATCTGAAAATTTTTTAATATTATTATTATTATTATTATAATAAAAGAAAAGTGACGGATGTCACAGCATCCCCTACTTTTAGAAACTTCGTCCCGAAGTTATTGGAAATATAGGGTTATGGATGCTTGGGTAAAAATTAAGATAACTGTGGTTCGGAAAATTTGGGTTAAGGCACGACGTAAATTTATAGGTAACAGAGTGAATTGTTTCGAATGATTTGGATAAGAGGTTTGATAGGTGTGAGTTAAGGATTGGATTAGGTTCGTTTCGAATAATAAGGAGAATAAGAATCTAGTAAACACTAAACTTCAAGTTTTAGGAATCCTAAAATAAATGTACGAGTTGATTGACTATAGAAAGACCAAATGAACTACCAAGTAACTAGAGTATGTTCCTGGTCCGACTTCCAGTCTCACTTTCAATGCATCATTAGTGTTTGTATACAGGGTGTACCGCAGCTAACCCACCACACCTTTGATACCTTAAAAACGTACTGGACGCCCACCAAAAACTCTAATAGAATTTCACACTACCCTAACGCACCTGTAAATTCATGATTACGTTCCGGACCGGAATCATCAATTTACCTTACATTAGGGTTTTATGTCCTTCTATGATCCTAATCTAACACACATTAAAGCAAATAAGTTTCACAAGAAGATGACACAACAACACATTTATCAATGAAATGAGGCTATGTAATAACGAGGTCAATTGCATTGGTTTGCAATGACTTGTAAGCGTAACAGTTTTTAAGTAGGGGCTACCACTTGTCCGAGGAGCCCTTTAAATGAAATGTTTATCTGAGTTGCGTGGATAATACACACATGCAAGCAAGTTTTGTAAGCACTACAACCATTAAGTGTAAGTGTTATCTTAGTGGCCTATAGGAATAGTTTACGAGTATCATGAATAATTAAATGTTCAATGGATAGTCGAATTAAGGAAAAATCAGGTTTCAATCAAGCAATGATGTTTTTCTTAGAAAAGCTCTGTAAGATCAAGTGTCAAGTCCAAACGTTTCAAATGAATGTAAGGTCGAGTCTTGTATGATTAAAATAAACGTAATCAATATGATAAATTTCCAATCTGTGTTCGTACACAATAGTATGCAAGAAAATTTCTAGATGTTATATGCTAATGAGTGCGACAAAATTGGGTACAAAATGATAATAGGATCAAGAAAATGAAAACGCAAGTGTTGGATTCCCGAGTCTTAAGAAGATTCCATCCATGGCTTAACCAGTGGGATTAACGTCATCCTGATCTGTTGTTTCGTTGGTATTGATATTGAAAGCTCGTCCATGTGCCACCAGGTTTACATTGTTCAATTTGGGACATTGAGGTAGCATGTGGTTAGGGTCTCTACAATGATAACATGCCCGACCGTTAGTAATCTGTAGTGGTTCCTGGGCAGCTGTTTGATGATTATCTTGCGTCCAATCTGTTACACGACAAGTAGTGTAACACCCCAACCGATGGCGGAAACATCGGGATGTCACGTATTGATGATTGTTCAGTAGCTCATGGTGAATAATAAATTCCATTAAATAATTTAAATGAATTACATACAATTGTTCTAGAATTTGTACATCAAATTGAATAAAATCTATACACATATCTTCAAGCATCAATTCAAATCTTCAAGCAAATAGAACCTGAAACATGTTAAGTTGAAAATGTTTTGGGTCAACAAAAGTTGGTGAGAATTACATAGGTTTTTGATAATTGAGTAAAAATGATGTGCAATTCATGTGTCATGTCAATCTAGTCCATATGTGAGAACATACTAGAAATAAATCGAGTGCATAATCAACCCTGATGACTGTTATAAAATGATACATACCATACGCTCATGGTCCAATTGAATATGTTATGCGATAACAAACACCCACGTAACCTTTGTAGGAGGCACGTATCCGGGTGGGATTGTCAGTCCAATAGATCTATCAATGTATACCGTCGGCTTGTACGGAGTTAATGATTATGCTAGAATGGTGCTTACTCTAATCATGCTCAAGACATAATGCAACATAGAAAACACATAGACACATTGATGATTGAATTGCAATGATAATGTTATAACATGTTTCACCCCAAAAATGGTGATAAATAAAAGGGGCTATGTAAAACTCACCTTGGTAAAATGTTATATCTGTTGAGAAATGTGTTGACCAAATGTATCAAGTATCACCCTAAAATGAGGTAATAAATATGTCTAAGTCTATCAAGTCTACAAATGTATAAGTTCTAGGGCTTCGAATTGGGGATAAATGCTCGTTTGAAAAATATTAAAAATATTCGCCAATTGAGAGAAATTTAGTAAATAAATAACTAAAAATCTTTTTATAAATGTTAAATCTAGGATGGTCACAAGAATGTGTTTAAAGTATAAAAATAATTTTTATGAAATTATATTCTTTAAAATAGATTATTTAATCTATTTATAACAAATTGTCAAAATCTAACTTTAATATTTAAAAATATTAAAATTAAATAATTTTTAGTTTAAATTCATATTTCTGTTCTAAATGATCAGAAATAATTTGTATAAAATTTTGGTGCAAAAATAACAAAAATTGAATTTATTATGATTTAATTATGATTAAAACTAACAAAAATTGATTAAAAATGTTAAATAAATGATTTTTCTGAAATAAAAATCATTTTTGAAAAGCTTAATGTTATAAAAACTTAGGATAATTTTTGTGGAAATTAATAAGATCGTTTTGATATTTTAATGGATTTTTATAAATATAATAGTATAAAATTGATTTAATTATTATAAATATTAAATAAATGAATTTTTGAAAAACAAAAATTGTAAATAAAACTCTTAACTCAGATTTATTAAATATATTTTTTTTACAATTTATAAAAAGGTTTTATTATTTAAAAATGAATTTATAAGTTTTAAATGTAATATACATTAATAATGCAAAAGAATAGGTAAAACAAAAATAAACCAAAAATGATGTAGCTTATGGGACTCGAACCCAGGCCCTTGGGCCGGTTCATGTCTCTGTGTGCCTGTGCATAACCAACTGGTCTAGGCATCAGATCTGTATGAGTTTCATTTCCAAAAATATTTATATGATATGTAATTTGGTCATCTTCCCCAATTCAATTCATGCGAAGCCCTAGTTTATCAATTGACTGATTCACACATCAATAGCCCAATTAATCATAGGGCTATTGATGTGTGGATGCCGATGAACAAATCCCACAAAAAAAATTTCACTTACAAGATCGTTACGAGTTCGAATGGTCGGTCAAACCACAAAGTCAAAATTGAAATTGTGAAGAACAAACAGCTTATAATTAAGGATATTGGAGGTTGAGAAAGGAGATAATGGCGAGTTGTGAAGGTTGAGGAGCGTTCAATTTATAGTGAACGAGTCTGAATCGTTAAATTGGTAATTCGTTGACCTCGTTTAATGTTTGACGCGGTTGACGTATAATTGGTATGAATTGATGAGGATTAAACGTGTGTTTGACGTGTAATGGGCCGAGGATTATGATGCCGTGTCAAATTAGATCGAACATGCGTGAATCATGCTAATTAGCTTGGTCAAAAATAGACAAAAAGGAAAAAAAAATAAAAACTTTATAATTGTTGCTGCTGTTGATCGTGGAAGGGAAGAAGGGAAAAAGGAAGAAGATAGTTTGTGTATTTAAATAAAAAGAGTTGGGGTTAAAACAAGACTTGCACGTGGCTCAGCTGGTTCCCGCGTGTGTGTTGGTTTGATGGGTCTCCGGTTCGATACCCGGCAACAGCAACAAATTTCCTCTTTTTTTTTTTTTAAGCAGCGAATGGGATAAGGGGGACAAGGTGGGCTGGTTACCAGTTGGGCTTGGGTCTGGGTTCATGTGTTGGGCTGTTGGGCTTCAGGAAACCCACAAAGGAGCATTGGGTCTAGGCTAATGTATTGGGTTTGGTTGTGGTTAGTTATGGTTTAAGAAAATAAAATATATATATATATATATATATATAATCAGAATTTTTTTTTTATAAATATTATTATTATTATTATTATTATATAAAAGTGACGGATGTCACAGCATCCCCTACTTTTAGAAACTTCGTCTCGAAGTTATTAGAAACATAGGGTTATGGATGCTAGGGTAAAATTTAGGATAACTGTGGTTTGGAAAATTCGAATGATTTGGACATGAGGTTTGATGGGTGTGAGTTAAGGATTGGATTAAGTTCGTCTCGAATAACAGGGAGAATAAGGATCTAGTAATTCACCAAGTTTCAAGTTTTAGGAATCCTATGATAAATGTACGGGTTGATTGACTACAGAAAGACTAAATGAACTACCAAGTAACAGAGTTTGTTCCTGGTCCGACTTCCAGTCTCACATTCAATGCATCATTAGTGTTTGTATACAGGGTGTACCGCAGCTAACCCACCACACCTTTGATACCTTGAAAACGTACTGGACGCCTACCAAAAACTTTAATAGAATTTCACACTACCTTAACGCACCTGTAAATTCATGATTACGTTCCGGACCGGAATCATCAATTTACCTTACATTAAAGTTTTATGTCCTTCTATGATCCCACCGATTGTTGAGCAGGTTCGATAGCCTCCACCAGCCGTGGAGTAGGTTGTAGGGCCTCTCCCGACTGTTGAAAAGACATGATGACCTCTACCAATCGTTGAGTAGTTTGTTTGGTAGTCCACTAATTGTTGTACAAGTAAGCATGTATGATCATAGATATAGCAATTAGTTCATATTAAAGCAATCATGCACACAGATGTTATAATATTATTTGAATTTATTACTTGAATCCAAAAAGTGTCAATACATAGAATTAAAAGCAAACAACATTTAAATGGTGGGACTTGCTGTTATGTAGCTGGAGGGTCTTGATCTCGGTTTAGTTTAGGGCATCGGTTACGGTAGTGATTTGGGTTTCCACATTCATAGCATTGACCATAGTTGAAATTACCAGGACGATTAGGATTAGTAACCTGAGCAGGGTTGTGGATAATCGCAGCCAGTCGGGCATCAACACCTTTGTTGTTTTTGTTGTTGTTGTGGTTGGTGTTGTGGTTGTTGTTACTTTCCTCTTGGTTTTCACCACTGTTATTGCGAGTGCTACAACGTAGAGACATGATCCGTAGGGGACACAATGAAGGTTCAATGTGGCATGAAATGAATGGGGTGATATAAGGAATGTAATCATTTATTCATTAATTAAAACGAATAAACGAAAACGTTGACTTATCAAAACTTCTAGATTCTAATAACATAGTGAAGACATGCTTTAGCCTATAAGTGAACACTCATCCCGAGAATTCCCAGGTAGGCATCCAGGTCCCTCGTCTGATTGGGATATATGCGCAATGCCAGTCCTAGACAGAAAACTCAGAATACAGGCGTTCACCCTTCCAGATTGCACGTGTTCGTTATTAAAATCTAGAACTTCGACGAGATCTTCAAGGTGGTTTAGGCTAAACCTGAGGATTTGTCCTATTAGTCTAAGAGTAGATCTTGTGATGGAGAACAATCTTCATGTAAGGATGAAAGTAGGGATAAGAAGTAGGAGGGAGATAGAGAATAGCAAGTAAAAGAAGCAAGTACTGGTTAAATCCTATGGTTATAGACTAGATTATTTTTCTAATAACCTAATTCCCTATAACCATGGCTCTGATACCAATCTGTAACACCCCAACCGATGGCGGAAACATCGGGGTGCCATGTATTGATGATTGTTCAGTAGCTCATGGTGAATAATAAATTCCATTAAATAATTTAAATGAATTACATACAATTGTTCTAGAATTTGTACATCAAATTGAATAAAATCTATACACATATCTTCAAGCATCAATTCAAATCTTCAAGCAAATAGAACCTGAAACATGTTAAGTTGAAAATGTTTTGGGTCAACAAAAGTTGGTGAGAATTACATAGGTTTTTGATAATTGAGTAAAAATGATGTGCAATTCATGTGTCATGTCAATCTAGTCCATATGTGAGAACATACTAGAAATAAATCGAGTGCATAATCAACCCTGATGACTGTTATAAAATGATACATACCATACGCTCATGGTCCAATTGAATATGTTATGCGATAACAAACACCCACGTAACCTTTGTAGGAGGCACGTATCCGGGTGGGATTGTCAGTCCAATAGATCTATCAATGTATACCGTCGGCTTGTACGGAGTTAATGATTATGCTAGAATGGTGCTTACTCTAATCATGCTCAAGACATAATGCAACATAGAAAACACATAGACACATTGATGATTGAATTGCAATGATAATGTTATAACATGTTTCACCCCAAAAATGGTGATAAATAAAAGGGGCTATGTAAAACTCACCTTGGTAAAATGTTATATCTGTTGAGAAATGTGTTGACCAAATGTATCAAGTATCACCCTAAAATGAGGTAATAAATATGTCTAAGTCTATCAAGTCTACAAATGTATAAGTTCTAGGGCTTCGAATTGGGGATAAATGCTCGTTTGAAAAATATTAAAAATATTCGCCAATTGAGAGAAATTTAGTAAATAAATAACTAAAAATCTTTTTATAAATGTTAAATCTAGGATGGTCACAAGAATGTGTTTAAAGTATAAAAATAATTTTTATGAAATTATATTCTTTAAAATAGATTATTTAATCTATTTATAACAAATTGTCAAAATCTAACTTTAATATTTAAAAATATTAAAATTAAATAATTTTTAGTTTAAATTCATATTTCTGTTCTAAATGATCAGAAATAATTTGTATAAAATTTTGGTGCAAAAATAACAAAAATTGAATTTATTATGATTTAATTATGATTAAAACTAACAAAAATTGATTAAAAATGTTAAATAAATGATTTTTCTGAAATAAAAATCATTTTTGAAAAGCTTAATGTTATAAAAACTTAGGATAATTTTTGTGGAAATTAATAAGATCGTTTTGATATTTTAATGGATTTTTATAAATATAATAGTATAAAATTGATTTAATTATTATAAATATTAAATAAATGAATTTTTGAAAAACAAAAATTGTAAATAAAACTCTTAACTCAGATTTATTAAATATAATTTTTTTAGAATTTATAAAAAGGTTTTATTATTTAAAAATGAATTTATAAGTTTTAAATGTAATATACATTAATAATGCAAAAGAATAGGTAAAACAAAAATAAACCAAAAATGATGTAGCTTATGGGACTCGAACCCAGGCCCTTGGGCCGGTTCATGTCTCTGTGTGCCTGTGCATAACCAACTGGTCTAGGCATCAGATCTGTATGAGTTTCATTTCCAAAAATATTTATATGATATGTAATTTGGTCATCTTCCCCAATTCAATTCATGCGAAGCCCTAGTTTATCAATTGACTGATTCACACATCAATAGCCCAATTAATCATAGGGCTATTGATGTGTGGATGCCGATGAACAAATCCCACAAAAAAAATTTCACTTACAAGATCGTTACGAGTTCGAATGGTCGGTCAAACCACAAAGTCAAAATTGAAATTGTGAAGAACAAACAGCTTATAATTAAGGATATTGGAGGTTGAGAAAGGAGATAATGGCGAGTTGTGAAGGTTGAGGAGCGTTCAATTTATAGTGAACGAGTCTGAATCGTTAAATTGGTAATTCGTTGACCTCGTTTAATGTTTGACGCGGTTGACGTATAATTGGTATGAATTGATGAGGATTAAACGTGTGTTTGACGTGTAATGGGCCGAGGATTATGATGCCGTGTCAAATTAGATCGAACATGCGTGAATCATGCTAATTAGCTTGGTCAAAAATAGACAAAAAGGAAAAAAAATAAAAACTTTATAATTGTTGCTGCTGTTGATCGTGGAAGGGAAGAAGGGAAAAAGGAAGAAGATAGTTTGTGTATTTAAATAAAAAGAGTTGGGGTTAAAACAAGACTTGCACGTGGCTCAGCTGGTTCCCGCGTGTGTGTTGGTTTGATGGGTCTCCGGTTCGATACCCGGCAACAGCAACAAATTTCCTCTTTTTTTTTTTTTTTAAGCAGCGAATGGGATAAGGGGGACAAGGTGGGCTGGTTACCAGTTGGGCTTGGGTCTGGGTTCATGTGTTGGGCTGTTGGGCTTCAGGAAACCCACAAAGGAGCATTGGGTCTAGGCTAATGTATTGGGTTTGGTTGTGGTTAGTTATGGTTTAAGAAAATAAAATATATATATATATATATATATATATATATAATCAGAATTTTTTTTTTTATAAATATTATTATTATTATTATTATTATTATATAAAAGTGACGGATGTCACAAGTAGTGACAAAGTGTCCATACCTTCCACATCTAGTGCATTGACGACATGGAAGATTTGTAGGGTGATGATACTTGCAAGTGTTGCATTGGGATGGATTCCCATGTAGGCTTTCTTGTTAGGAGGCTGAGTCACAGGATCCACAACAGTCTGGTTCTGATTATCGCTCATTCGTTTCTTAGAGTTCGAAGCGGTAGTGGCGGCCTTTGCTAAAACAGTCTTAGATTGTTCGATAGCATTGGTGGTTTTCTCAGTAGACGTCTTGGTGTCTTTTCTCACCAAGTTTCCCTTCCTTACGTGTTTGTCTGTTAAAGTGGCTGCAAGCTGGATGGCTTCTTCTACCGTAGTGGCTTTGCCTCCAGTGACAACGTCTTGAATCAGGTCAGGTAATCCCTCGATATATTTTTCGATTGCTCGAGAGACTGGGGTGACCATGTGTGGAACCAGTATGCTAAGTTCGTGATATCGAGTATTATACGCAAGATTCTCACCACTGTCTTGTTTCAGTCCATGGAACTCTTCCTCCAGTTTCCTGATTTCGTTCCTAGGGCAGAATTTGGCGATCATGAGTTCCTTAACATCAACCCAAGATAAAGATAAAGCAGCATCAGCTCCTCGATTGCGTTTTTCGCCATTCCACCAGGTTAGCGCCCCCTTTTGAAGGACACTTGTAGCATAGCGAACGCAGAGTTCATCAGGACATTCACTGTTTACAAAGGTGCTCTCCATGCTTTCAAACCATTGGAGGAGGCCAGTAGCACCCTCCTCACCAGTGAATTTTGTGGGGTTGCAGGAGTTAAAGTGTTTGAAAGTGCACCGAAATTGAGTTGTACTCCCTGTGTTGGCACTGTTACTATTCTGGGTTATCTCACTGACAAGGTTTGGGATCACTGCAGCAATTTGCTCGGCGACTAAAGATGCGAGGCGACGATCAGAACGTCGTCCAGAAGCACGAACAGGGCGTTGGCTGGCATCACGGAGCATGCGGCGAGCAGACATCTATGAGGTAGTCAATGAATAATCATGAGACAAGAACGTTGACTTTTCAAAGGAATTGAACCCAATGGTGATCAAAGAAGACATGCTTTAGCCTATAAGTGGACACTCACTCCAGGAATCCCCAGGTAAGCATAAAAGGTCCGTAAATGGATTCATGCGCTATGCTTGCCTATGCCAGAAAACCCAGTGTACAGGCATCCACCCTTCCAGATTGCACGTGTCCTCATCACACTCATTAAAGTTCAACAACTTTGAAGGAGCAAAAATAAGAATAGGCATTATGCCTAAGAGTGTCTTCGTGAAAGATACTGCTCCCGCTCCATTATGATGTAGACTTTCCACTCCTTGTAGGACACCATCTCTATGCACCATGATGAAAGATGAGAAGAATGGAGAGAGAGAAGAAGGGAAAGATAGAAGGAGGAAAGTAGAGGGAAATGAGGGGTAGGGTAACTCAGGAAATATTATGCATGAAAGTTGAAGTCCGGTTATAGTCTAGGCCATTTTATCTAATAACCTAGTTCCCTATAACCATGACTCTGATACCAATCTGTAACACCCCAACCGATGGCGGAATCATCGAGGTGCCACGTAGTGACGATTGTTCAAAAGCACATGGTACTAAAATGTAAATATTATGGAATAAACCAATAACTGTCTTACATTGAAATGGAAATACAAAGTCTTAAATGAAATGTAACTGTTGGAATAACTGAATTAAAATAAGCACTAAATGTCTCTTGTTAAAGCATTAGATCAAACTGCACCTGAAACATGTACAAAGATAGGTTTGGTCAACATTTGAAATGTTGGTGAGCATTCCTAGTTTTGATATATATATACTAAGTTTAAAAGATATACAATTCAAGTGCATGCTACAGTGCAAATATGTAAACTATGTATCATACAAATAAGCGAAATCAACCCTGTGACTGTATAATGTACTATATGAACTGTAGTGTACTTATCCAATAAATGGATAAAAAGCTTAACACTGGCCACGGATTCTCCGATGAAAAAGGGGGAGAATCAAACTAGGCGGGTTGTCAATCCAAATAGCGCTATCCAATGTTAAGGTCGGCTTGTACAATGTTAATGATTTCACTAAGTACAAATGTATTCTACATGTAATGTCTAAGCATAAAGCACGTTTGTAAGCAAATGCACATAGTACTAGAATTGTATTGTAAAAATGTGAACTTGTATTTGTAATTTGTATAAGTGTACATGTAACACCCCAAAAGTGAATAAAAGCAAAAAGGGGATAGGAAGTACTCACTGTTTACGTAATAGCTTGTAATAGAACTTGGACAACGAAATATGAGTTGGAATTATCCCAAAGAATCAACCTAAAGAATTTGATAATGTGTAAGGGAATAACTCTAGGATACATGGAATTCTAGGGTTTCGAATTTGGGGAATAAACGTTTATTTGATTAATAAGCAAATTGTTTATTAAATATAAGAAATTTAATAAATAAATAAATAAAAATCTTTTTGTAAAATTCTAAGTTAAATATAGTCACAACATAAGATTTTGATTATGAAAATAATTTTTATAAAATTATTTTCTTGAGAATAGAATATTTAATTTAATTATTTCAATTTGTCAAAATATGACTTTAATATCTAAAAATATTAAAATTGAAGAATTTCTGAATTAAAAATTGTATTTCAGTTCTAGATAGTTAGAAATAATTTATATAAAATTTTGGTGCAAAAATATTGAAAAATGAATTTATTATGATTTATTTATGATTAAAACTAACAAAAATTCATTAAAAATATAAAATGACCGGTTTTTCAGAATTAAAAAATAATTTCTGAAATGTTTATTGTCATAAAATTTTAGTGTAATTTTTGTGGAATTTTATAAAATCGTTTAGATATTTTTATTGAATTTTACAATTATAAATGAATAAACTTGTAATATTTATTATATATATTAAATAAATTATTTTTGAAATACTAAAAATTGGATGATGAACTTTATCATTGGAATAACATAAAATAAATTTTGTAGAATTTATAAAATAGTTTTAGTATTTTAAAACGATTTTTAAAAGATTAAAAGTTAAGTATATATATATGAAAAGAAGAAAGAAAAAGAAAAAAAATGCTTTTACACTTGTGGGATTCGAACCCTGGCCCTATGGCCGGTTCAACCCTTTTGAACAACAAGTATAACCAACTGATCTGAGGGTCAGTTGGTTGATATTTTTTTGTTTCGTAATAATTTTATACGTTTTCAGCATAAGTGTTCTTCCCCAAATTAAATCTTATAAACCCTAGAATTTCCAATAGATCTAATCAAGCCCCGATAGTAGAACTGATCATGGGGCTTTTGATGGGCATGAGCCGATTAATATATAGGGGTGATTAATTGATTTCATACCTGCGAGAATGATGAAGAACGATTTAAACAAGACCCGACCAAAACCAAGAGGAATTCGTGTATTTGGAGCGATGGGACGTGCAATATGATAAGGGGTTATTGTTTTTCGGTACCTAGAGATTGAAATTCGAGGTTCAATTTATAGGCAATCGCTGGAATGGAAGGTCTTCAATCTTTGACCATTATTTGGTCAAAACGAGTAATAAGCTTCAATTAGAATGTATATATAGTAATAATAGGCTAATCAGACGCGATAATGATCTGTCACCCGCTGACCAGCTTTAATCGTGATAACGGGTTTCCAATTCGAGCTCAATCAGCTGGTCAACGATAGTGTTGACTGGTTGTTCTGCTGCTGTTCGTAGCAGTTAAGAGAATAAGGGAGGAGACAAATCAGCTTTAGAAGATGTTAAATATTTATGAACTGGGTTTAAATCAAAATGTGAGCGTGGCTCAGATGGTCATGGCGTGTGGTGTGTTGAGCGTTCGAACCGGCTCCTGCCCGGGTTCGATTCCTGGGAGGAGCATGGTTATATATATATATATATATATATATATATTTTTTTTGACACATAAGGGGCTTTGGGCTTGGACAAGTGGGCCGAGCTTCTAAGTTGGGCTGTTGTTATTGGGCTCCGAAAATTCCACAAGGAAAAGGTTTGGGCTATGGTTTGATAATGGGTTTCAAGGTTGTGTAAAACAATGGTTTGTGTTTAGAAATATATATATATATATATATAATCTGAAATTTTTTTTAATATTATTATTATTATTATTATTATTATAATAAAAGAAAAGTGACGGATGTCACACAAATGTCTATGTTTCTGTTCCACCACCCCGTTTTGTTGGGGGGGGGGGTGTGGACACATCGTCTCAAGAACAACTCCTTGTTCGGCATAAAAATCAACCATCCGGTTTATTGTGAACTCCCCTCCATTGTCACATCTATATATATCCATACTTTCTATACATTAAGAGGGAAAAAGTAGAGGAAACAACTAACTTTTTTTTTAAGTATATCTACTAATCTACCTTGACTAATGCTTCAACATTTTATCCTTTTAAGAGAGTTTGCATACTCATTCATCTAGCTTTGGCATAAATTATGACAAAACAAATTGGGTACGCTTGTTGAGTCTCTGTTAGGAATGGTTAGTTTGGTTCTGAAGTGAGGTATTTTTATTCAAATGAATAATCTGAATTAGTGTTCTTAAGTTATACAGATGATTTGTGACTATATTACAAGTACATAACAATAATAACAATAACAACAACAATGCGGGAGCCTGCCTACTTTCTTGTTTTAAATTTTGGAAGGATCTTCATGGATTAATGAACCATATGAATCTCGAAATTGGCCTAAGGCTGATCGGTGTGGTGACAGAGGACGGGCCGCCATGTTAGCCTCCACGTCACCGACGAGGTTACCGAAGCTCTCGGAGACGGGCCTAGGGTGTGGTGACGGACCTGCACCACCACCATCTTCTCCGGCGACACCTTCTTCTCTGCCTCTACACCATCTTCTCCGGCGACAACCTGCATCATCATCTCCCTCCTCCTTCTCCGGTGGTAAATAATAATAATAACGTAACCGTTACAATCCAAGAAATAATAATAAAATAATAGAAGAGAGAGGAGAGGCCCGTCCTGTACGTCCTGGGAGGACGTTAGGGACGAGGACGGGGCGAGGGGACGGTGTACGTTCTGGGAGGACGTCAGGGACGAGGAGAGGCCCGTCTGTCATGTATGGACCCCATAAACCAGTAATTGCATATTTAGAAACTAAAGTTGAAAAAGAAAAAGAACCAAAAGACTACACTAATGAAGATTTCCTAAAACTTGAGCTAGATGCCAAGGCTTGTTCAATGTTGGCAATGACTCTTCCAAATGAAATTTATGCTGGGCTCTTACATTGTGAGAGTGCCAAATAGCTGTGGGATTGCCTCAAAGAACAGTTTGGAGGAACTGATGAGGTGATTGCCAACACAAAAGAAATTTTGGCTCAACAATATGAAACCTTTACTCATGTTAGTGGAGAAACTTTGACATAACAATTTGAAAGATTTTTTTCATTAATATCTGAGTTAAAGTTAAATGGTCAGACCTATACAAACTCATCTATGTTGCATAGATTTTTAAGGTCTTTACCTGAAAAATGGGAAACTTATTCAATAGTCCTTAGATTAGGATCAGATTTTGACTCCCTTTCACTTACAAAATTACATGAGAGATTACTAACTTTTGAAAGAAAAATAAATCAAAATAAAAAGTTACAAAACTCTGGTAAAACTGCTGATGACTATATTCCAGGTAGTACAACACTGTTAGGACAAGACTTACCGACTTGTTCTAATGATTTTGGATCTTTTGACCACATTGATATAACTGCTGTGATCTTATCAGAAAGATCATATACAACTTATGACAATGAAGAAATAAATCAAACTACTGATAATATGTGTTTCATTCTTGATGATTTGAAAAATTTCAGCAATGATGATTTAGAAGAAATGGACATACTGCTTCAACTGGCCAGGTTAAGTATTAAAACGAACAAATTTTTACAAAAGGTCAGGTAGAAAATTTCCAGGACTAAACAATCAAACAAAAGTTGGTTTTGACAAATCTAAACTTAGTTGTCATAAGTGTCAGAAGTCGGGACACTTTGCTAGAGAGTGTAGAAGCTCTAGCTATAGCTAACCACAGTCTGCAAATCAAATAAACTCCAGTTATATGTGACACCCCACATTTTCAGGTTTATACTTTAACTATACTCTAGTTAGCTTATACATATATTCGTAGCATTTTACTTAACCAGGGTTAGTTAAGCGAGTCACACGGTACACTATTATAGGCTAATAACTACATAAATGGTAATTCGGGGAATTACCGGATCGCATATGAGTCTTGAACCCTGAACGTTGGTGAAACAATAAAACAAATAATTGTAGAATAGCTCGTTTGATATTATTTGCAATTATGTGCTTATGTGAATTTGTTTGTGAACTTATGTGACGTTATATGTTATTACATGAAAATACGGTACCGAGCTCGTAACCGACACTTGGCAGACTAAGGATCATATATCAGTTATAAAATATTGGGTTAAATATTTTATCGATTTATTATATTTTATGCATAAAATATTCTGACTCTAGCCGAACCGGGTGTCGTAAACTAGTTATAAAATATTTGGGTTAAATATTTTATAGAGTTATTATTATTTATATAAATAGTTCCACGAATTTATTTAGAACTAAACGAAATAAATTTTGTTACGCGAGTATGTCAGATTGAGCCCGTAACTGTCTCTAGTCGAATCGGAAGTCGTAGACTAGTTATAAAATATTATGGTTGAATATTGTATGGAATAATTATTTTATATTACTAATTTATTATATAAATAATTGATAAAAAAAACAATAATAATAATATGTTTACAATTTGTGCAACCCAAGTCATCCATGGATGACCTTTCGAAATATGAATGCAAGGCTTAAAAACAAAAAGCCAAAACAATAAATGCTAGACAAACTAAAATGAACAAATGAAAGAATGAAGGGAAGGTAGAAGCTCACGCGGAGACAAACAGCAATAGTGCTTGGGCTGCTTGTTGTGCAAGCTAGGCCGGCCCAATTCGGTGCAGTATTCATAAAAACGAGTTTTAATTATTTAATTCATTATAACTCAACCCTAATCAACCCTACAGCTCTTAATTATGAAAATTAAACCCCTACCCTCTGCCATTAAGATAATCTAAAGATCATAGGAGATTGAGAAGGTTTAGGATCAAGAAGATTGAAGGGCTTAAGGTATAACAACAATCTCTTGTGTTTTAATCTTCTTTAATATGTTATAAAACCTTATAACTAAGTTTGTCCAGGGCTGAAACCTTTTCATAAAGATTAAAACTTGAAGTTTATAAAGATTGAATGGGTTAAATATAATCCTATGCGATTAGAAATTGATAGGTTGCATGATTATGCATGTTCTTGAGGTTTTAGACTTCTAGGGTTTGTGAATGATGATGTTTGTGATGTATAATTAGGGTTTTGATCAGATGTGGTTCTTGTTAATGTTGTATGATGATTATTAGGTGTTATTAATTGATAATATGCAACTAGGGTTTGATATAATTGATAATATTGCATGATTAGAATCTGGACAGAATCTGAATGTCGACTTGTAGGGTCTGTTTCGTGGCTTGAAAATAATTGTTTTGATCGATTCTTTGGATGAATGAATTGTACATGGTCTTAGCTTTTTATAATGGGCAAAATCATCTGATTTGGATGTCGTTTGATATGTTTTTGGAATTTTCTTTGAATAAAGGTCATATCAGATTTTCGGATTAACAAACTGAGTCAACTTTAAATCGTTATAACTAGAGTTTTGTAAAGAATTAATTTATGAAACTTTTATAGTAGATTAAAATTGGAATAATTTGACTTTTCCAAGTGGATTCATTCCGTTTGGATGAATACACAATTTTTGGGAATTTTTCTACTAAACTAACCTGTTGTGGAGGTTTGCTGAACATAGTTGTGTTGAACGAATTTTAATAATTTTTGTGTTTGGTTTTGAGACAAAAAAAAAATATGGGTTGTTAAATGAATCTCAAAGAATATTCAGTAAAAATTTGGGAGTTTAACTCACTGATTAAATATTTTAAATAAATTAGTTTTGGTGACGCACAATCTGTCCTAAAAACGCAGATTGTGTATTATGTGTTTACGTGACTAATTAAAGTCCTAGGTGGTATGTATTTGATATGTACTTGAATGGGCACTTGTATGAGATGCATATGGGGTGTAAAACTAATTGTAACCAACATATTCACCAACGGGTCAGTAGGGTTTACTTATGCATGTAGAATCACTAGGTGTCACTTACACGATTTTGAACATTTAAACGTCTTGGACAAACGGGTTATATGGTGTAATGGTATTACAAATATACTCACTTAGTGACACATGCACTAGGGAGTCGTTAGCACACCCTACTTTGGAGTTTGGATTTACTTGCTTGCATACTATGGTGAGTTTCACTACTCTTTTCTCAAAAGCATGCGTGTCGGGTTGAGACAACGTACTTAACTTTTTCTAGTCCGGGTTGGGACTACTACTTTCTAGTCCGGTTTGGGACTATTTACACATCCTGGGTTGGGATGCTATGGATCCTTGTGTGGGTCGGTTTTTGCTAGTTCGCAAACTGTGTCCTTGATGAACTAAACCAACTCTATCATCTGTAAGTCCTTCACATACCGAATGAGTTGCCGGGTTATGGCAAGCGGGTTATTAGTTGATAGCGCTATTAGGTCTGACAAACCTCATACCGGCTCGGGGAGTGCGGGAGTGAACTATAACTTAACAGATTTTATCATTGTTGATAGGCAATGATGTAAGGCATGTGGCTCACATTTGTGGCTACACGTACATCAGCAGTTCGGTATATCGGTGTTAGTTATCATGAATGAGTTAGCTACCCTTGACATGCGATGAACTAGTGTTTATACGGTTCTTGGAACCAACTCAATACTTGTTTACGTGGTTTTGGAAACCAGCGCATTTACATACTCATTTACTTTACTTAGTGAACTCACCAACATTGTTTGTTGACCCATGATATACATGCTTTTGCAGGTAGTTAGCTTCCGGTGCCAGGATTAGAAAGCACTGCACACTTCACTGCATTTGAGTCTTGGGCATACACCTAAATTACATATTATGCTTTTACATTTTCTTTCGTATGGTTTTAATTTGGGCGCGTTGTTTTGCGCATGGTTTTTAAAGGTTTAAATTTGGTTTACGCTTCCCAGCTTAACTAAACTTGGTTTTTGAAAACGAACTAAATAGTTTGGGCATTTAGAGTTCGTTCATATGACTTATGGCTATGGGATCCTGGTATGTCATGCGCCTCGCGGTATAAACCCCGCAGTGGAAATTTTGAGGGTGTGACAGTTATAATAGGAATTTAGGAACACAGGGAAGTGCACATTTTGTACAGGCACAAGCTCCACAAATACAATATGCACAGATTCCTACTCAACAACAGGGCCAATATTAGATGCCTTCCACTCCAGCTACTCAGCCTCCACAATCTCAACAACCCACTCAAAAAAGTTTGTTCACTTCTGGTTTGTTGACCGGAGCAGTCTTCCTTATGATACATCTGAATGTAGTCTAGATGCAGACAATAAAGTCTTTGATATCAACTGGGGAGAACCTGATAATGGCAGAAAGAACTTTGCCTTGATGGCTTTTGAGGGATGCTCCTCTAATTCTACATTATCACAAGTTTCACAAGAATCTCTTTTAAAGTTATGCTCAAAATCATGCAAATAAGTTTTTGCTTTAATAAGAGAAACCAATGTGCATCTACAAGGCAAAGCCAATGACTCTGAACGAAAACTAACACAAATGAAATGTGATTTAGAAAGAAAACTTGCTTCAAAATCAAAAGAAATTTCTAAATTGACTAATAATGCTATTGAAACCCAAGCACAAATTAAAATCATGATAGAAAACCTAGGAAATGTCAGAAAAGAGCTTGCTGACACTAAGGTTGATTGTGAAAACTGGGTAGAGTTATGTAGAACTGGGTAGAGTCATGTAGAGGTTACCAAATGCTGCTTAACAAACAAACTGCATCAAATGTTAAGTTTGGCATTGGGTATAACCACACAGCATCTCCAACCGATTTTACTCCCAAAACTGCTGATGATGGGAGTAAAATAGTTCAAGATCAAACTTCTGATATGAAAGAATGCACATCTTTTCATCAGAACTTTCTTAAAAACACAAATGAGAGTTCTGCAGAAGTTAAAACTGCTGACATTGAGTCCTCAGTAGTTTCATCTACGTCAGGAGTTAAGAACCTGAAAACTGTTGATGACCAAATTCAAAATGCTGAAATTGTGAGTAATTTGCCTTCCAAAACTCCTAAAAATTTAAAAATGAAAGGCAAGGCAAAACCATGTGAAGTATGTGGTCTGTTTAACCACATAACAGAATTTTGTAGATATAGGAAAGGAAATCAGTACAACAAGAAAATTTTACAAATGGTTGTGGGAAAACAAATCAAACAAGATTTTGAAAACACTTTTTATCGCAAAAAACAACAACCAAGTAAAACCTTTCCTTAGAAAAAGACTAAATCTCAACATCAGCCTTTTTCTCAAAATTCTATTTCAGAAGTTAGACCTAAACCATCAGCTGTTTCTGAAACTGCTGAGGTTAAAGATTTGATTCATATGGTCAAACTTCTGATGACCAAAGTTGATGGTGAACCTCAACAGGGTGCCACCATTGCTCCCAAAAGCATATCTATGGCTAAAATGACATGGATTTCCAAAAATGATCCAAAACAAACTGTTATTCTTTTAGTTCTCAAGAGTAATCCCAAAGCCAAAATGGCTTGGTTCCTAAAACTGACTAATTTACTTTTTGTGCAAAGGGTCTCCAGAGGTCTAAACAACATTTGGAACGTTGATAGTGGAGGCTCTATGCACATGACAGGATGCAGTTACCTGATCAACAATTTCATAAGTCAAAGAGAAGGATATGTGTCCTTTGGGAACAATGCCAATGGATATGTGCTAGTATATGGCAATGTATCATCTGGTAAAGTGCAGTTTGATAAGGTCAATCGGGTTGAAAATTTGGAGTACAACTTGCTGAGTGTCTCTCAAATGTGTGATAAAGGATATTCTTCCTTTTTTCACCAAAACTGATTGAAAGATTATCTCACCAAAAGGCCAAAAGTTGATAGAGAAGATACTTGAAGATCACACTTTGTTGGTTGCCAAAAGATGTGGCAATGTCTATGTAGTGGACATTGAAAAGGACAAAGTATTGAACAACATTGTCTGTTTCTTCTCAAAGGCATCAACTTCTGAAATACACCTATGGCATAGGAGACTTAGCCATGTGAACTTTAAAACCATAAATAAAGTCACTAAAATGGGCTTGGTCAGAGATCTACCCTTGAAAGAATACTAGTGTAAAGAACACTGTGTTTCCTGTCTTAAGGGAAAACAACATAAGTCCTCTTATAAGTCTATTGAAGAATCAAGAACAAGTGCATGTCTTCAACTACTCCACATGGACTTATTTGGGCCAGTCAAAATCATGAGCCTTGGTAAGAAGAAGTATTGCTTGGTCATCATTGATGACTACTCAAGATTTACATGGGTCTTCTTCTTATTTTCCAAGGACGAGGAAGCTGATATTATCAAATTCTTCATTTTATAAGTAGAAAAACAATATTCTCTCTCTGTCAAAGTCATAAGAAGTGATAATGGGACAGAGTTCAGGAACAAAACTCTGGATGAATTATGCCTGTCTAAAGGGATTGTTAGACAGTTCAGCATTCCCAGAACTCCTAAACAAAATGGTGTGGTAGAAAGGAAGAATAGAACATTGATTGAAGCAGCAAGAACAATGTTAGCTGATTCAGGCATACCTCTTTATTTCTGGGCTGAAGTAGTGAACATAGCTTGTTATGTTCAAATTAGGGTCCTTATCAACAAAAGACATTCCAAAACTGCTTATGAAGTTCTTCATAGCATCAAGCCCCTTATCTCCTTTTTCAGGGCTTTTGGATGTCAACGTTTTATTCTAAACATTAAGGACTCCATTTCAAAATTTTGCTGTTAAAGTTGATTCAGGTTACTTTCTTGGTTATTCTTCCACAAGAAAAGCCTACAAGGTATTCAATTCAAGAACCAAGATTTTTGAAGAAACACTGAATGTCAAGTTCAATGAGTCAAAACATATACTCATTCCAGCGCATCCTGCTGAACTCTTTGATCTTGACAGCTTTAATTTCGGACCTGAAAAGACTGCTATCACTTCATCTAAACCCACTTATTATGGTGATCCTCCATCATGGACTCCAAATGCAGTCTACAAATCAACTCTCAAACCTTCAGAAGTTTCTCAAACTTGATTCAACAAACCAAACAACTACTGATGTGGAACCCCAAACTTCTGATTTAGCTCCTAAAACTACTGAAACTGTCCAAACAGCTGAATTAGACATCATTAACCTCAGTGGTTTGTTTGAAGAATTTCAAGAGCCCATTCCCACAACACAAGAAGAAGTGATAGAACATAGAGATAACCCATTGGAACAAATCATGGGTGATATTGCTTCAGGGGTACTTACAAAAAACCAACTTTCCAACTTCTGCTTTTTCTCAGCATTTATTTCTCAGTTGGAACCAAAGAAATACTAGGAAGCCCACAAAGACAACAGTTGGGTTGAAGCTATGCAGGATGAGTTGCTGCAATTCAAGAAGCAACAAGTCTGGGAGATTTGTCCCTTACTTCCTAACAAGCTACCAATTGGCACAAGATGAGTTTTCAGGAATAAACAAGATGAGACTGGTTTAATCATCCAGAAGAAGGTAAGACTGTGGTCCAAGGTTTTTCCAAAGAAGAGGGAATTGATTATGATTAAACTTTTGCACTAGTAGCAAGGCTTGAAGCCATCAGGTTATTTTTGGCTTATACTATTTCCAACAAAATCAAAGTTTTTCAAATGGATGTAAAAAGTGCATTTTTATATGGCAAAATAAAAGAGGAATTGTATGTTTTTCAGCCACCTAGGTTTGAGGATCCTGCTCATCCTAATTGGGTGTACAAACTTGACAAGGCTCTATATGAGCTAAAACAAGCTCCCAGAGCTTGGTATGATACACTTTCAACATTTCTACTAAAAAATCACTTAACACAAGGCTCCATTGATAAAAAACTTTTCATAAAACATGTTGGAAATCACATCCTCCTTGTTCAAATTTATGTTGATGATATCTGATCGCGTGTCGAGTGCTAATCAAAAAAATATTTTTAAAAACAACTCCTTAGCTACAAGGACTGCAGTATAGGGAGTAGGGTTGTCGAACCACGAGGAGTATGTGGTTAGTGTTAATAGTAATTTTATTAATTAAACTAATTAATTAAAAATAATATCTTATGAAGTAGAATGTTGTCGTACTTGCGAAAACTGAATTAAATTGATTTAAAAAGAAAACAATAATAATAAAGAAGCAACTCCCTCTAAACTTCAGGTTCTAGGTTTCACACAGTTTTCAGTTTATAGATTGGGAACCACATAGACATAGTTCTGGAAATTAGTTAATTAACTGGTAGCACAAGTTCTTGTCATCAAACCCTATTATCTACCCAATTGTAAGCGTCAAGTCAACCCTCTTTATGTCACCTAACCCGCTACAAAGTTTTGTCATCAACCGAACAAGTCGTAAAGAAAGGACTCAAAACACAAATCAATTGTTTCAATTAACTAATGCATCAATAATGTTAAGAAGTTTGTCATCACAAGCAAAACAATATCTAATACTGAAAATAAATAGAAAAAGTGTAAAACCTAATTGAACCATTCGCCTAGAGGAAGTCACAAAAGATTTAGCCTAGCATCTTGATCATTGTGGCTTTTTCCTCTATCCTTTGCTTCGTGCGATAATCTCCTTGTCGTGCGAGCCTCTGACCAAAAAGAAGGATGCCTCCGATTTGTTATGTATTTAGGTTTTATCATAACAAAATCTAGTGATTGGGCCTTCACAAAATGAATTGAGCGTTTGGAATGTGGGCTCCATCTAAGACCATGGCTCCTTTATTTTGTCCTTTATTTCTTCTACTTTTTTTTAATGCTTCACGACAACAACTCAGCCATTCTCAATCAAATTATTATTATTTTCATTATATTATTATTATTATTATTATTATTATTATTATTATTATTATTATTATTATTATTATTATTATTAGTCAAGCCTTCGACTCAAGTGTTTTTGGCTTATCCAAAGTTCCTTTTCAACGCTCCAACGTCTATGAACACCTGCTTTCAAGTGTTTTGAGTTCATTTTCCACAAACACCTACAAAACACATGCGCAATACTAAATAACTAAGACCGACTAAAAGCACACAATAAAAGACTTAAAATTATACAAAACTAACATATTAACAAGGTGTTTTCACCAACACATCAATATCATTTTTGGTTCAACCAATACAAAACTGTGTGAAAAATTTAAGAAACTCATGCAATCTAAATTTGAGATGTGTACCATGGGAGAACTGCAATACTTTTTGGGACTGTAGATCAAACAAAAAACACATGGAGCCAAAAAGAGGGAGAAAGAGAAGGAACCTGAAAAGATAGACCTTGAACAAAGCAAGAGAGCTCGTGAAACTCAGTGACTCAAGGAGGCAAATGAGAGATCACAATAGACCAAACAGCTTAAGGATTTAAAAGAAAGACATTTATATCGAGAAGCCTAAGAAAAACTCCTTAGAGAAAAGGCTGAAAAAGGTTCCCTAGACAAAGACACAACTGCTGATGTACAACTAAAAAGTCCTGAAGACAATCCTTCAGTAGTTGCAGCCCCATCAGTAGTTGTAACTCACACTATAAAACAAACATCTGCTGAAACCACAACTCCAATTGCACCCATTCTAACTGTCCCATCTATACCTTCAGTAGTTTTTAACTATGAACCTCTTGCCTACAGTTCAGAAGAACTAGAAAAGAAACTAAGGGAGGTGAAGAAAAAGGCAAAAGAGGATGAACCGTGGGATAAAATAGATGCAAGGGAAGACTTAAGATATGAGGCCAAACTAAAAATATGGGAAGAAGAGCTAAATGAGCTAGAGAGAGTTGAAGAAGAACAAATTCAAAATGTTGAAGAAGACAAGAGATAACAGCTGATGAACTGTATCAGCAAAAACAGCAAAGCCAAGAAACACTCTCTTAGGGGACTCTCAACTTCAGAACTTGAACATAGGGTTGGGCTTATCTCTTATAGGCTATCTACTAAAAAGGAAAGAAAGTTGAAGAGAGCCCAAATCATTGATGAACTGGCAGCAAATGATTATGGCACTAAGGCTTAAGTGGAAAGAAGCTGATCTCCTTGACACTTACAAGAAATTCAAAGCCTTGCAGAAATCCAATCCTGAAAAGTTTAAACCTTCAGAAGTTTCCCAAACTTCTGATCCTGCAAGGAAACCACCAGCAAGGCCAGCTGCCAAGAAACAAAAGAAACCAGAGAAAGAGATTAAAACATATTTCAAGATGATTCTACTTGAAGGCAATCAGATAGTAGATTAAGACATATCTTGGGAAGAAAAACCTCTGATCACTCAACATAGGGATCCTGCAACTTTTGCTTATCAACTGACCCAAACCATCACAAAACAAAAACAAAAACAAACCAAGGTGAGCACTGAACACCACATTCCTATTCCTAGTGATACACTTGGTGTTGTACAAGTTGAACACAGAAGGAGATCCAACCTGATCATCACTGAAATTGAAGAACCACAAACATCAGGTCAAAACCAAGAATAGGGCATAGTTCCCTACAAACTAGACTTTGATAGGTCTAAATTAAAGATAGTGAAATGGTCCTTCACTCACAGATCATAATTCAATTGTTTTGGAAAGAGAAGATTGTTCTTTTAAGATCATCAAACACAAACATGAGCTAAACAACCTTTCAACAGAAGACCTTTTAACAGTTCAGTATCTTGAACCAGAACAGGGACCACTTCTCACTGATCAACAAGCCAACCAGCTCAAGATCTCCATGGTTAGAGAAATTTGGAGAATTCTTTATTGCAGACGAAAAGAAAATAAAGATTAGATAAGGTTTTGGCTTCATCAATCCAGGGGAGATTGTTGGGTCAAAAAGGATTGACAAATTACCAGTATAAACCTTAGTCTGAATCATTCTCTGCATATTTTGTTAAGTACAGAATCTACTGAAAAAGAAGAAGAAGACAAAGTACTGAAGAAGCTGATACAAGTACTAAAGAACAAAGTGCTGAAGGTGAACCAGGCAGAACACCTGAAGAACAACTTTGTCATCAGAAGTTGTTTGTTCTTCAGCAGTTACAGTAGAAGCTTCCCACCGCCCTTAACTTCAGTAGTTTTAGTTTTATATTAGTTTTTGTTACTTTATGTACAAGTTCCAATATTTCCAATGTACGTATTATTCAGTCTATAAATAGATGGGTTCACACCTTCTATTTTAGACATCTTTTGCAGTAAAACATTTCTAATATATGAGAATCATTTGAAACTTTTATTTCTGTTTTATTCATTAACTGTTTGATTCTCATGTTAAATGCTTTAGTTCTATATTTAAGGGGGAGCATTTACTCCTGTTAAAAGTGATACTTTAACTTAGAACACTTAATACATTTGTGCAGTTACTTTGATATATCTTATAAGTGTTCATTAAAAGAAACTGTGATAAAACTGTCAAATTGATCCAAGTATTATATGTAGAGGTGTACATAAGCCGAACCATTTTTCACCTACAACTACAATAGGGGGAATTCCATGGGCTGGAGTGTGTGTTGCCACTAAAACAGTCATTAAGATGATTAAATGCTATTGCGGTTGATGTAAAAGAGCTTCGTTGCTTACAATCAACGACTTGCTATGAGTTACCCATTTATAATAAGAGATGTTAAAAGCTCGATGTAGATGTTTGAAAATGAGAAAATTAGTTATTAACCATAATATAAATTAGCCCATGGTATACATTTAATATGGGTTTACTTGCTTACACATTGTTACAACCCAAATAGGAGAACTCATCCTAGTCTGATGTGAGATAGAGTCCACTTGGGTTATAAACCCCACATTGGTTGGCACATACAACCAATGTGGGATAAGGCACATACCTTACAATGGTTTCAGTTCATAGCAATTGACCTTCCTTAAAAGCCAACGTTCTCATTGGTCACGGCCACATTGGTCATGACTGGCTCCTTCCAGGCCACCATTCAGTGGGCCACCACTCTGAGTCCGGCTCTGATACCAATGTTACAACCCAAACATGGGAACTCATCTTAAAAGATTAGTCTAATAGGAGAGAGAACCCTCTTGGGTTATAAACCCTACATTGGTTACCCATACAACCGTTGTGCGACAAGCCTCATACCTTGCAATGGTTTCAGTTCATAACACACACTTTTGCATGATAATATTGATGTGTTTTATTTTGATGACTTATGAGCCTCTGGCGGCTAAGCTCCAAAATCCTCGAGCCAAGTTTATGTGTTGTTACTGCAGCAGGCCTTTTTGTGGGCCTCTATCTAACTTAATTTGTTTATGGATTGTTGATGTTAATTTTACCATTGGCTGGTTAATATTACGGTAAAGTTTGTTAATAGCCGGACTTAACTTGTTTTCTATTGTATTCGAGTTAAATGTCATTTTCGTCCCTGAGGTTTGACACTTTTTGCTAGTTTCATCCAAAAGTTTATTTTTACTCATTTGGATCCAAAAGTTTTCAAATACTTGCTCGTTTCATCCAATTCGTTAACACCGTTAGTCTCAGTCAGTTAAATAAGGGCATTTTTGTCAATTCGTTTATTAAGTGAAAGACATTTTTATAAATTCATATGTTTTTAATCCCTGCCCTATTTAAACCCCCAAATTGATTTTATTCATCTTCTTCCTTTCAAAACCTAATAAATCAAAACCCTAAATTCTACAACTGTGGATTACAGTAAGAATCGCTAAGCTGTTACTCATACACGCATTCGATCTCTGCACCCGCATCTTAACCTAATCCACAGCTGTCGATCCCGTTAGTTAACAAGCCCACCATATCAAGAGACGGCTCTCAAGAACAAAACCCTTTCTGTTTCCTTCAATGAAAAGGACCTCAGGTATCATCAACCCTCTATTATTTCCATTAAATTTTAATCTGTTTTCTTTATTAGTTATGAGGGTGATATCGTTTAGCCCATTTGATTCTAATAGTCAAAGGGTGTGTACCGTGTGTCTATACTTTGTATATATCTGTGTTTGATGTATACATAATCAATTTCAAGATATGATGATGATGATGTGGCAAGATTAAGGTTTTTCTTCACATATATCCATTGTGAAGTGTGAAGTATGTATGTGTAGATCTTTGGTTTGAATTTGGGGTGGTTTAAATAGGGTTGGGATTAAAAACATATGAATTGACAAAAATGCCCTTCACTTAACAGACGAATTGACAAAAATGCCCTTACTTAACTGACTGAGACTAACAGTGTTAACAAGTTGGATGAAACGAGCAAGTATTTGAAAACCTTTGGATCCAGATGAGAAAAAATAAACTTTTGGATGAAACTAGCAAAAAGTGTAAAACCTCAGAGACGAAAATGGCATTTAACTCATTGTATTCTTTTAGTAAAGTTAGTAGGGTTGGCTCGGTTCCGGTATTAGGCCAACCGGTATCAGCTTGGGTATTCCCTACTTGCGCGGCTATGCCGCCACTACCACTTCAAGTAGAGGATCGCGGTATGGTCCTCGGGTATCTTTTGTAGGAATAATTATGTTTGTTTTTTTATTTATTTTCTTTCAGTAAACATTTTTGTGTGTTCCTCAACAATTCAAAACTCAAAAGATTGCTATATAGGCAAGTGTGTGTATTAATTCATTGTAATCCCCCCTCCCCCAATGCCACTATTAAGCATCTACAATGCATTCATTTCGGACAGTCCAAAATGAATGCACGGACCAAGCAATAGGTTTGTAACATTGGAGAGGGTTAAAAAGAATCGGTCCGTCCGGTGCAATGGACTGGCAATATGTTTGGAATGGTTTGAGGTTGGAGGAAAAAAAGTGAGGTTAGAGGTTAGGTTTGGAATAGTTTGAAATGATGTGACATGATGACGACGTAGTGATTTGAAGTGGTTTGTTTGACTAGCATTGTGGTGCTCTTATTACCACAAAACAACCCAGATACATATACACGTTACTATCATTCTAGCCACCACACCGGTACATACATAAACCAATAAGAACCCATACTATAACGTGTATATTGGCGTTGCTCCTCCCGTGAATCATCAATTCCTGCCCTAATATTTTATCATAATATTATAATTGTTATTCATCACTATCACCACTTGTCTAGGAGCATATATCCACAAATTATAATTAGCTAAATGCACTATATCTGCATTCAACGCTATCACTGAGTTCAACCTATGATGGTGGTGGTTTAAAGAAGATGACAGGCAGATTAGAGAAAGAAGATGACCGGCAATGGTGGCTGGCTCATGACCGACAAACTAGGGGATAAAGATGACGGGAGGTGGAAAAGTAATAAACATGGAAAAAAAAAATCCAAACATATAATCAAACCTGGTAAGATATAATCGGAGGCACCTATTGTCTTCGGTTTGTGTTTGGGATTGAGTTTGGAAATGACTTATTTACTTATGGGAAATTGGATTTTAACACTCTACACTATTGATTATTGGCCGCTAACACACTGAACTATAAAATTGTTCACCACCACACTGTACTTTCAACTTCTTGTGCCTTTTGATGAGTTTTTGAAAAATCAATAAGTTAATTAGTTATTAGAAAATATTGGGTAAAAAGTATCTTAAAATAAGAATGATTTTGTGCTTTTGATCTAAATGAATCAATGGATATGATAAAAAGGGGAATATATACGTTGGATTTTCCAAAAGAGAGAGGAGGAGCAAAATAAGTATAACCTACAATTGTTTAGTTCCACCCTCATTTTTAAACGTATTACTTTTTCGTACGACATCATTTAAAACAAAACATCATAAAAAAACATCTACTGGGATGATAGCTTCGCACATAAAAGGAGTGACAGAGTAAAATTTAGTGAGACGTCTCTCTTACACCACAAATTGTTTCCATCATGCCCCTCCCATACCGTGCGAGGTTCAAATTGAAGTTTCTATTATAACTAGCATGCCATTATGGGAAAGTCAAATGCCAATTTAAAGTCTACAATGTTCTTGTTTTCAAACACTTTAAAGCTACATCTTGCTTTAACTTCTCCTATAAATAGACAACTTTCAAAATTAACATTGTATCAAGCCCTTGATTGTAAGCCCTTTTGCATCAATGTCAATGAAATCTTTCATTTCAATCACCATTTTGGTTGTTGTTTTAGTGGCAACACAAGCTCAAGCCCAAATAAATTTACCCAACATTGGCTTAAATTCTTTGCTAAACATCAGTGGACTTGTATCTTGTTCTGTGAATGGTAGTGTTAATGGCACAAACCCAACCCCTCCCTTCCCAAGTAAGATTAACATTCCAGCTTTATAGTTTGCTAGAATAAGATCGTTGCCCCTTCTCATTGATATCGACAAAATATATAATTACAACCACATTCTCTATTTTAGGATGATGATAAATACAGAATCATAGATATATACAAAATATTAATCATACTAAATATAGAGTCCTATTATAGTCATTATTTTCATCACATCCCCTTGTGCATTTCTATATCACTTTTCCAATTGATGCGCATAAAGATTAAATTGTCCCTTAAGATTTTTTTTTTTTTTTTTATATCTATTTTTTGCTATTGGTTTACTAAGTTATTAGTTAATTATTATGTAACACGTAACTTTATAATTATTGAACCAACAAAAAAAAATCAAAATGGATGCCCGCATGTGATTTCTATATATTTCTTTGTTTACAGATGCTCAAGTCGATTTAGTATGCGGTGGAAGTGTGGTTGCATCAACCGTGACAAATGCATCGGGAATGTTTAGCATCATCCTGAACCAACTTACTGTTGTTCTTAGAAGCCTCTTATCATCTTGTAACCTAGTTGTCCGCACACCACTCTCGACATGTAACGCAACTCTTCCATCAAACGGGACACTACAAGCACCATTGCAATTCCTTAATACGACCGTTCTTGGGCTTTTGAATATTGCGAATCTTGGTACACAGGGTCCCTTTAGACTCATCTAAAGAGTATGCTTCACTATAATGTATGAATAACGGGATATTGTGTTTAGTAACATAATATTTATGAATAAAGGAAGAAGTTTATGCTTGTATGTTTGATTTGTCTTTTCCCGAGTTAATTAAAAAAACTACTCTTTACATATACGACATTGCATTTGTGAGTCAAGAATGTTTTTCTCTTTTAACTTCAAATGCTATTATTGACCTATTATACAAAAAAAAAAAAAAAAGTAATACAATAGGATATAATTAGGCTATAGTATCTGAAATAACATAACCAAATAAAATTATCACATGATCGAGCATCTCTCCGTGTCTCTTATTGTTCAAAAAAACTAATAAATGGAGATGAAATGTGTTGGAGGGATATGTATTAATTATGCTGAACAAGAATAACAACGAAAGATAAATAATCATAGAACTATAATTACATGTATCCTTGAATAATTTGGAAATCTTTTGTTTTAATTATAAAAAAAAATCCTCTACCCTCATCGATGCTTCAACATTCTTATCTCTTTTCAGGAGCATTCATGTACACGTTAATTCGATTTTAGCAAAACAACCGACTTTTGTTGGTTTTCGTCGAGAAATGGTTGTTTTGGTGTTTTTTTCCTTTTTCTTTTTGACGGCAAACTTTTTTAACACCCATAATTCCACTTTTACCTTGCACTTTAAAATTTTTTACAAGATGAACAACCAACTGACACCTAACATGATCTTGAGCCTCATGTTCTGGGTTCTTGAATTTCGAATCAGATCTTGATGGTTGAGGTTTTGCTTAGTCCATGGAAGATTTCATGCTATTTAGTGTCGATGGATGGATGAGTTGGAGAACCCAAATAACGACGAACGTGTTGTTGAAAAATCTATGACTAAGTTTGAATGAGCTAATATTAGAACTTTATGTTAGAAATTTGGAAGCTTATCATTGACGCGACTTCGTAATTTGTATCAGCGTTTAAATATTTATTTATGTTTAATGATATTTTACATAAATGTTATTTTTCTTAATTAACATTAAACATTTTAAATTCAAGACATCAAACTTTAGACATTAAAACCTAATATTAGACATTAAAACATAATATCAAACATTAAACATATAAAAACTACTTAACGTCTACACTAGTTTTGGTTTGCCGATCTGGATGATTCGCATTTTTTAGCTTCTTTTCGTCGGACAATGTTTACCTTTATGTTTTCTGAGAGTTTAGTTTTTCCCGACTTTCATAAACTTTCCACAATACTTTCACCGAGCCAACTCAATGTTGTCCAACACAAGGCATAAGTCGTAGTTGGACCAAATTGTAACACCCAAAAAAATTCCTTAAAATATCCTTAAAAGCCAAACCCTAACGCTGTGTTCCAGAGATTCATTAAAGGAAAGAAGAGAAGGGAAAGGAAGTTAGGAGAGAAAGGAAAGGGAAATGTGTAATTTTATTTCGTGTTCCCGAGTTTTATTAAAGGAAAGGAAAAGGAAAGAAATTACACATTTTATGTGTTCCAGAGTTTGAAGAAAAAGAAAGGAAAACTACAATTTTACTATTATATCCCTTAGGTAAAATAGATTATGCATCTAAAACAAGTTAGGGTCTTTAATCTGTTTTTATTGGCGTTTTGTTCCTAGATATTTTCTTACATATGTTGACAGTTCCCCACATGCTATATGGATAGACTTTACGAAATCTCATTCTTCATATTTTCAAAATTCATTCATTTTTTTCAGATGCAACAATGTTCCCTTTTTAGTTTCAGATGCATTTGTCCCTTGAGAAGTTAATGTTGTTGCCAGAAGACAAAATATATACTGTGGCATGAATATACATTGGTAAGTTAAGTTTTTGTTTTTCTTAAATCATGTGGAACATTCTCTCACACTGTGTACAATCTAGCTTGTAAATTTAATAATGGGCATGTAAATGACCAGAGTAATTCGATGTTTGCACTATCTGTTGAGCCTGAGAATGAAGAAAGGTTGATTTAGGTTAACAGGTTATATGTGTGGAAGGTGGGAGATGAATATATTGTGGGATGGAGGGATAATGACCGAGAGATATAAGGAAGGTGGGTTCAATTTGGCTGGGTGGGGAGAGATATACCCGCCATATTATTGTTGATGATGAGGGTAAAAGGGTAATTGAAATGGAAACGTGATTTTTATTTCTTCCATTCTCTCCCAATCCTTCCAATTTGAAAGGAAACATATGAAGGATAAAACCCCCCAACTTTCCCTCCTCTTCTCTTCCATTCTCTTCTCAAATAAAACTCTGGAACACCAATTTTCCCAACTTCCTTCCAATTCCTTTCCTTTCTTTCCTTTATTTAATCTCTGGAACACAGTGTAAGTTACAAAGGGTTGTTGCAGCCGAGACACCAAAAGAAGTCGAGCATGAGAGCGGCAACAAGGTGAGCTCTACGACAACGAGGTTTCCGATTGTTTAATCTTAGGTGCGCAAACCAGGTAACCTCCTTATCGGTTCTTGTTGGTCTTTATCATTCACTTTGCAAAGGCTGGCTCGGTTAGGCATCGAGAGAGGAGACTACGTGGTGGTTCGCGGTGATGGTTTGTGGTGCATCCTGTCATCCTAATCGCGATTCAAGGTATATAACTGTATGTCATATGTATCGTGTTTTCTCTTATGTTTCACTTCACATGGTGGTGGAACAAGGGTTGGAATCGGCTGTGATATGGGGTCGACTAGAACGTGCGGTGGTGGTGAGTGACGGCTCTTTGTGATGGTTGATGGTGAGATCGGTGGTTTATGTGTTTTTCGTTTCTGTTTTGTAGGAACATTAAGGTTTGATTTCAGTTGGTATGATGTTCAGTTAGCCATGGCGGTTCAAGTGGATGTGATTGGTAACTTCGTGGTGGTGGTCGTCGGTGTAATTGAAGACAACAATGGAGGTGTTGGGTGATGAAAGCTTTGTTGTTTCATTTTATAGTAGAGATCAACAACTTATAGTTGACGAAAGCTTTGTTAAGGTGGTGGTGTCATGGTATGAAAATTTGAATATGTTAAACGATCATGGGCTGGTATGGAAATCATTACATACAAAGCATGGTTGGTGTATGGATATGTATGTGTTATCGGATTCTAAAACAGTAGAATTGGCGATGGACTTTTAATTTGAATAGAGATTGTCATGTAATGAAGGTACTCACATTAATTAAGGATGGATGGTGGACAGAAGCATGATCAACCAAAAGAATTAGATTAAAAAATTTGAACCACAGCCAGCTTTTTTACTCATCAACCCAAGGTGCATGTCACAAAATTTGAGTTTCTACAGGGTCCGACAATGGCGGGTAGGGAACGGTTTAGAGTAAATCAGTGGTACGATGTTCCGATGAAGAAGGGTAGGAGATCTAACTACGGGTATCAAGAGGATAGGAGGAGGGTGTTCACTAAGATTTTCGTTTCAAATCTTCCTGAACGCTGTTCGTCGGCCGATCTGAAAGAAACACTGAAGGGTTTTGGAGATATTTCGGCTACGTATATTGCAAGGAAATATGATAAATTGGGTAAAAGGTTTGGATTTGTCACTTTCAGGAATGTGCAGGACCCGGGTAGATTAGAAGACAGCCTTAGAGACGTATGGATCGGAAGTTACAAACTGTTCATTGTTCTTGCTCGTTTTGTTGACGGTGAGAAGGTGAACAAAAAGGATGATAAGCAGTGGCAACCGGTGAAAGGTAAAGAAGTCCTACATGAACCTATGGATATTCCGATTGAGCATGACACGGTGGTTCAGCAAGCAGGGCCTAGCGGGGTAAAAAATAGATCTTTTAGAGATACACTTATTAATAAGGAGGAAGAGAAAGAGATGATGGAGATTACTATAGAAGATAATGTACAGGCTTTCTCTGAGTGGATGGGGTGTAGTCTTTTGGGAAGAGTTAAGGATTTTGGATCGCTGACTAATCTCAGGGAGAAGTTACATGAATGGGGGGACTTTAATGTTGATCTAAAATATGTGGGTGGTTTCATGGTTATGCTGGTGTTTCATCAACAAGCTGAATTGGAAGTGTTCTTGGCTAATAAGGAAGCATGGGAGTCGTCGTTTGATACGTTGGAGGAATGGAATGGACAGATGCCGGATTATGAAAGAGTGGCATGGTTAAAATTATATGGTATTCCTTTAAGTTTAGCATGTGATCAAGTGTTTCATGAGATCGGGAAGAAGTTTGGAGAGGTGGTTCAAACCGGCTTTCCTGATGAAGATGTAGGTGATCTATCGGTGGCTTGGATTGGTGTATTGATGAAGAATGTGGATAAAATTAGTCAGAAGATTAGACTATGTTGGAAAGAAGAGATATTTACGGTAATGGTGGACGAGGATTTAGATGGGTGGGTGCCGGATTGTCTTTTACAAGAGGAAGAGGTGACGGAGTTCAAATCTCCGGTGATTGATGACACTGACAGCCGACCGGAGAATCTGACGCCGACAGTTATGGAAAGTGCGAATGTTCAGGAGAATTTAATGGGTGATGATTTGAATGGAGATAATCACGGAAGTCAAGGAGATAATTCTGGTATGTCCAATCAGCTTTTTAAGGAAGGGTCAAAGGTAATTAATTCTAAATTCAAACGTGTGAAGAGGACTAGGAATAAAGGTGGGCCTAGTAAATCCAAGTCTCCAGTGGGCTCTGATAGGCCCAAGAAAAGATTAAGAGATGGAGGGGATATTTTTGATTTGGACCGGTTTATTTACAATTTGAGTAGTAGCCCAATTCTGAATGTGAATCATAATGCTAGAGAATCCAGCCCAGTAGAATTCCTTACACCTGATCTTAATAGAGAATGTATGACGGATATGGAGGGTCGTAGAATGGAGTATGGGTCTGAAGGTGAGGTTGAGCCAATTAATATAGAAACTGGTGATAACATGGAGGTTAGAAATGAGTTGCGTAACACTGTTGATCTTGGTACGATTCTTGGGGCGGTTAATATTGACCAATTTGAAGATAAACTTGAGGAGGCAATTATTGAAGAAGGGTTTCCAATGGTTGATAAATGAATGTATTAACTATAAATATTCGAGGGCTGGGTTGTGATGGTAAGAAGGATTGGATTAGGAAATTGAGGATCGCTAACGATGTGGGGGTACTTTTGATTCAAGAAACGCAACTATCCTCGTTGGATGGTGTGGATGTGGGTAGGTTATGGGGTCATGGCGATTTTTCGTTTGATTGGGTTGATGCCATGGGGAGGTCTGGGGGTTTATTAACTTTATGGGATTCTAAGAAGTTTGTGGTTTCGGACATTGTGAAGAATAGATTTTTCTTGAGTTTATCGGGTATTTTAACTGATTATGGGAAGAATGGCTCCATTGTTAATGTTTATGCGCCGCAACGGTTGACTCAGAAACGGGTGTTATGGAACGAACTGGAACGACATGTGGTTCGGGATGATCGATACTGGATTATAGGGGGTGATTTCAATTGTGTGAGGGACAGGAGCGAGAGAAGGAACTCGAAGTTCTCCCCGTCTTTGTCCGCTGAATTTAATGATTGGGTGGATAGTGTGGATCTTCACGAGTTTAGTTTGAAGGGCAGAAGATTCACGTATCTATATGGTAACAAATGCAGCCGAATTGATCGTATTTTTGTTTCGTGGAATTATTTAAATGATTGGGTGGATGCGGAATATCGGGCTCTTCCTAGAGAGAAGTCGGATCATAGTCCGTTGTTGTTAAAGGTGGTGTTTAGGAACTTCGGTGCGAAACCGTTTCGTTTTTTTAATTCTTGGCTCCTAAAGCAAGATTTTCAAGAGGTGGTGGTTAAAGGTTTGGATAACTTTGCTGGAAAGGGTAGGGCGGACATTATGTTGTTACATAAATTTCGTCATTTGAGGTGTATTATTAATGAATGGAAGAAGAATACGGATGGTGTAGATAAGGAGGATGAATGCAATCTGTTACATGATATTGAAGAGTTGGATAGTGTGATTGAAGACCGGGACCTTACTGAAGCCGAACTATGGGTTTATGAAGAAGCCAACAAGAGATTGAAAGAGTTGGAAGAGATTCGGGCTAAAGATCTTCGTCAAAAAGCGAGAGTTCGATGGGCCAAGGAAGGGGATGAAAATTCCCGGTTCTTTCATGGGGTTATTAACAAGCGTAGAATTGCGAATAATATACCCGGGTTGATGGTTGATGGTGTGTGGAAATTTAAACCGCAAGATGTTAAACAAGAAGTTTTACGGTTTTTCAAAAACAAATTTATAGAGCAGATTAAAGTCCGGCCGAGTTTGGTTTGTTATGGTTTGAAGCGTTTACATGATGACGAGTCTGTGGATTTGGTGCGCCCGTTTACGAACAAGGAGATTAAAGATGCGGTGTTTGAGTGTGGGGGGATAAGGCGCCAGGTCCTGATGGATTCAATTTTCGTTTTTTGAAGCATTTTTGGTCAAATTTTGAGGCGGATTTTTGGAATATATTTCAAGAGTTTTTCGAAGATGGGAGAATTAGTAGGGGAGTTGGGTCGTCGTTTATCACTCTAATCCCTAAAATTAAAGACCCGGTGTCGCTTGGAGAGTATAGGCCGATAAATCTCATTGGGATGGTGAGTAAGGTGATTTCTAAAGTTCTTGCTAATAGATTGAAGGCGGTTATGGATAAGATTACGCATGAGACGCAGTCGGCTTTTCTTACGGGTAGATACATTTTGGATGGCCCTTTGATCATTAGTGAGATGTTGAGTTGGTGTAGGAAGATGGGGAGAGATGTTTTTTTGTTTAAAATTGACTTCGAGAAAGCTTATGACAATGTCAATTGGGATTTCTTGATGTCGGTTATGCAACAAATGAATTTTCCGGATGTTTGGTGTAAGTGGATCCGGGGTATATTGGTATCGGCTCGATCATCTGTGCTAGTGAATGGTTCTCCCACGTTCGAGTTTTCTTGTGAAAAAGGTATTAGACAAGGGGACCCGTTATCTCCGTTTTTATTTATTATTATTATGGAGGCGTTTTCGGGCATGGTTCGTAAAGCATGTGACTCGGGTTCTTTTGATGGAGTTAGACTTCCTAATGATGGCCCTATGGTGTCGCATCTTCTTTATGCGGATGATGCGATGGTAATGGGTGAGTGGTCGAATTTTAATTTTAATACGTTAAGGAGATTGTTAAGGATCTTTCACCTTTGTTCGGGGTTAAAGATTAACATTAACAAATCGGTGTTATATGGAGTGGGTAAGTCTATAAATGAGGTCAATGGTATGGCTAGAAGCTTGGGTTGTAAAGCGGAGGAAACTCCTTTTAAATACTTGGGTATTATAGTGGGTACGAACATGAGCCGGATTAATAAGTGGGAGACGGTGATAGAGGTGTTCAAAAATCGTCTTTCTAATTGGAAGGCGAAGGTTCTTTCTATTGGTGGTAGGGTGGTTCTTATTAAAGCGGTGTTGGAGAATCTTCCAACATATTATTTTTCTCTATATAAAGCTCCGGTTGCGGTTGTGAAGAAGTTGGAATCTATTATTAAAAGGTTCCTATGGGGTGGTACGGATGAAGTTCACAAAGTTCATTGGGTGGCGTGGGAGTTGGTTACAAAGCCCATAAAAGAAGGTGGCTTGGGTCTCAATAAATTGGAGGAGTGTAACAATGCTCTTCTATTAAAATGGTTGTGGAGATATAGGGTGGAGAGAGGTGCGTTATGGAGAAGAAGCATTGTTTCGTTGCGGATAGAATTCATAGTGGTGAAGGGAGTGGTACGATTGGATGGGAATGGTCAGTGTATCCTCATTCTAATGATGAAGTGCAAGAATTGGTGGCATGTCAGAGGCTTATTTCGAATGTTAGTCTAAGCCTTATGGAGGATGGTTGGCTTTGGGATTTTGGTAAGAACAAAGAGTACACTGTCAAAGAAGCTCGGAGATGGATAGCTAGTGGCAATTCAAATGAAAATATGCAGTGTGTCAAGTGGAGTAAGTGGCTCCCCAAGAAATGTAATATATTTTTGTGGCGGGCTTATTTGGATAGGTTGCCGACTAGGAGTGCTTTACGTAGAAGGAATATTTTAAATGGGAACATTTCTTGTGCTCTATGTAATGAGACGGATGAAACGATAGATCATGTTTTTACGGCGTGTGGGAGGACGGAGGGGGTTTGGAGCGGCATAGCTAGTTGGTGCAAATTACCGCCTATCTATGCTTTTTCATTTCAAGATTTGATTCAAAGTGTTGAGCATATGGGAGCTAATAAGAAGAAAAAGGAGATCATCTATGGGGTCTTTATTATAGCGTGCTGGAGAATATGGAAAACAAGGAATGACAAAGTGTTTTCGGATTTGGACACGAGCATTACTACGATTATTTCAGAGACTAAAGCTTTAAGTTACCTGTGGTTTAGGAGTCGATGTAATAAGGGGGTTCTCGATTGGATGGGTTGGTGTAAATTTAATGTTGATATGATGTAATGGTTTTTGCGGCTTCTCTCCGTCTTGGAGAGTTGTTTCGCTCGTGTTTTAATGAAGTTTGCCTTGCAAAAAAAAAAAAAAACCAAAAGAATTAGACAAGAATTCTTTTTGTTTTTTTTATTAGTCCACATGATTAGATTTCATCCAATTTTTTTGTGATAGTCAATGAAATGACGTTGTAATTCGAAAGCGTGTAGGTTGTTGATGTCATCACACATGATTAGCGCCTTCGTTCGTTTCTCTAACCATTTAAGAAGTAAGCAGATTGAGGTTCTTTTAGTTATTATTTTTCTAAATATTTTGGGCTAACGTGATGCTAAACCAGTATGATTATTTTTGTGAAGTCACAAAATATTTTGATGAAGTTATAAATATTTTTGTGTACGAACGAAATCTAAATTAACTCGTACATATTATTTTAGCACATGAAACGTAAGTGGACGGAATGCGCCTAATGTGTTATTATATGGTTTGAGTTATATGTGTTATTAGAAGTGGGATAGGCCTACTCTGATTTATGGTATTGTTTTTGTCATGGCTGTTACATGGTTTATGTTATTATAAATTGAGCTATGACAGAAGTGGGAGATGCCTGCTTTGATCTCTAGACTTGGTTGAGTTAAATAGACTTGATTGTACTTTATGTTGATAAGCGGAATGCGCTTATTATAGTTGGAAATTGAAGTCTTAGGTAAATAGGCGGATTGCGCTTATCCTAGACTTTGATTGTTGCTTGAGAAAAAAAGGGTAAACAAATTAGCGGATTGCGCTTATTGTTAACTCTGAGGTTGAGGTATTTTGTTATATCTTATTTTGACAAATTACTTGTTTATATAAATTCATAAAACTTGAACTCACTCAGCGTAGCTGACTTTTTGCGTACACGTTAGATTGATTTCAGGTTTGTTGATGAATAAAAAGGGACGACTTGGTATGCAGTGGAGCTACTTGGTTGCAGTTGACATTTCAAATAAGAAGGCGTCTAAGGGATTTTGCTCGAACGTCATTTATATTATTTCTAATATTCTAGTTTGTTATAATTACTGTTTTGACCCGTTTCGGAAAAACCATGTTGGGAAACTAAAAAAAAAAAAAAACTTATTTGATATTCCGCTGCTAAATTTTCTGAAATAAAATTTCTTTCGAAATGTTAGCATGGTTTTAGTCTTTAAATGCCAACTGTTTGACCTGTCGGTTTTGAGGGTCTTACACAAATGTCTAGGTTTCTTTTGCTTTCAGGTACCAAAACAACTTATTTCTTGCTTGTTATCCTTGTGGTTGGTGTAGGAAACTAGAGCAATTTGAGCGGTTTTCCATTTTAGAGAGTGTTTGAGAGAAGTGGTATAATAAAAAATAAACATTCTACACCTATTAATAATAAACTAGGATGGTAAAATGGTAAATAATTGGTTCTTAACCGCTATTATACTATTTGGAACCGATTCCAACGGGCTCCAATGTTAATATCTTGGTATCGGTTCCTACCCAGACATGATCAACCCAAACTGATTCCACCGGGTTTTACTTTATACCCCATACTTGGGTCTAATTTCTACCTGGTTCGTGACGTACCCGTTCCCATTTTGTACCCGATTTGGCTATACCCGGTTATGGGTACAACCCAAAACCTGATTTGTGCATCTCTACTCACTTGGCACGACCGCCAGAGGCCCATAAGTCATCAAAATAACGCACACCAATATTATTATGCACAAGTAAAACCCAAATTAAATGTATAGCATGCGTTAATTTATGTTATTTCTCGAAAGTCACACATTTTATGTTTGATTTGCAAAGTCTTCATTTAATTGACGACGGTTAATAAATAGCTTTCTATTTTCAAACATAAATAATTTTCTATTTTGAAAGCTACGTCGATCAAAGGTCAATGAAATCTTTGATCTTAATTACCAATTTAGTGGTAACACAAGCTCTATCCCAAGGACTTTCTCCTAATGTAGGCGACGGGCGGTTCACTCAAGTATATCTTTATATAAAATATTAGTTTAATTATTAAATGTTATAGAGATGTTCAGTGATGGCTCTTATGATGGCTGGAATTTATGAGAATCGGCGGTGGTACTATCTACGATAGTTTACAACCAAGGTCACGTTGTGTGGAATTTGTATTATGTTACTACTCATTTTATACTCAAAGATAGTATGTATTGTGGATTAGTTTTTTTAGTTAATGTAAGCGATTTCCGCTCAGAATGTTTGTGCAACATAACATCATTCGATTTTTAAAAAAAGATGTTACGTTTGTTGTTTGTTCTTGGCATGTCTTTGACAATGTTTGTTTCATTAATGCATTCTTGACTCAGAACATTGTTCATGAAAGTAGGATCAAAGAACATTATATATCGGGATGATAGCTTCACACATAAAAGGAGTGACAGAGTAAAGTTTAGTGAGAATTCTCTCTTACACCACAAATTGTTTGCATTATGCCCCCGCCGCACCGTGCGGGGGTCAAATTCTAGTTTCTATTATAACTAGCATGCCACTATGGGAAAGACAAATGCCAATTTAAAGTCTACACATATTTGATAGCAATTAAACGCTGTTGTTATTGTTTTCAAACACCTTAAAGCTACATCATGCTTTAACTTCTCTTATAAATAATCAACTTTCAAGATTAACATTGTATCAAGCCCTTGATTGTAAGCCCTTTTACATCAATGGCAATGAAATCCTTCATTTCAATCACCATTTTGGTAGTTGTTTTAGTGGCAACACAAGCTCAAGCCCAAATAAATTTACCCAACATTGGCTTAAATTCTTTGCTAAACATCAGTGGACTTGTATCTTGTTCTGTGAATGGTAGTGTTAATGGCACAAACCCAACCCCTCCCTTCCCAAGTAAGATTAACATTCCAGCTTTATGGTTTTCTAGAATAAGATCGTTGCCCCTTCTAATTGATATCGACATAATATATAATTACAACCGCGTCCTCTATTTTAGGATGGTGATAAATACATAACCATAGATATATACAAAATATTAATCATACTAAATATAGAGTCCTATCATAGTTATTACTTTCATCACATCCTCTTGTGCATCTCTATATCACTTTTCCAATTGATGCGCAGAAAGATTAAATTGTCCCGGAATTTTATTATTATTTTTATATCTATTTTTTTTTTCTTTTGGTTTAGTAAGTTATTAGTTACTTATTATGTAACACGTAACTTTATAATTATTGAACCAACAAAAAAAAAATCAAAATGGAAGCCCGCATGTGATTTCTATATATTTCTTTGTTTACAGATGCTCAAGTCGATTTAGTATGCGGTGGAAGTGTGGTTGCATCAACCGTGACAAATGCATCGGGAATGTTTAGCATCATCCTGAACCAACTTACTGTTGTTCTTAGAAGCCTCTTATCATCTTGTAACCTAGTTGTCCGCACACCACTCTCGACATGTAACGCAACTCTTCCATCAAACGGGACACTACAAGCACCATTGCAATTCCTTAATACGACCGTTCTTGGGCTTTTGAATATTGCGAATCTTGGTACACAGGGTCCCTTTAGACTCGTCTAAAGAGTATGCTTCACTATAATGTATGAATAACGGGATATTGTGTTTAGTAACATAATATTTATGAATAAAGGAAGAAGTTTATGCTTGTATGTTTGATTTGTCTTTTCCCGAGTTAATTAAGAATACTACTCTTTACATATACGACATTGCATTTGTGAGTCAAGAATGTTTTTCTCTTTTAACTTCAAATGCTATTATTGACCTATTATACAAAAAAAAAAAAAAAAAGTAATACAATAGGATATAATTAGGCTATAGTATCCGAAATAACATAACCAAATAAAATTATCACATGATCGAGCATCTCTCCGTGTCTCTTATTGTTCAAAAAAACTAATAAATGGAGATGAAATGTGTTGGAGGGATATGTATTAATTATGCTGAACAAGAATAACAACGAAAAATAAATAATCATAGAACTATAATTACATGTATCCTTGAATAATTTGGAAATCTTTTGTTTTAATTATAAAAAAAAATCCTCTACCCTCATCGATGCTTAAACATTCTTATCTCTTTTCAGGAGCATTCATGTACACGTTAATTCGATTTTAGCAAAACAACCGACTTTTGTTGGTTTTCGTCTAGAAATGGTTGTTTTGGTGTTTTTTTCCTTTTTCTTTTTGACGGCAAACTTTTTTAACACCCATAATTCCACTTTTACCTTGCACTTTAAAATTTTTTACAAGATGAACAACCAACTGACACCTAACATGATCTTGAGCCTCTTGTTCTGGGTTCTTGAATTTCGAATCAGATCTTGATGATTGAGGTTTTGCTTAGTCCATGGAAGATTTCATGCTATTTAGTGCCGATGGATGGATGAGTTGGAGAACCCAAATAACGACGAACGTGTTGTTGAAAAATCTATGACTAAGTTTGAATGAGCTAATATTAGAACTTTATGTTAGAAATTTGGAAGCTTATCATTGACGCGACTTCGTAATTTGTATCAGCGTTTAAATATTTATTTATGTTTAATGATATTTTACATAAATGTTATTTTTCTTAATTAACATTAAACATTTTAAATTCAAGACATCAAACTTTAGACATTAAAACCTAATATTAGACATTAAAACATAATATCAAACATTAAACATATAAAAACTACTTAACGTCTACACTAGTTTTGGTTTGCCGATCTGGATGATTCGCATTTTTTAGCTTCTTTTCGTCGGACAATGTTTACCTTTATGTTTTCTGAGAGTTTAGTTTTTCCCGACTTTCATAAACTTTCCACAATACTTTCACCGAGCCAACTCAATGTTGTCCAACACAAGGCATAAGTCGTAGTTGGACCAAATGTCTAGGTTTCTTTTGCTTTCAGGTACCAAAACAACTTATTTCTTGCTTGTTATCCTTGTGGTTGGTGTAGGAAACTAGAGCAATTTGAGCGGTTTTCCATTTTAGAGAGTGTTTGAGAGAAGTGGTATAATAAAAAATAAACATTCTACACCTATTAATAATAAACTAGGATGGTAAAATGGTAAATAATTGGTTCTTAACCGCTATTATACTATTTGGAACCGATTCCAACGGGCTCCAATGTTAATATCTTGGTATCGGTTCCTACCCAGACATGATCAACCCAAACTGATTCCACCGGGTTTTACTTTATACCCCATACCCGGTTCCTGACGTTCCTGGTCTCATTTTGTACCCGATTTGGCTATACCCGCTTATGGGTACGACCCAAAACCTGGTTTGTGCCTCTCTACACACTTGGCACGAACGCGAGAGACCCATAAGTCATCAAAATAACGCACACCAATATTATTATACATAAATAAAACCCAAATTAAATGTATAGCATGCGTTAATTTATATTATTTCTCGAAAGTCAAACATTTTATGTTTGATTTTCAAAGTCTTCATTTAATTGATGACGGTTAGCAACTAACTTTCTATTTACAAACATAAATAATTTTCTATTTTGAAAGCTACATCAAAGGTCAATGAAATCTTTGATCTTAATGACCAATTTAGTGGCAACACAAGTTCTAGCCCAAGGACTTTCTCCTAATGTAGGCAACGAGCGGTTCGCTCAAGTACATCTTTATATAAAATATTAGTTTAACTAGCATTTGAGTCCGCGCTTCGTTGTAGGTCATAGGTGTATACTGCCGATGATGTATTTGTTATCTGGCATATCGATGCATTAATATTAGATCATTTAGACTTTAATCTAAATGCCAATAAATACAAGCAAGCAACTCGGTTAAGTAAACATGTCTAGAGTTAAAAGTTGACTTTAACTTTAATAGGTTGAATTAAAAAAAAAGAGAATTAAATTTGCTACATGGAATAGACCATGTCTGCTTTAATCTAAACGACGTTGTTGCGGGGACGCGGTGAGAGTTCGATTGGTATTGCACACTAAGACAAAGGATAAAGAAAACCAAAGAAAAAGTTGTAACACCAACCAAAATAATATCTATATGTGTTCGGTTCGTTATAGGTGCGACTCTACTACGGACATAGAAACGTAATAACGCAAACGCACCAAGTAATTTAAACAAATCGTGATCATACACCTGGTATCAACCACGGGAAAGATTCTCACCGAAATGCCAATAAAAATAATCACGTAATTAATTACGTGTCGTAACACTAGGTGTTATAACACTAATAATAAAAACATAATATATATATATGTGTAATAAAACATTAATAATAAATTGTCAATGAAATAAATTATATATGAACCAATAGGGAATTAACAGTATTCACATTTGATTTTGTTAAGTATAGAATAATTAAATGTTATAGAGATGTTCGGTCCTAGTTCTTATGATGGTCGGAATTTATGAGAATCGGCGGTGGTACTACAACGATAGTTTACAACGTAGATCACGTTGTGTGGAATTTCTATTATGTTAGTACTCACTTTATACGTAGGTCACGGTGGTACTATCAAAGATTGTATGTATTGTGGATTAGTTTTTTTAGTTAATGTAAGCGATTTCCACTCAAAATGTTTGTGCAACATAACATCGTTCGATTTCTAAAAAAAGATGTTACGTTTTTTGTTTGTTCTAGGCACGTCTTTGACAATGTTTGCTTCATTAATGCATTCTTGACTCAGAACATTTTTCATGAAAGTAGGATCAAAGAACATTATCTACTGGGATGATAGCTTCGCACATAACAGGAGTGACAGAGTAAAATTTAGTCAGACGTCTCTCTTACACCACAAATTGTTTGCATCATGCCCTCGCCGAACCGTGCGGGGGTCAAATTCAAGTTTCTATTATAACTAGCATGCCACTATGGGAAAGTCGAATGCCAATTTAAAGTTACACATATTTGATAACCATTAAACACTGTCGTTCTTGTTTTCAAACACCTTAAAGCAACATTGTGACACCTCAGGAAAAACCCACATCGGCCGTGGCCAGGAGAGATCCTTGGTTCATAAGTAATGTCTTGCCTCTTAAATCACTCGAAGTGGTCGAACCAGAACTCATGTTTAACTATTTTTCCAGTTTGTCGTGTTTAACGCATTCTAACACATCTTAACACATAAGCATGCATCCTTAGTCTATATTTAACATATTTAAGCATAGATAATCATTTACACATCATTTAAACACATCTATGTATATAATCCACCACACGACCCATAAACTATACATATACTTAATTAGTTCATGTAATGTCACCAACAACGGAACCCGGTACTAGTGTATTACCAAAACGACTCCCAATGATCCTCCAGATCATTGCACCCTGGACAATCCTAACTTGACCCGACTCAACTAACCCAGTTAAGTTCATTTATAGACGTTTCTCGCTAAGGTAGACTTAGATGTTACTAAAATGTTTAAGCCAAACATGCCGGGTGTCACAATAAAAAAAAAATCCTCTACCCTCACCGATGCTTCAACATTCTTATCTCTTTTCAGGAGCATTTATGTATACGTTAATTCGATTTTAGCAAAACAGCCGACTTTTGTTGGTTCTCCTCGAGAAATGGTTGTTTTGTTTTTTTTTCTTTTTTCTTTTTGACGGCAAACTTTTTTAACACCCATAATTCCACTTTTACCTTGCACTTTAAAAAATTTTACAAGATGAGCAACCAATTGACACCTAACATGATCTTGTGCCTCTTGTTCTGGGTTTTTTAATTTCGAATCATATCTTGATGGTTGAGGTTTTGCTTAGTCCATGGAAGATTTCATGCTATTTGGTGTCGATGTAATTATATAATTACAGTTTTTAGTCATAAAATACAATATTTAATTATATAAAAAAAATATTATTATTATAAAATATTGTAAGTTAATACATAAAAATAGTTACATATAAACAATGATTACTGAGCTAAGGCGAGTTCAGACCGGTATACACCCAAAATTTTAGGGGAAACTTTTAATATTTTTTTTTACCACATTTTCATATAATGAACACAAAACAATCAATAATCTCTTTCTGTATTGATGGACCTGTCAACTTATAATTATTGTTTTTTGCACCCCTAATGTATACATTTTGGCTTAATACCCACATCCGAAATCGTACCTGATTTATACACAAAGTACCCGATACAAGTTTTTTTTTATACCCGAATTTTTAAAGTATATTTTTATGTTTAGTTTTTTTAAAAATGCATATTAAAGCAAATAGTTTGTGGTTCGGTGAATTATTTTATTGTAATTTATATTAATTATTTTTCCAAATTACAAACCAAATATAAATTTTTATATGAACTTATTTTTATGTAAAAGAAATAAAGAAAAACTCACTTTGGAAAACCGGATATTAATACCCGGACCCTTACCCAGTTATACACCCGAACCCGATCATAGCCTACTTGGGTACATATGGTATGATTTTTCTTCTTAATACCCGTACCTAAACCCTACCCGATTTCTCTAAATACCCAATTTTCCAATACATGACCCGAACCCAGTTTATATCCGGAACCGGATATTAAAAAAAATCTCAAGATGTGCACCTCTACCCTTAACCAAATAATTGGTTTAAGCTTTATGGGCTTCTATCTCGATATGTTCAATGAGTTATGGATTTATAGGCTTCTATCTTTTTTTATAGTGGACTAATGATAAACTTTGAGTGTGTTTTAGGTGTTTTTAAAAAATTGAGGAGTAACGTTAATATAATTTCAAGTGTAACGTAATATAAAAACAAAAAAATTAAATAAAATTTCGCACTACGCCGAAAAAGTTGAGGGGTAGCGGGTCTTACCCCTCCTTTAAAATTACCTCCGCCCTGTATACACCCTTAAAACGAACAAATCATACTAACCAGGGCCGACCCTTAAGGGGTGCGGGGAGGACTCCCGGCCCGGCTCCAATTTCTAAGGGGCACATTAACCCTCCGGCAATCCAAATTTTTCTTAATAATGATGTCCTTAATTCGATGAATTTTTGTATGTTTGAGCCCCAAGAAAAAAAAATTGCAGGTTTTTTTTTAACAACCAAACTTTCCTCCATTTATAATTTCACCCTTTGTGGGATTCGAACACCCAACCTCTCCAAGATGGTTTGTTCCCACTACCATTAGACTACAACCTAAGTGGAAACCAAAATCTGATCCATCAATTTGATATTCCTTTAATCGTAGCTTAAAAAATAGTTTACATTATTTATTTCGTTAAGGCCTAAAGCTAAGGCTAACGGGCACAACTTTTGCAGCTCGGCCCGGGCACCTGAATTTTCAGGGATAGCCCTGATATTAACTGAAAGTACACGTACACACTATATATGCGATATTGTAAATACGAGGAGACGAATACAAGTATATTAATTAAATAAATAACTGATCGTTGACAAAACACAACAATTTCATCATCATTTGCAAGTAGAAAAAGGAACTTATTTTTATGTAAAAAAAAAAAAAAACTGAGAAGTACACGTATGTCAGCAGACAAAAACAGATTCTGATAAGTGATGTTAACCACTACACGTATGAGTTTGATGAGGCGTATGAGCCGTCACGTATCAAATGAAGCACGTATGAATGGGTTTTAAACTGAACACGTATGGAGTAAAAAAACTGGAACCCGTATGGAACTAACTGAACCCGTATGAGCTAAGAACAGAACACAGAACAGAACACAGACATGAATTCAGCTGAAATTGGTGATTTTCAAGTGTTTGAGCAATTTTGATGATCTGAACGTGGGGTTTTGTGTAGGGGATGATTCCAAACAAGTTTGCAACACCAAAATCAATCCAAAAACATGAATTATAATAAAAAAATCCTCAAGAACACGAAGAACACTAAACTTATTATTTTTCATCAAAAATCCAGATCTGATACAAAATAACGTTGTTTAACACCTAATTTTGATTCAATCAATACCCAAAACACTTTTCTAAACTAAAACAACAATCAGATCTTCAAAAACAATCCATGATCATGATTTTCACCTAAAAACCCATAAAACTCATGAACATGAGAGTTTAGTTTTTCCCGACTTTCATAAACTTTCTACAATACTTTCACCGAGCCATCTCAGCGTTGTCCGACACAAGGCATAAGCCGTAGCTGGACCAAATGTCTGGGTTTCTTTTGCTTTCAGGTACCAAAACAACTTATTTATTACTTGTTATCCTTGTGGTTGGTGTAGGAAACTTGAGCGATTTTAGCGGTTTTCCATTTTAGAGAGTGTTTGATAAAAGTGCTATAATAAAAAATAAGCATTCTACACCTATTAATAATAAACTAGGATGGTAAAACGGTAAAAAAAACTAGTTCTTAATTGCTATTACACTGTTTGGAACCGATTCCAACGGGCTCCGATGTTAATATCTTGGTATCGGTTCCTTCCCAGACATGATCAACCCAAACTGATTCCACCAGCTTTTACTTTATACCCCATACCCGGTTCCTGACGTACCTGGGTGCATTTTGCACCCGATTTGGCTATACCCGGCTATGGGTACGACCTAAAACCTGGTTTGTGCATCTCTACACACTTGGCACGAACACGAGAGACCCATAAGTCATCAAAATAACACACACCAACATTATTATACTTAAGTAAAACCCAAATTAAATGTATAGCATGCGTTAATTTATATTATTTCTCGAAAGTCACACATTTTATGTTTGATTTGCAAAGTCTTCATTTAATTGATGACGGTTAGCAACTAACTTTCTATTTTCAAACATAAATAATTTTCTATTTTGAGAGCTACATCAAAGGTCAATGAAATCTTTGATCTTAATGACCAATTTAGTGGCAACACAGGCTCTAGCCCAAGGACTTTCTCCTAATGTAGGCAACGAGCGGTTCGCTGAAGTACATATTTATATAAAATATTAGTTTAACTCGCATTTGAGTCCGCACTTCGTTGCAGGTTGTTGGTGTATATTGCCAAGGATGTATTTGTTATCTACCATTAGGGATGACAATCGAACCCGAACCCGGTGGGTAAACCCGAAACCCGACACATTTGGGACGGGTCTGGGGGTTGGGTAATCGGGTATGGGTCCGGGTATGGGATCAGTTTTTATTTTTTTCGCGGGTTTGGGACGGGTTTGGGATTTGATGATATACCCGTTTACCCGACCCGATTACCCGATAAAGTATATCCGTTTACCCGATTAGATACCCAATATAATTTCTAATATATCTTTTTAAATATATATGCATAATATATCTAATTGTCAATCTACATTGTCATCTTGTGCTAAAATTACCAAAAAGTTAGTGTATGCTATTTGTTATCTATGTGTTTGATTGTTTTTATATGATTTATATATTTTATATTTATAAGTTGTAATCATTTACATATATATTTAATAATAGTAAATGTAATTGGTTAATAGTTACCTAATAGATGCCACTCGGGTTTTTAGTCGGATATACTCAATGAGTAAGTTTAAAAATTAATGGGTTTACCCGAAACCCGCGGGTATACCCGACACCCAATGGGTAATTACCCGACACAAACCCGATGGGTTTTGGGCCGGGTTTGGGACAAGCATACCTAATCGGGTATGGGGTTGGGATTACCTAAACCCGTCCCAAACCCGACCCATTGCCATCCCTATCTAGCATATCGATGCATTAATATTAGATCATTTAGACTTTAATCTAAATGCCGATAAATACAAGCAAGCAACTCGGTTAAGTAAACATGTCTAGAGTTAAAAATTGACTTTTACTTTAATAGGTTGAATAAAAAAAAGAGAATTAAATTTGTTACATGGAGTATTGAATGGTAAATATAGACCATGTCTGCTTTAATTTAAACGACGTTGTTGCGGGGACGCGTGAGAGTTCGATTGGTATTGCACACTAAGACAAAGGATAAAGAAAACCAAAGAAAAAGTCGTAACATCAACCAAAATAATATCTATATGTGTTCGGTTCGTTGTAGGTGCGACTCTACTACGAACATCGAAACGTAATAACGCAAACGCACCAAGTAATTTAAACAAATCGTGATCATACACCTGGTATCAACCAGGGGAAAAAATTCTCACCGAAATGCCAATAAAAATAATCACGTAATTAATTACGTGTCATAACAAAAGGTGTTATAACACTAATAATATAAACATAATATATATGTGTAATAAAATAATAATAATAAATTGTCAATGAAATAATTTATATATGAACCAACAAGGAATTAACAGTGCTCACATTTGATTTTGTTCAGTATAGAAATGTTATAGAGATGCTTAGTGCTGGCTCCTATGATGGCCGGAATTTATGAGAATCGGCGGTGGTACTATCAACGATAGTTTAAAACGTAGGTCACGTTGTATAGAATTTGTATTATGTTAATACTCACTTTATATGTAGGTCACGGTGGTACTATCAAAGATTGTATGTATTATGGATTAGTTTTTTTTAGTTAATGTAAGCGATTTCCACTCAAAATGTGTGTGTAATATAACATCGTTCAATTTCTAAAAAAGATGTTACGTTTGTTTTTTGTTCTTGGCACGTCTTTAACAATGTTTGTTTCATTAATGCATTCTTGACTCAGAACATTGTTCATGAAAGTAGGATCAAAGAACATTATCTACTGGGATGAAAGCTTCGCACATAAAAGGAGTGACAGAGTAAAATTTAGTGAGCCGTTTCTCTTACACCACTATTTGTTTGCATCATGCCCCTGCCGCACCGTGTGGGGGTCAAATTCTAGTTCTATTATAACTAGCATGCTACTATGGGAAAGTCAAATGCCACTTTAAAGTCTACACATATTTGATAACCATTAAACATTGTTGTTCTTGTTTTCAAACACCTTAAAGCTACATCATGCTTTAACTTCTCTTATAAATAGACAACTTTCAAGATTAACATTGTATCAAGCCCTTGATTGTAAGCCATTTTGCATCAATGGCAATGAAATCTTACATTTCAATCACTATTTTGGTAGTTGTTTTAGTGGCAACACAAGCTCAAGCCCAAATAAATTTACCCAACATTGGCTTAAATTCTTTGCTAAACATCAGTGGACTTGTATCTTGTTCAGTGAATGGTAGTGTTAATGGCACAAACCCAACCCCTCCCTTCCCGAGTAAGATTAACATTCTAGCTTTATAGTTTGCTAGAATAAGATCTTGCCCCTTCTAATTGAAGTCGACATAATATATAATTACAACCGCATCCTCTATTTTAGGATGGTGATAAATACAGAAACATAGATATATACAAAATATTTATCATACTAAATATAGAGTCCTATTATAGTTATTACTTTCATCACATCCTCTTGTGCATCTCTATATCACTTTTCCAATTGATCCGCAGAAAGATTAAGTTGTCTGAAGCTTTTTATTATTTTTATATCTATTTTTTGCTTTTGGTTTACTAAGTTATTAGTTAATTATTGTGTAACACGTAACTTTATAAGTATTGAACCAACAAAAAAAAATCAAAATGGATGCCCGCATGTGATTTCTATATGTTTCTTTGTTTACAGATGCTCAAGTCGATTTAGTATGCGGTGGAAGTGTGGTTGCATCAACCGTGACAAATGCATCGGGAATGTTTAGCATCATCCTGAACCAACTTACTGTTGTTCTTAGAATTCTCTTATCATCTTGTAACCTAGTTGTCCGCACACCACTCTCGACATGTAACGCAACTCTTCCATCAAACGGGACACTACAAGCACCATTGCAATTCCTTAATACGACCATTCTTGGGCTTTTGAATATTGCGAATCTTGGTACACAGGGTCCCTTTAGACTCGTCTAAAGAGTATGCTTCACTATAATGTATGAATAACGGAATATTGTGTTTAGTAACATAATATGTATGAATAAAGGAAGAAGGTTATGCTGGTATATGTTTGATTTGCCTGTTCCCGGGTTAATTAAGAATACTACTCTTTACATATACGACATTGCATTTGTGAGTCAAGAATGTTTTTCTTTTTTAACTTCAAATGCTATTATTGACCTATTATACAAAAAAATAGAAGTAATACAATAGGATATAATTAGGCTATTGTATCTGAAATAACATAACCAAATAAAATTATCACATGATCGAGCATCTCTCCGTGTCTCTTATTGTTCAAAAAAACTAATAAATGGAGATGAAATGTGTTGGAGGGATATGTATTAATTATGCTGAACAAGAATAACAACGAAAAATAAATAATCATAGAACTATAATTACATGTATCCTTGAATAATTTGGAAATCTTTTGTTTTAATTATAAAAAAAAGTCCTCTACCCTCACCGATGCTTCAACATTTTTATCTCTTTTCACGAGCATTCATGTACACGTTAATTCGATTTTAGCAAAACATCCGACTTTTGTTGGTTCTCCTCGAGAAATGATTGTTTTGGTGTTTTTTCCTTTTTCTTTTTGACAGCAAACTTTTTGAACACACATAATTCCACTTTTACCTTACACTTTAAAAAATTTTACAAGATGAACAACCAACTGACACCTAACATGATCTTGAGCCTCTTGTTCTGGGTTCTTGAATTTCGAATCAGATCTTGATGGTTGAGGTTTTGCATAGTCCAGGGAAGATTTCATGCTATTTGGTGCCGATGGATGGACGAGTTGGAGAACCCAAATAACGACGAACATGTTGTTGAAAAATCTATGACTAAGTTTGAACGAGCTAATATTAGAATTTTATGTTAGTAATTTGGAAGCTTATCATTGACGCGACTTTGTAATTTGTATGAACGTTTAAATATTTATTTATATTTAATGATATTTTACATAAATGTTATTTTTTCTTAATTAACATTAAACATTTAAAATTCAATACATCAAACTTTAGACATTAAAACCTAATATTAGACGTTAAAACATAATATAAAACATTAAACATAAAACCACTACTTAACGTCTACACTAGTTTTGGTTTGCCAATCTAGATGATTCGCATTTTTAGCTTCTTTTCGTCTGACAATGTTTACCTGTATGTTTTCTTAGAGTTTAGTTTTTCCCGACTTTCATAAACTTTCCACAATACTTTCACCGAGCCAACTCAGTGTTGTCCAACACTAGGCATAAGTTGTAGTTGGACCAAATGTCTGGGTTTCTTTTGCTTTCAGGTACCAAAACAACTTATTTCTTGCTTGTTATCCTTGTGGTTGGTGTAGGAAACTAGAGCGATTTGAGCGGTTTTCCATTTTAGAGAATGTTTGAGAGAAGTGGTATAATAAAAAATAAACATTCTACACCTATTAATAATAAACTAGGATGGTAAAATGGTAAATAATTGGTTCTTAACCGCTATTATACTATTTGGAACCGATTCCGACGGGCTCCAATGTTAATATCTTGGTATCGGTTAGGGGTGTTCAGAATTCGATTCGAATTCGAAAAATTCGAAATTTGACTTAGTTCGATTCGAATACCAAGAATTCGATTCGATTATTAAGAATTCGAATTCGATTCGATTCAAATTTGAGTCCAGGAAATCGAATACGAATCGAATACGAATTTATGATTTTAAATTCGATTCGATTCGATTCGAAATTCGAATAAAAACTGTACATGTATATTTTTTTAAATATATATATATATATATTTTTAAATATATATACCACACACATATTATTATATACACAAATATACACATTGAAAAAAAAAACTTCTAAATTTTGGTCACACTCTAAGAACACGTAGTTTCTAAAACTTTTACCATAACCATATTTTACATATTTACCTTATACATTACAAAACTTTAACAAACTATACTCTCTAATATTTTTACTATTCTTGTATTTTACATATTGTTGTTTATCAATTTTGTAAATTTGTATTTTAAATGGTAAAAATAATGAGTTTGTATTAGTTTTAAAACTAAAAGTAAAACAATTTTTTATTTATGGTGAATTAGAACTAAATCGAATTTATTCGAATTCGATTCGAATTCGAGTTTCTTATTCGAATAGAATAAATTGAATTTTAAGCGAATACGAATCGAATACGAATTCAGATAAAAATATTAAAAATTCAAGAAATTCGATTCGAATAATTCGAAAATTCGTTATTCAATTCGTTGAACACCCCTAGTATCGGTTCCTACCCAGACATGATCAACCCAAACTGATTCCACCTGGTTTTACTTTATACCCCATACTTGGGTCTAATTTCTACCCGGTTCCTAACGTACCCGGTCCCATTTTGTACCCGATTTGGCTATACCCGGTTATGGGTACAACCCAAAACCTGATTTGTGCATCTCTACACACTTGGCACGACCGCTAGAGGCCCATAAGTCATCAAAATAATGCACACCAATATTATTATGCACAAGTAAAACCCAAATTAAATGTATAGCATGCGTTAATTTATATTATTTCTAGAAAGTCACACATTTTATGTTTGATTTGCAAAGTCTTGACGACGGTTAATAAATAGCTTTCTATTTTCGAACATAAATAATTTTCTATTTTGAAAGCTAAGTCGATCAAAGGTCAATGAAATCTTTGATCTTAATGACCAATTTAGTGGTAACACAAGCTCTAGCCCAAGGACTTTCTTCTAATGTAGGCGACGAGCAGTTGACTCAAGTATATCTTTATATAAAATATTAGTTTAATAATTAAATGTTATAGAGATGTTTAGTGCTGGCTCTTATGATGGCTGGAATTTATGAGAATCCGTGGTGGTACTATCTACGATAGTTTACAACGAAGGTCACGTTGTGTTGAATTTGTATTATGTTAGCACTCACTTTATACTCAAAGATTGTATGTATTGTGGATTAGTTTTTTTAGTTACTATAAGCGATTTCCACTCAAAATGTTTGTGCAACATAACATCGTTCGATTTCTAAAAAAAGATGTTACGTTTGTTGTTTGGTCTTGGCATGTCTTTGACAATGTTTGTTTCATTAATGCAATCTTGACTCAGAACATTGTTCATGAAATTAGTGTAACATTACGCAATTAATACTTGTACGTTACGCATTGACATTAATAAAAAACGTCAAGTTTCATTTTATACTTCGCATTTATTATTTTTGTCGCGATTATGGAACCCTAATACTATATATAATATTATATATATGTGTGTAGTTGTTTAAATGTATCAAAAAAAATAATAGCCCTGGCCGGGAATCGAACCCGCGCCAAAGGCCGGGCCAAACACACTCGTGTGCACAACCAACTGGGCTAGCCATTTCCTTGTGATAAACCCAGACGCGTATTATATTTATACACACATTTAAAACCCCCACAGTTGACAAGGAAAGTCAACTGTGGGATATCTTGGTGATCAATCCGTCCAATTAACGTATGATTGAGCTATTTTTGGTTAATTCGTGTAATGACCGGCCCAATCCAACACGATTACACGTCATAACACATCAATCGTTAACCTATTAATCAATTTGACGCGTATGTATTCAATAATAAGTCAAACCTTCCAATTAACATTAACCCTAATCCTCAGTATAAATTGAGGCATTCCGAACCTTGACAAATCGCTCACAACTCTCTCTCAATCTCTATTTCTCTCTGATTCACTCTGATCGTTGTTATTGGGTTCGTTGTTTGACTTTTGCCTTGACCCGGCTTCTAACATCAATCCTACACTGTGAGTCCTCGTTTGTTTGTGGGATTTATTCATCGGCATTCAAGCAACAATAGCCCTAACATTAATCGGGCTATAGTTGCCTGAATCATTCAATTGTAATTCTAGGGTTCGTCGTGATTATATTTGGGGATAAACTTGATACGCGTATGTATATTTATTTAATTTGAAACCAGAAACATCACAACCACCGGCCTAGGCCAAGTGGTTGTGACTCTGGTCCTCCACAGAGGTCACCCGGGTTCGAGTCCCGGCTCTGACCGGTTTTTGTTCCATTCTTTTCTTTTCTTTATTCTTTTTGAAAAACAAACAATTATATATATATTAAATCCTTTTAATCTTTTAAATTCTTTTTAAAATACCAAAACTATTTTATAAATTCTAAAAAAATTATAATTGTTTAATCTGATATAAAAGTTTTATTTGTAATTTTTATTTTTCAGAAATTCATTTATTTAATAATTATAATAATTAAATCATTTTTATACTATTATATTTATAAAAATCCATTTATATATCAAAACAGTTTTATTAAATTCCCCAAAAATTATCCTAACTTTTTATAAAGTTAAAATTTACTGAAATAATTTTTAATTCAGTAAAATCATTTATTTTATATTTTTAATCAATTTTTGTTAGATTTAATCATAATTAATTCATAATAAATCCAATTTTCATCATTTTTGCACCAAAATTTTATACAAATTATTTTTAATCATTTAGAACAGAAATATGATTTTTAAAATAAGAATTCTTTAATTTTAGTATTTTTGAATATTAAAGTTAATAATTGGCTATTTATAAATAAATAGATTTAAAAATCTATTTTAAATGAAATAATTTTATAAAAATTATTTTATTGCTTCAAACACTTTAATGTGTACATTCAAAATCCAAATTTTATAAAAAGACTATCTTTCATTAATTATCCAATTTTCCTTTATTAATTAAGCATTTTAATTTAAATTTCAAACAATTGATTATCCCCAAATCAAAACCCTAGGATACATTTATTAGTTAATTAGACTTAGACTTATTACATATTACCTAATTATAGGGTGATATTTGGAATCACTTTGGGCAACACAATTATTACATCTTTTCAACAAGTTAACATTTGCTAAGGTGAGTTTTACATAGCCCCTTTTATTTATCACCATTTTTGGGGTGAAACATGTTATAACATTATTATTGCAATTCAATCATCAATGTGTCTATGTGTTTTCTATGTTGCATTATGTCTTGAGCATGATTAGAGTAAGCACCATTCTAGCATAATCATTAACATTGATCAGCCGACGGTATACATTGATAGATCTATTGGACTGACAATCCCACCCGGATACGTGCCTCCTACAAAGGTTACGTGGGTGTTTGTTATCGCATAACATATTCATTGGGACCATAAGTGTATGGTATGTATCATTTTATAACAGTCAGCAGGGTTGATTATGCACTCGATTTATTTCTAATATGTTCTCACATATGGGCTAGATTAACATGACACATGAATTGCACAACATTTTATTCATTTTATCATCAAAAACCTATGTAATTCTCACCAACTTATGTTGACCCAAAATACTTTCAAAATTAACATGTTTCAGGTAACAATGAAGCTGAGGCTTGAGTTAGCATGAGGATTTTACTTGAAGTTATTTGAAGTTATTGAAGTTGTTATTTGATTTGATGTATTTGAATTCTTAGACATTATTTCACATTTTTGATATTATGTTTGAATAAATTATTTAAAATTGATATTATACCATGTGCTACTGAAAACAATCATCAATACGTGGCACCCCGATGTTTCCGCCATCGGTTGGGGTGTTACAGATTGGTATCAGAGCCTTGGTTATAGGGAATTAGGTTATTAGAAATAATCTAGACTATAACCTTAGGGACTAAAACAGTACTTGCTTCTCCTACTTGTAACCCTAATTGCTTCCCTAATCCTATCCTCATCCTATGCCCTACAACCCTAAACCTACATGTGACTACTCTTAATTGTCTGCTGCAATCCTGATCCACCATTAGATTTATAGGACAAAATCCTCAGGTTTAACCTGAACCCCCTTGAGATCTCGTCGAAGTTCTAGATTTTAATAACGAACACGTGCAATCTGGAAGGGTGAACGCCTGTATTCTGAGTCTTCTGTCTAGGCTGGCATTGCGCATATATCCCAATCAGACGAGGGACCCGGATGCCTACCTGGGAATTCTCGGGATGAGTGTTCACTTATAGGCTAAAGCATGTCTTCATATGTTATTAGAATTTAGAATCTTTGATAAGTCAACGTTTTCGTTTATTCGTTTTAATTAATGAATAAATGATTACATTCCTTATATAAACTCTCATTCATTTCATTGTGTCTATTACAGATCATGCCTCCTCGTCGCAGCACTCGCAACAACAATGGTGAGAACCACGAAGAAGGTGGTGATAACCATAACCACAACCATGACCAAGCTCCTAACCACAACAACAATGGGGTCGATGCTCAACTGGCTGCGATCATTTCTCAACAAATGGCGCAGCAAATCGCAACTCTGGTTCCCAATTTACTTGCTCAGGTCATCCAATTGAACGGCAACGGGAATGGTCACAACAATGGGAATGGGAATGGCAATGGCAATGGTAATGGACCCCAAGCTTGCACCCTTAAACATTTCAACTCTTGTAACCCTCCAAAGTTCAGCGGTGAAGAAGGAGCTACTGGACTTCTCCAATGGTTTGAGGGTATTGAAAATACCTTCATCAACAGTGAGTGCCCCAATAATCTCAAGGTTCGTTACGCCATGAGTGTTCTCCATAAACGAGCACTCACTTGGTGGAATGAAGAAAAGCGTACTCGTAGGGCCGAGGTTGCTCTTGCTATGACATGGGACCAGGTCAAAGAGATCATGAAGGAGGAGTTCTGTCCTCGCAATGAAGTTAAAAAGCTGGAGGATGAGTTCCACACCTTGGCTCAAGATAGTGGGGAAAACCTTGCCTACAACACCCGCTTTCATGAGCTTAGCTTATTGTTGCCACACAAGGTTACTCCTCTGCCGGTAGCCATCGAGAAGTACATCGGTGGTCTGCCCATGCAAATCCAGGACACTGTTTGGGGTAGAAATCCTGCAACTCTGGAAGAGGCCAAACGTCTAGCGGCCACTCTTACTGATAATCATGTGAAGAACGGTACTCTAGTTCGCAAGGGCACTAAGAAGACTATTGCCAAAGACACTCCACAGCCTGCAATTGAAGTCAAGCCTGAGACCTCAAGCAACAAGAAGCGCAAGGCTAGAAACTATATGGTTGCTGCTACTCCACCTGCTGCCCAAAACCCAGCCAAGAAACCATACACCGGACCTCACCCTTTGTGCAACACTTGCAAGTACCACCATCCCACACAGGTGCCATGTCGATTTTGTACTAAGTGTCAAAGATATGGTCACCTGGTGAACGTCTGTCGATCTCCTGCTGCCCAAGACAACAACAACCCAGCTCCCAACCAACAAAACAACAGGCCTACTCGTGGTCAATGCTACGAGTGTGGTAACCCTAATCACTACATCAACAACTGCCCTAACCGTAACCGTAACCAAAACCAAAACCAAAACCAGAACCGCAACCAGAACCAAGGTGCTCGAGGTCGCGCCTACAATCTCAACGCTAACCAGGCTCGTGACAACAACGAAGTGGTGAATGGTACGTTTCTCATTAATAACCACTATGCATCCATATTATTTGATTCAGGAGCTGATAAGTCATTCGTGTCACTGAAGTTTGAACCTTTACTTAACTTACCCCACACTAATCTAGAAGACCCTTTCGTGGTAGAGGTAGCTAACGGGAAGTCTATTTCGATCGGTTCTATTATTCGTAACTGCTTGTTGAATCTCGATGATCATACCTTCCCTATCGATCTCATCCCCATGCATCTTGGTAGTTTTGATGTTATAGTAGGCATGGACTGGTTGTCAACTCATCGTGCCGAAATTCTGTGCTTCGAGAAAGTCATACGCATTCCTCTCGAATCTGGTGAGATTTTGAAGATCTATGGTGAGAAACCCTGTGGTGAGCTTAAGCTTATGTCTTGTACTACTGCCCAAAAGTACTTACGAAAGGGGTATACAGCCTTCTTAGCTAACGTGATAGAGAAGAAGGACAAAGGCAAAAGTATCCAAGACATTCCTATTATTCGAGACTATCCTGAAGTCTTTCCAGAGGATTTACCTGGTTTGCCTCCTGCTCGACAAGTGGAGTTTCGTATTGATCTTGTTCCTGGTGCTAATCCTATTGCTAAAGCTCCTTATCGTCTTGCACCCTCTGAGATGCAAGAACTTGCTAGTCAATTACAGGAACTTTCTGATAAAGGGTTCATTCGCCCTAGTTCTTCTCCATGGGGAGCCCCTGTCTTATTCGTTAAAAAGAAGGATGGTTCTCTTCGGATGTGTATTGACTACCGTGAACTCAACAAACTCACCATCAAGAATCGTTATCCGCTTCCTAGGATTGACGATCTCTTCGATCAACTTCAAGGAGCAACCCACTTCTCGAAGATTGATCTCCGTTCTGGTTATCATCAGCTTAGAGTCCACGATGAAGATATTCCCAAGACAGCTTTTCGCACTCGCTACGGTCACTATGAATTCATGGTTATGCCTTTTGGGTTGACCAATGCTCCCGCAGTATTTATGGATTTGATGAATCGGGTTTGTAGACCTTATCTTGACAAATTCGTGATCGTTTTCATCGATGATATTTTGATTTACTCTAAATCAAAATCCGATCACGAGCAACATCTTCACTCTATCTTGAGTCTCCTAAAGAAAGAACAACTGTACGCCAAGTTCTCAAAATGTGAATTTTGGCTTAAGGAAGTTCAATTTTTGGGACATGTCATTGATATGAACGGGATTCATGTTGATCCTGCAAAAATCGAAGCTGTGAAGAATTGGAGTGTTCCTACCACTCCCACAGAAGTCCGTTCTTTTCTTGGGTTGGCTGGTTATTATCGTCAATTCATCGCCAATTTCTCCAAGATCGCTGTTCCTCTCACTACCTTAACTCATAAGGGTAAACCCTATGAGTGGGGACCTAAGCAAGAGGAAGCATTTGAAACTCTTAAGCTGAAACTCTGTGAAGCTCCTGTCTTGTCTCTACCTGACGGTAATGATGATTTCGTGGTCTACTGTGATGCATCAAACCAAGGTCTTGGTTGTGTTCTCATGCAACGAGGAAAGGTTATTGCTTACGCGTCTCGACAACTCAAGACTCACGAGAAAAATTATACCACCCATGATCTTGAATTGGGTGCTGTTGTCTTTGCACTCAAGATTTGGAGACATTATCTTTATGGGACCAAATGTGTGGTGTTCACGGACCACAAAAGTCTCCAACATGTCTTCGATCAAAAGAATCTTAACATGAGGCAACGACGTTGGGTTGAATTACTTAACGACTATGATTGCGAAATTCGCTACCATCCTGGCAAGGCGAATGTTGTGGCTGACGCACTTAGTCGTAAAGAGCGTGTCAAACTCCAATGTGCGAGAGTTCGTACTGATCTTCAAAATCGCATTCTCCAGGCTCAACACACCTCAGTCACCCAAGGTAACATGTACGATGAAATGTCTTGTGGTGCTGAGACTCAACTTGAAACCAAACCCGATGGTCTCCTTTATTTCCTTAACCGACTGTGGATTCCCGACCGTGATGATCTTCGTACTTTTCTCATGAACGAGGCTCATAAGTCTCGTTATTCTGTTCATCCTGGAGCTGACAAGATGTACCAAGATCTTCGTTATTCTTATTGGTGGCCTGGTATGAAGAAAGACATTGCTCTTTTCGTTGCAAAATGCCTCACTTGTTCCAAGGTTAAAGCTGAACATCAACGACCATCTGGTATGCTTGAACAACCAGAGATTCCTGTCTGGAAATGGGAGAGCATAGCTATGGATTTTATCACCAAACTCCCTCGCACACCCAAAGGTTTTGACAGTGTTTGGGTAATCGTCGACCGTTTGACCAAGTCAGCTCACTTTCTACCTATTCGTGAGAAGTATTCTGTGGAAAGGTTGGCAAAGATGTACGTAAGTGAAATCGTATGTCGTCACGGTATACCTTTGGACATTATTTCTGATCGTGACGGTCGTTTCACCTCTCACTTTTGGGGATCTCTACAAGATGCTTTGGGTACTAAGTTGAACTTGAGCACTGCTTATCACCCTCAAACGGATGGTCAGACTGAACGAACCATCCAGACACTTGAGGACATGCTCAGGGCATGTGTCATCGATTTTGGTGGCGCATGGGATTCTCATCTTCCTTTGGTTGAGTTTTCATACAACAACAGTTATCACGCCAGCATTAACATGGCTCCTTTTGAGGCACTCTATGGTCGGAAATGTCGTTCTCCTGTCTGTTGGACTGAGGTTGGTGAAGCTCGTATTACTGGACCCGAACTAATCCAGGAAACCACAGACAAAATCCAGCTTATTCAGGATAATCTTCTCAAGGCTAGAAGTCGCCAAAAGAGTTATGCTGATAAACGTCGTAAACCCTTGGAATTTCAAGTTGGGGACCTTGTGCTACTTAAGGTATCCCCTTGGAAAGGAGTTATTCGTTTCGGTAGAAAGGGAAAGCTAGCTCCTCGATACGTAGGCCCCTTCAAAATTCTTGACAGAGTTGGAAAAGTGGCTTACAAGCTTGATCTTCCACCTGAGTTAAGCAATGTTCATCCGACCTTCCATGTTTCGAATCTCAAGAAATGCTTAGCAGATGAGAACGTTCATGTTCCTCTTGAGGATGTGCAAATCGATGAAAGCATGCACATTATCGAGAAACCCGTCGAGATTGTTGACACTGGAGTCAAGAAACTCAAGCGCAGTCGTATTCCGATCGTTAAGGTTCGTTGGGAATCTAAACGAGGCCCAGAGTTCACTTGGGAACGTAAAGACCAGATGAAGTCGAAGTATCCACATCTTTTCCCACCAGACTCTCCAACTCCAACTTCGGGACGAAGTTCCTAAAAGTAGGGGAGACTGTAACATTACGCAATTAATACTTGTACGTTACGCATTGACATTAATAAAAAACGTCAAGTTTCATTTTATACTTCGCATTTATTATTTTTGTCGCGATTATGGAACCCTAATACTATATATAATATTATATATGTGTGTGTAGTTGTTTAAATGTATCAAAAAAAATAATAGCCCTGGCCGGGAATCGAACCCGCGCCAAAGGCCGGGCCAAACACACTCGTGTGCACAACCAACTGGGCTAGCCATTTCCTTGTGATAAACCCAGACGCATATTATATTTATACACACATTTAAAACCCCCACAGTTGACAAGGAAAGTCAACTGTGGGATATCTTGGTGATCAATCCGTCCAATTAACGTATGATTGAGCTATTTTTGGTTAATTCGTGTAATGACCGGCCCAATCCAACACGATTACACGTCATAACACATCAATCGTTAACCTATTAATCAATTTGACGCGTATGTATTCAATAATAAGTCAAACCTTCCAATTAACATTAACCCTAATCCTCAGTATAAATTGAGGCATTCCGAACCTTGACAAATCGCTCACAACTCTCTCTCAATCTCTATTTCTCTCTGATTCACTCTGATCGTTGTTATTGGGTTCGTTGTTTGACTTTTGCCTTGACCCGGCTTCTAACATCAATCCTACACTGTGAGTCCTCGTTTGTTTGTGGGATTTATTCATCGGCATTCAAGCAACAATAGCCCTAACATTAATCGGGCTATAGTTGCCTGAATCATTCAATTGTAATTCTAGGGTTCGTCGTGATTATATTTGGGGATAAACTTGATACGCGTATGTATATTTATTTAATTTGAAACCAGAAACATCACAACCACCGGCCTAGGCCAAGTGGTTGTGACTCTGGTCCTCCACAGAGGTCACCCGGGTTCGAGTCCCGGCTCTGACCGGTTTTTGTTCCATTCTTTTCTTTTCTTTATTCTTTTTGAAAAACAAACAATTATATATATATTAAATCCTTTTAATCTTTTAAATTCTTTTTAAAATACCAAAACTATTTTATAAATTCTAAAAAAATTATAATTGTTTAATCTGATATAAAAGTTTTATTTGTAATTTTTATTTTTCAGAAATTCATTTATTTAATAATTATAATAATTAAATCATTTTTATACTATTATATTTATAAAAATCCATTTATATATCAAAACAGTTTTATTAAATTCCCCAAAAATTATCCTAACTTTTTATAAAGTTAAAATTTACTGAAATAATTTTTAATTCAGTAAAATCATTTATTTTATATTTTTAATCAATTTTTGTTAGATTTAATCATAATTAATTCATAATAAATCCAATTTTCATCATTTTTGCACCAAAATTTTATACAAATTATTTTTAATCATTTAGAACAGAAATATGATTTTTAAAATAAGAATTCTTTAATTTTAGTATTTTTGAATATTAAAGTTAATAATTGGCTATTTATAAATAAATAGATTTAAAAATCTATTTTAAATGAAATAATTTTATAAAAATTATTTTATTGCTTCAAACACTTTAATGTGTACATTCAAAATCCAAATTTTATAAAAAGACTATCTTTCATTAATTATCCAATTTTCCTTTATTAATTAAGCATTTTAATTTAAATTTCAAACAATTGATTATCCCCAAATCAAAACCCTAGGATACATTTATTAGTTAATTAGACTTAGACTTATTACATATTACCTAATTATAGGGTGATATTTGGAATCACTTTGGGCAACACAATTATTACATCTTTTCAACAAGTTAACATTTGCTAAGGTGAGTTTTACATAGCCCCTTTTATTTATCACCATTTTTGGGGTGAAACATGTTATAACATTATTATTGCAATTCAATCATCAATGTGTCTATGTGTTTTCTATGTTGCATTATGTCTTGAGCATGATTAGAGTAAGCACCATTCTAGCATAATCATTAACATTGATCAGCCGACGGTATACATTGATAGATCTATTGGACTGACAATCCCACCCGGATACGTGCCTCCTACAAAGGTTACGTGGGTGTTTGTTATCGCATAACATATTCATTGGGACCATAAGTGTATGGTATGTATCATTTTATAACAGTCAGCAGGGTTGATTATGCACTCGATTTATTTCTAATATGTTCTCACATATGGGCTAGATTAACATGACACATGAATTGCACAACATTTTATTCATTTTATCATCAAAAACCTATGCAATTCTCACCAACTTATGTTGACCCAAAATACTTTCAAAATTAACATGTTTCAGGTAACAATGAAGCTGAGGCTTGAGTTAGCATGAGGATTTTACTTGAAGTTATTTGAAGTTATTGAAGTTGTTATTTGATTTGATGTATTTGAATTCTTAGACATTATTTCACATTTTTGATATTATGTTTGAATAAATTATTTAAAATTGATATTATACCATGTGCTACTGAAAACAATCATCAATACGTGGCACCCCGATGTTTCCGCCATCGGTTGGGGTGTTACAATTAGGATCATAGAACATTATATAATGGGATGATAGCAGGAGTGACAGAGTAAAATTTAGTGAGCCGTCTCTCTTACACCACAATTTGTTTGCATCATGCCACCGCCGCACCGTGCGGGTGTCAAGTTCTAGTTTCTATTATAACTAGCATGCCACTTTGGGAAAGTCAAATGCCAATTTAAAGTCTACACAAATTTGATAACCATTAAACACTGTTGTTCTTGTTTTCAAACACCTTAAAGCCACATCATGTTTTACCTTCTCTTATAAATAGACAACTTTCAAGATTAACATTGTATCAAGCCCTTGATTGTAAGCCCTTTTGCATCAATGGCAATGAAATCTTTCATTTCAATCACCATTTTGGTAGTTGTTTTAGTGGCAACACAAGCTCAAGCCCAAATAAATTTACCCAACATTGGCTTAAATTCTTTGCTAAACATCAGTGGACTTGTATCTTGTTCTGTGAATGGTAGTGTTAATGGCACAAACCCAACCCCTCCCTTCCCAAGTAAGATTAACATTCCCGCTTTATAGTTTGATAGAATAAGATCGTTTCCCCTTCTAATTTAGATCGACATAATATATATAATTACAACCGCATCCTCTATTTTAGGATGGTGATAAATACAGAATCATAGATATATACAAAATATTGATCATACTAAATATAGAGTCCTATTATAGTCATTACTTTCATCACATCCTCTTGTGCATCTCTATATCACTTTTCCAATTGATGCGCAGAAAGATTAAATTGTCCCTCAAGCTTTTAATTATTTTTATATCTATTTTTTGCTTTTGGTTTACTAAGTTATTAGTTAATTATTATGTAACACGTAACTGTATAATTATTGAACCAAAAAAAAAAATCAAAATGGATCCCCACATGTGATTTCTATATGTTTCTTTGTTTACAGATGCTCAAGTCGATTTAGTATGCGGTGGAAGTGTGGTTGCATCAACCGTGACAAATGCATCGGGAATGTTTAGCATCATCCTGAACCAACTTACTGTTGTTCTTAGAAACCTCTTATCATCTTGTAACCTAGTTGTCCGCACACCACTCTCGGCATGTAACGCAACACTTCCATCAAACGGGACACTACAAGCACCATTGCAATTCCTTAATTCGACCGTTCTTGGGCTTTTGAATATTGGGAATCTTGGTACACAGGGTCCCTTTAAACTCGTCTAAAGAGTATGCTTCACTATAATGTATGAATAACGGAATATTGTGTTTAGTAACATAATATGTTTGAATAAAGGAAGAAGATTATGCTGGTATGTTTGATTTGTCTGTTCCCGAGTTAATTAAGATTACTACTCTTTACATATACGACATTGCATTTGTGAGTCAAGAATGTTTTTCTTTTTTAACTTCAAATGCTATTATTGACCTATTATACCAACAAAAAGAAGTAGTACAATAGGATTTAATTAGGCTATAGTATTTGAAAAAACTAATAAATAGAGATGAAATGTGTTGGAGAGATATGTATTAATTATGCTAAACAAGAATAACTACGACAAATAAATAATCGTAGAACTATAATTACGTGTATCCTTGAATAATTTGGAAATCTTTTGTTTTAATTATAAAAAAAATCCTCTACCATCACAGATGCTTCAACATTCTTATCTCTTTTCAGGAGCATTCATGTACACGTTAATTCGATTTTAGCAAAACAACCGAATTTTGTTGGTTCTCCTCGAGATATGGTTGTTCTGGTGTGTTTTTTTCCTTTTTCTTTTTGACGGCAAACTTTTTTAACACCCAGAATTCCACTTTTACCTTGCACTTTAAAATTTTTTTACAAGTTGAACAACAACCAACTGACACCTAACATGATCTTGAGCCTTTTGTTCTGGGTTCTTGAATTTCGAATCACATCTTGATGGTTGATGTTTTGCTTAGTCCATGGAAGATTTTATGCTATTTGGTGCCGATGGATGGTCAAATTGGAGAACCCAGATAACGACGAACATATTGTTGAAGAATCTATGATTGAGTATGAACGAGCTAATATTAGAATGTTATGTTAGAAATTTGGAAGTTTATCATTGACGCGACTTTGTAATTTGTATTAGCGTTAAAATATTTATTTATCTTTAATGATATTTTACATAAATGTTAAATTATCTAAATTAACATTATACATTTTAATTTCAAGACATCAAACTTTAGACATTAAAACCTAATATTAAACGTTAAAACATAACATCAAACATTAAACATAAAACCACAACTTCACGTCTACACTAGTTTTGGTTTGCGGATCTAGATGATTCGCATTTTTTAGCTTCTTTCACCGAGCCATCTCAGCGTTGTCCAACACAAGGCATAAGTCGTAGTTAGACCAAATATCTGGGTTTCTTTTGCTTTCAGGTACCAAAACAACCTATTTATTGCTTGCTATCCTTGTGGTTGGTGTAGGAAACTTGAGCGATTTGAGCGGTTTTCCATTTTAGAGAGTGTTTGATAGAAGTGCTATAATAAAAAAATAAACATTCTACACCTATTAATAAGAAACCAGGATGGTAAAACGGTAAATAACTGGTTCTTAACCGCTATTATACTATTTGTAAACGATTCCAACGGGTTCTGATGTTAATATCTTGGTATCGATTCCTTCCCAGACATGATCAACCCAAACTGATTCCACCGGGTTTTACTTTATACCCCATACCCGGTTCCTGACGTACCTGGTCGCATTTTGTACCCGATTTGGCTATACCCGGTTATGAGTATGACCCAAAACCTGGTTTGTGCATCTCTACACACTTGGCACGAATGCGAGAGACCCATAAGTCATCAAAATAACGCACACCAATATCATTATACATAAATAAAACCCAAATTAAATGTATAGCATGCGTGAATTTATATTATTTCTCGAAAGTCACACATTTTATGTTTCATTTGCAAAGTCTTCATTTCATTTAATTGATGACGGTTAGCAACTAACTTTCTATTTACAAACATAAATAATTTTCTATTTTGAAAGCTACATCAAAGGTCAATGAAATCTTTGATCTTAATGACCAATTTAGTGGCAACACAAGCTCTAGCCCAATGACTTTCTCCTAATGTAGGCAGCGAGCGGTTCGCTCAAGTACATCTTTATATAAAATATTACTTTAACTAGCATTTGAGTCCGCTTCATTGCAGGTCATAGATGTATAGTGCCGAGGATGTATTTGTTATCTGGTATATCGATGCATTAATATTAGATCATTTAGACTTTAATCAAAATGCCAATAAATACAAGCAAGCAACCTGGTTAAGTAAACATGTCTAGAGTTAAAAGTTGACTTTAACTTTAATAGCTTGAATAAAAAAAGAGAATTAAATTTGCTACATGGAATAGATTATGTCTGCTTTAATCTAAACGACGTTGTTGCGGGGCGCGGTGAGAGTTCGATTGGTATTGCCCACTAAGACAAAGGATAAAGAAAACCAAAGAAAAAGTCGTAACACCAACCAAAATAATATCAATATGTGTTCGGTTCGTTATAGGTGCGACTCTACTACGGACATCGAAATGTAATAACGCAAACGCACCAAGTAATTTAAACAAATCGTGATCATACACCTGGTATCAACCACGGGAAAAAAATTCTCAACGAAATGCCAATAAAAATAATCACGTAATTAATTACGTGTTGTAACACTAGGTGTTATAACACTAATAATATAAACATAATATATATGTATAATAAAATAATAATAATAAACTATCAATGAAATAAATTATATATGAACCAATAGGGAATTAACAGTGTTAACTTTTGATTTTGTTAATGTAACACCCCAACCGATGGCGGAAACATCAAGGTGTCACGTAGTGACGATTGTTCAATAGCACATGGACTAAATTGTAAATATTAATAGTAAATAATTTCCATTGTTCAAAACGAAATACAAAGAGTCTTAATAGAAATCTCAAACATAAATAATAAATGTTCAACTTTTTATTTAAGCACTAGGTCCTGCCTAAGCGTGAAAGCATATAAGATCAAACGTCACCTGAAACATGTACAAAACAATTTTGTCAACACATATAATGTATTGGTGAGTACACCCGTTTGATATATATATAGTATAAAAATAAAAATGTTTCGCAATTCATGTGTTGTATACCGTTTGCAAGTATGTAATAAGTAGTATCAGTCAAAACCAAACCTGAGAATAATGACTAACACATGACTAACAAACTGAATAATGAATTAACAAGACAATGACCAAGATTCTCTCAACATAGTCTCAAGGGGGTATACCATAGTACTATTCATTGAAATGCTAGGCCGCCCAGCGGTTAATGATTAAGCATAATACACACCAAATCACATAAGGCAAACACACATGAGAATTACATTAAGTATAAGAAATAAAAACCTGATTAATAGGTACATGAATCATCCCGAAATAGTAAAATAGTAAGAAAAGGGAAAGATATACTCACAGTTTCGCTAAATATAAATTCCGAGAAAGTTCGTCGTAAAGGCTTAAGAATTCCGAAGAATTCAACCTATATATAAAAAATACTAAATGAGAAAATGTCTTAAAAGTCTAAGACAACCAATCATCAAAGGTATTAGGGCTTGCTTGACTCGTATAGGGAAGATGAAATTGTTAGTAATAATTTGAACGACAGTTTTTGAAATAAATACATTTACGATGAATTTAATAAATGACTAAAACTCTTATGTGTTTCACATATAGATATATATTATATTTTATAGAAAAATAATCATGAAATAAATTTTATGATTTATATTTAATTAAATAATTTATTATATCTAATTTAAATATAAATAGAATAAATAACACGAGCTATGATTCCACAGTGATATTATTATGAGAAAATATTATTTTATGGTGTGAAATACTAAAAAATAATATTTCCATAATTTCTCTCAATTTATTTGTATTTAAAACATATTTAATGAGTTTAAATAGTGTTTTAATGGTTAAAATTAGTAAAAATAACAAAAATAATCATATTATAAGAAATTACATTTTATTACAGTTTATTATTCATAGAAATAAATCTCCAGAAAATTTGAGGTTAAAATCTCTTAAAATGAATTTTTAATCATTTAATTATGATTAAAACGATTAAATTCAATAAAAATATAAAATTGAGACATTTTCCAGAAAATAAAAGTGTGGAAATCTTATTTTAGATGTCAAGATGTTATGTCTAAATTTTCATAATTTTTGGATAAATAATGGATTTATTATGAATATTATAAAGAAAAAGATGTATTTATATATTTATATATATAAATATTACCTAATATAATCTCCATAAAAAAAATAACATAACCCGTGGGTGAGAGGGTCTCGAACCCGGGTTTTCAGATCCCCAACCAACAGACCCAACCACTAGACCAAGCCCCATTTTGATGATTTTATATAACCCGGATTTTATTTATATAATAACATAACATCTTCTTCTTCCCCAATTATCTAGCCCAAGAACCCTAACCTCAACCATTGTTTAATTAACCTGATTAAGACATGATTGAAGCTCTGTAATAAGGGGGTTTTACTCTACGTTGCTCGACTAACATAATACAAGCAAGATTGAACACTTACAACACGTTTTTAGGACCCCAACTGAAGCTTCTATTCTCGCAAAAAGGAACGCGATTAGAGGCTTTCTGGACGTTTTTAACGTGGAATTTGTTGTGTGAAGGTGCAGAAATAAAGTGGCGAGATCAATTCATATATATATATGCGAGCAAACGAGTGATTTAGTGTGATTTAAGGCTTGATGGTTTCAAGCTTTTAAACCCGATTAAACATATGATTTAAGCTAATAATTGTTCGATTTATTGCCTTGAAACAGCCGGAAACGTATGGTGATTGAAGATAAATGATAAAAGCATTAAAACTCGCCCTCGAAACGTCTTCGCCGGAGCTACAGTTGCCGGTACAGTTCCGGCCGGGTATTAAAACGGATACAGGGATGAGTTGTTACGTTTTTTTTTTACTTTCGAAAATTGTCATAACTGGTCCTCCTGATTTATCTTAAATTAGTTTTCAAGGTTTTTCTAGTTAGTTTTCTCTTTATAACAATTAACCAAGTTAACTAATATAACTTAAAACTTTTATAACTTGAAATTTTTGTGATATTTATTCCCGAATAACGTTGCAACATACACGTTTGATTAAATCGAGATCGAGATCCATTAAAAATGCAAATAATATAACTTGAGTTCGCACAATTATTGAATTTGAAAACGACAAAATTACAGGAAATATTTGAAGGACTAAAATTGTAAACTAGATGAAAGACGAGGGTGACGGATGTCACAGTCTCCCCTACTTTAGAAAATTTCGTCTCAAAATTTATTTCAAGTGGAGGTTTCTGTAAAGAGATGAGGGTACTTCGTTTTCATTTGGTCTTCACGCTCCCAAGTAAATTCAGGGCCACGTTTAGACTCCCAACGAACCTTGACAATAGGAATACGGCTACGCTTAAGAGTCTTGACTTCACGATCCATAATTTCCACGGGTTTCTCCGTGAAACGCATTGTTTCGTCAACTTGAATATCCTCCGGTGGAACATGTAAATTCTCATCCGCCAAACACTTTTTCAAGTTCGATACATGGAAGGTAGGGTGAACGTTGCTGAGTTCATCGGGAAGGTCTAGCTTGTAAGCCACTTTTCCAACTCTTTCCAAAATCTTAAATGGGCCTACATATCTTGGAGCAAGCTTTCCCTTTTTCCCGAACCGAAAAACACCCTTCCAAGGTGAGACTTTAAGAAGAACCATGTCACCAACTTGAAATTCCAAGGGTTTACACCTCTGATGAGCGTAACTCTTCTGTCTACTCTGAGCTGCCAGTAAGGATCCACGAATAACCGCAATTTTGTCTGTTGTTTCCTGGACAAGTTTAGGACCGGTAATGAGAGTTTCACCGACCTCACTCCAGCACACAAGATAACGACATTTGCGACCATATAGAGCTTCAAAAGGTGCCATACGGATACTGGCATGATAGCTGTTGTTATACGAAAACTCAACCAAAGGCAAGTGTGAATCCCAATTGCCACCAAAATCTATGACACAAGCCCGAAGCATATCTTCTAATGTTTGAATAGTACGCTCCGTTTGACCATCTGTCTGAGGATGGTATGCTGTGCTAAGATTTAGTTTAGTTCCCAACGCGTCATGAAGAGTTTGCCAAAAACGAGAGGTGAACTTGCTGTCACGATCAGAAATGATGCTCAAAGGGGTTCCATGACGACTAATGATCTCGGCGATATAAAGATTAGCCAGTTTCTCAGCCGAATAAGTCACAATGACCCAAATACTATCATGACCTAGTGCAGTGCGGGGTAATTTAGTAATGAAGTCCATAGCAATGTTCTCCCATTTCCACACAGGAATCTCTGGTTGTACAAGCAAACCAGATGGACGTTGATGCTCAGCTTTGACCTTGGCACAAGTAAGGCATTTAGCCACGTAGTGAGCTATATTGTAACATTTTGCATTTAATAATTGTACGTTACGGAATTAAAACGACAAGTTTTATTATTTTTAGTGATATTTTGAACCCCTACACAATGATAATTATTCATACATATATCTATATATATCAATATATATATATATAAAAGTTATAATAAACATAACATGCTAATTTTTGGATCAAACACAAATGTCTAAGCCCACCCCCTTTTCTTTTATTTCTGGAAGCCTAAACTGATACCCGGCCCACATCCCTTGACCTTCACCCTCACCCGGCCCAGACCTGAGCCCACTAGACCCCGGCCCAAGCATCCAATCCCTTCTCTTTTTCTATTAAAAAGAAATGGAAAATAAAAGCTCTAGCCTGGTTTCGAACCCGCGCCGAGCCAAACTTCAACACGCCCACAAACCAACTGAGCCACACCAACCCTTGATTCTAAACCAACTTGCTATTTATTTAAAACAACCCAGGCCTTGTCTGCTCCTTTCTTTTTGTTCGCTGTAATCAATCAGCAGGTCAAGCACATTAATTGGCAATCATGAACGCGTAATTGATCTAAGTTAGGAAGGGTTCGTGATTTCCGGCCTGGAACAAGCCACAAACTCGTCAATTACTTGTGAATTATACCCAATTTTGTTTATTACACGCGTTGACCATACAAACGGGTCAAAACTTGCCATTTCGAACACCAAGCCCTTTCACTATAAATTGAACGTTTTCGAACCTTCACAACTCGCCACTAATCCTTCCTACATCTCCAATTTCTACTTATAAGCTTCTGTTCTTAATTAGCGATCGTGTGTTTGACGTTTTTGGTTGACTAATCAATCTAGCTCGAAACGTAATTGTAAGTGTGATTATTGTGGTGGGTTTTGTTAATCGGAACCTACACAACATTAACCCCATGATTAATTGGGTTAATGTTGTGTAATTCGATCGATTGTAAAATCTAGGGCTCGTAATGTTGAAATTGGGGAAGAACATGTAATCGCGTTTTATTATAAATATTTAACGTACAGAATCCAAACACAACCACAGGTCTAGACCAAGTGGTTGTGCTTGGTGCTTGCTATACAGTCCACGCGGGTTCGAGTCACGGCTTGGACACTTTTTTTTCCTTGCTGTTTTATATTTCTATCAAAAACAATGATATATATACATATTATACTTTATAAATTCGTTTTAAATTATTAAAACTCTTTTAAAAATTCTACAAAAATTATCTTATATTAATCTGATGAAAAAGTTCAACTTACAATTTTTAGTTTTCAAAAATTTATTTATTTAATATATATAATAAATAAATCAAGTTTATTCTATTTTATTTATAAAAATCTATAAAAATATCAAAACGATCTTATTAATTTCCACAAAAATTATCCTGAGTTTTTATAACATTAAGCTTTTCAGAAATGATTTTTATTTCTGAAAAATCATTTATTTAATATTTTTTATCAATTTTTGTTAGTTTTAATCATAATTAAATCATAATAAATCCAATTTTTAATATTTTTGCACCAAAATTTTATACAAATTATTTCTGAATATTTAGAACAGAAATATAATTTTTTTAACTGATAATTCTTTAATTTTAGTAATTTTTAATTATTAAAGTTAAAGTTTGACAATTTGTAATAAATAGATTTAATAATCTATTTTAAAGAAAATAATTTTGTAAAAATTATTTTTATACTTTAAACACATTGTTGGACCATCTAAAATTTAAAATTCATAAAAAGAATTTTTGGTTATTTATTTACAAAAATTCTCTCAATTATCAAACAATTTTATCCCCAATTCGAAGCTCTAGAAACTTAGACATTTGTAGACTTGATAGACTTAGACATACTTATTACCTTATTATAGGGTGATACTTGATACATTTGGGCAACACCATTATTCAATTTTTCAACAGATATAACATTTTGCTAAGGTGAGTTTTACATAGCCCCTTTTCTATTTATCACCATTTTTTGGGGTGAAACATGTTACAACATTATTCATGCAATTCAATCATCAATGTGTCTATGTGTATTTCTATGTTGCATTATGTCTTGAACATGACTAGGGTAAGCACAATTCTAGCATAAACATTCGTCAGCCAAACGGTATACATTGATAGATCTATTGGACTGACAATCCCACCCGGATACGTGCCTCCTACAAAGGTTACGTGGGTTTTTGTTACTACAATATAAACGAGTGAACCATGAGCGTATGGGAAGTACCACAATACAACAAGTCACAAGGTTGATTATGCACTCGATTTACTTCTAGTATGTTTTTGCATATGGACTAGTTTGCCATGACACATGAATTGCACAACAATTTTATTCGATTATCAAAACCTATGTAATTCTCACCAAATTTTGTTGACCCAAAATATTTTCAACTTAACATGTTTCGGGTTCTACTTGCTTGAAGATTTGCTTGAAGATATGTGCATAGTTTTATTAAATTTGATGTACGAATTCTTGTAGAACAATTGTATGTAATTTGTTTAAATCATTTAATGAAATTTATTATTCACCATGAGCTACTGAACAATCATCACTACGTGACATCCCGATGTTTCCGCCATCGGTTGGGGTGTTACAGATTGGTATCAGAGCCATGGTTATAGGGAATTAGGTTATTAGAAAAATAATCTAGTCTATAACCATAGGAATTAACCAGTACTTGCTTCTTTTGCATGCTATTCTCTATCTCCCTCCTACTTCATATCCCTACTTTCATCCCTACAAGAAGGTTGCTCTCCATCACTGGATCCACTCTTAGACTAATAAGACAAAATCCTCAGGTTTAACCTGAACTACCTTGAGATCTCGTCGAAGTTCTAGATTTTAATAACGAACACGTGCAATCTGGAAGGGTGAACGCATGTATTCTGAGTCTTCTGTCTAGGCTGGCATTGCGCATATATCCCAATCAGACGAGGGACCCGGATGCCTACCTGGGAATTCTCGGGATGAGTGTTCACTTATAGGCTAAAGCATGTCTTCATATGTTATTAGAATTTAGAATCTTTGATAAGTCAATGTTTTCGTTTATTCGTTTTAATTAATGAATAAATGATTACACTCCTTATATTATCTCATTCATTTCACTATGTCTCTTACAGATCATGCCTCCACGTCGCAGTGCTCGTCTTAATAGTGGTGAAAATCATGATGAAGGAAGTAGCAATTACAACCACAACCACGATACCAACAACAACAATAACAACAACAACAATGGTGTTGATGCCCAACTGGCTGCGATCATTTCTCAACAAATGGCGCAGCAAATCGCAACTCTGGTTCCTAACTTACTAGCTCAAGTCATCCAATTGAACGGCAACGGCAATGGGAATGGAAACGGCAACGGGAATGGGAATGGAAACCACAACGGAAATGGGAATGGTCTTCCAGCCTGCACTCTCAAACACTTTAATTCCTGTAATCCCCCAAAGTTTAGTGGTGAAGAAGAAGCTACGAGACTCCTGCAATGGTTTGAGGGCATTGAGAATACCTTCATCAACAGTGAATGCCCCGACAACTTTAAAGTCCGTTATGCCATGAGTGTGCTTCACAAACGAGCACTCACTTGGTGGAATGAAGAAAAACGCACTCGCGGAGCTGAAGCTGCACTAGCCTTAAATTGGGATCAAGCTAAAGACATTATGAAGGCAGAGTTCTGTCCTCCTAATGAAATCAAGAAACTGGAAGATGAATTTCATGATCTTGCTCAAGACAGTGGGGAATACCTTGCTTACAACACGCGTTTTCACGAACTTAGCTTACTGCTACCCCACAAAGTCACCCCTTTGCCCATTGCAATCGAAAATACATTGGTGGCTTACCGATGCAGATTCAAGACACGGTGTGGGGAAGGAACCCTGCTACTTTGGAGGAAGCAAAGCGTTTGGCTGCCACCCTAACAGATAACCATGTGAAAGCTGGAACCCTAACTCGTAAAGGGGAAAAGAAAAAGGATACTCCCCAACCTGCCGTTGAAATCAAAACCGAGGCCTCAACCAACGGGAAGTGTAAGGTCAGGAATTTTGCAATAGACACCATTGCCCCACCCAACAAGAAACAATACAACGGGAAACTACCTAAGTGTGACACCTGCCAGTATCACCACCCAACTCAAGTTCCCTGCCGACAGTGCACCAATTGTCAAAGGTATGGGCATCTTGCAGATGCTTGTTGAATCCCTGCTACAAACGCTCTTGATGCTCCAAATAACCCCGCTTGAAACCATCCAGCTACTTAAAAGCAAACCCTACCATTTGAATAATATCTACTTTCTCTTTAATTCCATGTATTGCCACTTTTGATTCAAATAATAAATACAAGTATTATCATAACATCTGTGTGCATGCTTGTTTGAATGTGAACTGATTGCCGACAGTACACCACAAAATCGTCAACACCATCAGGAAGAGAGAGAACAGGAGCGTTGCAAAGCTTTTGTTTCAAAGTTTGAAAAGCTTCTTCCTGACTGGATCCCCATATGAAAGGTTTATCTTTGTGAGTCAAAGAGGTAAGTGGAACCGTGATCTTTGAAAAGTTGGCAATGAAACGACGGTAGTAACCAGCAAGACCAAGAAACGAACGAACCTCAGTGGGAGTTTTGGGTACAATCCAGCTTTTTATGGCTTCAATCTTAGCAGGGTCTACGTGTATTCCTTTGTCGTTTATTACGTGACCAAGGAATTGAACTTCCTTAAGCCAAAATTCACATTTGGAGAACTTGGCATACAGTTGCTCATCACGAAGAAGGCTTAAAACTTGGCGAAGATGCTGTTCATGGGTAGTCCTGGATTTGGAGTAAATGAGGATATCGTCGATGAATACTATTACGAATTTGTCCAAGAAAGGTTTGCAAACTCGATTCATAAGATCCATGAAAACTGCAGGTGCATTGGTTAGACCGAAAGGCATAACCATGAACTCATAGTGACCGTAACGAGTTCGAAAGGCGGTTTTGAGAATGTCATCCTCATGAACGCGAAGTTGATGATATCCAGAACGAAGGTCGATCTTCGAAAAACAAACTGCACCCTGAAGTTGATCAAAAAGATCATCGATGCGAGGTAGAGGGTATCGATTCTTTATCGTAAGCTTATTAAGTTCACGATAGTTGATGCACATACGAAAAGTCCCATCTTTCTTCTTAACGAACAACACTGGAGCTCCCCAAGGCGAGGAACTCGGACGAATGAAACCTTTGTCAGTCAATTCTTGCAGTTGACTGGCAAGTTCTTGCATTTCCGAAGGTGCAAGACGATATGGGGCTTTAGCGACGGGAGTAGCACCAGGAACAAGATCAATACGAAAATCAACAGAGCGAACAGGAGGTAAACCAGATAAATCCTCAGGAAAAACCTCTGGAAAATCACACACAACCAGAACATCTTGAATACTCTTACCCTTATCCTTCTTTTCCACAACATGAGCCAAGAAGGATATATACTTCTTACGAAGATATTTTTGAGCTTGTGTGCAAGACATAATTTTCAAACCCTTCGATGTCGTTTCCCCATAAACAGATAAAGATTCACCAGATGGAAGTGGAATTCGAATATACTTTTCAAAGCAAACAACCTCGGCATGGTGTTTAGAAAGCCAGTCCATGCCTACTATGACATCGAAACTATCCAATTTCATGGGTACCAGGTCAATAGAGAAATCATAGTCATTTAGATTCAACATGCAATTGCGGATCACCGATTTTATAACAATAGGATTTCCATCAGCAACCTCCACGGTAAAAGGATGTGTAAGGTGAGAACGATCACGAGCAAGTAAGGGTTCAAATTCTAACGAGACAAAACTCTTATCCGCACCGGTATTAAACAAAATTGAAGCATACAAATTGTTAATAAGAAATGTACCGTTGACCACATCATTGGCAGCTTGAGCTTATTAGCATTAATGCTGAAAGCACGGCCGCGAGCTGGAGCTGCTTGGATCGCTGGAACTGCTGGGGCTGCTAGAGTGTGTTGGCGAGACTGGATAAAAGCAGTCAGATGAGGACACCTATCTTGCCTGTGGTTAGGATCACCACAAGCATAGCAAGTTCTGGGTTGACCAGTCCTCTGGTTTTGAGCATTCCCAGATTTAGTTTCTCGGCAGTGAGAGGTAGTATGGCCTATTTTGCCGCAATTGTCACACTTCCAGCAAGGTCAGTCAGTAGGGTGGTGCCAGTTGCATTTACTACACTTGGGGAAAATGCCAGTATAAGGTTTTGGGCCTGATTGGGCTTGAGGTGCGGCAGGTGGGTTAGTACCGGGAATTTGATTAATAGGTGCAACAACAGCATAATTTTGACTCCTACCTTTACGTTTCTTGTTGGATCCAGAAGTAGAGGTAGTGGCAGAGGTAGTTTTGAGAGGTTCAGTAGTAGCAGGGGTTGAAGAGGTTTCAGTTGGTCGCTTAGTACCTTTACGGGTCAGGGTACCATCCTTGACATGCTTGTCGGTAAGAGATGCTGCAAGACGAATGGCATCCTCTACAGTAGCAGGTTTACTCCCCATAACTGTATCATGGATCTGAGGTGGTAGTCCCTCAATATAATTCTCAATGGCTAAGGGCAGTGGTGTCACCATACGAGGAATCAGTAAGCTCAACTCGTGATAACGGTTGTTGTATGGAACGTTGTTTCCACTATCCTGTTTGAGGTGATAGAACTCATCCTCCAATTTCTTCATCTCACTACGGGGACAGAACTCGATAGTCATGGCAATTTTGAAATCATCCCAAGACATAGCTAAAGCAGCTTCCGTCCCTCGAGCATGTTTTTCACCATTCCACCAAGTGAGCGCTCTCTTTTGAAGAACACCCGTGGCATGACGAACCCGTAGGTTGGCTGGACAGTCGCTATTAATGAACGTATTCTCCATACTTTCGAACCATTCAAGTAACCTAGTGGCTCCCTCAGTGCCATTAAACTTGTTGGGATGGCAAGAGTTGAAGTGTTTGAAAGTACACTTATTCTCACTAGCTCCACCATTTCCACCCGCATTCCCGTTAGAGTTCCCATTCGAGCTACCGTTCGGGTCAAGGTTGGGAATAATAGCATTAATGATGTTAGGAACAAGGGTTTCCAGCTTGTCATTGAGCATGGTCGCGATACGCTGATCAGACTTCAACTTAGCTTGACGCTTAGAAGCTCTTTTGCGAGATTCGCGATCAGACATCTACAAAAATAAAGCAACACCTATTAGATTCAATTTCAAGATTTTGAATGACACATAGCATACGAGAAATTTTGCATAATTTAAAGAGTAACTTAGAAATCAATATAGAAAAATTCTCAATAGATTAATAATGAAAATCAAATCATGATAAAAGCAAATGAAATATCAAGAATAAAATGAGATATTTGGGATTGTTTCTTAGGAAACTGGTGACTAGCCAAAGAAATTGAAATATTATTAATGACTTGTGGGGGCGTACTTTAGCCTATAAGTGAATGCTCATCCCGAGAATTCTCAGGTAGGTAAACGGGTCCCTCGTCTGATTGGGATTTATGCGAATTACCAACCTAGACAGAAAACTCAGAATACAGGCGCTCACCCTTCCAGATTGCACGTGCCCCGTCACAAATAATTTTCCAAAACCTTAGCGGATCTTGAGATGTGGAAATATATATCCTTGAGATGTGGATTTCACTCCTAACTCAAAGATATACTTCCAAAAAGTAAAAAATACGATGGAGTGAAACTGGTCACTAAGATAAGGATATCACTCCTAGCTTAGTGATTTGAGTTTCTTTTAGAGGGATAGATTCCTTGAGATTTGGACGTCTCCTATCTCGAAAGGAAAATATTCCAAGATAAATAAATAAAACATGTAGGGAGTGAAACTATTCACCAAGATATGGATATCATTCCTAACTTGGTGTTTTCGTTTCGTTTGTGGAATATGATCTTCTTGAATATAATGAAAAGTGAAAGGAGAAAAATCTGTCTGAAGTAATAAGAGGATAAAAGAAAACATATAAAGGGTAACTTAGTTATAGTCTAGGTCAAAAGCATTTACTAATAACCTAATTCCCTATAACCATGGCTCTGATACCAATCTGTAACACCCCAACCGATGGCGGAAACAACAAGGTGTCACGTAGTGACGATTGTTCAATAGCACATGGACTAAATTGTAAATATTAATAGTAAATAATTTCCATTGTTCAAAACGAAATACAAAGAGTCTTAATAGAAATCTCAAACAAAAATAATAAATGTTCAACTTTTTATTTAAGCACTAGGTCTAGCCTAAGCGTGAAAGCATATAAGATCAAACGTCACCTGAAACATGTACAAAACAATTTTGTCAACACATATAATGTATTGGTGAGTACACCCTATTGATATATATATATATATATAGTATAAAAATAAAAATGTTTCGCAATTCATGTGTTGTATACCGTTTGCAAGTATGTAATAAGTAGTATCAGTCAAAACCAAACCTGAGAATAATGACTAACACATGACTAACAAACTGAATAATGAATTAACAAGACAATGACCAAGATTCTCTCAACAGAGTCTCAAGGGGGTATACCATAGTACTATTCATTGAAATGCTAGGCCGCCCAGCGGTTAATGATTAAGCATAATACACACCAAATCACATAAGGCAAACACACATCAGAATTTGCATTAAGTATAAGAAATAAAAACTTGATTAATAGGTACATGAATCATCCCGAAATAGTAAAATAGTAAGAAAAGGGAAAGATATACTCACAGTTTCGCTAAATATAAATTCCGAGAAAGTTCGTCGTAAAGGCTTAAGAATTCCGAAGAATTCAACCTATATATAAAAATACTAAATGAGAAAATGTCTTAAAAGTCTAAGACAACCAATCATCAAAGGTATTAGGGCTTGCTTGACTCGTATAGGGAAGATGAAATTGTTAGTAATAATTTGAACGACAGTTTTTGAAATAATACATTTACGATGAATTTAATAAATGACTAAAACTCTTATGTGTTTCACATATAGATATATATTCTATTTTATAGAAAAATAATCATGAAATAAATTTTATGATTTATATTTAATTAAATAATTTATTATATCTAATATAAATATAAATAGAATAAATAACACGAGCTATGATTCCACAGTGATATTATTATGAGAAAATATTATTTTATGGTGTGAAATACTAAAAAATAATATTTCCATAATTTCTCTCAATTTATTTGTATTTAAAACATATTTAATGAGTTTAAATAGTGTTTTAATGGTTAAAATTAGTAAAAATAAGAAAAATAATCATTTTATAAGAAATTACATTTTATTATAGTTTATTATTCATAGACATAAATCTCCAGAAAATTTGAGGTTAAAATCTTTTAAAATGAATTTTTAATCATTTAATTATGATTAAAAAGATTAAATTCAATAAAAATATAAAATTGAGACATTTTCCGGAAAATAAAAGTGTGGAAATCTTATTTTAGATGTCAAGATGTTATGTCAAAATTTTCATAATTTTTGGATAAATAATGGATTTATTATGAATATTATAAAGAAAAAGATGTATTTATATATTTAAATATATAAATATTACCTAATATAATCTCCATCAAAAAAAATAACATAACCCGTGGGTGAGAGGGTCTCGAACCCGGGTTTTCAGATCCCCAACCAACAGACCCAACCACTAGACCAAGCCCCATTTTGATGATTTTATATAACCCGAATTTTATTTATATAATAACATAACATCTTCTTCTTCCCCAATTATCTAGCCCAAGAACCCTAACCTCAACCATTGTTCAATTAACCTGATTAAGACACGATTGAAGCTCTGTAATAAGGGGGTTTTACTCTACGTTGCTCGACTAACATAATACAAGCAAGATTGAACACTTACAACACGTTTTTAGGACCCCAACTGAAGCTTCTATTCTCGCAAAAAGGAACGCGATTAGAGGCTTTCTGGACGTTTTTAACGTGGAATTTGTTGTGGGTTTTGTTGTGTGAAGGTGCAGAAATAAAGTGGCGAGATCAATTCATATATATATATGCGAGCAAACGAGTGATTTAGTGTGATTTAAGGCTTGACGGTTTCAAGCTTTTAAACCCGATTAAACATATGATTTAAGCTAATAATTGTTCGATTTATTGCCTTGAAACAGCCGGAAACGTATGGTGATTGAAGATAAATGATAAAAGCATTAAAACTCGCCCACGAAACGTCTTCGCCGGAGCTACAGTTGCCGGCACAGTTCCGGCCGGGTATTAAAACGGAAACAGGGATGAGTTGTTACGTTTTTTTTATTTTTTTTTTAACTTTCGAAAATTGTCATAACTGGTCCTCCTGATTTATCTTAAATTAGTTTTCAAGGTTTTTCTAGTTAGTTTTCTCTTTATAACAACTAACCAAGTTAACTAATCAAACTTAAAATTTTTATAACTTGAAATTTTTGTGATATTTATTCCCAAATAACGTTGCAACATACACGTTTGATTAAATCGAGATTGAGATCCATTAAAAATGCAAATAATATAACTTGAGTTCGCACATTTATTGAATTTGAAAACGACAAAATAACAGGAAATATTTGAAGGACTAAAATTGTAAACTAGATGAAAGACGAGGGTGACGGATGTCACAGTTAAGCATAGAATAATTAAATGTTAAAGAGATGTTCAGTGCTGGCTCTTATGATGGTCAGAATTTATGAGAATCGGCGGTGGTACTATCAACGATAGTTTACAACGTAGGTCACGTTGTATGGAATTCGTATTATGTTAGTACTCACATTATACGTAGGTCACGGCGGTACTATCAAAGATTGTATGTATCGTGGATTAGTTTTTTAGTTAATTAAGCGATTTCCACTCAAAATATATGTGTGACACAACATCGTTCGATTTCTAAAATAGATGTTACGTTTGTTGTTTGTTCTTGGCACGTCTTTAACAATGTTTGTTTCATTAATGCATTCTTGACTCAGAAGATTGTTCATGAAAGTAGGATCAAGGAAGATTATCTACTGAGATGATAGCTTCGCACATAAAAGGAGTGACAAACTAAAATTTAGTGAGCCGTCTCTCTTACACCACAATTTGTTTGCATCATGCCCCCGCCTTACCGTGCGGGGGTCAAATTCTAGTTTCTATTATAACTAGCATGCCACTATGGGAAAGTCAAATACCACTTTAAAGTCTACACATATTTGATAACCATTAAACACTGTTGTTCTTGTTTTCAAACACCTTAAAGCTACATCATGCTTTAACTTCTCTTATAAATAGACAACTTTCAAGATTAACATTGTATCAAGCCCTTGATTGTAAGACCTTTTGCATCAATGGTAATGAAATCTTACATTTCAATCACTATTTTGGTAGTTGTTTTAGTTGCAACACAAGCTCAAGCCCAAATAAATTTACCCAACATTGGCTTAAATTCTTGCTAAACATCAGTGGACTTGTATCTTGTTCTGTGAATGGTAGTGTTAATGGCACAAACCCAACCCCTCCCTTCCCGAGTAAGATTAACATTCCAGCTTTATAGTTTGCTAGAATAAGATCGTTGCCCCTTCTAATTGATATCAACATAATATATAATTACAACCGCATCCTCTATTTTAGGATGGTGATAAATACAGAATCATAGATACATACAAAATATTAATCATACTAAATATAGTTATTACTTTCATCACATCCTCTTGTGCATCTCTATATCACTTTTCCAATTGATGCGCAGAAAGATTAAATTGTCCCTGAAGCTTTTTATTATTTTTATATCTATTTTTGCTTTTGGTTTACTAAGTTATTAGTTAATTATTATGTAACACGTAACTTTATAATTATTGAACCAACAAAAAAAATCAAAATGGATGCCCGCATGTGATTTCTATATGTTTCTTTGTTTACAGATGCTCAAGTCGATTTAGTATGCGGTGGGAGTGTGGTTGCATCAACCGTGACAAATGCATCGGGAATGTTTAGCTTCATCCTGAACCAACTTACTATTGTTCTTAGAAACCTCTTATCATCTTGTAACCTAGTTGTCCGCACACCACTCTCGACACGTAACGCAACTCTTCCATCAAACGGGACACTACAAGCACCATTGCAATTCCTTAATACGACCGTTCTTGGGCCTTTGAATATTGTGAATCTTGGTACACAGGGTCCCTTTAGACTCGTCTAAAGAGTATGCTTCACTATAATGTATGAATAACGGAATATTGAGTTTAGTAACATAATATGTATGAATAAAGGAAGAAGATTATGCTGGTTTGTTTGATTTGTCTGTTCCCGAGTTAATTAAGAATACTACTCTTTACATATACGACATTGCTGTAGGATCGACTAACGTGTCACCCGACAATCACGAGGGCTATATTCAAGGTGCGGAATCCCTTGAATATGTCTCAATAACAGAAACGGATATGAAACAATGAAAAACGAGTAATTACAACACACAAATGGGTCAAAAGATTCACATTTATATCATTAAAACAGAGCTCGAGTGTTACAATGAACAAACCTAGCAATCTCAGACCTGGGGAGGGTGTTTGGAGAGTGTGTGTGGCAAGAACTAATGATTAGGGCAAAGATTGGGACTATTTATACCTCCCATACTCGTACAGACCTCTTTAGGCGAGTAGGAGGCTATCACACATGATCAACTAGCGAGTAGGGCCGTACTCGCTAGTAGCTTCATGCAACTAGGGCTATACCACATCAAGACTGATGTGGTATAGGCTGTAAATGCCTAAAGCTAATGTGGTATAGGCTATAAATGCCTAAAGCCACACCGTACTCGCCTGAAGTGTCCCAAACGTCCCGAAACGCGTATAAACATCTCCAAACACCCCGTAACACGTCCAAACAACATATATACTAGCCTAGGGACATCATGCACTTACAGACTCCCCCTTGGACCAGGCTAGTATACGTACAAAGATTACATTAGACATCGTTTATAGCAACTACCAACAACTTTACAGACTCAAAATTGAAAACATACACAGCAAACATAACATAAACAAAACATGAAGCATCTTCAGTCTTCATCAAATCGACATTGTCTCGATCCTAGAAAGTCTTGACCAGTCGCATCCCGCATGAACTTTGTTGGCGTGACAGAAACGAATCACCCGTTGAAACTTCAATGCTTGATCGGCTTCGGCCTTCACATGTTGTATTGGATATAAGAACAATGTCTCCACGTCTTTCTCCGAGCAGTTAATCAGCCACATTGGATCCCATATTCTAATTTTCCTGCACGGTTTTGGTGAGTTGCTCAAGACTATTACGGATTCTGTTGTCTCTGCGTCATAATGCCAGTAATAAAACTTGGAAGAGAAGTCTTGATCAACCGGAACTAATGGAATCTTCGATGCGGTTTCGGGTGGTTTGATGATGTGCTTCCAAATAGGATTCTTTGTGATGGGATGAATCTTGTTTGTCACAATGGATTTAGGGTACTGTGGTTGGAACTGGTCCCATCCCTCAACACTTTCTCTTCTCATAATATTGTAGAAACCTTGAAGTTCAAAGCGAGACTCATGATACAAAGGAGGCTGCAATCTAACCAGATCACGAATATGCCAGAAGGGTAGACTGAGGACTTTCGTGTACGGTTGAAAGTAGAGAAGACTATCCTGCCATTTTACTCCCAACATCTTAGCATGCTTTATGTAAGCCCAGCTGATCACGCTTCCTGACATCTTCACCAACTGTTTCTTGAATATTGATGCTTGTACAGGATCTTTCTTCTTCTCAGTCTCGCCTCCAGATGGAAACCAATCAGGATACTTCTGTCTGATCTTGTCATGTCGTTCTTTCACTTTGTCTGGGACAGGTGTAGGATCAGACTTAAGCTTTTCTTCAGACTGATTAAGCATCTCCTCAGAGATCTTAGGTATCCCGCTGCTCGACTCACCAACCACATACTCTGGTGTAGTGACATTGGTTCCATCTTCCATTTCCACTTCATGATTATCTGGATGCAGTTCTGGAGCAGTGTGGCCGGAACTGGAAGATTCTCCAGGTGCCAAGCCAAAGATCTTTTCCAGGTCCTCAGGTGTAACCTCAGGAGGTATTTCACCTTCTTCCAAATCATAATCAGTGGACACAGGAGGCACGTACAAGTTACCATCATCATCATAGTCAAAATAACTGTTCAGAGGCTCGACATTCTCCATAGGAACTATAGCTTGCTTCAGTGAGTCTTTGAGTTGCTGAATCTTGCTCTTCCTTGGATCAGGCTCCCCCTGAGCAGAAGAACCTGCTGCGGGATCCTTGCCTGATTTGTCGTGACTCTTCTTTGTTCGCCGAGATCCAGATCCAGTTGATGATCCGCCACCACCTGTGGCTCCAGGATCACCACCACCACCCTTTCCAACATCATCATCACCATCTGATCCATCATCATCGTCATCCTCATCATCATTATCTTCATCATCATCATCACCAGCACCAGCCTCTGCCTCTGAACTAGGACCACCGGTGAGTCTAGGTTGAGTTCCAGTCAACTCATTTATCCTAGCCCTCAGCTCGGTATTTTCTTTTTCAGTCTTCGTGATCCTTCGCTCATTGTTCACATTTATCAGGCGAAGTTCGCTATTTGAGGCCTCTACACTTGCAAGTCTCTCCAGAGTACTTTGGTTCGACTGTATCAGCTGCTGATGAGATTCCATCATCAGCCTGTTCGACTCTATGACCTGCTGGTTAGATAATGTGAGCGCATCTACCGTCGTTCTCAGCTCTGTGTTAGACTGGATAGATTCTTCGATCAGCTCAAGCATTGCGTTCTCATTTTCTTCTATGCTTGCATTCTTCGTTCGCAATTCTGCTATATCACGTGATTGCGCAGCTACTATGGCAGTTAGCTCGCTAATCTTTCTTTGAAGTTGTTCATTTGTAGCAGAAGCAGACGAAGAGGTCTGATCGGTTGAGCCGGAAGCTGTGGGTCGAACTTTCTGTCTTATACTTCGGATCCTGTCACCAATAGTATTAGGAACAATCTGCGAGCTTGTCGCTGCCTCGGTAACTGAGACTGGCTCCGTGAAGATTACCGAAGCAGGCATTGACATAGTGACACTAGCAGGCATCGCTGCACTAACTGTAATAGGAGCCGAAGATGTCGTTGCTGCTGTTGTTGTTGCTGTTGTTGTTGTTGTTGTTGTAGTTGCTGTTGTTGTAGCTGCTGCTGCCGCTTGAGAGGATTGAGTGACTGGAACCCCAAAAGCTTCAGGAAGGGTGAATCGTCTATTTCTTGGAGGTTTCACCGCTTGAGGTTTAACAGACATCGTCTTCTTACCTCGAACACTATCCTTCTTGGCAGTTGTCTTTTGTCTCTTTGCAGGAGGAGTAGAAGCAAGCTCTGCATCTATTTCTGCTATTTGATCCGCCTCCACAACATAGGTGGGATCTTTAGCAAGCTCTCTAATCGCAGCAGTCGTAGCTAAATCCTCCGCTGCCTTTCTCTTTATTCTTAGCTGTTTTCCAGCATCTGTGTCGGGGGAATCACTTTCTGTTTCATCAGAGTCATCATCTGCATCAGTTTTGTCAACTGGTGCGTCTTCATCAACATGTGCTTTACCTCTTCCAAACTGAGAGGCATCAGGTTCTTGTGCAGTACTAGAAGGTTCAGAGAAATCTAATAAATTCGGATCAAACTCCTCTTCATCACCTTCAGCCGTGTCAGAGATCCTGCCCGGGGCGTTCTCACCCAATTCATCTGTTTTACGCCCTATATTATCCCCCTCTTTAAACACCAACCTATGGATACGGAAGTCATCCTCTGAATCACTATCTTCGTGTCTCCACCTGTTGCCTGGTGGTGACGCATAGTCTTCTCTCTTCAAGTGCCCATATAGTCGTCTATTTGGAGGATATTCAGACTTCGGTCGGCCTTTGTAACATCTCATCCTGTTCATTTCAGCTTGAGTAATATCATTAGTCCCTATATACTCAGCAGGATGCTTCACCAAATCAGGTACTTGATTATCAATGATCAACTGTAAGAACCGGTGATAGACAATGAAGGACTTCTTTGTCGGCTTCATCAGTATGATTTCTTTTAAGTGGTGCAGAATCATCTTGGAGAAGTTGAATGGCTTGTTGAGTGTCAGAGCGACAATCGCAGAGGCCAATGTATCTCTTATCGTATCAAAAGCACCTTTTCTCGGACCAAGGCACTTCACGACCACATGAGTAAGATAGTTAATCTCCGGCGGAAGTAATCCTTTCTTAAGCATTGTCTGTTTGACGACTTTACCCAAATACTTCATCCTTAAAAAGCCGCCACATATCAGAATAGCGTCAAACACTATAGGATCAACATCAGAGTCTCCAAATTGTAGCACTTCTCGAATGATCTGTTCGGTGACAATAACATCTTTTCCTTGAACCGAACTAGTAATCACGATCGGATCAGCCTTGGGATCAACCTTGGCGTTACGATAGAATTCCAGCAAGATATCCTTGTATGCAGCGTGCTGCTTGGATATCGCATTGTGTATTCTCGATCGCTTTAAGAAGTCGATGACGCCTTGAAAGACTTTGCCTTTATCCAAAGTAATCGGTCAGAGAAAAGCACAACAGTTGTGCTTTGGCAATGTCTTCCAATTCTCCATCCTTAATGATGAGGAACAAATATTAGGAACAAATAAACACGGGCAAGAATTTTGGTTATGATCGGGTAGGAGGGAAATAAAGTAGCAGTGAAAGACTTTGAAAATATGAAGAACACGCGTCTAAGTGTTCTATATATCTGAACTCCTATTCGCATGAGATAAAAACGAGTGAGAGTCCTATTCGTGTTTTGTTGAAGCGAGTAGGCACTATCACAGCTGTATTCGAATAAGATGTTGTTTCAATATACTTGGCCCTACTCGCATGATGGTTTACACGGATAGCTTCTACTCGCCCAAGCCAACACGCGAGTAAGGATAGCTGATGCACTAATCGCTTGATAAATCACGCGAGTATGGCTACTCGCTTAAACATGTACACGAGTAGGCTTCTAAATGCATAAATCTTTCACACAATTTACCAAATTGCCCCTGCAGCACCAATTCTCGCATTTTTGACCCGTTCAGGTTCAAAACATGCGTTTTTCACCACGTTTAAACACATAACACAGATGACGACTCATGACTTTGAAAAACTTTCATTTTCGACCCCCGTACTTAAGAGTAAACACGGTTTTGACCCGGCAAAAACACAATTTTCGACAAGTTGATTTTCGGCGTTTTATTTATGAAGAAGTAAGATTACAATGGATTAGGATTCCATCATCGGCAATCAAGAATGATTAATTAAGCTAAGCTAAGCATAAATAAAACAAAACGGGAGATCAACTAACTGTACACTATCATATTTTTGCGAGTTTCAGCGGTTAGGGAATCATATCAGTGTACGGACTTTACTAGAACCCTCATATTTTCAATTTTTGCTTAAATTACCAATAAGCATCCTACAACAACTGTCGATATTGTTGTCCACCTAAACTCAAAATCAAGTTTTATCGCTAGGCACTTTAGATACGTTTAAGGTAATATTAACACTGAGATACAAGGTGTTCCCCGCCACGCGACACATTCCCGTATCAAGTCATGCACAAAGTTTCCTCGTAACCGGTGAGTAAGCTGTTGTCATCCGTATTTTACAAGGAGTGGACTCAGTGGTGATCAGGTCTGCAGAAACACTGCAACAGAGAGACCAGTGAGATCCAAACCAGGGTTCAAGTCAAATACCGTATATTTGATTTTTCACGGTACAATGCTTTAGGTATATGATTTGATACCTTAGAGCGAATTCTCATTGAGAATAGGGTTTTGGCATATATGAATCTTTTTGCTCTTTTAGGATTCCCCGACGTCCCTTGATCAGAATTTATTCTATTTTTTGTTTTTGTTTTTTTTTTCAGGAAATGACATAGGGGTGTCTCAGTCGTAGGCTGCGACCCCAACGTACGACACGTGTGCCACTCCTATTTATTCTGAGAGATGTCCAGTTCACCTCGGATGTACCAACCTCTTAAAGACCATGAAACCTCGGATTTTGGCATGCTATCAAACGAGATTTCGGTACCAAGACCATATGCCAACGCACGTTGATCCACACATGATTCAGTTGATTTAAGTTTATATCACCGTGCCGAACTTGGAAATGATTTTGAGCCTACTGATACATCATTGTAGAGGCTACCTATCAGTTCCAATATTTTTAAGATGATAAGGGTCCAGACAGTCCGACTGATTGGTTAATATCATCTTCCCATTTTCACCAAAGAAACTCATTTTTGCAAATTTTTTTAATTTTTTGCATTTTCTGAATGTTTTTGTATTTTTCTGAAATTTTCTCCCCCTAAAAATCTAAAAATTTGCGAAAAGACAATATTTTTGGATTTTTCTGATTTTTTAAAGAAATATATTTACAAAAATGATTACCGATGAGGATCTAATCCTGCTTAACTTTAATGTCGTTTAAGATTAACAAGTACTCAAAACGAGGACCGTCAAAAGCTTTGGTGAATAAATCGGCACGTTGGTAGTCTGTGTGGATTTTTACCATATCGATAAGTTTCTTTTCATAGCAATCGCGTATGAAATGATACTTAACCAAGATATGTTTCGCCTTGGAATGGTTAACTGAGTCTTTAGCAAGAGCTATAGCGGACTCATTGTCACAATGAATGGGAGTATTAAGAAATTTCAAACCGTAGTCTCTCATTTGTTGTTGTATCCAAAGAACCTGGGAGCAGCAGCTCGATACTGCTACATATTCCGACTCGCAGGTGGATAAGGCGACTGAGGCTTGCTTCTTGCACTGCTACGAGACTAGTCTTGGTCCCAAAAACTGGCATCCAGCCGATGTGGATTTTAATTCTGTCTTGCATCCGCCATAGTCAGCATCACTAAATGCGATGAGGTCAAACTTATCGTCATTAGGGTACTATAGACCTTTGGTCGGACAACCCTTTAGATAACGTAAGATCCTCTTCACAGCAACCAGGTGGGACTGTTTCAGCCTTGACTGGTATCTTGATAGTAAGCATGTCGCGAACATTATATCAGGTCTTGATGCAGTGAGATACATGAGTGAGCCTATCATAGCTCGATAAAGAAAAGGATCAACGGTTTGTCCTTTCTCGTCAGGCCCAATCCCGTGATTGGTCTGAATCGGTGTGCCTACTGGAGTAGAGTCTTCCATCTGGAACCGGCTCAAGATGTAAGCAACGTATTTTGTCTGGTGGATGAAGATCCCCGACTCTTGTTGTTCTACTTGTAGACCGACGAAGAATTGCATCTCCCCCATCGAGCTCATCTCAAATTTATCCTGCATAAGCTTTTCGAATTCCCTGCACATGACATCATTAGTAGACCCAAAAATAATATCATCAACATAAACCTGTACCAGAAGACGATCACCACCCTTTTCCTTGGTGAATAAGGTGCAGTCCACGAGTCCACGTTTGAACCCGTTGGATATCAGATAATTTCTAAGCATTTGGTACCATTCACGCGGTGCCTGATTGAGTCCGTACAACGCTTTGTTCAATTTGTAGACTTTTTCGCGATGAAGCGGATCCTCAAAACCCGGTGGCTGAGCAACATACACCTCTTCCTTCACGACACCATACAGAAAAGCACTTTTCACGTCCATTTGATACACCTTAAACCGTTTGTACGAAGCGTAAGCTAAGAACATCCGGATAGCTTCAAGGCGCGCAACTGGAGCGTATACTTCGTTGTAATCTATTCCTTCGATTTGACGGAAGCCGAGGACAACTAATCGAGCCTTGTTTCTTATAATCACCCCGCTGTCATCCCGTTTACACTTGTAGACCCACTTTGTTCCAATTTTCTTCGAGCCTCGAGGTAAGTCAACTAAGTCCCACACTCCTAGCTTTTGGAACTGCTGAAGTTCGGCTTGCATTGCTTCAATCCATGGTTCTTCCCTCAGTGCCTCTTGCACAGTTCTTGGTTCGGTTTGAGAAACATATAAGGCGAAGGACCAATCGTTCTGATGACCTGCTTTTCTGATTTCCGAGTAGAGTGCCAGAGTACCTGTATTGTCACTTGGACTAGCATTTCTGAGTTGACTGCTCGTCATGACTCTGCTAGCCGGATTACCAATCACATTTTGCATCGGATGAGTGTCGTGAATCCGAGATTCCGGATGTGCCGGCACTGGATCATCCGAATGCAGATTAAGGTTCTCCAAACCTTGAGATGGATTTGTCTCTACGGCGCTTGAACTAGAGGGAGCAGCGGGTTGCATATTAAAACCGGAGAGATCGATCCGAAGACCTATCCCTGGAGCTGCTGAAGAAGAGGGACCAGCTTGATTGTTTACTGTCGGATTAACTGGAGCTGTAGTGGTAGATTCACCATTTCCAGCTTGTTCCTCAGTGAGAGTTTCATGAGACTCTGCAAAATCGTCGTCGGAAGATGAAGATTCGAGAACCTCTGCTGACGCTTCCTGAAAAACTTCCTCAACTTCTGCTGCTGCGGTTTTATCAGGGGGACCCGTGGATGCAGAGGCATCAGATGGAGCAGGCGCAGGTGCATTAACCACGATCGGATGCATTAGCGGAGAGCTAGCTGCGTTTTCACATTCGTAATACATTTGCGCTACAGCATCATCCACCAAATTCTCCACGTTGAAGGAATCAAATAGACTCTTATAGTCGAACAACCAATCAGGTCCAACACCAGGTGCATTGGCAGTATAACGCTGAACATCGACATTAAGCCAATCTTCAACGTTGTTGGTTCTTTTTTTGTACACTCGTTTGTTGGGAGTGCTGTAACCAACAAAGAAACCTTCTTCTGCCTTTGCACCAAACTTCCCATCGGGATGTATCATGGTGCATGGAGCTCCGAAAGGTTCCAGAAACTCTAAGTTCGGTTTCCTTCGGTTCAGAAGCTCGTAAGAAGTTTTACCAAGCTTCTTTACCGTTAGAACCCTATTCAGAGTATAGCACGCACAGTGAACTGCCTCGTTCCAGAAGATCACAGGCAAGTTCGAGTCTGCGAGCATAGTTCTGGCTGCCTCAATAAGAGTCCGATTCTCTCTTTCTGCAACCCCGTTTTGCTGAGGAGTGTATGGCGCTGTGAATTCATGATGAATACCCTTTTCTGCACATAACGCCTCCATAGCGTGATTCTTGAACTCTGTTCCGTTATCGCTTCTGATCCTACGGATCTTTAGTTGATATAGATTTTCCAGTTTAGTAAACAGATTCTTCAAGTAATCAAAAGTTTCACTCTTGTGCTTCATGCACACAACCCAAGAAAACCTAGAATAATCATCCGTAACCACTAAGCAGTATGAGTCACCGTTCTTGCTCTTCCGATTAACTGGGCCAAACAGGTCCATGTGCAGTCGTTCGAGTGGTAGACTAACTGAATTTGTCTTCTTAGGCTTGTGAGACTTTCTTTTCTGCTTCCCTTTCTTACATGAGACACAGACGTCGTTTAAATGAAAATTCTTAACAGAAACACCTTCCACCAGTTGATTCTGAACCAGATGGTTCATTTTCCTAAAGTGGATGTGTCCCATTCGTCTATGCCACATTATCGATTCCTTTTCTGTCGCCTTTGACAGAAAACAAGTGACTTGACCTTTCGATGTCATAGCTCGGCTCATATCCAGGACGTATAAGTTGTTGACCCTGGGAGCTGAGATCATGACCCACTCTTTCGGTATTTTGAATCCAGGCTTCAGAATGAAACATGCATTGTCATCAAAGAACACAGTGAACTTCTTGTCACATATCAGCGAAACGCTTAGCAAGTTGTGGTCTATCTGTTTGACAAAGCTTATGTTTTCAAAGCTTACAATACCGTTGCTCATACTTCCTTCTTTTGTAATATAACCCCCTTTATTACCAGCAAAGGCAACATACCCCCGTTGATATTCTTTATGTCAAAAAGCAGGGATAAATCGCATGTCATGTGCCCTGAAGCTCCACTATCAACAATCCATAGGCTACTGATGAGGCCCTGTGGAACTCCCTGTACAAACATTCAAAGTTCAGTGGTTAAGGGGGACCCAAGCCTTCACGGTCTTGGGTCTACCATCTTCATCTAATGTCGGAAAGTCAACCCATCTTCCATTTGGAGTTGGTGTTGTTTCCGATGGTACAGCAGTGCTTTCTCCAGCAGATGATTCTCCTCCTTTGGTTGGTGACTTGGGTCTCCAAATCTGTTCAGGTTTCTTTGGCTTGGGCTTCTTCTTCGCCTGTGGGCTAGAAGGTCCAGCCTTGGATTCCTTTGGAGGAACAGATTTTAGATCCACTTCAGACTTAACTGTACGTGGAGCAGCTTTGGGGTTGCCCTGTGGTTTAGCTGCAGCCTTTGCTGGTGGCTTAGGCGCTGCTTCAACCTTTGGGGGAACAGTGCTCCCCCTCAGCTGCGGACCCCTGCCATCAACTGGCTTTTGGTTCATAGCAATCTTGTTGCGATTATCGTACACGACCTGCTTTCCCTTTTGTTTCTCTGAGTGTTTACGGGAAACAGGTTGCTTGGATTTGCTAGAACTGGGAGGATCATCCACCTTGATCCTTTCTCGTCGCAATTCAGGGCACGCAGCAACTAAATGCCCACGTTCCCCGCACTTGTGACAGGATCTATATTCTTCAAATCTAGGATATTCGAGTTTGGTCTCCTTTTTGTTCCTTTTGTTAGATGGGCCGGCAAATGAGTTTTTGTGTTTTAGATCCTCAAGACATCTTCTTTGCTGATCGACTTGAGGATCGTCGTTTCTTTCATTGCCACTCGATCTAACGAACTCAGTAACATGCTTTTTCGGACTTTTTCTTTGAGCATGATTTTGAGGATTAACGGTGTTTGTCTTTTAATTTTTCTTGTTATTCTCATTAGGTTGATTACCCTGATCCTTTCTACCCTTACCCTTACCCTTCTTTTTATTCCAGGTTTCCTTCTCTACGGTAATGACAGATTCTTGCCAAATTTTGGCAACAAGACCAGGGGCGATACATTTGAGAGGGACTTCCTCATCAGCATGCACCCTTTCAGACCCTTTTAGTTTTAAAACACCTTAATCCTCCTACCATCCTCGATTTGCACTTTCGGTTCCAGTTCGCTCAAGGTTTCAGTGGTAATGATATGATTTTCAAGAGGAACATCTTTAGTTTTGACCGGTGCATATCTAGGAGGTTCATCGAGCTCATCATCCGAAGAGTCAGTGTCATATACACTGATATCATCAGCTTTCTCACACAGATTGACAGCTTTAGCAGGAGTAGCAGCCTTAGTAACCTCAGCAGGTTTAGCTGCTTCAGTAACTTTGGCCGCCTCTGCAGCTTTTGCTGCCTCAGCTGCCACGTCCACTAGTTCCTCCTTTGGCAAGACATCAAAATTATGATTTTTGAATCTCACCGGAGGTGGACATTATGAATATTTGGGACTGGTGGAGAAGCCTTCCTTTTCAGAGTGTTCTACTATGTGATCAAGGACATACTTGCAGTTTAAATAACTCATAAGCTTCTTCCTGATCGTTTCATAGTCACAGTTAACAGTGGCCAATTGTTTCTTAGTGTCTTCGACCTCATTGATGTAATTATTTATAGCAATTTGCTTATTAGCCGAGGTTTGTGACAGTTCAGAAACATCCTTCTTATAATTTTCAATTGTACTAAGAAAATTTTTCTCCTTTTGTCTCAAGGAATCAATTGACCTTTGCAACGGACCAACATCAGCTTTTAAATTCAGATTTTCTTCAGTTAATTCTTTAATTCTGAATTTTAGCTGATTACACTCTACACAATCTAATTTAGAATCAGAAGAAGAACTTACCTTGTTCGACGATTCAGTAATGGCCATCAATGCATAATGAGCTGCTGTCTTCTGAGCTCCAGAGAATTCGCCGAAGTTCTTCTCTATGCAGTCAGCATCCACAAGAAACGATCTTTTACCGATCAGCGCATCTGCTTCAGCTAACAGATCCTCCAAATCTTCTCCCATATCAGAATCACACTCCGAGTCACAGTCAGACGCTTCGGTTTCAGAAGTGATGATGTCAGACTGACTCGAAGTTTCTTCAACTTTGGCTGGTGCTTCAGACGCTTGTTGAGCAAAACAGGCTGCACCACCTTGAGGAGCTTCTTCTCCAATGATCAGATGGTTCCAGTTAAAACCTTCATCAGCTTGAATAACCAGGGCTTGACCTTGATTGTTGTTTGCAGGAGGCCTCTGGTTCTGGTTCTGGTTGTTGACTGGGACAATAGCACGCTCAGTATTAGGTTGTGCCTGAGCTTGCTGCCTCTGATTCTGCTTCGCTCTGTTGTTGTTGAAGGGATTCTGATGTCCTTGCTGCTTAGGTCGGTCACATTCCCTTGCAAAATGCCCTTTTGTGCCACAGTTATAGCATGTGACCTTTGTTTTGTCGAACCCAAACTTGGTGTTGTTATTGATCAAAACATCTCTCCTCCCCGTCCTGTCCATATATTCCTTTGCCCTTCTCACCACGCTTGCGAAGTGCCACTGTATGTCTATCAGATCCATGTCGTCTTTATCAATCTGCGAGTAATCCTCCTGTGTAAGATGAGGATTCCCGATCTGCCCAGCAACCAGTCCACTATAGGAGTTTACCAAGGTCAACAGTAGAGCCATGTGTTCTTGAGCTAGCTCTACAGTCACCTTTTCTAAACCCGCGGTGTTCAGCTGCTCTGGGACTGTGTTGGTCCGATAGCCACCTTGATTAGAAGTTGAAGCACCTCCATATCCACCATAACTTGTAGTTGGAGCCCCGCCAAAACCTGAAGGAGAAGGTCCACTAAAGTTTGCAGTTGCCTGCACTGGTGCTGCAAGATGAGAAAATGGGTTAACACCAAACTGGTTAGTATTAAAATTCAAAGGATACTGGTTTGGTCCAAAAGGATATGTAGGAGGAGGAACATCAGCTGGGGGACCATAATTGTCGAAAGCATAAACCGGGTCCGGGTTAACCACAAAAGCAGTCTGTGGTTTGGTACCACCCACACTGGCGTCCTGAAGAGGATTCCCATAATAGATGCTGGGATTCTGTGGAATGAGCGCCTTGTTTGCTCTCCTGATCTCCTCTATCTCCTTGTTCTCCAGCTCGGTAATGAACTCGTTGATGGAGAGAGTCTGATATGCATTACTTGACTTTAGAATATCCAACCATTGATGCCAATGAGGAGGTAACGCCTCAGCAAATCTTTCTACAAGGTCTGCAGATGAATATAAGACCCCGTACTGATACATTACAGACATCAGATGGTAGTATCTGGCAGTCAAGTCCCTCAGTGATTCGTTCCCGATAGCATTGAAGTTCTCGAACTCCTTCTTGAGTTGATCCATTTTAACCTTCCGCGTCTTCAGATTTCCTTCATTCCGCTCAGCAAGTGCTAGCCAAAGCATCTGTGATGTAGTGCACTGAGCAAATTGATGAAGTATATCCTTGGGAAGAGCTTGCTTCAATGCCGCCATCGCCTTCTTCTCATAATTATACTTCTTCCTCTGATCTTCATTCATGTCTTCAATTGAGATCGGAGTAGTGGAATTCTCAACCATAGGCCTACTATACCTGGTCTCTATCGCTGACCACACGAGACCATCAATACCCTCAACATACGTCTGAAATCTGCCCTTCCAACCATGGTAGTCGGACATGTATTGCAATTTCGGCGCCCTATTCGAACTACCCGTCTCTAAGTCACTCATGAGAACGGAAGACAGATGATTCGTCTGTGAGTTTGCAGCAGCCGCGAGTGCCCAAGGATTTGCATTCATTGCCTGTTGTTGAGCCACTAGCGCCCACGGATTGATTCCGGCAACATTCGCTTGCATCTGCGCTTGTTGCATCTGTTGCACATTTCGCTCGGCTGAGTATTGCCAAGGGTTTGTGGGTATGTTCGTTTGATTGTTTATTTGTTGGTTATTAGGTTGGCTAGGTTGGTTCAGATGACCCCACGGATTTGCCATATGTTAATATTTGTCAAAAGTCCGATACTTAGTCAAATTTTTCAGTTTCAGGTCCTTTCAGGCGAGTAAGAACTCTATTCTTGTGATTATAGGCGATTAGGGTGTAAATGCTAGTGTATGGGGACCTTTCACGCGAGTAGGCCTCTATTCGCTTGAAATAGAGGCGATTAGGGCTTTGTTTGTGTGAGGGTTCTTGTACTCGCCTAAGGTATAGGCGAGTAGGGAGATTGATGTATGATAGCACTGTATTCGCCTAAGATACAAGCGAATAGAAGGTATTCGCTTATAACTTCTTGTAATCGCCTATATATAGGCGAGTAGGGTTTTGTAAATGCTAGAATGTCTGCGTAATCACTAGATCTGATCTGTAACCCCACTTTTGCTCAAAAACAGCCGTTTTTGGCTCAAAATCTTATCCAAAACAATGTGTTTAAACCCCAAATGATTGGAAAAGTTTCCAAAACACTTTTAGAACAAAACCTAATTAAAAACACACGTTTTAATCCATAAACACACACCAAGAATTTGAAAATAAGGGTTTTTATCAAAAACTCAAAGTTTCAAACTTCAAAACAGGTTTTTGCTCAAAAATCACAACTTTCCCATAAAAACCTACCTGTTTTTGCACGTTTTTGCGATCAAAACACTCGTGATAAGAGCCTCGGCTCTGATACCACTTGTAGGATCGACTAACGTGTCACCCGACAATCACGAGGGCTATATTCAAGGTGCGGAATCCCTTGAATATGTCTCAATAACAGAAACGGATATGAAACAATGAAAAACGAGTAATTACAACACACAATTGGGTCAAAAGATTCACATTTATATCATTAAAACAGACCTCGAGTGTTACAATGAACAAACCTAGCAATCTCAGACCTGGGGAGGGTGTTTGGAGAGTGTGTGCGGCAAGAACTAATGATTAGGGCAAAGATTGGGACTATTTATACCTCCCATACTCGTACAGACCTCTTTAGGCGAGTAGGAGGCTATCACACATGATCAACTAGCGAGTAGGACCGTACTCGCTAGTAGCTTCATGCGAGTAGGGCTATACCACATCAAGACTGATGTGGTATAGGCTGTAAATGCCTAAAGCTAATGTGGTATAGGTTGTAAATGCCTAAAGCCACACCGTACTCGCCTGAAGTGTCCCAAACGTCCCGAAACGCGTATAAACATCTCCAAACACCCCGTAACACGTCCAAACAACATATATACTAGCCTAGGGACATCATGCACTTACAATTGCATTTGTGAGTCAAGAATGTTTTTCTTTTATAACTTCAAATGCTATTATTGACCTATTATACCAACAAACAGAAGTAATACAATAGGATATAATTAGGCTATAGTATTTGAAATAACATAACCAAATAAAATTATCACATGATCTAGCATCTCTCTGTGTCTCTTATTGTTCGAAAAAACTAATAAATGGAGATGAAATGTGTTGGAGGGATATGTATTAATTATGCTGAACAAGAATAACAACGAAAAATAAATAATGGTAGAACTATAATTACATGTATATCGTTGAATAATTTGGAAATCTTTTGTTTTAATTATATATAAAAAAAATCCTCTACCTTCACCGATGCTTCAACATTCTTATCTCTTTTCAGGAGCATATGTACACGTTAATTCGATTTTAGCAAAACAGCCGACTTTTGTTGGTTCCCTCGAGAAATGGTTGTTTTGGTGTTTTTTTCCTTTTTCTTTTTGACGACAAACTTTTTTAACACCCATAATTCCACTTTTACCTTAGACTTTAAAAAATTTTACAAGATGAACAACCAAGTGACACCTAACCTGATCTTGAGTCTCTTGTTCTGGGTTCTTGAATTTCAAATCAAATCTTGATGGTTGAGGTTTTGCATGGTCCATGGAAGATTTCATGCTGTTAAAAAATCTATGACAAAGTTTGAATGAGCTAATATTATAACTTTATGTTAGAAATTTGGAAGCTTATCATTGACGCGACTTTGTAATTTGTATCAGCGTTTAAATGTTTATTTATGTTTAATGATATTTTACATAAATGTTATTTTTCTTAATTAACATTAAACATTTTAAATTCAAGACATCAAACTTTAGACATTAAAACCTAATATTAGACGTTAAATCATAATATCAAACATTAAACATAAAACCACTACTTAACGTCTACACTAGTTTTGGTTTGCCGTTCTGGATGATTCGCATTTGTTAGCTTCTTTTCATCGGACAATGCTTACGAGTATGTTTTCTGAGAGTTTAGTTTTTCCCGACTTTCATAAACTTTCCACAATACTTTCACCGAGCCAACTCAGTGTTGTCCAACACAAGGCATAAGTCGTAGTTGGACCAAATGTATGGGTTTCTTTTGCTTTCAGGTACCAAAACAACTTATTTCTTGCTTGTTATCCTTGTGGTCGGTGTAGGAAACTAGAGCGATTTGAGCGGTTTTCGATTTTAGAGAGTGTTTGAGAGAAGTGGTATAATGAAAAATAAACATTCTACACCTATTAATAATAAACTAGGATGGTAAAACCGTAAATAATTGGTTCTTAACCGCTATTATACTATTTGGAACCGATTCCAACGGGCTCCAGTGTTAATATCTTGGTATCGGTTCCTACCCACACATGATCAAACCAAACTGATTCCACCGGGTTTAACTTTATTCCCCATACTTGGGTCTAAGTTCTACTTGGTTCGTGACGTACCCGTTCCCATTTTGTACCCGATTTGGCTATACCCGGTCACGGGTACAACCCAAAACCTGATTTGTGCATCTCTACACACTTTGCACGACCGCCAGAGGCCCATAAGTCATCAAAATAACGCACACCAATATTATTATGCACAAGTAAAACCCAAATTAAATGTATAGCATGCGTTAATTTATATTATTTCTCGAAAGTCACACATTTTATGTTTGATTTGCAAAGTCTTCATTTAATTGACGACGGTTAATAAATAGCTTTCTATTTTCAAACATAAATAATTTTCTAGTTTGAAAGCTACGTCGATCAAAGATCAATGAAATTTTTGGATCTTAATAACCAATTTAGTGGTAACACAAGCTCTATCCCAAGGACTTTCTCCTAATGTAGGCGATGAGCGGTTCACTCAAGTATATCTTTATATAAAATACTAGTTTAATTATTAAATGTTATAGAGATGTTCAGTGCTGGCTCTTATGATGGCGGGAATTTATGAGAATCGGCGGTGGTACTATCTACGATAGTTTATAACGAAGGTCACGTTGTGTGGAATTTGTATTATGTTACTACTCGTTTTATACTCAAATATTGTATGTATTGTGGATTAGTTTTTTTAGTTCATGTAAGCGATTTCCGCTCAGAATGTTTGTGCAACATAACATCGTTCGATTTTTAAAAAAAGATGTTACGTTTGTTGTTTGTTCTTGGCATGTCTTTGACAATGTTTTTTTCATTAATGCATTCTTGACTCAGAACATTGTTCATGAAAGTAGGATCAAAGAACATTATATACCGGGATGATAGCTTCGCAGATAAAAGGAGTGACAGAGTAAAATTTAGTGAGAATTCTCTCTTACACTACAAATTGTTTGCATCATGCCCCCGCCGCACCGTGTGGGGGTCAAATTCTAGTTTCTATTATAACTAGCATGCCACTATGGGAAAGTCAAATGCCTATTTAAAGTCTACACATATTTGATAACTATTAAACACTGTTGTTCTTGTTTTCAAACACCTTAAAGCTACATCATGCTTTAACTTCTCTTATAAATAATCAACTTTCAAGTTTAACATTGTATCAAGCCCTTGATTGTAAGACCTTTTACATCAATGGCAATGAAATCCTTCATTTCAATCACCATTTTGGTAGTTGTTTTAGTGGCAACACAAGCTCAAGCCCAAATAAATATACCCAACATTGGCCTAAATTCTTTGCTAAACATCAGTGGACTTGTATCTTGTTCTGTGAATGGTAGTGTTAATGGCACAAACCCAACCCCTCCCTTCCCGAGTAAGATTAACATTCCAGCTTTATAGTTATCTAGAATAAGATCGTTGCCCCTTCTAATTGATATCGACATAATATATAATTACAACCGCATCCTCTATTTTAGGATGGTGATAAATACATAACCATAGATATATACAAAATATTAATCATACTAAATATAGAGTCTTATTATAGTTATTACTTTCCTCACATCCTCTTGTTCATCTCTATATCACTTTTCCAATTGATGCGCAGAAAGATTAAATTGTCCCGGAAGCTTTTTATTATTTTTATATCTATTTTTTGCTTTTGGTTTAATAAGTTATTAGTTACTTATTATGTAACACGTAACTTTATAATTATTGAACCAACAAAAAAATCAAAATGGATGCCCGCATGTGATTTCTATATGCTTCTTTGTTTACAGATGCTCAAGTCGATTTAGTATGCGGTGGAAGTGTGGTTGCATCAACCGTGACAAATGCATCGGGAATGTTTAGCATCATCCTGAACCAACTTACTGTTCTTCTTAGAAACCTCTTATCATCTTGTAACCTAGTTGTCCGCACACCACTCTCGACATGTAACGCAACTCTTCCATCAAACGGGACACTACAAGCACCATTGCAATTCCTTAATACGACCGTTCTTGGGCTTTTAAATATTGCGAATCTTGGTACACAGGGTCCCTTTAGACTCGTCTAAAGAGTATGCTTCACTATAATGTATGAATAACGGGATATTGTGTTTAGTAACATAATATTTATGAATAAAGGAAGAAGTTTATGCTTGTATGTATGATTTGTCTTTTCCCCAGTTAATTAAGAATACTACTCTTTACATATACGACATTGCATTTGTGAGTCAAGAATGTTTTTCTCTTTTAACTTCAAATGCTATTATTGATCTATTATACAAAAAAAAAGTAATACAAAAGGATATAATTAGGCTATAGTATCAGAAATAACATAACCAAATAAAATTATCACATGATCGAGCATCTCTCCGTGTCTCTTATTGTTCAAAAAAACTAATAAATGGAGATGAAATGTGTTGGAGGGATATGTATTAATTATGCTGAACAAGAATAACAACGAAAAACAAAATAATCGTAGAACTATAATAACATGAATCCTTGAATAATTTGGAAATCTTATGTTTTAATTATAAAAAAATCCACTACCCTCATCAATGCTTCAACATTCTTATCTCTTTTCAGGAGCATTCATGTACACGTTAATTCGATTTTAGCAAAACAACCGACTTTTGTTGGTTTTCGTCGAGAAATGGTTGTTTTGGTGTTTTTTTCCTTTTTCTTTTTGACGGCAAACTTTTTTAACACCCATAATTCCACTTTTACCTTGCACTTTAAAATTTTTTACAAGATGAACAACCAACTTACACCTAACATGATCTTGAGCCTTTTGTTCTGGGTTCTTGAATTTCGAATCAGATCTTGATGGTTGAGGTTTTGCTTAGTCCTTGGAAGATTTCATGTTATTTAGTACCGATGGATGGATGAGTTGGAGAACCCAACTAACGACGAACGTGTTGTTGAAAAATCTATGACTAAGTTTGAATGAGCTAATATTAGAACTTTATGTTAGAAATTTGGAAGCTTATCATTGACGCTACTTCGTAATTTGTATCAACGTTTAAATATTTATTTATGTTTAATGATATTTTACATAAATGTTATTTTTCTTAATTAACATTAAACATTTTAAATTCAAGACATCAAACTTTAGACATTAAAACCTAATATTAGACATTAAAACATAATATCAAACATTAAACATATAAAAACTACTTAACGTCTACACTACTTTTGGTTTGCCGATCTGGATGATTCACATTTTTTAAGCTTCTTTTCGTCGTACAATGTTTACCTGTATGTTTTCTAAGAGTTTAGTTTTTCCCGACTTTCATAAACTTTCCACAATACTTTCACCGAGCCAACTCAGTGTTGTCCAACACAAGGCATAAGTCGTAGTTGGACCAAATGTCTGGGTTTCTTTTGCTTTCAGGTACCAAAACAACTTATTTCCTGTTTGTTATCCTTGTGGTTGGTGTAGGAAATAAAAAAATAAACATTCTACACCTATTAATAATAAACTAGGATGGTAAAATGGTAAATAATTGGTTCTTAACCGCTATTATAGTATTTGGAACCGATTCCAACGGGCTCCAATGTTAATATCTTGGTATCGGTTCCTACCCAGACATGATCAACCCAAACTGATTCCACCGGGTTTTACTTTATACCCCATACTTGGGTCTAATTTCTACCTGGTTCGTGACGTACCCGTTCCCATTTTGTACCCGCTTTGGCTATACCCGGTTATGGGTACAACCCAAAACCTGATTTCTGCATCTCTACTCACTTGGCACGACCGCCAGAGGCCCATAAGTCATCAAAATAACGCACACCAATATTATTATGCACAAGTAAAACCCAAATTAAATGTATAGCATGCGTTAATTTATGTTATTTCTCGAAAGTCACACATTTTATGTTTGATTTGCAAAGTCTTCATTTAATTGACGACGGTTAATAAATAGCTTTCTATTTTCAAACATAAATAATTTTCTATTTTGAAAGCTACGTCGATCAAAGGTCAATGAAATCTTTGATCTTAATTACCAATTTAGTGGTAACACAAGCTCTATCCCAAGGACTTTCTCCTAATGTAGGCGACGAGCGGTTCACTCAAGTATATCTTTATATAAAATATTAGTTTAATTATTAAATGTTATAGAGATGTTTAGTGCTGGCTCTTATGATGGCTGGAATTTATGAGGATCGGCGGTGGTACTATCTACGATAGTTTATAACGAAGGTCACGTTGTGTGGAATTTGTATTATGTTACTACTCATTTTATACTCAAAGATAGTATGTATTGTGGATTAGTTTTTTTAGTTAATGTAAGCATTTCCGCTCGGAATGTTTGTACAACATAACATCATTCGATTTTTAAAAAAAGATGTTACGTTTGTTGTTTGTTCTTGGCATGTCTTTGACAATGTTTGTTTCATTAATGCATTCTTGACTCAGAACATTGTTCATGAAAGTAGGATCAAAGAAAATTATATATCGGGATGATAGCTTCGCACATAAAAGGAGAGACAGAGTAAAGTTCAGTGAGAATTCTCTCTTACACCACAAATTGTTTGCATCATGCCCCCGCCGCACCGTGCGGGGGTCAAATTCTAGTTTCTATTATAACTAGCATGCCACTATGGGAAAGTCAAATGCCTATTTAAAGTCTACACATATTTGATAACTATTAAACACTGTTGTTCTTGTTTTCAAACACCTTAAAGCTACATCATGCTTTAACTTCTCTTATAAATAATCAACTTTCAAGGTTAACATTGTATCAAGCCCTTGATTGTAAGCCCTTTTACATCAATGGCAATGAAATCCTTCATTTCAATCACCATTTTGGTAGTTGTTTTAGTGGCAACACAAGCTCAAGCCCAAATAAATATACCCAACATTGGCCTAAATTCTTTGCTAAACATCAGTGGACTTGTATCTTGTTCTGTGAATGGTAGTGTTAATGGCACAAACCCAACCCCTCCCTTCCCAAGTAAGATTAACATTCCAGCTTTATAGTTATCTAGAATAAGATCGTTGCCCCTTCTAATTGATATCGACATAATATATAATTACAACCGCATCCTCTATTTTAGGATGGTGATAAATACATAACCATAGATATATACAAAATATTAATCATACTAAATATAGAGTGTTATTATAGTTATTACTTTCCTCACATCCTCTTGTTCATCTCTATATCACTTTTCCAATTGATGCGCAGAAAGATTAAATTGTCCCGGAAGCTTTTTATTATTTTTATATCTATTTTTTGCTTTTGGTTTAATAAGTTATTAGCTACTTATTATGTAACACGTAACTTTATAATTATTGAACCAACAAAAAAAATCAAAATGGATGCCCGCATGTGATTTCTATATGCTTCTTTGTTTACAGATGCTCAAGTCGATTTAGTATGCGGTGGAAGTGTGGTTGCATCAACCGTGACAAATGCATCGGGAATGTTTAGCATCATCCTGAACCAACTTACTGTTCTTCTTAGAAACCTCTTATCATCTTGTAACCTAGTTGTCCGCACACCACTCTCGACATGTAACGCAACTCTTCCATCAAACGGGACACTACAAGCACCATTGCAACTCCTTAATACGACCGTTCTTGGGCTTTTGAATATTGCGAATCTTGGTACACAGGGTCCCTTTAGACTCGTCTAAAGAGTATGCTTCACTATAATGTATGAATAACGGGATATTGTGTTTAGTAACATAATATTTATGAATAAAGGAAGAAGTTTATGCTTGTATGTATGATTTGTCTTTTCCCGAGTTAATTAAGAATACTACTCTTTACATATACGACATTGCATTTGTGAGTCAAGAATGTTTTTCTCTTTTAACTTCAAATGCTATTAATGACCTATTATACCAAAAAAAAAAAAAAAAAAAAAAAAAAAAAAAGTAATACAATAGGATTTAATTAGGCTATAGTATCAGAAATAACATAACCAAATAAAATTATCACATGATCGAGCATCTCTCCGTGTCTCTTATTGTTCAAAAAAACTAATAAATGGAGATGAAATGTGTTGGAGGGATATGTATTAATTATGCTGAACAAGAATAACAACGAAAAATAAATAATCGTAGAACTATAATAACATGTATCCTTGAATAATTTGGAAATCTTATGTTTTAATTATAAAAAAAATCCTCTACCCTCATCGATGCTTCAACATTCTTATCTCTTTTCAGGAGCATTCATGTACACGTTAATTCGATTTTAGCAAAACAACCGACTTTTGTTGGTTTTCGTCGAGAAATGGTTGTTTTGGTGTTTTTTTCCTTTTTCTTTTTGACGGCAAACTTTTTTAACACCCATAATTCCACTTTTACCTTGCACTTTAAAATTTTTTACAAGATGAACAACCAACATACACCTAACATGATCTTGAGCCTCTTGTTCTGGGTTCTTGAATTTCGAATCAGATCTTGATGGTTGAGGTTTTGCTTAGTCCATGGAAGATTTCATGTTATTTAGTACCGATGGATGGATGAGTTGGAGAACCCAACTAACGACGAACGTGTTGTTGAAAAATCTATGACTAAGTTTGAATGAGCTAATCTTAGAACTTTAAGTTAGAAATTTGGAAGCTTATCATTGACGCGACTTCGTAATTTGTATCAGCGTTTAAATATTTATTTATGTTTAATGATATTTTACATAAATGTTATTTTTCTTAATTAACATTAAACATTTTAAATTCAAGACATCAAACTTTAGACATTAAAACCTAATATTAGACATTAAAACATAATATCAAACATTAAACATATAAAAACTACTTAACGTCTACACTACTTTTGGTTTGCCGATCTGGATGATTCGCATTTTTTAGCTTCTTTTCGTCGGACAATGTTTACCTGTATGTTTTCTGAGAGTTTAGTTTTTCCCGACTTTCATAAACTTTCCACAATACTTTCACCGAGCCAACTCAGTGTTGTCCAACACAAGGCATAAGTCGTAGTTGGACCAAATGTCTGGGTTTCTTTTGCTTTCAGGTACCAAAACAACTTATTTCTTGTTTGTTATCCTTGTGGTTGGTAGGAAACTAGAGCGATTTGAGCGGTTTTCCATTTTAGAGAGTGTTTGAGAGAAGTGGTATAATAAAAAATAAACATTCTACACCTATTAATAATAAACTAGGATGGTAAAATGGTAAATAATTGGTTCTTAACCGCTATTATAGTATTTGGAACCGATTCCAACGGGCTCCAATGTTAATATCTTGGTATCGGTTCCTACCCAGACATGATCAACCCAAACTGATTCCACCAGGTTTTACATTATACCCCATACTTGGGTCTAATTTCTACCTGGTTCGTGACGTACCCGTTCCCATTTTGTACCCGCTTTGGCTATACCCGGTTATGGGTACAACCCAAAACCTGATTTGTGCATCTCTACTCACTTGGGACGACCGCCAGAGGCCCATAAGTCATCAAAATAACGCACACCAATATTATTATGCACAAGTAAAACCCAAATTAAATGTATAGCATGCGTTAATTTATGTTATTTCTCGAAAGTCACACATTTTATGTTTGATTTGCAAAGTCTTCATTTAATTGACGACGGTTAATAAATAGCTTTCTATTTTCAAACATAAATAATTTTCTATTTTGAAAGCTACGTCGATCAAAGGTCAATGAAATCTTTGATCTTAATTACCAATTTAGTGGTAACACAAGCTCTATCCCAAGGACTTTCTCCTAATGTAGGCGACGAGCGGTTCACTCAAGTATATCTTTATATAAAATATTAGTTTAATTATTAAATGTTATAGAGATGTTTAGTGCTGGCTCTTATGATGGCTGGAATTTATGAGGATCGGCGGTGGTACTATCTACGATAGTTTATAACGAAGGTCACGTTGTGTGGAATTTGTATTATGTTACTACTCATTTTATACTCAAAGATAGTATGTATTGTGGATTAGTTTTTTTAGTTAATGTAAGCATTTCCGCTCGGAATGTTTGTACAACATAACATCATTCGATTTTTAAAAAAAGATGTTACGTTTGTTGTTTGTTCTTGGCATGTCTTTGACAATGTTTGTTTCATTAATGCATTCTTGACTCAGAACATTGTTCATGAAAGTAGGATCAAAGAAAATTATATATCGGGATGATAGCTTCGCACATAAAAGGAGAGACAGAGTAAAGTTCAGTGAGAATTCTCTCTTACACCACAAATTGTTTGCATCATGCCCCCGCCGCACCGTGCGGGGGTCAAATTCTAGTTTCTATTATAACTAGCATGCCACTATGGGAAAGTCAAATGCCTATTTAAAGTCTACACATATTTGATAACTATTAAACACTGTTGTTCTTGTTTTCAAACACCTTAAAGCTACATCATGCTTTAACTTCTCTTATAAATAATCAACTTTCAAGGTTAACATTGTATCAAGCCCTTGATTGTAAGCCCTTTTACATCAATGGCAATGAAATCCTTCATTTCAATCACCATTTTGGTAGTTGTTTTAGTGGCAACACAAGCTCAAGCCCAAATAAATATACCCAACATTGGCCTAAATTCTTTGCTAAACATCAGTGGACTTGTATCTTGTTCTGTGAATGGTAGTGTTAATGGCACAAACCCAACCCCTCCCTTCCCAAGTAAGATTAACATTCCAGCTTTATAGTTATCTAGAATAAGATCGTTGCCCCTTCTAATTGATATCGACATAATATATAATTACAACCGCATCCTCTATTTTAGGATGGTGATAAATACATAACCATAGATATATACAAAATATTAATCATACTAAATATAGAGTGTTATTATAGTTATTACTTTCCTCACATCCTCTTGTTCATCTCTATATCACTTTTCCAATTGATGCGCAGAAAGATTAAATTGTCCCGGAAGCTTTTTATTATTTTTATATCTATTTTTTGCTTTTGGTTTAATAAGTTATTAGCTACTTATTATGTAACACGTAACTTTATAATTATTGAACCAACAAAAAAAATCAAAATGGATGCCCGCATGTGATTTCTATATGCTTCTTTGTTTACAGATGCTCAAGTCGATTTAGTATGCGGTGGAAGTGTGGTTGCATCAACCGTGACAAATGCATCGGGAATGTTTAGCATCATCCTGAACCAACTTACTGTTCTTCTTAGAAACCTCTTATCATCTTGTAACCTAGTTGTCCGCACACCACTCTCGACATGTAACGCAACTCTTCCATCAAACGGGACACTACAAGCACCATTGCAACTCCTTAATACGACCGTTCTTGGGCTTTTGAATATTGCGAATCTTGGTACACAGGGTCCCTTTAGACTCGTCTAAAGAGTATGCTTCACTATAATGTATGAATAACGGGATATTGTGTTTAGTAACATAATATTTATGAATAAAGGAAGAAGTTTATGCTTGTATGTATGATTTGTCTTTTCCCGAGTTAATTAAGAATACTACTCTTTACATATACGACATTGCATTTGTGAGTCAAGAATGTTTTTCTCTTTTAACTTCAAATGCTATTATTGACCTATTATACCAAAAAAAAAAAAAAAAAAAAAAAAAGTAATACAATAGTATATAATTAGGCTAGAGTATCAGAAATAACATAACCAAATAAATTTATCACATGATCGAGCATCTCTCCGTGTCTCTTATTGTTCAAAAAAACTAATAAATGGAGATGAAATGTGTTGGAGGGATATGTATTAATTATGCTGAACAAGAATAACAACGAAAAATAAATAATCGTAGAACTATAATAACATGTATCCTTGAATAATTTGGAAATCTTATGTTTCAATTATAAAAAAAATCCTCTACCCTCATCGATGCTTCAACATTCTTATCTCTTTTCAGGAGCATTAATGTACACGTTAATTTGATTGTAGCAAAACAACCGACTTTTGTTGGTTTTCGTCGAGAAATGGTTGTTTTGGTGTTTTTTTCCTTTTTCTTTTTGACGGCAAACTTTTTTAACACCCATAATTCCACTTTTACCTTGCACTTTAAAATTTTTTACAAGATGAACAACCAACTTACACCTAACATGATCTTGAGCCTCTTGTTCTGGGTTCTTGAATTTCGAATCAGATCTTGATGGTTGAGGTTTTGCTTAGTCCATGGAAGATTTCATGTTATTTAGTACCGATGGATGGATGAGTTGGAGAACCCAACTAACGACGAACGTGTTGTTGAAAAATCTATGACTAAGTTTGAATGAGCTAATATTAGAACTTTAAGTTAGAAATTTGGAAGCTTATCATTGACGCGATTTCGTAATTTGTATCAGCGTTTAAATATTTATTTATGTTTAATGATATTTTACATAAATGTTATTTTTCTTAATTAACATTAAACATTTTAAATTCAAGACATCAAACTTTAGACATTAAAACCTAATATTAGACATTAAAACATAATATCAAACATTAAACATATAAAAACTACTTAACGTCTACACTACTTTTGGTTTGCCGATCTGGATGATTCGCATTTTTTAGCTTCTTTTCGTCGGACAATGTTTACCTGTATGTTTTCTGAGAGTTTAGTTTTTCCCGACTTTCATAAACTTTCCACAATACTTTCACCGAGCCAACTCAGTGTTGTCCAACACAAGGCATAAGTCGTAGTTGGACCAAATGTCTGGGTTTCTTTTGCTTTCAGGTACCAAAACAACTTATTTCCTGTTTGTTATCCTTGTGGTTGGTGTAGGAAACTAGAGCGATTTGAGCGGTTTTCCATTTTAGAGAGTGTTTGAGAGAAGTGGTATAATAAAACATAAACATTCTACACCTATTAATAATAAACTAGGATGGTAAAATGGTAAATAATTGGTTCTTAACCGCTATTATACTATTTGGAACCGATTCCAACGGGCTCCAATGTTAATATCTTGGTATCGGTTCCTACCCAGACATGATCAACCCAAACTGATTCCACCAGGTTTTACTTTATACCCCATACTTGGGTCTAATTTCTACCTGGTTCGTGACGTACCCGTTCCCATTTTGTACCCGCTTTGGCTATACCCGGTTATGGGTACAACCCAAAACCTGATTTGTGCATCTCTACTCACTTGGCACGACCGCCAGAGGCCCATAAGTCATCAAAATAACGCACACCAATATTATTATGCACAAGTAAAACCCAAATTAAATGTATAGCATGCGTTAATTTATGTTATTTCTCGAAAGTCACACATTTTATGTTTGATTTGCAAAGTCTTCATTTAATTGACGACGGTTAATAAATAGCTTTCTATTTTCAAACATAAATAATTTTCTATTTTGAAAGCTACGTCGATCAAAGGTCAATGAAATCTTTGATCTTAATTACCAATTTAGTGGTAACACAAGCTCTATCCCAAGGACTTTCTCCTAATGTAGGCGACGAGCGGTTCACTCAAGTATATCTTTATATAAAATATTAGTTTAATTATTAAATGTTATAGAGATGTTTAGTGCTGGCTCTTATGATGGCTGGAATTTATTAGAATCGGCGGTGGTACTATCTACGATAGTTTACAACGAAGGTCACGTTGTGTGGAATTTGTATTATGTTACTACTCATTTTATACTCAAAGATAGTATGTATTGTGGATTAGTTTTTTTAGTTAATGTAAGCGATTTCCGCTCGGAATGTTTGTACAACATAACATCATTCGATTTTTAAAAAAAGATGTTACGTTTGTTGTTTGTTCTTGGCATGTCTTTGACAATGTTTGTTTCATTAATGCATTCTTGACTCAGAACATTGTTCATGAAAGTAGGATCAAAGAAAATTATATATCGGGATGATAGCTTCGCACATAAAAGGAGAGACAGAGTAAAGTTCAGTGAGAATTCTCTCTTACACCACAAATTGTTTGCATCATGCCCCCGCCGCACCGTGCGGGGGTCAAATTCTAGTTTCTATTATAACTAGCATGCCACTATGGGAAAGTCAAATGCCTATTTAAAGTCTACACATATTTGATAACTATTAAACACTGTTGTTCTTGTTTTCAAACACCTTAAAGCTACATCATGCTTTAACTTCTCTTATAAATAATCAACTTTCAAGGTTAACATTGTATCAAGCCCTTGATTGTAAGCCCTTTTACATCAATGGCAATGAAATCCTTCATTTCAATCACCATTTTGGTAGTTGTTTTAGTGGCAACACAAGCTCAAGCCCAAATAAATATACCCAACATTGGCCTAAATTCTTTGCTAAACATCAGTGGACTTGTATCTTGTTCTGTGAATGGTAGTGTTAATGGCACAAACCCAACCCCTCCCTTCCCAAGTAAGATTAACATTCCAGCTTTATAGTTATCTAGAATAAGATCGTTGCCCCTTCTAATTGATATCGACATAATATATAATTACAACCGCATCCTCTATTTTAGGATGGTGATAAATACATAACCATAGATATATACAAAATATTAATCATACTAAATATAGAGTGTTATTATAGTTATTACTTTCCTCACATCCTCTTGTTCATCTCTATATCACTTTTCCAATTGATGCGCAGAAAGATTAAATTGTCCCGGAAGCTTTTTATTATTTTTATATCTATTTTTTGCTTTTGGTTTAATAAGTTATTAGCTACTTATTATGTAACACGTAACTTTATAATTATTGAACCAACAAAAAAAATCAAAATGGATGCCCGCATGTGATTTCTATATGCTTCTTTGTTTACAGATGCTCAAGTCGATTTAGTATGCGGTGGAAGTGTGGTTGCATCAACCGTGACAAATGCATCGGGAATGTTTAGCATCATCCTGAACCAACTTACTGTTCTTCTTAGAAACCTCTTATCATCTTGTAACCTAGTTGTCCGCACACCACTCTCGACATGTAACGCAACTCTTCCATCAAACGGGACACTACAAGCACCATTGCAACTCCTTAATACGACCGTTCTTGGGCTTTTGAATATTGCGAATCTTGGTACACAGGGTCCCTTTAGACTCGTCTAAAGAGTATGCTTCACTATAATGTATGAATAACGGGATATTGTGTTTAGTAACATAATATTTATGAATAAAGGAAGAAGTTTATGCTTGTATGTATGATTTGTCTTTTCCCGAGTTAATTAAGAATACTACTCTTTACATATACGACATTGCATTTGTGAGTCAAGAATGTTTTTCTCTTTTAACTTCAAATGCTATTATTGACCTATTATACCAAAAAAAAAAAAAAAAAAAAAAGTAATACAATAGGATATAATTAGGCTATAGTATCAGAAATAACATAACCAAATAAAATTATCACATGATCGAGCATCTCTCCGTGTCTCTTATTGTTCAAAAAAACTAATAAATGGAGATGAAATGTGTTGGAGGGATATGTATTAATTATGCTGAACAAGAATAACAACGAAAAATAAATAATCGTAGAACTATAATAACATGTATCCTTGAATAATTTGGAAATCTTATGTTTTAATTATAAAAAAAATCCTCTACCCTCATCAATGCTTCAACATTCTTATCTCTTTTCAGGAGCATTCATGTACACGTTAATTCGATTTTAGCAAAACAACCGACTTTAGTTGGTTTTCGTCGAGAAATGGTTGTTTTGGTGTTTTTTTCCTTTTTCTTTTTGACGGCAAACTTTTTTAACACCCATAATTCCACTTTTACCTTGCACTTTAAAATTTTTTACAAGATGAACAACCAACTTACACCTAACATGATCTTGAGCCTCTTGTTCTGGGTTCTTGAATTTCGAATCAGATCTTGATGGTTGAGGTTTTGCTTAGTCCATGGAAGATTTCATGTTATTTAGTACCGATGGATGGATGAGTTGGAGAACCCAACTAACGACGAACGTGTTGTTGAAAAATCTATGACTAAGTTTGAATGAGCTAATATTAGAACTTTAAGTTAGAAATTTGGAAGCTTATCATTGACGCGACTTCGTAATTTGTATCAGCGTTTAAATATTTATTTATGTTTAATGATATTTTACATAAATGTTATTTTTCTTAATTAACATTAAACATTTTAAATTCAAGACATCAAACTTTAGACATTAAAACCTAATATTAGACATTAAAACATAATATCAAACATTAAACATATAAAAACTACTTAACGTCTACACTACTTTTGGTTTGCCGATCTGGATGATTCGCATTTTTTAGCTTCTTTTCGTCGGACAATGTTTACCTGTATGTTTTCTGAGAGTTTAGTTTTTCCCGACTTTCATAATCTTTCCACAATACTTTCACCGAGCCAACTCAGTGTTGTCCAACACAAGGCATAAGTCGTAGTTGGACCAAATGTCTGGGTTTCTTTTGCTTTCAGGTACCAAAACAACTTATTTCCTGTTTGTTATCCTTGTGGTTGGTGTAGGAAACTAGAGCGATTTGAGCGGTTTTCCATTTTAGAGAGTGTTTGAGAGAAGTGGTATAATAAAACATAAACATTCTACACCTATTAATAATAAACTAGGATGGTAAAATGGTAAATAATTGGTTCTTAACCGCTATTATACTATTTGGAACCGATTCCAACGGGCTCCAATGTTAATATCTTGGTATCGGTTCCTACCCAGAAATGATCAACCCAAACTGATTCCACCAGGTTTTACTTTATACCCCATACTTGGGTCTAATTTCTACCTGGTTCGTGACGTACCCGTTCCCATTTTGTACCCGCTTTGGCTATACCCGGTTATGGGTACAACCCAAAACCTGATTTGTGCATCTCTACTCACTTGGCACGACCGCCAGAGGCCCATAAGTCATCAAAATAACGCACACCAATATTATTATGCACAAGTAAAACCCAAATTAAATGTATAGCATGCGTTAATTTATGTTATTTCTCGAAAGTCACACATTTTATGTTTGATTTGCAAAGTCTTCATTTAATTGACGACGGTTAATAAATAGCTTTCTATTTTCAAACATAAATAATTTTCTATTTTGAAAGCTACGTCGATCAAAGGTCAATGAAATCTTTGATCTTAATTACCAATTTAGTGGTAACACAAGCTCTATCCCAAGGACTTTCTCCTAATGTAGGCGACGAGCGGTTCACTCAAGTATATCTTTATATAAAATATTAGTTTAATTATTAAATGTTATAGAGATGTTTAGTGCTGGCTCTTATGATGGCTGGAATTTATGAGAATCGGCGGTGGTACTATCTACGATAGTTTACAACGAAGGTCACGTTGTGTGGAATTTGTATTATGTTACTACTCATTTTATACTCAAAGATAGTATGTATTGTGGATTAGTTTTTTTAGTTAATGTAAGCGATTTCCGCTCGGAATGTTTGTACAACATAACATCATTCGATTTTTAAAAAAAGATGTTACGTTTGTTGTTTGTTCTTGGCATGTCTTTGACAATGTTTGTTTCATTAATGCATTCTTGACTCAGAACATTGTTCATGAAAGTAGGATCAAAGAAAATTATATATCGGGATGATAGCTTCGCACATAAAAGGAGAGACAGAGTAAAGTTTAGTGAGAATTCTCTCTTACACCACAAATTGTTTGCATCATGCCCCCGCCGCACCGTGCGGGGGTCAAATTCTAGTTTCTATTATAACTAGCATGCCACTATGGGAAAGTCAAATGCCTATTTAAAGTCTACACATATTTGATAACTATTAAACACTGTTGTTCTTGTTTTCAAACACCTTAAAGCTACATCATGCTTTAACTTCTCTTATAAATAATCAACTTTCAAGGTTAACATTGTATCAAGCCCTTGATTGTAAGCCCTTTTACATCAATGGCAATGAAATCCTTCATTTCAATCACCATTTTGGTAGTTGTTTTAGTGGCAACACAAGCTCAAGCCCAAATAAATATACCCAACATTGGCCTAAATTCTTTGCTAAACATCAGTGGACTTGTATCTTGTTCTGTGAATGGTAGTGTTAATGGCACAAACCCAACCCCTCCCTTCCCAAGTAAGATTAACATTCCAGCTTTATAGTTATCTAGAATAAGATCGTTGCCCCTTCTAATTGATATCGACATAATATATAATTACAACCGCATCCTCTATTTTAGGATGGTGATAAATACATAACCATAGATATATACAAAATATTAATCATACTAAATATAGAGTGTTATTATAGTTATTACTTTCCTCACATCCTCTTGTTCATCTCTATATCACTTTTCCAATTGATGCGCAGAAAGATTAAATTGTCCCGGAAGCTTTTTATTATTTTTATAACTATTTTTTGCTTTTGGTTTAATAAGTTATTAGTTACTTATTATGTAACACGTAACTTTATAATTATTGAACCAACAAAAAAAATCAAAATGGATGCCCGCATGTGATTTCTATATGCTTCTTTGTTTACAGATGCTCAAGTCGATTTAGTATGCGGTGGAAGTGTGGTTGCATCAACCGTGACAAATGCATCGGGAATGTTTAGCATCATCCTGAACCAACTTACTGTTCTTCTTAGAAACCTCTTATCATCTTGTAACCTAGTTGTCCGCACACCACTCTCGACATGTAACGCAACTCTTCCATCAAACGGGACACTACAAGCACCATTGCAACTCCTTAATACGACCATTCTTGGGCTTTTGAATATTGCGAATCTTGGTACACAGGGTCCCTTTAGACTCGTCTAAAGAGTATGCTTCACTATAATGTATGAATAACGGGATATTGTGTTTAGTAACATAATATTTATGAATAAAGGAAGAAGTTTATGCTTGTATGTATGATTTGTCTTTTCCCGAGTTAATTAAGAATACTACTCTTTACATATACGACATTGCATTTGTGAGTCAAGAATGTTTTTCTCTTTTAACTTCAAATGCTATTATTGACCTATTATACCAAAAAAAAAAAAAAAAAAAAAAAGTAATACAATAGGATATAATTAGGCTATAGTATCAGAAATAACATAACCAAATAAAATTATCACATGATCGAGCATCTCTCCGTGTCTCTTATTGTTCAAAAAAACTAATAAATGGAGATGAAATGTGTTGGAGGGATATGTATTAATTATGCTGAACAAGAATAACAACGAAAAATAAATAATCGTAGAACTATAATAACATGTATCCTTGAATAATTTGGAAATCTTATGTTTCAATTATAAAAAAAATCCTCTACCCTCATCGATGCTTCAACATTCTTATCTCTTTTCAGGAGCATTCATGTACACGTTAATTTGATTGTAGCAAAACAACCGACTTTTGTTGGTTTTCGTCGAGAAATGGTTGTTTTGGTGTTTTTTTCCTTTTTCTTTTTGACGGCAAACTTTTTTAACACCCATAATTCCACTTTTACCTTGCACTTTAAAATTTTTTACAAGATGAACAACCAACTTACACCTAACATGATCTTGAGCCTCTTGTTCTGGGTTCTTGAATTTCGAATCAGATCTTGATGGTTGAGGTTTTGCTTAGTCCATGGAAGATTTCATGTTATTTAGTACCGATGGATGGATGAGTTGGAGAACCCAACTAACGACGAACGTGTTGTTGAAAAATCTATGACTAAGTTTGAATGAGCTAATATTAGAACTTTAAGTTAGAAATTTGGAAGCTTATCATTGACGCGATTTCGTAATTTGTATCAGCGTTTAAATATTTATTTATGTTTAATGATATTTTACATAAATGTTATTTTTCTTAATTAACATTAAACATTTTAAATTCAAGACATCAAACTTTAGACATTAAAACCTAATATTAGACATTAAAACATAATATCAAACATTAAACATATAAAAACTACTTAACGTCTACACTACTTTTGGTTTGCCGATCTGGATGATTCGCATTTTTTAGCTTCTTTTCGTCGGACAATGTTTACCTGTATGTTTTCTGAGAGTTTAGTTTTTCCCGACTTTCATAAACTTTCCACAATACTTTCACCGAGCCAACTCAGTGTTGTCCAACACAAGGCATAAGTCGTAGTTGGACCAAATGTCTGGGTTTCTTTTGCTTTCAGGTACCAAAACAACTTATTTCCTGTTTGTTATCCTTGTGGTTGGTGTAGGAAACTAGAGCGATTTGAGCGGTTTTCCATTTTAGAGAGTGTTTGAGAGAAGTGGTATAATAAAACATAAACATTCTACACCTATTAATAATAAACTAGGATGGTAAAATGGTAAATAATTGGTTCTTAACCGCTATTATACTATTTGGAACCGATTCCAACGGGCTCCAATGTTAATATCTTGGTATCGGTTCCTACCCAGAAATGATCAACCCAAACTGATTCCACCAGGTTTTACTTTATACCCCATACTTGGGTCTAATTTCTACCTGGTTCGTGACGTACCCGTTCCCATTTTGTACCCGCTTTGGCTATACCCGGTTATGGGTACAACCCAAAACCTGATTTGTGCATCTCTACTCACTTGGCACGACCGCCAGAGGCCCATAAGTCATCAAAATAACGCACACCAATATTATTATGCACAAGTAAAACCCAAATTAAATGTATAGCATGCGTTAATTTATGTTATTTCTCGAAAGTCACACATTTTATGTTTGATTTGCAAAGTCTTCATTTAATTGACGACGGTTAATAAATAGCTTTCTATTTTCAAACATAAATAATTTTCTATTTTGAAAGCTACGTCGATCAAAGGTCAATGAAATCTTTGATCTTAATTACCAATTTAGTGGTAACACAAGCTCTATCCCAAGGACTTTCTCCTAATGTAGGCGACGAGCGGTTCACTCAAGTATATCTTTATATAAAATATTAGTTTAATTATTAAATGTTATAGAGATGTTTAGTGCTGGCTCTTATGATGGCTGGAATTTATGAGAATCGGCGGTGGTACTATCTACGATAGTTTACAACGAAGGTCACGTTGTGTGGAATTTGTATTATGTTACTACTCATTTTATACTCAAAGATAGTATGTATTGTGGATTAGTTTTTTTAGTTAATGTAAGCGATTTCCGCTCGGAATGTTTGTACAACATAACATCATTCGATTTTTAAAAAAAGATGTTACGTTTGTTGTTTGTTCTTGGCATGTCTTTGACAATGTTTGTTTCATTAATGCATTCTTGACTCAGAACATTGTTCATGAAAGTAGGATCAAAGAAAATTATATATCGGGATGATAGCTTCGCACATAAAAGGAGAGACGGAGTAAAGTTTAGTGAGAATTCTCTCTTACACCACAAATTGTTTGCATCATGCCCCCGCCGCACCGTGCGGGGGTCAAATTCTAGTTTCTATTATAACTAGCATGCCACTATGGGAAAGTCAAATGCCTATTTAAAGTCTACACATATTTGATAACTATTAAACACTGTTGTTCTTGTTTTCAAACACCTTAAAGCTACATCATGCTTTAACTTCTCTTATAAATAATCAACTTTCAAGGTTAACATTGTATCAAGCCCTTGATTGTAAGCCCTTTTACATCAATGGCAATGAAATCCTTCATTTCAATCACCATTTTGGTAGTTGTTTTAGTGGCAACACAAGCTCAAGCCCAAATAAATATACCCAACATTGGCCTAAATTCTTTGCTAAACATCAGTGGACTTGTATCTTGTTCTGTGAATGGTAGTGTTAATGGCACAAACCCAACCCCTCCCTTCCCAAGTAAGATTAACATTCCAGCTTTATAGTTATCTAGAATAAGATCGTTGCCCCTTCTAATTGATATCGACATAATATATAATTACAACCGCATCCTCTATTTTAGGATGGTGATAAATACATAACCATAGATATATACAAAATATTAATCATACTAAATATAGAGTGTTATTATAGTTATTACTTTCCTCACATCCTCTTGTTCATCTCTATATCACTTTTCCAATTGATGCGCAGAAAGATTAAATTGTCCCGGAAGCTTTTTATTATTTTTATATCTATTTTTTGCTTTTGGTTTAATAAGTTATTAGCTACTTATTATGTAACACGTAACTTTATAATTATTGAACCAACAAAAAAAATCAAAATGGATGCCCGCATGTGATTTCTATATGCTTCTTTGTTTACAGATGCTCAAGTCGATTTAGTATGCGGTGGAAGTGTGGTTGCATCAACCGTGACAAATGCATCGGGAATGTTTAGCATCATCCTGAACCAACTTACTGTTCTTCTTAGAAACCTCTTATCATCTTGTAACCTAGTTGTCCGCACACCACTCTCGACATGTAACGCAACTCTTCCATCAAACGGGACACTACAAGCACCATTGCAACTCCTTAATACGACCGTTCTTGGGCTTTTGAATATTGCGAATCTTGGTACACAGGGTCCCTTTAGACTCGTCTAAAGAGTATGCTTCACTATAATGTATGAATAACGGGATATTGTGTTTAGTAACATAATATTTATGAATAAAGGAAGAAGTTTATGCTTGTATGTATGATTTGTCTTTTCCCGAGTTAATTAAGAATACTACTCTTTACATATACGACATTGCATTTGTGAGTCAAGAATGTTTTTCTCTTTTAACTTCAAATGCTATTATTGACCTATTATACCAACAAAAAAAAAAAAAAAAAAAAAAAAAGTAATACAATAGGATATAATTAGGCTAGAGTATCAGAAATAACATAACCAAATAAATTTATCACATGATCGAGCATCTCTCCGTGTCTCTTATTGTTCAAAAAAACTAATAAATGGAGATGAAATGTGTTGGAGGGATATGTATTAATTATGCTGAACAAGAATAACAACGAAAAATAAATAATCGTAGAACTATAATAACATGTATCCTTGAATAATTTGGAAATCTTATGTTTTAATTATAAAAAAAATCCTCTACCCTCATCGATGCTTCAACATTCTTATCTCTTTTCAGGAGCATTCATGTACACGTTAATTTGATTGTAGCAAAACAACCGACTTTTGTTGGTTTTCGTCGAGAAATGGTTGTTTTGGTGTTTTTTTCCTTTTTCTTTTTGACGGCAAACTTTTTTAACACCCATAATTCCACTTTTACCTTGCACTTTAAAATTTTTTACAAGATGAACAACCAACTTACACCTAACATGATCTTGAGCCTCTTGTTCTGGGTTCTTGAATTTCGAATCAGATCTTGATGGTTGAGGTTTTGCTTAGTCCTTGGAAGATTTCATGTTATTTAGTACCGATGGATGGATGAGTTGGAGAACCCAAATAACGACGAACGTGTTGTTGAAAAATCTATGACTAAGTTTGAATGAGCTAATATTAGAACTTTATGTTAGAAATTTGGAAGCTTATCATTGACGCGACTTCGTAATTTGTATCAACGTTTAAATATTTATTTATGTTTAATGATATTTTACATAAATGTTATTTTTCTTAATTAACATTAAACATTTTAAATTCAAGACATCAAACTTTAGACATTAAAACCTAATATTAGACATTAAAACATAATATCAAACATTAAACATATAAAAACTACTTAACGTCTACACTACTTTTGGTTTGCCGATCTTGATGATTCGCATTTTTTAGCTTCTTTTCGTCGGACAATGTTTACCTGTATGTTTTCTGAGAGTTTAGTTTTTCCCGACTTTCATAAACTTTCAACAATACTTTCACCGAGCCAACTCAGTGTTGTCCAACACAAGGCATAAGTCGTAGTTGGACCAAATGTCTGGGTTTCTTTTGCTTTCAGGTACCAAAACAACTTATTTCTTGTTTGTTATCCTTGTGGTTGGTGTAGGAAACTAGAGCGATTTGAGCGGTTTTCCATTTTAGATAGTGTTTGATCGAAATGGTATAGTAAAAAAAATAAACATTCTACACCTATTAATAATAAACTTGGATGGTAAAATGGTAAATAATTGGTTCTTAACCGCTATTATACTATTTGGAACCGATTCAAACGGGCTCCAATGTTAATATCTTGGTATCGGTTCCTACCCAGACATGATCAACCCAAACTGATTCCACCGGGTTTTACTTTATACCCCATAGTTGGGTCTAATTTCTACCTGGTTCGTGACGTACCCGTTCCGGTTCGTGACGTACCCGTTCCGATTTTGTACCCGATTCGGCTATACCCGGTTATGGGTACAACCCAAAACCTGATTTGTGCATCTCTACACACTTGGCACGACCGCCAGAGGCCCATAAGTTATCAAATCAACGCACACCAATATTATTATGCACAAGTAAAACCCAAATTAAATGTATAGCATGCGTTAATTTATATTATTTCTCGAAAGTCACACATTTTATGTTTGATTTGCAAAGTCTTCACGACGGTTAATAAATAGCTTTCTATTTTCAAACATAAATAATTTTCTATTTTGAAAGCTACGTCGATCAAAGGTCAATGAAATCTTTGATCTTAATAACCAATTTAGTGGTAACACAAGCTCTATCCCAAGGACTTTCTCCTAATGTAGGCGACGAGCGGTTCACTCAAGTATATCTTTATATAAAATATTAGTTTAATTATTAAATGTTATAGAGATGTTCAGTGCTGGCTCTTATGATGGCTGGAATTTATGAGAATCGGCGGTGGTACTATCTACGATAGTTTACAACCAAGGTCACGTTGTGTGGAATTTGTATTATGTTACTACTCATTTTATACTCAAAGATTGTATGTATTGTGTATTAGTTTTTTTAGTTAATGTATGCGATTTCTGCTCAAAATGTTTGTTCAACATAACATCGTTCGATTTTTAAAAAAAGATGTTACGTTTGTTGTTTGTTCTTGGCATGTCTTTGACAATGTTTGTTTCATTAATGCATTCTTGACTCAGAACATTGTTCATGAAAGTAGGATCAAAGAACATTATATACTGGGATGATAGCTTCGCACATAATATGAGTGACAGAGTAAAATTTAGTGAGAATTCTCTCTTACACCACAAATTGTTTGCATCATGTCCCCGCCGCACCGTGCGGGGGTCAAATTCTAGTTTCTATTATAACTAGCATGCCACTATGGGAAAGTCAAATGCCAATTTAAAGTCTACACATATTTTATAACCATTAAACACTGTTGTTCTTGTTTTCAAACACCTTAAAGCTACATCATGCTTTAACTTCTCTTATAAATAATCAATTTTCTAGATTAACATTGTATCAATCCCTTGATTGTAAGCCCTTTTACATCAATGGCAATGAAATCCTTCATTTCAATCACCATTTTGGTAGTTGTTTTAGTGGCAACACAAGCTCAAGCCCAAATATATTTACCCAACATTGGCTTAAATTCTTTGCTAAACATCAGTGGACTTGTATCTTGTTCTGTGAATGGTAGTGTTAATGGCACAGACCCAACCCCTCCCTTCCCAAGTAAGATTAACATTCCAGCTTTATAGATTTCTAGAATAAGATCGTTGCCCCTTCTAATTGATATCGACATAATATATAATTACAACAGCATCCTCTATTTTAGGATGGTGATAAATACATAACCATAGATATACACAAAATATTAATCATACTAAATATAGAGTCCTATTATAGTTATTACTTTCATCACATCCTCTTGTGCATCTCTATATCACTTTTCCAATTGATGCGCAGAAAGATTAAATTGTCCCGGAAGCTTTTTATTATTTTTATATCTATTTTTTTCTTTTGGTTTAATTAGTTATTAGTTACTTATTATGTAACACGTAACTTTATAATTATTGAACCAACAAAAAAAAATCAAAATGGAAGCCCGCATGTGATTTCTATATGTTTCTTTGTTTACAGATGCTCAAGTCGATTTAGTATGCGGTGGAAGTGTGGTTGCATCAACCGTGACAAATGCATCGGGAATGTTTAGCATCATCCTGAACCAACTTACTGTTCTTCTTAGAAACCTCTTATCATCTTGTAACCTAGTTGTTCGCACACCACTCTCGACATGTAACGCAACTCTTCCATCAAACGGGACAACCATTGCAATTCCTTAATACGACCGTTCTTGGGCTTTTGAATATTGCGAATCTTGGTACACAGGGTCCCTTTAGACTCGTCTAAAGAGTATGCTTCACTATAATGTATGAATAACGGAATATTGTGTTTAGTAACATAATATGTATGAATTAAGGAAGAAGATTATGCTGGTATGTTTGATTTTTCTGTTCCCGAGTTAATTAAGAATACTACTCTATACATATACGACATTGCATTTGTGAGTCAAGAATGTTTTTCTTTTTTAACTTTAAATGCTATTATTGACCTATTATACAAAAAAACCGAAGTAATACAATAGGATATAATTAGATCTTGATGGTTGAGGTTTTGCTTAGTCCATGGAAGATTTCATGATATTTGGTGCCAATGTAATTATATAATTACACTTTTTAGTCATAAAATACAATATTTGATTATATAAAAAAATATTATTATTATAAAAAATTGTAAGTTAATACATAAAAATAGTTACACATAAACAATAATTACTGAGCTAAGGCCAGTTCAGACTGGTATACACCCAAAAATTTTAGGGGTAACTTTTAATATTTTTTACCACATTTTTATATAATGAACATGAAACAATCAATAATTTCTTTCTGTATTGATGGACTTGTCAACTTATAATTATTGTTTTTTGCACCCTAATGTATACATTTTGGCTTAATACTCGTATCCGAAACCGTACCTGATTTATACACGAAAGTACCCGATACAAGTTTTTTTATACCCGAATTTTTAATGTATATTTTTATGTTTACTTTACAACTTTTATATTTAAGTTTTTTAAAAATGCATATTAAAGCAAATAGTTTGTGGTTCGGTGAATTATGTTATTGTAATTTATATTAATTATTTTTTCAAATTACAAACCAAATATAATTTTTAAATGAACTTATTTTTATGTAAAAAAAAGAAAGGAAAAACACACTTTGGAAAACCGGATATTAATACCCGGACCCTTACCCAGTGATACACCCGAACTCGATCATACCCTACTTGGGTACATATGGTATGATTTTTCTTCTTAATACTCGTACCTAAACCCTACCCGATTTCTCTCAATACCCAATTTTCCTATACGTGACCCGAACCCAGTTTATATCCGGAACCAGATATTAAAAAAAATCTCAATATGTGCACCTCTACCCTTAACCAAATAATTGGCTTAAGCTTTATGGGCTTTTATCTCGTTATATTCAATGAGTTATGGATTTATAGGCTTCTATCTTTTTTTTATAGTGGACTAATGATAAACTTTGAGTGTGTTTTAGGTGTTTTTAAAAAAATTGGGAGTAACGTTAATATAATTTCAAGTGTAACGTAATATAAAAACATAAAAATAAAATAAAATTTCGCACTACGCCAAAAAAGTTTAGGGGTAGCGGGTCTCCTTTAAAACTACCTCCGCCCTGTATACACCCTTATAATTAACGAACAAATCATACTAACAGAAAGTACACGTACACACTTTATATGCGATATTGTAAATACGAGGAGATGAATTCAAGTATATTAATTAAATAAATAACTGCTCGTTGACAAAACACAACAATATCATCATATATCATTTGCAAGTAGAAAAAGGAACGAAATTAAACCAACAATAAGTGTACATATAGCGTGCTTTGGTTTATACTACAACTTGCATAACACCATGCGGAAGTCACTCACACCATGAGAGTCCTATATATACACAAAAGTCTTCATTTATCTGATGATCGTTAATAACTAATGTTCTATTTTCAAACACGATTTATTGTGGTTTAACTTCCCTTATAAATAGGCAACTCTCATCATTAACATTGTGTCAAGCCCTTTTTTTTGTAAAAACAATAGCCCTTTTACATCAATGGCAATGAAATCTTTCATCTTAATCCCTATTTTGGTGCTGGTTTTTGTTGGAACACAAGCTGAAGCTCAACTTCCTCCTCCTCCTGTTTCTGTTGGCACTTTGTTTAACGTAAGTGGAATTGTCTCATGTTCTGTGAATGCTAGCGTTAATGGCACAACCCTAGCACCGCCATTCCGAAGTAAGATCACCATTCCAAGTCTCTACTTCTTACTCTCATCACATCTTTTTAAAAAAAGTTGACACTTTATTAGCTTGTGTAACAAAAGAACTAAGAAAAAAGTGTGAAACTATAAACTTGATAGCCTTTTTATAAAGGTGGGCGGGGTGGTCTGTGATGGCCGTGACCATCACGACCACCAAACCATCACGGGCATGAGGGCCAATTCTCGTGACAGCCATCACGGTAGCTAGAGAAGTAAATAAAGGGGGTTGTTTGTTTGGGGATGAGGTGTGATGGTATTATACAGCACCCCATGTATTTAGTGATGCATGTGATGAAATCATAAAATTTGAGGTGGCACAATTTAATTGAGTGTGATAAAACCCACCGTGATGACCATCACGAACCACCCTGCCCACCCTAAGCTTACAAACTGTAGGACATGGGTCATGATTTTATTAAATAATATTAACAAAATAATAAAGATATACACTTCATGATTTTATTAAAATAATATTAACAAAATAATAAAGATATACAATTTATACATATTTTGGGAAACAGTAGCACACGCACCATGTACGAAAATTAAAAAGACATACACAAAAGATTCAAACCGTTGTCTTTGATAAGAACTTAAACCGTTTCTTCTTGTACAATTTTCTCTTCGTCTTTAACGAGGACTTGAACAAAGTCTTCTTGTACAATCCTTGGCAAGATCTTCAAGACATAGAGTCTTCAACATGATCCTTTTTGTGCACTTTTTAACTGCAAGAATGAACAAATAAGATGTTGACGGTTGTGGCTGAGGCACGTGTTCAACACGCTTCCCTTAAAACAGATTTCACGCCTCTACTAAAGATAACGCGTCTGTCTCCCAGGGTACAACAGCCGAAGCAGTCTGTACTGCCGGAGAAGGCCACGCACTCGAGGTTACACTAGGTAAAATTGTAGTGTATGACATTTTGAATGAATAAAAATAGTAAAGAGTATTCCTTTATACAATTAGTCTTCAAGTGTCTCTCTTTCTCCAAGAACATCATATTTCATATATATGTTCTATTCTCTCTAGTATCACATGAGGCATATAACCTACTAAATATACTAGACTTGAGGAAGGGTGAAAAGTCTCATTTAATTTGTCACTTAATTAGAGATTTAACACTCTAATTTAACTCATCAAGTGTTACAAAAGAAACTCTACTCAAGAGTCTCTCTTTTATTCACCACATGAAGACTCTATATAATAATATCTCTAAATTAAATTTCCATTCAATATTTCAAAATTCCAACAATCCCCCACATGAATGGAGATTGATCAAAACACAAAAAATTTCCAATGCAACCTCGACAGTTAAGTATTGCAGGATAGGTAGGTATTAGCTTTGAACCTTCCTTTGTGAAGCATACTTAGCCTCCTAGCAGTTTGTAGACGCGATATCCTTGAACAAACCCCCGTTTGTGTAGACGACAATACACTTCACACAATACTCTCCTTAGCCGGGCCATCCCCTCACTTTCGTGTCCAATAATGGTCCTGGAACACTTTCCTGGTTCTGCGAGAGCTCTAGGAATTGTGCCCCTAATTCCATTTGAAGCGACCCCACTTCTCTCTAACATAGGTGATTTTTCTCAAATCATTAAAAGCATTATGGTTACCATGATTTACCTACATCATTTACCATATATTATGCTTATCCTCACAATTTGTCACTGAATGTCATAGGAATGGACAAGGACGTATTTAAACACCCTTTTATAGTTTAGGGGAATATATATATATATATATATATATATATATATATATATATATATATATATATATAACCATATATACTAGCTTACACATATTAGCCATGCCCCCATAGTGACCACCCTTAGGCATATGAATTAGTTGTCCTATTGAACTTAGATCTTGGGATCTCCAATTAACTAAGGTAGGTTTCCTTCACATGCCTTTTTCTATGGGCTTTAGTCTCATTCCACAACTTGATCTCTCATCAACCCTCAGGTTGTTGGATCCATAAGATTATATTTGACTTCGTCAAGTCATTACTGATAATTTGCAATTGAGATCAGTTGTACTAACGTGATATTGACTCGCAAGTCGTTCATGACTTATTGTCAACTCGTAAGACTATAACTCATGATCTAAAGTTTGATCTAGTTATAACGTCTTCTTTTTAGACTAAAACAAATCTTATTTCAATATGAACACATATTTATTATGCATATGGCCGGTATGCTCGATCATCAGGCATTAATATCAAACCAGTTGGCATCTGAGTCTAATCAATCATATTAACTCTTTATCAAGTTGGCATTTGAGTCTAATCAACCAGATTAACTCCTTATGGCTCGTTACAACCATAACCTTTATTACCAACTTTTAACTTCATATGATCAAATGCAAGTTATCCCCCCACATTTAAGCGTTATTAGATTGAAACAATCCAACACAAGATAAAAGGTAAATAAATGTCATCTTTTTATATGGATTGAGAGACTCCTCAAACACCATTTATATAAACCTATGGTTGTTTCTTAAATGGATCTCTCCCCCACATTACTTGCACTTTGATCAAGTTTAAGTAATACTACTCATGATGACTACTGGACACCTTGATTAGATAACAAATATCTATATCTTTGTGTCAATGAAGTCATTCAAATATACTGTTCAACTCATATTAAACTTATACACAAGGGGATTTAAATCTAAACATGGCAACATATGCCTTAGCGTGAGATGCCAGCACTTATGTGTGTATGAGTTCTCATCACTACACTTAGAAAATCGGCTATAATCATTATCAATGATCTAGTTAATCGGGTTTTCTCAAGTTATTCCATTAGACTGAATGAAGTGATATTTTTAGACTTTGTTAGACACCAAATTCATTCTCATGCCATCTTATAATTTGAATGTTTAAAGTTAATTTAATCTCCACAGAGCATCTAAATTAACGTGTACTAGTCTAGCATGCTTTAGACTACAATACTCTATCATGTGAACAGAAGATACATCATTCTGATTCTTCACAGCCTTAAGAGATATACGCATTATCTCTTACCAACATTCATTCTTATTTTATACATGACCATGAGATTTTTTTTCATATAGTCTCATATGTATGTTACATAAACATGCATTTCCCATTATTCAGTCTAAGAATATAACATTTTTGCCTTTGATCTCAAAGGCTTCACCATTAACTTATAAGTACTTGACTATAAGTCTTATCTCGAGTAACTTTGGTGAACACATTCATCACCCACAAAAGGTATGAATAGTGTAAGTGTACAATTACTTTTATGTTGATATGATATCACTTAGATTTACACTCAACAAAACGACTTCAAAATTGCATCTTTAAGTGACATGCCTTGTCATTTTCTTTTAAATCTATGTATATTTAGGACACTCTCCCAAATTTTAAAGTCAAAACCTCTACATACTTCCAACAACTTGAAAGTGGTAGACATATCAACATGTCCTCCATTTCCAATCGTAAATCTTTTGGAACAAATTTTGCCTGATTCATTAAAGATTGATATTAACATATATTTCTTCCATATGTTAAATTTCACACTTGTGAATTTCCACGATAACTTCTAATGAAGTATGTCGACATGTAACATTCTTGTGTATTTCATCTCAATACACTCATCACTTTCTTTTATGATTCTCTCATGATGTGGTTAGACATTTGATGTCTCGTCTCCAACTTTTAGTCAATGCCACAACTCTTTAAGTTGTTTATGTCCAATTCTTTATGTATACTATCCGTTTATAACAATGTTCTTTAACATTGTATATTTGACGTTATAGTTATTAAAAAAAATAATAACATTTCATACGTCACAAACCTTAATGATTTATTTCTTTGTAAATAAAAATTGCATGTGTTATCCGAAGATATTGAACACAAAACAATAAATAATATACATTCGAAACTAAATCATAAAGTGCAAAACACTTTTAAAATTTTAAGCGGATAAGTAGACATATCTACACATCAAATCTCATAGTGTTATTATCTTCAACACTTTTATCAGCCGATCAAAGTCATCACAACAATATCGTCTTGCAACATGTCTTGAGAACTCTATGCACTTATAAGTACAAGTTCCTCATTTGATCGTGAAATTCTAAAGTTGGACAGTCACAAATCTGTTCAAAACAACACCAGGTTGTTAAAAAGACTACAATTAAGTAGTAAAGCTTGAACAATTGATCTTGTTCACAACAACATGAAGTTGTTTTCCACCGTATAGTGTCAACAAGAACACTACTTTGGTTCAGCATATGCTACATCTAGCAAAAGTAACGAACCGTTGAATTGTCAAAACTATGTAAAACTTGTTTTAAAATCATTTTAAAACATTTCCTTAGTTTTGCAATATATTATATTTATAATATCAATATGGGTTTATGAAACCGTATACCAAAACCCAAAATAGCAAACTTTTTATATGGTTTCAGTTTACTACACATATACTATAACGGTTTCAAACACACATGAAAAAAAAATCATGTTATAACGTGCACGTTATAAAATTGGGCGTTTACATAAAACGTTATCCAATGATATAATCCATAAAAGAATCCATTTCTAATGAACATACTAGAAAAATAAAATGTTTACATAAAACATTTTTTTTCATTGTGGTTTACAAAATAAACCCGTTCTAACAAACATGTTCTTAAATGATTCTAATGCGCACGTTAGAGACATTTTTTTACATGAAATATTTCCAAGTATTCCATTTCATAAAATATATCGTATTTAAGCTCGCATCAACGATAAAAGTTTCCTAACACACATGTTAGAAAACTAAAACGAGTTCTAATGCGCACATTTAGAAGTATTAAAACTTCTATACGAAATATTTTAAACACACATGGTTCATAATATTAAACCACTTCTAACACACAAGTTAGAAAAAAAAAAAAAAAAAAAACTATTATCGTCTCTTTTTTTTATTTTATATCGGCGGTTTTTATGAACCATTTCTAAAACGCATGTTAGAAGACAAATGATTACAAAAATCATTTTAAACCTTTTTTAACCCAATCGATAGCAATAAACGGTTACAAAAATCGTTATAAAGCTTATCAATAAATCAGTTCTAACATGCTCGTTAGAATTAAACGATTACACAATCGTTATGAACTTGACAATTTATATACAATAAACAAATTCTAACACCATCGTTAGAAGTAAATGATTACAAAAATCATTGTCATGCTTATTGATTTATATATAAAAACAGTTTCCAACACACTTGTTAGACATTATCGATTACAAAAATCGTTATAACACTTATCGGTTTGTATAAAACAAACCGGTTCTAACATGCTCGTTAGAAATAAATGATTACCAAAATCATTATAAGGCTTTTTAGTTTATCAAAATAAACTATTTCCAACACCCATTATAAGAAACGAGACGCTTAGACAAACTTCTCAAATCAATATATTTTTTTTTAATATAATCATTTCTAACACACATGTTAGAAAATGAAACGTTTACAAAAAAACGTATTGTTTATAAAATAAACCAAGTCCTACGCGAACGTTGTGGAATTTAACGTTTACAAAAAAAACGTATGGTTTACACCAATAAACCAAGTCTAACACACATGTTAGAAAAAAATCATGATTAAGATCGTTTTAAAACCAAATGGTTGAATCAATAAACCAATTGTTTTGTATCACGGTGTAGGATTTAATATTATACCAAAATTTTTATAAATCCAAACCCAACAAGTTGTACTACATACATATTTCCCAAAGAAAATATTTACAAGATTATACAAAATCTCTAAAAACATTTTTTTAACCATTTCGTGAACCCAAAATCCTTATGAATAAGGTTTTAAGATTGTAGCAACAATCTCACGAAATCTGTTTTAAGATTGTAGGACATGGGTCATGATTTTATTAAAATAATATTAACAAAATAATAAAGATATACACTTTATACATATTTTGGGAAACAGTAGCACACGCACCATGTACGAAAATTAAAAAGACATACACAAAAGATTCAAACCGTTGTCTTTGATAAGAACTTAAACCGTTTCTTCTTGTACAATTTTCTCTTCGTCTTTAACGAGGACTTGAACAAAGTCTTCTTGTACAATCCTTGGCAAGATCTTCAAGACATAGAGTCTTCAACATGATCCTTTTTGTGCACTTTTTAACTGCAAGAATGAACAAATAAGATGTTGACGGTTGTGGCTGAGGCACGTGTTCAACACGCTTCCCTTAAAACAGATTTCACGCCTCTACTAAAGATAACGCGTCTGTCTCACAGGGTAGAACAGCCGAAGCAGTCTGTACTGCCGGAGAAGGCCACGCACTCGAGGTTACACTAGGTAAAATTGTAGTGTATGACATTTTGAACGAATAAAAATAGTAAAGAGTATTCCTTTATACAATTAGTCTTCAAGTGTCTCTCTTTCTCCAAGAACATCATATTTCATATATATGTTCTATTCTCTCTAGTATCACATGAGGTATATAACCTACTAAATATACTAGACTTGAGGAAGGGTGAAAAGTCTCACTTAATTTGTCACTTAATTAGAGATTTAACACTCTAATTTAACTCATCAAGTATTACAAAAGAAACTCTACTCAATAGTCTTTCTTTTATTCACCACATGAAGACTCTATATAATAATATCTCTAAATTAAATTTCCATTCAATATTTCAAAATTCCAACACAAACTAATTAAAATAAAACATGGACTATTGGGTTAAACCCCACTAACCCTACTACTTAGACACTTGCAAAAAGGGAAACAAACAAAATAACATAAATCGTGGGATATGTTGCATGAACATGGGTAGTGGGCACGTATCAGATGAATATGTTTGATGCACTACGTACCTCGTTTAAGATGAGGCATGTTGCTTATATGTATATGTATTTTGTTTGTCCACAGATGCTTCAATCGAATTATCATGTGGTGGAAATGCGATAGCCACAGCCACAACAAATGAATCTGGAGTCTTCGTCATTCTGGCTCGGCTAATTATTCGAACTATTCTCAGCTCCGTTTTATCAACTTGTCAGGTCAACGTTGTTACACCGCTCTCGGCTTGTAACGCAACCTTACCTTCAACCATCCCGTCTCTTGAAGCGTCACTACGATTTCTGCAGAGGACCTTGAACGGTACAATATTATTAAGCGCAGGGCCATTCAACGTTACAGGAAGTTTATGATTTCGGTTCGGTTCGCTTCTATGAATAAAGAATGATATAGATTTCTATGGTTTCCTCTATATAATGTACTAGCTTTTATCTCGGGAGTGTCCCGAAGTTGAAATATCTAATACTAGCTTATACCCGGGAGCGACCCGGTTGAAAAATCTAATATGACTTAATAAAAATTGATAAATAAAGAAAACGTACCAAGCATAAACTCAATAATGCGGATTAACATTCAACAAACTATAATCATTACCCGCGTGTACATTAAATCTGTCTCCTTTTCTATTTTTTTTCCATCCTCTCCTTATCTATTCCTTATAACAGACTAAGGTTGGTAGTGAACCTATTAATATCCAAATCTGAGGTTGAGGCTATCATATAATTTAAGATATATATAAAAATAAAAACAAAAACACAAAGAGGATACCTATTGTCTGCAAACTTCGATCCTAGAAATACTGTCAGCAAGTGTTATCTCCACCTCTAGTTCATTATGAACACTACCTGATGTTGAAGCCTAAAAACATAATATCCATACATATTATCATCAAAAATATTTTTTTTCGATTTTTACATGGCAAATATTACAAACCTGCGAGCGTTGCGGTGCGAACATTCTTTGCGACTTTTTATGTTTGCGTTGCGAGAAAATGCACTTTGTTATTTTGCATTGGATGGTGGATATAGCACTTCGAGGGTAAACAAAGAATAGTTAACAATTACAAACATGCTGCATGACATGGTATAAATGTTGTGATCAACACGTGTTCCAAAAGCTACAAATTGCTTCTTCCTACTTGCCTGGTTGTGCTAGAAAATGAATAACATGGTTCAAAGGATGTGTTCAACAAATGTTTCAAAAGCTACCAAATTTCTATTTGATCAGCCTGGTTGGTTGTGTTACGCTTGTGTTACTTTGTGACGTCATGCCTATTACCCTTCTTGGAAGGGAGACTATCCTCATCTCCGGATAGAACCACTTCAGCAATCAAATGATTCACTACAACGTGATTCTTTTAATGAACACAAATGAATATCAATAGTTGTCATTGATAAGATATTTCATACATGTCTTAAATTCCTTGATCAAAGACATGGTGATTAGCATAAGAGGTCGTTTATATAATCAGTTATTCTATAAATTAAGACCCAATCGTGTGCCTCTCTCGCCAACTGACTGACTACCCTATCGCATATTGTCTATCGAACGCATTCCCAGTTTTCTTGATGGTTACTTCTTCACATGTTTGCGCATTCGTCACAACACTATCATAATCAGAGTAGCAAGCAAGTAGTAGCTTTAAGAAAAACCAATCATTGAGATAAAATGTAAAATGATTTCACTAACCTGAACTATAGTTGACTAATTATCTTTTTGATTTTTGTTTAAACGGTTTCATGGACATACCTCATCATCACCATGTGAATGACCTCCCATTACACACTAATTTTCTTACAAAATTACATGCATACACATGCGCAGCCTATAGAATCACCATGCAACCCCAACCTTAATCTATGTATAGATATGTCCGTAAGCTCACGTCTGGGCGAGTTCTAGATGACAATCAACCCACACCTTTCCTAAACTATGGCAAAAAGACATAATATAGGTACTTGAGGTGTTTTTGAATAGGTCTCGAAACCGTGCTCCGAAACACTCGATGTTGTCATCAAGTTCTCGATCAGTTTTGGGCAGCCCTTATCGACATTTTCCATGATTATTTGGACACCATTTTCATCCATGAAGTACCACTCAAACAGCACCAAAAGCACCCAACTCGCTACGACATTGTACCACACAATTCCGTCTTGAAATCTTGTTTGAAAGTGTGACGTTTCTCCCCAGTTTATAGTCCACTTTGCCAGGCCACAACTGTTGCTATTTGGTAGCGTTTTCCCATTAGTTTCAGCCCCATAATACTTCCTATCTTGACATCAAACATTCCGAATAGCGACTGCCCCGTACGCCATAAATAGATCCGAAAACTACAACCGAAATGGTCGACACTGTTGTTTTGTTTGCTGCACTAATCTAGCAACTTTAGACCATCTTTCCTGCTATTGTTTTGCCACAAACAACCGAAGGTTAAGAAATTAATTTTTGTGACAATTAGGTATGGGATTAGATAACAAAATTAGAGAAGAATATCATAAAAACCTACCAAAAACCACTAATAAGATCAACCCAGTTCGCAAGAACATTAACGCCAAATCAATAAGATAGAAGAAATCAACCCTAAATTATTAACATCATACATTAACTCGAAATAAATAACATAACAAATCGATTTACTATAATACAACACAAACAAACAGATCTGAACGACTAAATAATAATAACCCCTAAATTATTAACATCATCCATTAACTACAAATCAATAATAAAACATATCGATATTAACAGATCTGAACGACTAAATAATAATAACCCCTAAATTATTAACATCGTCCATTAACTCCAAATCAATCACAAAACATTACCTGATTATTGCCATGAACCTTAGAAGATAGAAGAAAATAGCCGTGAACTTTAGAAGAAATTGTAGATCTATTGTTGTTAAAAGAATATGACTCGATGGTAGTTAGGTAGGGTTTGAGGGTTTGAAGCAGAACATAACTCGATGGTTTTAATGTGATGTAGTTTTTTTTTTTTTTTTTGTTATCTATCTATACATATAATAAATCAAAGCCATTTTGATGATATGTTATAATATTATGCAATCTCTCTTTTGAGAGATGCCACATAGTATGTGATGTGGCAACTCTAAACCAATTAAAAAAAAGAATAAATATAGTTTAAATATTATCTATACTATATTATAATGCATAAGGGAGGGGTATTTTAAGATACCCAAAAGTTAAGAACTAATTTTTCATTAACAACCCTAAAATGAGGGTAAAATAGTCATTCATACATTATTTACACTTTAATACCCTATATTATTTACACTTTAATTCCCCAATTTTTAGTTAATAATTACATTTTCCTCCCCTCTCCTACAAAATTATAATTTCTTTTATTTAATTCTATCATAACTTTAAAACAATTATATTTTAAAAACATTCGAATATACCATGATGACCGACTCATTTTTGTCAACGTGTCGGTGTTTGTCGTAGTCAATACCGATGTGTGGATTGAAATGTACAAGAAAGAATGCCTTATGTACAAGTGATTATTGCATTTTATGTTTTAAATACTAACTAGATGAAATATAATATGGATTTATTGTTAATATGGATGTTGAATCATAACATCATTTCATGATCAAGTAAAACTCAAAATTGTAAAATTGAATTTGGTTTTAAATACTGTTCTGCCAGATAATGAAAAATTCACATAAATCAAATGCAACGATTTAAAAAACCAAACAGGGCACTCGAAATCTACATATCAGCTTTGGTGATTCTTAAAATATGATAATGTTGTTAAACATTATGGTTCATCCTTGCTTTGACAAACAAATAATTTGTCACACGGTAACAAAACTGCAACACAAGAATGGGCTCTAAGAATGCTTTATCACGTTTGTTACTGATAGCTTCAATTGTAGTACCCTATTTAAATAATCAACATTAGCAATATGTGCATATGTATATGGGTATGCATGCATATAGTAATAGGTATACACATAAATATAATTAATTAAAAGAAATCTCATTAAACTTTTAAATATACATAATTAGCTAAATATATAAAACTTTAAAATAATTAAGTTTAGAAAAAATATAAAAATGCATTGTAGATATTAATTGTAGGTAAATTTCTTTTAAAAACTCGAGCTGCATCAATTTGGTAGAAAACACATGATGCATATTATATATCCCTAATTTGAAGGAGTTCTTTTTAACAAAGTTTTTTTTTTAAAAAAAAGAAGATAAATGCACTGAATTCGGTATTCACAGAAAACACAATAATATTTTACACTTTAGTCAAAGATAAACAAAAATTTCCTAATTTAAAGGGGTGGGAAAATCATCAATTTCAAAATTTAAACCATGTGCTAACCTACTAAAGTTTAACAAAATTTCATAATTTAAAGGGGTGGGAAAATCATGAATTTGAAAACTAAACCATGTGCTAACCTACTAAAGTTTATTCTATAAATATATACTAATGCACACCTATTTCACTTGCTAAAATACGTAGGCATGGATACTGAATTCAAAAGTTGAAGCTTCTAATGTTGGTTATTTGTTAGTTTATGGTTTTCATTCGTCCCATTTTACTAATTATATCTTTTTATACATACCTTAATCATTTAAGTGTTAACTTCTTGGTTTTGCAGATTCATTTAGATGAAAAACATACGGAGATGAACAAACCAATAGCCATACAAGCGTCTAAAGTAGCGTCTAAGGTTGTATTTATTAATGTTTATTTTTTTAATATTAACATGGCTGTTATTTTATGTGGTATATTGTATGTGTTTTATTGCAGGATAATGGTGATAATAGTGTTGAGATTATTTGCTATGGTGCAATATTTAGTCCCTACAAATCTAATCTTCAACATGAATTTAGTGAATAGGTAATATCAACATTTATTTCATCTTCTATTAACTTGTGTATAAAATATTTTTAATTTATTTTAAGGATCAAATGCATGAAATTAATAGGAAGAGATCCAAGAGGCTCTCTTAATGGAAATGGAGTCAAGTTATTGATCTAGACAATTCTGATGAAAATGACAAAGAAGACATATTTGATGACACTTTAGATAGGAGAAAATGGAGGAAACTCATCCTCACCAAAAGATGTAATAATCAAACATGGAGATATACAAGAAATTTCAGTGATCGTTCTTGATGACGAATGGTGGCCAGACAATATAGATGAGGTCATGCAGACTTGGAACCTGTATGACTAAATTGATCTCATGATTCAAGTAGTTCAGTAGCTTTTATTTTTCTCAACTGTTATGTTTATTAATACTTATTTTCCTTTCGTATGTTACTTTATTTTATCAAATATTTCTTAAAAGTACTTTACAATTTAAATGTTAAATCTTTTTAGTTACTAGACATGTGTAACGCTTATGACGTATATCCACCACAATGATGCTACAACAAATACTATACGGATTTGAAATAAGTACCGAAATAAAAAGAGTCACTCTCGCCGCATCGCGCGGGTTTCCTACTAGTTTAACATAATGTATTAAATAACTAATCTACTAAATTTAAATATTAAAACTTTATTATTTTCTCTCTCATGTTTACTCTCATAACTTTTAAACTTTAATATCTTTTATATACGAGATTTTTTAAAGAAAAAAATTACACCAAATTAACGAGCGTTTTATTATCTTTCCAACGAGTACCATAGGGCTATATAAAAAATGGAGAAAAAACGACTATTTTTTGTAACCCAATTAGTTTAAAAAAAATTGTGGGTTTGGGTCGGGCCTGGGATTAGGTGATACCCGACCCAATTACCGTTTTTATATTAGAATATGATAACTTATTGCAGAGATTTGTTTAAAATAATAATAATAATAATAATCATTAATCATATATTGGCAAGTCATTAATTATGTAGTCATATTAGATATTTTATTATGTCATATTAGATATTTCAACCCGGGACACTCTCCAACAGGTAATTGCTATATAGATGCCATTTTTATAGTTTAGATACTTCTAATTTTATTCACTTTACTTAGATTTCTCAACCCGGGACGCTCCGGGGGTATAAGCTAGTAACTTATATACCACTTGCCACATAGGATGACACATGAAACACTCAAATGAGAGAATGCTTCTTTGAGTGCCATGTCATCAAAATGGCTTTGGTTTATTATATGTATAGATAGATAGATAGATGACATAATAAAATATCTATAGTGTTTCCTCTGTATAATGTATGAATAAAGGAAGATGTCGATTTCCTTAATATTTCCTCAGGCTTCTTGTGATATGTGCTAACATAACTAGTTAACTACGTTTGAATCTTGCGTATTATACATGTTCAATAAAATCTAATTTTGTATATTTAGTAATTAAAAACGTTATTGATAGGGAAAAATACTACGGTAACGACTAGAAAACGGAAATCAAATAAAAAAACAGATAGTTTTACGATTCGTTTCGGATACAGATTCACCACCAAAACAAACGGTAAACATAGGATAGATCTAAGGTTCGTTTGTGATACAGTTACACCACACAAACAAATGATAGGGCGACGATATCCAACCGAAGATACAGATATACCACTACAGTTAGAAAATCGTGTCTAAGAACACCACCCAACGTGCCACGGTTGAGCTAGCATAGACAAATCAATTTTAACTCATAATCCAATGAAATAAAATTAATACAACTTGTTTTCAATCTCCAAACTCTCTCCCTTCATTTAGGAATATAAGATTACATATAAGAAATAACGAAAACTACCACTAACCTACACCCTAGAAATATGGAATAATAGATACTAAAGTATTTAGGGGTGAGCATAATAGAGCCGAACCGAAAAAAAACCGAGAACCGGACCGAGTTTACACCTGAACCGAACCGAACCTGTAGCTTAGGTTCTGGGGTCGGTCCTTGTATATCCCCCAATTCGGGTATCGGGTCGGGTCGGTTCTAGAAACCATTAAAACCGAAAAAAAAATCTGGACCGAAAGTTAGTCTTGTACGTATTTGTTTTTTAAGTCTCATCTTCATTTTCTATGCAGTATTTGCTTGTACATAAGATGATCATGCATCATATACTTGTACTTGATATGAATTTGATAGTTAATTAGTTAATATTAGAAAGAAAAGAAGATGAGAATTGTCTCAAGAAGATTCCCACACTTTGCAGACAATTTTTTTTTCTAACAGTAATAGTGAAAGATGATATATATAGTTACCTGAATGGCTGTATATAGCCTGCAACTACAATTCAAAGTTTCTAACATGCTGCTGAAGTCAATGGCGCAGCTTTGTTGGGGCGGGCGGGGGCGGCCGACCCCCCCGAATTTTCGCGCAGAAGTTCCGATTATATAGTATTCGTATAGAAAATTTTAGAAATATAGGGTTTCGACCCCCCGAAACTAGTGACTTCCGACCCTTTTGCGACTTCTGACCCCCCGAACCTTCGGGTCAAGCTTCGCCACTGGCTGAAGTGCTGCTACTCGGATAGTCACATTCTTATCCTAAGGATTCTTCAATATATAGGGAGTCTTATGATAACTCTACCTTGGGCAAGTTTCATACAAATCCAACAAAATGGCCGATTTGAATGTTAACCATGCACTATAGTGCTATACATACCCATGCAACCTTTCTTTCTATACCTCTTGGAACATCTATCTCAAGTCGAATATCCTTGTTGGAGTGAAAAGGAGAGCTCAACACTTTAGAATGTCGTGAACTCGATCATATCTTTATCTTACCATCCTTCTTATCATCCTCTAGTTTTAAACCATATCTGCTCAAATTTAATAATAGTATTATTTTAATTTAAGACAAACAAAAAAAATTAGCTTATTATTTACCAAGGCGTATTATGTATAAAATGGATCGTCAAAGAATCCGTACAAGTTGTCAAATACCTCTAAATTTATTTTTTTATGAGAATGTTGTCTACTTATTTTTAGTCTGACCAATTTCACTATATATATATATATATACATAAAGATATATGTAAGCGATGTATTTAATATATTAAAAAGAAATGATACGGTTGTCTTGAATCTAGATCTTAAAAAATAAAAATATTGAAGGGGCATTCCGAGAATTGAACTCGGAATGATGTTGCTTCCTGTAATCATGTAGCCTTCTGATTAGTAAATCGGGTCGGGTTTTGACTCTAGGACCGACAGAACCGAAGGTCCAGGAACCGATGACCGAACCTAGTTATAGGTTTTCATTTCGGTTCTGATTTTCTTGGCTTGTCGGGTCTCGGGTCGGGTCGGTTCCTATCGGGTCGGGTCGGTTCTGAACCAATGCTCACCCCTAAAAGTATTAACTACAAAGCAATAAGTACAACTTAATAAAGCATAGATAGAAACTGTTGTTGGCTACGTGGGCTTCCCTTGACTTGCATGATTTTTCATTTGAATAACAATCCACTTGACTAATTAAGCAACCTGTTGATCCATATGTATATCAGTTATGGCTTAAAAAATTCGTGTATTACACACGCTAAGTAAAATATAATGTAATCTGACAACCAGTGTTTTTAAACCGGACTAGAACGGCCGGTTCGACCGGGAAATGGACCCCGACCGGTCCGACCGGGAAATGGACCCCGACCGATCCGGATTGCTATGTTGGACCGCCTGTGCATTGACCCGGTGACCCGGCGGTCGGACCAGGAATTTTCAGTTTGAACCGGTTTTTTTTGGTTTCGATGCAATTATGGGCCGGTTCATTGGACCGGTTAGACCGGTGAACTGCCGAGGCTCTAGTTCGACGTCTGGTCCGGTTCTGAAAACATTGCTGATAACACGTACAATCATCGAGACCTTCAAAAACCATATGTATTTGGGTGAAGGAACTGTCTTTCTTGCCTCGTGTGGTGGTGATACAAGATTGAAAAAAAGTGGTGTCGAGACCTTCAAAAGCCGATAAAACCGGTTGATTGTGGCAGGACTTTAAGGAATTAATATAGATCATAATGATCTGCATCTTTGAAAGTGGTTAGAAGAGCGACAATAATCAACGATATAAGTAAATCCACAATAACGATAAAGAGTGAACAAGTAAATTTAAAGTACTACATATAACTATGTGCATAAAGAACGTTTATGGGCCATAGGTCACACGACTCTTGAGAATTTATAAAAGGATAATCACCAAAATAGACACTTGACCAATTAAATTTACCAAAATAAACACCTGATGCGTCTAAACATTAAGGACCAGCCACTCCTTTGCATCTAAACATTGCGAGGCTGTGGAAGGATGCGTCTAAACAAAGTTCTTCGCGTCTAAAGAAAATGTTAGTCCCTTTGCGTCTAAATAACAGCCTCGCATCTAAAGTTTAGACGCAGGGACCTTAAAAGTTAAAGTGACTGAAGACTTTACACGTGTAATCATCTTATTGGAAGAGGCAAAGGAGTGGCTGGTCCCTAATGTTTAGACGTATCACGTGTTTATTTTGATAAATTTGGTTGGTCAACTGTCTATTTTGGTGATTGTCCCATTTATAAAAAAAGAAAATGACAACACAATAGCAGCAACAAACAGTTTACAAAACCTGTACAAGCAGCATGCTAATAATGAAGAACACTAAGCAAGCCAGAAGTTTAACATTATTAGTTTATGTGTATTGATCAGGAGGCTACCAAAACACACAACCAAGACACGAAATGTTTGAAAGTATTAATCAAGAAATCTGTATTAAGATCAAAAGTTAACCGAAAAGTCAAATAGCAAGATGAAGGCGCCAAAATCTAATAGTCGTGTCTGTTTGTAGTTGTGTCGGTTGTTTAGGAAAGGACACGTCGGTTAGTATAGAAGTATCACAGCAGAACTCTCAGCTGCAGTATTGGAGGAAGCCCACGCCCCAGGACATATTGGCGGTGCAAAGATATATGATCACCTGATGACCCTGGGGTACTATCGACCAACTATGGAGATAGATTCAGCAACATTTGTTAAGAGGTGCAAGGTTTGTCAACTACATGGCAACCTCATACATGCTTCAGCCGTGGAGCTCCCTACCCATTAAAAACTTGTGCCCTCGATTTCATCGGGAAAATAACCACTCCCTCGAGGGGAAAATGTTTCATTTTAGTAGCAACAGAGTTGTTCACCAAATGGACAGAAGCAGTTTCACTACGCCAAGACAACTCTCCTTCAAGTTGAGCCAATGCACTTGTAGCTTTCTCGAGTGCTGCTGAAGGCTGGGCGTACTCCTCGAGATGATGGGTATCAAACCTTGCCTTGGCCACTGCACCCAGCCTGGCGTGAACCCATCTCAGATCAAACCCAAAGCACCCCTCCATATCTCGAACGTCCTTCTGAATGTCTTCAAAGACATCAGCTGGTACCTCCCCCGTTACATAAGCAAAAAGTTTGAAGCTACTACATCTTTTTTGGGGTGTATAGCTCAGTTGGTAGAGCATTAGGCTTTTAACCTAATGGTCGCAGGTTCAAGTCCTGCTATACCCAAACCTAACTTGCACTATACTATGAGTAAGGATGCGTAGTAGCGCAAAGAGCACTCTTTGGCCTTTAGATTAGAGGCGCTTCGCCGTCTTTGATTGGATGGAAACAGATATCTAAAGTGTGCAGTGAAGGATCTTTATATTCTAGGTAGCCAGCCAAAGCGCTTACCTTTCATCAAAGGGGCCATAATTAGCCTCAAGATTTGAGATTCCGTAAGTAACTCAGTGAGTGCCTTTCTAAGAAAGAAGGACTTGGAAGAATAAAATGAAATACGAACAACCGCGCTGGTTGTAATAGAGCGACTTTCATGCTAGTTCTTGCTCCAGCATGAAAGTTCCATTTCAGGGAAGGACGACATACTATGATACTGATCTTTTTTGTTTTCTTTTTGGTTTCCTTACTCGCCAAATTCTTTCCTGTTTTTTATTTTCTTTTTCTTTTTTCACTTTTCTACAACCTCTACTTGTACGTTGGAATTTTCTCAGCATGGTTAGTATAGAAGTTATATAACCGTCAAATATGTATGTGTAAATAGCCTCAAAGCTTAGAGAATATGATGTTTTTCAGTTGAACTATATAGATGGAGATACAAACTTGATGAGAATGCTCTTATATAGGCTCCATTGTGATGAGTTTTAGTTTTCTTCTCTATTTTTTCCTATATATTTCTAGAGAAATTAGGAGTTAGACTGTGAGAGTCTTCAATGTGAATGCTCTTACTAGCTATATATATATATATATATAACACAAATATAACTTATAACATTATTTTACTAATTTCGTGAAAATAACGTTAAAAATGACGGACGGTTAATCATGCATCAGGTGGTGGCTTTGATAGCCAAAAAACAAGAGGGTACATACACCAGTCGGATTTGTCCCGATTGCTAAGTGTTATGTGCCTTATGTCTAAGGCTTAATACAAAACCACTATTGAGCAGGGGCCTCACTGGAAGCAGCCTCTCTATTCCTACGGGGTAGAGGTAAGGCTGTCTACATCTTACCCTCTTCAGACCCTACCTTAGCTTTTGCTATTGGTGGGATTAACTAAGTATGATGATGATAATGATGATGATGGTGATAACTTATAAAAACATATAAACGTTATTCTCATTCAAAATTAATGAAACGTTACATATTGCAAAACATAATAAATCTCATCAAAAATTAATAGAGGACTTATATATTCCAATACTTCTTAATCAAAAGTGTAACTCAGATACATATTAATGAAATTTATAAGTTATAAAATGAAATTAAAAATTAAAAATAATACATAAACTAAAACATACATAACCTTGAAGTTAACTATGGAGATTCAATTTACCACCAAAATAAACTTCAAAACAAATATAAAAACCCACACCCATTGTTAACTCAATTACATAGAGTAATATACCGATAATAACTTAAATAAATATATACAAAAATGATATATACTACTAATGACCACAATAACCAGATACAATCATGGATCATGACCCATCTCTCCAAGTTTCTTATTGTATGAAAAATCTGGGAAATGGAGATGAATTGTGTTGATATATATACTATGTAACTCATGTACATATATATATTGTGTGCTTCCCAGTTTTGTTTCATATATATTTACACCATAATATGTACTCAACCATAGCATTAGAGAGGAATCCAACCCTGTTAATCATGCAAAATAGGGAAAGTGAGAATTCATTTAATAAACCAATGGCAAAATGCAATTGATGACAAATATCCCATATCGGGCTCAGCATTGGGCCCAGACTAGGTTAGGTTTGGCCCGTCAGATCCAGCCTACCAACACATGACCTAGTGGTCTAGTGGTGTGGTGTTTGTACTCACAAAAAATGTGTAACTTTAAATACTTGCAAGTACAAGGTTAGGTGATACTTAGGTGAAACAAAATGTTGTTAAAAAAGGATCCAACCGCCTACCACCCCTCATTTATAAAAAAGTGGCAACCATTTGATATGGGGGCCTCCCGAGGGAACTATTATTTTTGGGAATGCTACACTCTTTTCAACTCGATAACAAGACCTGAACCACCAAATTCAACGTAGCAACATAAACAAACTTAACGTCTTTTACCTTTCATCGTCATCATTATCATACTCAGTTAATTCCACCAATAGCAAAAGCTAAGGTAGGGTCTAAGAAGGGTAAGATGTAGACAGCCTTACCTCTACCCCGTGGGAATAAAGAGGCTGCTTCCAGTGAGACCCCCGGCTCAATGGTGGTTTTGTATCAAGCCTTAGACATAAGGCACATAACACTTAGCAATCGGGACAAACCCGACTGGTGCATGTACCCCATTGTCTTTTGGCTATCAACGCCACACCTGATGCATGATTAACCGTCCGTCATTTTTAACGTTATTTTCACGAAATTAGTAAAATAACGTTAAAATTAGTGCAACTTTACTTTCGTCCCCAAGGACCACACATATATATATATTAACGTCTTTTACCTTTAATGCAACAAATTGCAAACTTCAATAAAAGTGGTAAATATGTTGCATGGCTAAACGAATTGTTATGTATATGGTAAACTCTGACTAGTCTATAGTGTTTTACGTGCGTTGAATAAAACAACTACCCTATTAAATTATCAAATATTACCTTGATCAACCCCGACTCGGTACCACATAAAATCATGTCATTGGCTGTAAGCATGCTTGTTATCTTGCTGCCTGCTGATAACCTTCCAACTTTATGGTGCGCGCCTCTTAACCAAATCTGTTATTTATAAATGTGTTAATAACTAGAGGTACAACGGACAAAGTTATAAAATTCGACATGCACCTCTAGATTGCTTGATGAGCAACTGGTGTAAAAGTATATAAAGTCTTCTACAATGCTCATTGCTACAACATTTGCTCTTTTTTCTGGTGCTATTGTCACTTGAGCCTTGCTCTGTTTTCTCCAATCCTGCATGTAATTGTTTAGTTAATAACATCTGTATATAGTATTGTATTATTTAATCATATTATTAACATAATCCAAACCTTAATTCTTGATCCATCAATAGAGGTACTTGCACTATATAACCAGTCTTTGTAGAGTGCTATTGAATTAATAGGCTTGCTTTGCAATCTCCAGCTTTTCGACGGCGCTTTGATCTCTTGTTGTCGATTGTTTCCGATTATTAATTCCTATGACAATTATTAATAAAAAGAATTGTCTTTTAATATACTGATTCCCTTAAAAAAAAAAAACTTTTTTTAAAGAAGAAAAAAGAAACCTGTATGCTTGAGTCCATGCACCCTATGTAAACTTTCCCTTGGCTAGCCCTTATGCATTTCACATTCTTGTTCTTGAAAACATCCTTCACTTTTCTTGATGAATCAATGACCTACATAACATCATATAATCTTTTAATGTGTATAATTCTTTTACAATTGGCGATAGTTGCGACTTGTTGTGAGTTTGTGACAATAACATGTTTAGAAATATGTGTTTAAAAATTATCTAGAGGTAAAACAATCAGTTTTGGATAATTAGTTTTTTACTAGTTGCAACAAAAAGCATGCCTCCTTTATGGTCATTATATGTCCTGGTGTTGTAAATAACAAAAAAATTTATAAAACACTTTCCTACTTATTCTATGTATATAACCTTAATTTTGTTACAACTGATTTTCTGCTTCTGATTATTCAAAAAACAGATAATCACTTTATAATCCCTACTTACCTTCATTTTATGGCTTTGGGTAACCGCAAACATCATTTCGCCGTAAGTCTCTAGACTTTGAATTGAGTCCTTGGTTATAATTACTTCAATGCATTCCATTTTTCTTTTAAACATTTGCCAAATCTGCAATTAGGGAAATATTTCATTTATTTCTATAAGCACCTAACCATTCAGCTAAAACAACGATAAAAGAAACCTTAATTACCCGAATTGTTTTGTCTGTAGATCCACTCAAAAGGTAATTCCCTTGTTCCAATAGCGCAAAACATGTTACTGCCTTTTTGTGCTCCTTAACATCGGCTATAAGTGACGTTGTCTGCCCCTTGATGTCCCAAACCTACCATTTCATAATTTAGCGTCTATTATTTTCGTCTCCAACTGCTAATTAAGAAAGTATTTGTAGAATATATATGCAACCTTAATCGACCCATTTGAGTATCCACTGAAAAGATATCCCCTATAGTAGATTAGAGAATTTACAGCTCCGCTTCCATTGTAATTTGCCTCCAAAACTTGTGTGTGGACACAAGATATTCTCTGTTAATTAAAAGACCGGATAAGTTAACCAGGATTAATATGCAACTTAACCATTCATTATGCAAATAAAATCGCGAACTGCACGAAAAAGAATCATAAGTTTGGTTTCTCTTTTATGCCTGCTTTGTATTTGGTTGCTGAAATCAGAGAAAAATGTAAACTTTGTTTCTATTCCGTGTAGTTCGATCCATAAGAAAAAACAAAAATAAATAAAAATAATAAAAATTACCCATTTATTGGGCATATAATAATCTGCAACTTTCAGCAATTCCTCTGCCATCCATGTTATACTTGAAAGGCGTCTAAGTGACTCTCTAACACCTTCTGAAAGTTGAGTTAGTTTATGCATGCCTGCATCGCAAAATATATTACTAAATCTATATATGGAAGAATGAGTTAAGTTTTAAAAATAATAAGATAATTTAAGGTATAAATTACCTCTACCAAAAGTGTAGTTATATATGCACAAACATGCTAATAGTCTTTCTTCAAGTTCCATCCCAGGATGCACGTATTGCTCGATTGTACTTAACAAAATGTCGCAAGCTGAACATCTTAAATCATCAGGACCCTTAACAATTTCACACCCAATCCACGCAATTGTCGTGAGGCAGTCTCTTGAGATTCTTTTATTTTTGCATTTTAATCCGTCTTTCAAAGAATAAAAGACGGGATTCCCTATTTTTATTATATGTCGTGCAACTTTCCCGCACCATATTTCTGTTCCGTTTTCCTACATATTCATAAGGTTGCTCAATATATCTATATAAGACCAGTTTGACCATGATGAACTTTGACTTTTGTGGTCAAACAAACTATTTTTCATCTCATAACCGAAACAGATATTGTTAAGTTTCAAAGCCGACATTCTTTTCTGTGTATGTCTCTTACAGAATTGTGATATTATCATCAAAATGTTGGCAAATAATGTTAAAGTTTCTTACCAAAATAGAATGCGAACAGTAGTATGTTTGACCACAAAAGTCAACTTTTCTAGATAAACAGAGGGGATTTTTTATCATACCTGCAGCATATCATCTGACCAATCAATGTTTTTGACAGTATTCTTGTGTAATATTGAATTTAAACCAGCCTTCTTTACCAACCAAGCTATTGTGTATGGTTCTCCTGTCCATGCGTAAGTTCCGCCAATATTTGATAATATAAATGCTGCTAATTCTTGTGCATCGGGGTTTTCTTCACATGTCACCGACTCCAGTAGGGTCTGAATCGCCACTTCCCTGTTCAAAACCTTATCTACGGATTCTTCCTGTTATTGTTTATCACATAAGTGCCTCAGTTAACAACTACTAAATAATATGACTATTGAGTTTGAGTTTGAAACTAACAAAGGTTTTATCGCCTGCTCTTTGCAGCCGAAATAAAACAATATTATGGGGTAGATTAATCTTACCAAAACATCCAGTTGAAGCAACAAGCTAGCTGCTAAAAGCTTATATTCTTGTTGTGTTTGTTGGATGGCAAGCAATAAAACACACATAATATTGATGCCTCCTTCTTCTCTTAGTGTATGTAGCAGGCTTACTGATGATGATCTGTAAATTTTATAGATAGATATTCAGTACCAAATGATTTAGCATACGCAATCTACCTAATATCACCATTAGGGTAGACGTGTCATTTTGAATATACGTAGACCAATCAGTTATAAATACGCAATCTCAAACTAAGTAAGCGCTTTTATGTATCCAATCGCTCGAAAGCGCCTATCAGCTTTATAAAAATGAAATAACTAGATAATGTGTTTAAATAAAAATGATTTTCTAATTGATTTAGAACGTACCGTGGCATTCTTAGTAGTTCATGGTAGAATTCAAGTCCTGCAAGTATGGCATGCTTGTCGTTGCTTAATATAAGAGAAACAAACGGAGAAATGGGAGTAAATTGTAAGATATGACATCTACATTGTCCATCAAATCTCATACACTTCACAAGAATCGCCGCCAAAGATGTAACTTCTTCCAAATTACCCTTTCTTGGAACATTAACAAGACACGAAATCACTTTTGGCGAAATAATTGCAGCCAAATGAGCGTTGTTTGTGGAGTGATCAAACGCCGTAACCAACACTTGAATAATCATTAGTGACGCCGATTGGGGTGTCACACAAAGTGATTTTAAGCCACTTTTTGAACTCCTTGAAGAACAAATGATCTTAACTAATGCTGGCATGAGTTCAAGTGTCTTGATCTCATTTGGAGATGGGCTTACCAAATAAATCAAGACAACTGCTTCATGAACATCTCTTTTCAAAGCATTTGCAAGATCATTGAAGTTTAATCCTTTCTTCTTTATCTCATCAATAACCGACCGATTCGAAGAAATAATACTTGAAAGTATGCAAATTGAAGCTCTCATTACCCCTTGTTCCTTTGAAGTTGACAATGCCATTAGCAGTTGATCTAAAATTACATCTTTTAATAAAGAGTATTTTAATCCCGGTTTGTTTGCTAACATTTCATACACAGTTGTGATTTCAGCTGTTGTTGAATCATCATCATTATCATCGTCATCATCGTCATCTTCAGGTTTCTTCAATCTTTCTGAGAAGCATAATTTTGATATTACTTTCTGCACAATCTCAGCTTGTTCCACTCTGTAACTATTTTCACCCGAAAATAAAAATCCATCTCTCGCGGTTGAATATTCTCCGGAATACTCCCTTTGAGAGATTTGAAATTCTTCCCATGTGAGTTCTTCTCTTTCGTCTGCAACTACACGCATGGTTCTCAATGATCTATCGAATTCGTCTGCATATCCCTGATCATAGTTAACCTTAAAAAATTATCTTGATTGAAAACATAACAGATCAAATAATATGTCCAAAGTAGACTTTACAACTTTCTAAATCATTTGTTTAACAAGTTATAATTAGAGTTAACGGCCAAAATCGTCCCTGGGGTTTGCCAGTTTTGCTACATCAGTCCAAAATTAAAACTTTTTCCATCTAGGTCCTTCTGTTTTACATTTTGTTGCCAAATTCGTCCCTGACACTAAACCCAGTTAACTATTTTCGTTAACTCTGGGGGTATTTTTGTCTTTTTGGCTGCCCCATTTTACATCTGGGTATTTTTGTCTTCTAGTGGTATGAATAACTCTATTTAAATTGGGTTTTAAAAAGGGTAGCCAAAAAGACAAAAATACCACTAGAGTTAACGACAATAGTTAACTGGGTTTAGTGTACGAATTTGGCAACAAAATGTAAAACAGAAGGACCCAGATGTAAAAAGTTTTGATTTTAGACTAATGTAGCAAAACTGGCCAAACCTCAGGGACGATTTTGGCCATTTACTCTCATAACAAGTAAAAAAATGTTATTTACTATTGTATGTGACCAGTGGCAAGGCTTTGTTGGGGCGGGAGGGGGCGGCCGACCCCCCGAATTTTCATGCAAAAGTTTCGATTATATAGTATTCGTATAGAAAATTTTGTAAATATAGGGTTTCGACCCCCCGAAACTGGTTTTCGACTCCCCGAAACTAGTGACTTCCGACCCCCCGAACCTTCGGGTCAAGCTTTGCCACTGTATGTGACAATCGTGAAAAATACCTCAAAACCATCATCAGCACAATCACTGGTGCCTGAACGTAAAGAAGGTGAATCTGATTGATCTTCCATGAGAAGATCTTGAAGACGCTTGGTACCAGAGTTTTCGGACACTTTATTTGATACAGAGCATTCTACAATGGCAGTATCTGCATTCTGTTCATAATTATCTTCCAAGAGAAGATCTCGAAGACGCTTGACACCGGAGCTTTCATAAACTTTCTTTGAAACATGGGCGTCAGCAATGGCAGCATGTGCATTGTGTTGAGGATCAATAGGATGCACCTTTTTAAACTACATTGAAACATGCATTGTTATCTCAATTTAATTTGTGTTTTTAGTAAGTTTAGAAATTAAGAAACATTAGATTATATAATAATATAATAAGCACTTACATTATGATTATGATGTTGATGTTGATATGAGACTGAAGATGACGTGCTGCAGGCCTTTGTGTTTCTACATGAAATTAGCACAACTATGATGAAATAGCATAATCACTTGTTCTTTAAAATGGTTATTCTATGCAATTTTTTGTGCGTTTTGTTTGAATTTTTACATTCGTGTGCAAATTTCTTGAGTTCATACTTATTTGAACCCCAAATCCAAATAAACATGTTGGATCTAGGGTTCAAATTAGTATGAACTCAAGAAACTTTGCACAAGAAAGTAAAAATTCAATATTTGAACCCTTTAGTAATATAATACTAGTAAACATCATTATCAATTTATAATTTTAGAATTTTAATATACACTCACGATTTAAAAAATATATATATAAGGAAACGCTTATTTAAGCTATTTGATTGGTTCAGCAGGTTTGGCTGTTTCAACCAACCCTGCCAATTCAGTCTTGTTGTTTTCAAATCGTTGTTAGTTGCCGAACCTAACCTCTACTAAACTGGTTATTGTGACCTGTAACGTTTATTTGTTCACATATTTAGTTCTGATTTATCCGTTTATCTAAATTTTTTTTAAGACATAGTTTCATGGCGAAATCTTAGTCCTAACAACCTCCGGGTCACAAGTTTGAGTCATTCCACATGCCGGGCCCTTTCAACCTTAATGGGTATAATTTTTTGATAGACGATAATCGAACCTGTGACCAACCCCGAACGAAAACCCTCTGAAGAGGTAAACACTCCCACATCAAACCAGCTGAGCTGCAGACGGCATCCGTTTATCTAAATATCCATATAATTTTAGGTCCCTATAATTTAGTCTCCGTACCATTATCTTGTTAACATAATTAATACACTTACACTAAAAAGTGTATAAAGTTGTAATAATTGGTTTTGAGACGGAAAGTGGTCTATAAAGATATATTATTTAATACTTGAAAAGTTTTGTTTGAGAATACTTATTTTATACGAGTAAAAAAATAGCAGGAAAAAGTGATAGATAATAATTTTCTATTTTAAAATAGCATGAAAAAAAGTTGCTTTTGGTCACTACTTACCTGGTTTTATTTGTAATCAAGTTAGTTAAACAACCAATCTAAAATAAGTTATACCTTTGACATAAAAGAAATTCTACTTAAAAATGTTAACGACTATCATTTTTCTAATTTTTATAGAAATATGTCACTCGATATTAATAAGCTTTTTCACTATTCCACCCAAACTTTTCTCTAACTTCAAAACGTATTCAAGTTCCTAGATATTGATGTTAAGTGACATAAATGAAACTGATGCTCATGTAACACCATGGCATTACTTACTAAACTTGAGAGAACCCACCACGATGCCTATGTGGCACCATTGCATCCGGATCTAGGGGACCAATATATGGCAGACAAGGGTCGTTGTGGAGGAAGTCTAGCAGTGACGTCCGGATGTAGGTCTAGGATTGCGGACCAAGATGGTGGGACCCCTTCTCTCACATGTAATATATAATACTTTGGATTTTGTGTAAGTTCGGTGTCGTAGGTAAAATAAGTGTTTTTAAGAAGGTATGTATTCTGATATGACTGCTGAGATGAATTATTATTAATGTGGGTACCCTAAGCGTGCGTGACCATCCATAAAAAATAAAATTAAAAAAAAAAAAAAAAAAAAAAAAAGCTTACCTAATCTCAAGACTTTTGTGTTTCATCAACAACGGAGACCGTCCATAGGAAATAACCGAGTGATACATCAACCACGCCTTATAACTCGTGGCCCCCCACTTAACCCCATCGAGCCCATCCCCTAACTCAGGCCTCAACGGCACAATGCACGACTGAACCATGGCTCGATAAAGCTCGGGCGCCAGCTCATCCATCACCACCTCAGGCGACACCACTAACGCTTGCAAAAAATGAAGCGCCACTTGTAACTCATCCCCTTGCACCTTCCTTAACATACACAAATAAAAATACGAACAACATATTAAATACTCGTTAGATATCCCTCTAGTTGTCCCATTCTCATTTAATGAAGCAGGTGCTTGTAACATCTTCTCAGCTGTTTTAATATGTTTAATGTTTTGTGTCTCAATGGCATCCTCTACGTTATGTATACCCCAATAGAGGTTTGAAAGGACAGATTGTTCTGATAGAACATACGAATCAAACGACTCGAATGAATCGTGGATGTGAGTATTAAGAGTTGAGGTGCATTTAGTGTGTAGGAGTTTTCTTTGTTTAGGATTGGAGATTAGTGAGGTTATGTGGTGGTTTATTAACGTGACGAGGTGTTGTAAGAGGTGAAAGTCTATAGACTCATGGCTATTGTGATGGATTAATGATGAGGATGATGAGGTTGAAGAAGAAGAGGTAGAAGCCATTGGAGTGTAGAGGATGGATTAGATAAGAGGAATGTTATGAAGAAGAAGTAACATGTGTTCTCGTGAACCAAACTACAAAATTTATTGGTCCCTCTATAGTTATGATGATGATGATTGTGGTGATACAGACAAATTCAGATATAAATATGGAGGGATTGTGTATTTATCTATAAAGTTTTATACAAAGTAGTTGGTGCATAAAACTTTTACTTATAATATATAGGGTGTGTTTAATACACAAGAAAGAAAAAAAAATAAAAAATAAAAAGAAAGAAAAAAAAAAAGCGAAGTTACATGTTTATCAATATGAAGGATAGGGAGCCCAATCCGGGTGGACGCGGCATCCCTATCCCCACTTTACGAAGACCCGCGGAAATACTCGCAAAGAACTAGTTCCACGGAGAAGACTTGATTCACAAGACTTCACTCACTTGAAAGCACGCGCGCGTCTGCTAACGCGCGGACTAGTTCACATCATAACATTCCCGAGTATGAGGTACGGAAGATCAAGAGTCAGGAAGATCCACCTGCAAGGGATCACTGACACCACCAACAGGGTAATAACACGTGTCCGTGGTTGCCCAACAACCACTGACGTTCAACAGTGACGTGACTGGTTCAATGCTTCCACCATGTTGCCTCTACTATTCTGGCCAGGCATGCTTACTTGTCGTCAGAGGTCGCGTCAGACTCCGACAGGTAAGTCAACCATACTGGTTCAGAACAACATACCGCCGGCAACCAGTCACACGCTGACACGTGTCCGCCTAGCAACTCACCGCTGACGTCATCTACAATGGACGTCCTTTTCCCGCCTTTTCCAGAGACCAAACATAGTTGGGCCGGGCCAAGGCCCAGAGTTTACAAGACTCATCGTTGGCTTCTTGTCAAGCCCACGACCTCCACTATAAATAGAAGACATGAGCTCCTTGCAAAAGGATCAAAAAAACATTCACTTGTAACATAGAGCTAGGTTTACTTGTATGTTTTGTACTCTCCAAAGTAATAATACTTCCGGCTCTTCGCAGTGGACGTAGATCATACTCGACCGAACCACTTACATCCTTGTGTTCTTGCTTTTACTAACACACACTCTCACTCGCATTCACTCTGTCTGGTAAATCCAAGGTTTGGGTAAAGGAACGTATTTATAGTGACATAGGTATACATCACTCAGAGATTAGTGATAATCCCCGAGATAACTATTGTTTCTTCACAAATATTTGTTTTGAACTTAACTAATTTGGTTGCTATGACAGAGGGCGGAATAAATTAAACAAGAATAATATTTTAGAAGATTTTTTTGAATAAAATAAACCTTAATGAGGAACTTTTTTTATAGGAATTTTCTAAATTTTGTAGGTTTGTCAATTTTTTAAAGTTACAAATCGACTAAAATAAATTTAAGGGAAAATCGTGATTGAAGAAATACTGAAATAGGTGCCTTTTTGTCGCCTACTCATAGAGCCTCATACGTCCAATTGTAGCCAAAGTTATGCTTGTTTAAAGTTTAGGTATTTTCTACCTCTTTTCCTTTAATCAAGCTGGTTTAATTAAGAATTTGTCAGCTCTTTTTATGTGTTTTTTTTATTGATAGTGCCTCTTCCTCACCTGCTAAATTAGTCATCTATCCAGGTTTTCTCATAGATGGGGTGTACTAAGAGGTATGTTTAGTCTCAGGCTAACTACTATTATTAAGTTAAAACAATGAACTCAAACAGTACATATATATTTATTCATATAAAAATCATCAAAATTACAATATAGTCTAAACATTTTTTTTTGAACGGCTAATTACATCCTCACCTAATATTCACCCTTATCACCTGTGGAGGGATTCGAACTCCTGACCTCACCTTATACACCCTCACCCCCACACCACTGGGACAAAGACTCGATGACAATACAGTCTAAACATGCTTATGTATTTTTTTTAATATTTTGTCGGTAATTATCACTCCATAAAAATAATCCACTCTAAAAGTTGATAAAAGTTTTGCCTCGAAGTTAGATGGAAATTATTGAGAGGATAAAAGTAGTAGAAATGGTGTCGTTTTCGTTTTGATTTTTTGAGTGGTTTTCATGTTACGACACATGTAAATGTTTGTTTTATTATGGAAAGATCCACACTGGATTTGCACTTAACACTTTATAAGTATTAATTATAACTTAATGGAAAAATTATTAATGTGATTATATCGCATTGTTGGGTGTTGGACAATTTTGTCAACTCGACCCAACTTTCTCATAATTATTCTGTTTCATTATAGTTTTATATTATAATATTACAATAATTTGTATCATTTTTATAAAGGTGATGTAAATCATATACCCTGCTTATACACAACGCTTCATATTGTTTTTCCTCGTAACTCCATGCGCTTGCAAACAAACACAAACACAAATTGTACGATTCACATAATCATTTGTTTTTCCTTTTTATATTTTAAATATCTTTTACAAAAAAAAAAAAAAAAATAAGTTTGTTTTAAGAACAACCATACCCAGTAAATTTTGCAAATAGCAAAGCTATCATAGGCAGTGGTGAACCGTGATGTCAATGCCATAGGACCACCAACTTTCACGGTGGCTATAGGGTAAGATGTAGTCAAACCTTACCTTCACCACGAGGGATAAAGAGGGTTTTTTTTTCTTTTCAAAGAGACCTCTCACTGCGTCAATGCCCGTTTCTTGCGCAGTAGTGTAAATGCATTCTCATCTAAAACATTTTATGAAACAATCTCAACTTGTCATATAACGGGTTCACTTATCAATTACATAGTGAATATAATTTATAATGTAATTTATTTAGGTTGTTCATGAGAATTCAGAGACTCTGTGAAAAAATAGACCTCTAGATTATAAACTTGTGCATATAACTGAATAGGTTATTGGGTGTTATTGTATAAGTTAGGTTAAACGAAAATTGAGTATGAATTGGCCAAAACTAAATAGGTTATTGAGTATTATGTTACTTAAAAAAAAAACTCAATGAGTTTAAAAAGCATAGTGTACTATAAATATCATGAGGATTTTATTAATAAGTGTTTGTTTTAAGGAAATTTATTTAAAAATGTTAGAGTCTTGGGAAAGTTGGCACGGGAGGGGTATGTTTGGCAAGGAGCTTTTAAGAGCTTTTAGTAGCTTCAAGATTCAAGTTTTTAAGAAAAAACTCTTACTTAATAAAAAAAACCTTGTTTGGTTGAAGGGGCTGGAAGCTTTTAGGTTAGAGAAAAAGCTCTACGGTGAAAAACTACTAGTAGTAGTTTTTAAGAAAAAACTCTATTAGCTATAAGCTTTTAATTAGTAAATGACACAAATACCCATTCTATTTTAAAAATAAAATAAAAACCTTCTTTACAAGCTTTTAATTATGCCCATTTTGGTCATTTTATACATTTTATTAAAAGCTTCAGCTACTCTGCCAAACACCAAAATATATTTAAAAAGTTTCCAGCTAACAGCTTCCAGCTACCAGCCTCCAGCTAATTTTGTCAAACATACTCGAGGTCATGCACTTTGCCCCAACCATAGGTTGGCTCTGAATTTAATGTAGTTAGATTGGGTAGTATGTGCTCGTTACTCCTTCCCACCTCAGCTCAATAACAAGTAATTAACGCCTTCTTTCCCATTGTCTAGGCATCATTGACCAATTCGCCACCCATTAGCGAGGAACAATGGCTAGTTTGTGGGGCCCACTTCGCTTTATCCTTGTCCAACGATTTAAAAAACATATATATGGACGTTGTTGGGCCTTTAAACCATTTATTGGATGTTAAAGGAGTGGTGCTATTGGAACCAATTGTGTATAATGTGGCGCAATGAAGCTGTAACACCCCAACCGATGGCGGAAACATCGGGGTGCCACGTATTGATGATTGTTTTCAGTAGCACATGGTATAATATAAATTTTAAATAATTTATTCAAACATAATATCCAAAATGTAAAATAATGTCTAAGAATTCAAATACATAATGTCAAATAGCAACTTCAATAACTTCAAATAAACTTCAAGTAAAATCCTCAATGCTAACTCAAGCCTCAGCTTCATTGTTACCTAAAACATGTTAATTTTGAAAGTATTTTGGGTCAACATAAGTTGGTGAGAATTACATAGGTTTTTGATAATAAAATGAATAAAATGTTGTGCAATTCATGTGTCATGTTAATCTAGCCCATATGTGAGAACATATTAGAAATAAATCGAGTGCATAATCAACCCTGTTGACTGTTATAAAATGATACATACCATACACTTATGGTCCCAATGAATACGTTATGCGATAACAAACACCCACGTAACCTTTGTAGGAGGCACGTATCCGGGTAGGATTGTCAGTCCAATAGATCTATCAATGTATACCGTCGGCTGATCAATGTTAATGATTATGCTAGAATGGTGCTTACTCTAATCATGCTCAAGACATAATGCAACATAGAAAACACATAGACACATTGATGATTGAATTGCAATGATAATGTTATAACATGTTTCACCCCAAAAATGGTGATAAATAAAAGGGGCTATGTAAAACTCACCTTAGCAAATGTTAACTTGTTGAAAAGATGTAATAATTGTGTTGCCCAAAATGATTCCAAATATCACCCTATAATAAGGTAATATGTAATAAGTCTAAGTCTAATTAACTTACAAGTGTATCCTAGGGTTTTGATTTGGGGATAATCAATTGTTGAATTTAAATTAAAATGTTAATTAACAAAGGAAAATCTAATAATTAATGGAAGAAAGTCTTTTTATAAAATTTGGATTTTGAATGTGCACATTAAAGTGTTTGAAGCATAAAAATAATTTTTATAAAATTATTTCATTTAAAATAGATTTTTAAATCTATTTATTTATAAATAGCCAATATTTAACTTTAATATTCAAAAATACTAAAATTAAGGAATTCTTATTTTAAAAATCATATTTCTGTTCTAAATGATTAAAAATAATTTGTATAAAATTTTGGTGCAAAAATGATGAAAATTGGATTTATTATGATTTAATTATGATTAAATCTAACAAAAATTGTTTAAAAATATAAAATAAATGATTTTACTGAATTAAAAATTATTTCAGTAAAGTTTGACTTTATAAAAAGTCAGGATAAATTTTGGAGAATTTAATAAAATTGTTTTGATATATAAATGGATTTTTATAAATATAATAGTATAAAAATGATTTAATTATTATAAATATTAAATAAATGAATTTCTGAAAAATAAAAATTACAAATAAAACTTTTATCTCAGATTAATCAAATATAATTTTTTTAGAATTTATAAAATAGTTTTGATATTTTAAAAAGAATTTAAAATATTAAAAAGATTTAATATATATATATATATATATATATATAATTGTTTGTAAAAGAAAAGAAAAGAACAAAAAGCAAGGTCAGAGCCGGGACTCGAACCCGGGTGACCACTGTGGTGGACCATGGTCACAACCACTTGGCCTAGGCCGGTGGTTGTGATATTTCCTGTTTCAAAATAATTAAATACACATACGCGAATCAAGTTTATCCCCAATTCATATAAACGAGCCCTAGAATTTACAATTGGGCAAATCAGCCAACATTAGCCCGATTAATGATGGGGCTTTTGTTGCTTGATTGCCGATGAATAAAACCCACAAAAGAAATCATACTCACAGTGATGAATTGAGTGTTATCTTCGGGTCAAAGAAAAAGTCAAACAACGAACTCGATATTCAAATTCAGAGTGTATCAGAGAGATTGGGAGGTTGAGAGAGAGTTGTGAGCGAGTTGTTAAGCTTCGGAGAGGGTCTATTTATACTGATGATCGATGGTTATGATTAATTGGAAAGTTGACCTTGATTAATGTCATACGCGTTTAATTGATTCAATTGGTCAACGATTTGGTGTTATTGACGTGTAATCGTGTTGTATTGGGCCGGTAATCACCAAAATTTACCAAAGATAGATCAATTACGAGTTAAATCGTTGGATTGATCACCAAGCTAACCCACAGTTGACTTTTTTGTCAACTGTGAAGGTTTTAGAATGTAAATAAATATAAAGTGTGTCCGGGTTTAAAACAAGGTGATGGTCCAGCCCAGATGGTTGTGTGTGTGTGTTGCTATGGCTTTGGCGCGGGTTCGAACCCCGGCCAGAGCAGTTTTTATTATTTTTTGACATTTAACAAACCACACACATATATTACAGTATATATATAGTATTAGGGTTCCACAAATGCGACGAAAATAATAACTGCGAATATAAAATGAAAACTTGACGTTTTTATTAAATGCGAACGTGTAACGTACAAGTATTAAATGCGTAATGTTACAGTCTCCCCTACTTTTAGGAACTTCGTCCCGAAGTTGGAGTTGGAGAGTCTGGTGGAAAAAGATGTGGATACTTCGACTTCATCTGGTCTTTACGTTCCCAAGTGAACTCTGGGCCTCGTTTAGATTCCCAACGAACCTTAACGATCGGAATACGACTGCGCTTGAGTTTCTTGACTCCAGTGTCAACAATCTCGACGGGTTTCTCGATAATGTGCATGCTTTCATCGATTTGCACATCCTCAAGAGGAACATGAAGGTTCTCATCTGCTAAGCATTTCTTGAGATTCGAAACATGGAAGGTCGGATGAACATTGCTTAGCTCAGGTGGAAGATCAAGCTTGTAAGCCACTTTTCCAACTCTGTCAAGAATTTTGAAGGGGCCTACGTAACGAGGAGTTAGTTTTCCCTTTCTACCGAAACGAATAACTCCTTTCCAAGGGGATACCTTAAGTAGCACAAGGTCCCCAACTTGAAATTCCAAGGGTTTACGACGTTTATCAGCATAACTCTTTTGGCGACTTCTAGCCTTGAGAAGATTATCCTGAATAAGCTGGATTTTGTCTGTGGTTTCCTGGATTAGTTCGGGTCCAGTAATACGAGCTTCACCAACCTCAGTCCAACAGACAGGAGAACGACATTTCCGACCATAGAGTGCCTCAAAAGGAGCCATGTTAATGCTGGCGTGATAACTGTTGTTGTAGGAAAACTCAACCAAAGGAAGATGAGAATCCCATGCGCCACCAAAATCGATGACACATGCCCTGAGCATGTCCTCAAGTGTCTGGATGGTTCGTTCAGTCTGACCATCCGTTTGAGGGTGATAAGCAGTGCTCAGGTTCAACTTGGTACCCAAAGCATCTTGTAGAGATCCCCAAAAGTGAGAGGTGAAACGACCATCGCGATCAGAAATAATGTCCAAAGGTATACCGTGACGGCATACGATTTCACTTACGTACATCTTTGCCAACCTTTCCACAGAATACTTCTCACGAATAGGTAGAAAGTGAGCTGACTTGGTCAAACGATCGACGATTACCCAAATACTGTCAAAACCTTTGGGTGTACGAGGAAGTTTGGTGATGAAATCCATAGCTATGCTCTCCCATTTCCAGACAGGAATCTCTGGTTGTTCAAGCATACCAGATGGTCGTTGATGTTCAGCCTTAACCTTGGAGCAAGTGAGGCATTTTGCAACGAAAAGAGCAATGTCTTTCTTCATACCAGGCCACCAATAAGAATAACGAAGATCTTGGTACATCTTGTCAGCTCCAGGATGAATAGAATAACGAGACTTATGAGCCTCGTTCATGAGAAAAGTACGAAGATCATCACGGTCGGGAATCCACAGTCGGTTAAGGAAATAAAGGAGACCATCGGGTTTGGTTTCAAGTTGAGTCTCAGCACCACAAGACATTTCATCGTACATGTTACCTTGGGTGACTGATGTGTGTTGAGCCTGGAGAACGCGATCTTGAAGATCAGTACGAACTCTCGCACATTGGAGTTTGACACGCTCTTTACGACTAAGTGCGTCAGCCACAACATTCGCTTTGCCAGGATGATAGCGAATTTCGCAATCATAGTCGTTAAGTAATTCAACCCAACGTCGTTGTCTCATGTTAAGATTCTTTTGATCGAAGACATGTTGGAGACTTTTGTGGTCCGTGAACACCACACATTTGGTCCCATAAAGATAATGTCTCCAAATCTTGAGTGCAAAGACAACAACACCCAATTCAAGATCATGGGTGGTATAATTTTTCTCGTGAGTCTTGAGTTGTCGAGACGCATAAGCAATAACCTTTCCTCGTTGCATGAGAACACAACCAAGACCTTGGTTCGATGCATCACAGTAGACCACGAAATCATCATTACCGTCAGGTAGAGACAAGACAGGAGCTTCACAAAGTTTCAGCTTAAGAGTTTCAAATCCTTCCTCTTGCTTAGGTCCCCACTCATAGGGTTTACCCTTGTGAGTTAAGGTAGTAAGAGGAACAGCGATCTTGGAGAAATTGGCGATGAATCGACGATAATAACCAGCCAACCCAAGAAAAGAACGGACTTCCGTTGGAGTGGTAGGAACACTCCAATTTTTCACAGCTTCGATCTTTGCAGGATCAACATGAATTCCGTTCATATCAATGACATGTCCCAAAAATTGAACTTCCTTAAGCCAAAATTCACAATTGGAGAACTTGGCGTACAGTTGTTCTTTCTTTAGGAGACTCAAGATAGAGTGAAGATGTTGCTCGTGATCGGATTTTGACTTAGAGTAAATCAAAATATCATCGATGAAAACGATCACGAATTTGTCGAGATAGGGTCTACAAACCCGATTCATCAGATCCATAAATACTGCGGGAGCATTGGTCAACCCAAAAGGCATAACCATGAATTCATAGTGACCGTAGCGAGTGCGAAAAGCTGTCTTGGGAATATCTTCATCGTGGACTCTAAGCTGATGATAACCAGAACGGAGATCAATCTTTGAGAAGTGGGTTGCTCCTTGAAGTTGATCGAAGAGATCGTCAATCCTAGGAAGTGGATAACGATTCTTGATGGTGAGTTTGTTGAGTTCACGGTAGTCAATACACATCCGAAGAGAACCATCCTTCTTTTTAACGAATAAGACAGGGGCTCCCCATGGAGAAGAACTAGGGCGAATGAACCCTTTATCAGAAAGTTCCTGTAATTGACTAGCAAGTTCTTGCATCTCAGAGGGTGCAAGACGATAAGGAGCTTTAGCTATAGGATTAGCACCAGGAACAAGATCAATACGAAACTCCACTTGTCGAGCAGGAGGCAAACCAGGTAAATCCTCTGGAAAGACTTCAGGGTAGTCTCGAATAATAGGAATGTCTTGGATACTTTTGCCTTTGTCCTTCTTCTCTATCACGTTAGCTAAGAAGGCTGTATACCCCTTTCGTAAGTACTTTTGGGCAGTAGTACAAGACATAAGCTTAAGCTCACCGCAGGGTTTCTCACCATAGATCTTCAAAATCTCACCAGATTCGAGAGGAATGCGTATGACTTTCTCGAAGCACAGAATTTCGGCACGATAAGTTGACAACCAGTCCATGCCTACTATAACATCAAAACTACCAAGATGCATAGGGATAAGATCGATAGGGAAGGTATGATCATCGAGATTCAACAAGCAGTTACGAATAATAGAGTCAATCGAAATAGACTTCCCGTTAGCTACCTCTACCACGAAAGGGTCTTCTAGATTAGTGTGGGGTAAGTTAAGTAAAGGTTCAAACTTCAGTGACACGAATGACTTATCAGCTCCTGAATCAAATAATATGGATGCATAGTGGTTATTAATGAGAAACGTACCATTCACCACTTCGTTGTTGTCACGAGCCTGGTTAGCGTTGAGATTGTAGGCGCGACCTCGAGCACCTTGGTTCTGGTTGCGGTTCTGGTTTTGGTTTTGGTTCTGATTTTGGTTTTGGTTACGGTTACGATTAGGGCAGTTGTTGATGTAGTGATTAGGGTTACCACACTCGTAGCATTGACCACGAGTAGGCCTGTTGTTTTGTTGGTTGGGAGCTGGGTTGTTGTTGTCTTGGGCAGCAGGAGATCGACAGACGTTCACCAGGTGACCATATCTTTGACACTTAGTACAAAATCGACATGGCACCTGTGTGGGATGGTGGTACTTGCAAGTGTTGCACAAAGGGTGAGGTCCGGTGTATGGTTTCTTGGCTGGGTTTTGGGCAGCAGGTGGAGTAGCAGCAACCATATAGTTTCTAGCCTTACGTTTTTTGTTGCTTGAGGTCTCAGGCTTGACTTCAATTGCAGGCTGTGGAGTGTCTTTGGCAACAGTCTTCTTAGTGCCCTTGCGAACGAGAGTACCGTTCTTCACATGATTATCAGTAAGAGTGGCCGCTAGACGTTTGGCCTCTTCCAGAGTTGCAGGATTTCTACCCCAAACGGTGTCCTGGATTTGCATGGGCAGACCACCGATGTACTTCTCGATGGCTACCGGCAGGGGAGTAACCTTGTGTGGCAACAATAAACTAAGCTCATGAAAGCGGGTGTTGTAAGCAAGGTTTTCCCCACTATCTTGAGCTAAGGTGTGGAACTCATCCTCAAGCTTTTTAACCTCATTGCGAGGACAGAACTCCTCTTTCATGATCTCTTTGACTTGGTCCCATGTCAAAGCAAGAGCAACCTCGGCCCCACGAGTACGCTTTTCTTCATTCCACCATGTGAGTGCTCGTTTATGGAGAACACTCATGGCGTAACGAACTTTGAAGTTGTTGGGGCATTCACTGTTGATGAAGGTATTTTCAATACCCTCAAACCATTGGAGAAGTCCAGTAGCTCCTTCTTCACCGCTGAACTTTGGAGGGTTACAAGAGTTGAAATGTTTAAGGGTGCAAGCTTGGGGTCCATTACCATTGCCATTGCCATTCCCGTTCCCGTTGTGACCATTCCCGTTGTCGTTCAATTGGATGACCTGGGCAAGTAAATTGGGAACCAGAGTTGCGATTTGCTGCGCCATTTGTTGAGAAATGATCGCAGCCAGTTGAGCATCGACCCCATTATTGTTGTGGTTAGGAGCTTGGTCATGGTTGTGGTTATGGTTATCACCACCTTCTTCGTGGTTCTCACCATTGTTGTTGCGAGTGCTGCGACGAGGAGGCATGATCTGTAATAGACACAATGAAATGAATGAGAGTTTATATAAGGAATGTAATCATTTATTCATTAATTAAAACGAATAAACGAAAACGTTGACTTATCAAAGATTCTAAATTCTAATAACATATGAAGACATGCTTTAGCCTATAAGTGAACACTCATCCCGAGAATTCCCAGGTAGGCATCCGGGTCCCTCGTCTGATTGGGATATATGCGCAATGCCAGCCTAGACAGAAGACTCAGAATACAGGCGTTCACCCTTCCAGATTGCACGTGTTCGTTATTAAAATCTAGAACTTCGACGAGATCTCAAGGGGGTTCAGGTTAAACCTGAGGATTTTGTCCTAAAAATCTAATGGTGGATCAGGATTGCAGCAGACAATTAAGAGTAGTCACATGTGGGTTTAGGGTTATAAGGTATAGGATAAGGATAGGATTAGGGAAGCAATTAGGGTTACAAGTAGGAGAAGCAAGTACTGTTTTAGTCCCTAAGGTTATAGTCTAGATTATTTCTAATAACCTAATTCCCTATAACCAAGGCTCTGATACCAATCTGTAACACCCCAACCGATGGCGGAAACATCGGGGTGCCACGTATTGATGATTGTTTTCAGTAGCACATGGTATAATATAAATTTTAAATAATTTATTCAAACATAATATCCAAAATGTGAAATAATGTCTAAGAATTCAAATACATAATGTCAAATAGCAACTTCAATAACTTCAAATAAACTTCAAGTAAAATCCTCAATGCTAACTCAAGCCTCAGCTTCATTGTTACCTGAAACATGTTAATTTTGAAAGTATTTTGGGTCAACATAAGTTGGTGAGAATTACATAGGTTTTTGATAATAAAATGAATAAAATGTTGTGCAATTCATGTGTCATGTTAATCTAGCCCATATGTGAGAACATATTAGAAATAAATCGAGTGCATAATCAACCCTGTTGACTGTTATAAAATGATACATACCATACACTTATGGTCCCAATGAATATGTTATGCGATAACAAACACCCACGTAACCTTTGTAGGAGGCACGTATCCGGGTGGGATTGTCAGTCCAATAGATCTATCAATGTATACCGTCGGCTGATCAATGTTAATGATTATGCTAGAATGGTGCTTACTCTAATCATGCTCAAGACATAATGCAACATAGAAAACACATAGACACATTGATGATTGAATTGCAATGATAATGTTATAACATGTTTCACCCCAAAAATGGTGATAAATAAAAGGGGCTATGTAAAACTCACCTTAGCAAATGTTAACTTGTTGAAAAGATGTAATAATTGTGTTGCCCAAAATGATTCCAAATATCACCCTATAATAAGGTAATATGTAATAAGTCTAAGTCTAATTAACTTACAAGTGTATCCTAGGGTTTTGATTTGGGGATAATCAATTGTTGAATTTAAATTAAAATGTTAATTAACAAAGGAAAATCTAATAATTAATGGAAGAAAGTCTTTTTATAAAATTTGGATTTTGAATGTGCACATTAAAGTGTTTGAAGCATAAAAATAATTTTTATAAAATTATTTCATTTAAAATAGATTTTTAAATCTATTTATTTATAAATAGCCAATATTTAACTTTAATATTCAAAAATACTAAAATTAAGGAATTCTTATTTTAAAAATCATATTTCTGTTCTAAATGATTAAAAATAATTTGTATAAAATTTTGGTGCAAAAATGATGAAAATTGGATTTATTATGATTTAATTATGATTAAATCTAACAAAAATTGTTTAAAAATATAAAATAAATGATTTTACTGAATTAAAAATTATTTCAGTAAAGTTTGACTTTATAAAAAGTCAGGATAAATTTTGGAGAATTTAATAAAATTGTTTTGATATATAAATGGATTTTTATAAATATAATAGTATAAAAATGATTTAATTATTATAAATATTAAATAAATGAATTTCTGAAAAATAAAAATTACAAATAAAACTTTTATCTCAGATTAATCAAATATAATTTTTTTAGAATTTATAAAATAGTTTTGATATTTTAAAAAGAATTTAAAAGATTAAAAAGATTTAATATATATATATATATATATATATAATTGTTTGTAAAAGAAAAGAAAAGAACAAAAAGCAAGGTCAGAGCCGGGACTCGAACCCGGGTGACCACTGTGGTGGACCATGGTCACAACCACTTGGCCTAGGCCGGTGGTTGTGATATTTCCTGTTTCAAAATAATTAAATACACATACGCGAATCAAGTTTATCCCCAATTCATATAAACGAGCCCTAGAATTTACAATTGGGCAAATCAGCCAACATTAGCCCGATTAATGATGGGGCTTTTGTTGCTTGATTGCCGATGAATAAAACCCACAAAAGAAATCATACTCACAGTGATGAATTGAGTGTTATCTTCGGGTCAAAGAAAAAGTCAAACAACGAACTCGATATTCAAATTCAGAGTGTATCAGAGAGATTGGGAGGTTGAGAGAGAGTTGTGAGCGAGTTGTTAAGCTTCGGAGAGGGTCTATTTATACTGATGATCGATGGTTATGATTAATTGGAAAGTTGACCTTGATTAATACGCGTTTAATTGATTCAATTGGTCAACGATTTGGTGTTATTGACGTGTAATCGTGTTGTATTGGGCCGGTAATCACCAAAATTTACCAAAGATAGATCAATTACGAGTTAAATCGTTGGATTGATCACCAAGCTAACCCACAGTTGACTTTTTTGTCAACTGTGAAGGTTTTTAGAATGTAAATAAATATAAAGTGTGTCCGGGTTTAAAACAAGGTGATGGTCCAGCCCAGATGGTTGTGTGTGTGTGTTGCTATGGCTTTGGCGCGGGTTCGAACCCCGGCCAGAGCAGTTTTTATTATTTTTGGACATTTAACAAACCACACACATATATTACAGTATATATATAGTATTAGGGTTCCACAAATGCGACGAAAATAAAAACTGCGAATATAAAATGAAAACTTGACGTTTTTATTAAATGCGAACGTGTAACGTACAAGTATTAAATGCGTAATGTTACAGAAGCCCCCAGGGGCTCCAACCCATACTATCCGGCCTTAGTGAGTAGTGACTAAACAATAATGGGTAATTACATAAATTGTCTATGCCTCTACATAACCGCTAATTTTTTTTTAAAGTGAACTTTATAAACAAAAAGCAATAGCAAACGCTTGCACGCGCAAGCGCACACACAGAGCCGCACAAACAAACAACCAATTACATCATATCAAAATTCAGCCATTTAGATCAATCAACAGACTTAAATTTAGACATGTTTTTTAACCATAAAAACCCACATGAAATCACATCACTTATGATTTCTCCGACCTTGATTTCTTTCATTCCTATAAAAAGTTTATATCAATATATTTTTTAACACGAGAAGACCTTTTTCTAACTAGCCACCAATAGTCAAAAGTTTATACTAATGTTTATTGCTTTCTAGAACTTAGAAAACTAACTTAATAATTATTCCACTAAATAACATGTTAGTCTAATATGTTAGAAGCACTAAATAGACATTAACATGGCCCATAGAATCAATTTAAGCCCATGTTAATTCAACCAACAATTTAGCATATCGGGTTGCAGTTTGTGCCTGGTTCACTCAGATCGTTGCCTGCCAAAGTGCCAATATACACGTTGTCAAAAAGGGTCCCTGAACTTTGGGACTTGTTTCATTCAGCTCTTTGTGTAAATAATAACTCTTAAATTTTACACTTTATCTCTTAACCTATTTTCACATATGATCACAAAATAAAAGAAAAATAGTTATATCAATTAGATATAACATAACTTTGCATTTACGATTATGTAGACTCACATCACTTTTATAAGTGACAATAATTTGAATTACTTAAAACTTAGAGAATAATATAACAATAGAACATACACAAGTCATATAATTTACTCTAATTTACACTTGCTCTAACAAAAATAAAAAATTATAAAAAAAAATTATATGCAACATATGAAAACGGGAGCTATTAAGGAAAAAAAACAATCTGTCCCTTTCACTTTCGGAATCCTAAGTCCCAAATACGAATACAATGATATATATATAATGCATTTTCATATATAGCGCTAGACCAGGTGTACTGCAGCGCTATTGTGAACGTGAAACCAAGCATAGCGCCCCCCACATCATTACATGGGGGCGTTATGTTTAAAAAAATCGTCACAGCGTTATACTAATCACGCCATGCACCAAATCAACTAGCCAATCATTGTTTGTCACGTGTGCACAACGGTCAAATTTTGGAAGGGGCCAACGGTCAAAAAAAAATTATGCAAACGGTTATTTTTTTTTAGTATATATATGTATACACACTACAAAAACACACTACAACACAAACTCACTCAAATACATATTATTCAAACTAAAAAAACACCACTACAAACACAAAAATGTTTCCTTACCGTGCATCTTTTGGGGTCCCGTCTCGCCCGGGCAGCTCGAATCCTACGCGGCCAAACACTACCCAACCTCTAGGGATGAGTTCGGGACGGTATCGGTACCGAACCGATACCGATCCCAACAATACCAATACCGAAAAGTCCAAAAAACCAATACCGATACCAATACCGATTATACCGGTACGGTATCGGTATCGGTATGGTACCGGTGTGGTATCGGTATTTTACCTTAAAATACCGATACCATACCGATCCCGTACCGATACCGAAACCGAAAACCTCTAAATGTGGGTACCGATACCGAACACCCTCTGTTCGGTATCGGTTCGGTACGAGATCGGTATTTTTCGGTTTGGGATCGGTTTTTGGGACCGTATGCTCACCCCTACCAACCGCCACCCAATATTAATTGGGGCGATTACGACGTGAACACAATGGGATACGCTCAATTACTTAGCATGTCGGGTCAATTTTTTCAAGGGCCAATGGGGTTTGCGTCAAACATGAACGTAAACTATGGCCAAGGTTCTCAAGAGGAATCCGAGCTCATGCCTGAAACTCAAGGCGAGCTCGACCAACCACGTCAACTCGAGGGTTCTCAACGGGGGGCAAAGGGAAAAGGACATTGAGTTTTTGTCCAAATCGATCGACCACCTCGGGGGAGACGCCCTACGCCTTGCACAACTTCATAGGCAACAAATTCTTGCTAAATATAACCTCTAGTGTGTTTCGTTTTTTTTTATGTTGCGCTTTTTTTAATTGTTATTGTATTTTTTTTAGTTGTTTGTTTAGTTGTATGATTTTAATTAATATTAGTTTTGTGTTTTAATATTATTTATAATTTTTTTATAACATTTGTCTTTTTTTTTTTACTTTTAGTTAAATAGTTTAAAAAATAATAAAATAAACAACCAATCACAAACAGAGGCCTTATGTTTTTCACCCCACCACTACACCCCCTTTTAACTTCAAGTCTCATGCTGACCCAGCTGCCACATGGACCAATGAAAAACAGGGGTCTTATGTTTTTCCCTTCCCCACTACACATGGTCTTAGGATATAATGAGACATGTTTTAAATAGATAGTCTCTCAAAAATAGGAAATCGTAGAAAGGGTATTAAGTGGACCCCGATTGAACGTATTCTAGTAGCATTGGAATCGTCTCACCAAACTCTATAATCTTAGATTTTAGGTTTTCGCTTTTAAATTTTTAGCCTGTAGATTTTAGAATTTTTTTTTAGATTGTTGTGTATTTTGCTTCGTATCGTGTCTTTTTTTCGTCTTTGTGTTGTTTTTGCGATTTATTGTGTTTTTATTCTTTAGCTTTGTGCTATATTTTGTAATTCATAGTGTTATATTTAGTGAGCCCTTGTGTCTTTTGTATTTTCTCATCTTTCTTGATTATTTTACCCTTTATAAGATAGCTTAACTCATGATATAATAGGAAGATGTGTTTTTTTTGTAGGAAGTTTAGGAAGCAATAATCATCATCAAACGAATATAGGTACTTGCATGTGAATGATTGCATAAGAGAAGAGAAAAAGTCGGTATAAAAAATAAAAATTAAAAAAAAAAAAAAACAAGTTAGGAGATTAAGATCACTATTTTGCACATCATAATGTGATTAAGTTAACTAAGAAAACCAAGTAAGTTTGTGGTAAAGGATGTGCATTGCAACAAAAAATTACAGGTAAAATATACAATGAAAATGTATTAAGATAAAAATAAAGAATTTGCATTGTAATTTTATCTTAAAACATTACCCCCACAACCCGAAAATAAATAAATATAAATTTTTTTTTGAATGGCAAACTAAAAAATCGCCGGGTACTCTCGTACGTGGCCCCCATTGGCAAAGGGAAGCCCACAGACTCGGAGCCGAACTCACGAGCCTCGCGCCGGCCCAACCCGCACGCACGAGAGCTCCTAGCCCACCCGTGTGTCAGTTCCAGGGAAAACCCGGCCTGCATACCCGTCCGAAGACACGACGGTAACGAACCGGTAAAACCTGACTGGCTCAGGAGTCGAACCTATGACCACAAGGTGGTAATAAATAAATATAATGCTAAAATAATTAGCAGTGCCTAGGAACAAAAAGGTACGTGTGACATAATAATGGATGGCTGAATCGTGTATTAACTGTCACTTCCCAACTTGTACACTTTACAAAGCACAACAAATAAAATAATATATAGATGGTTTTATATGCACTTTTAGGGGGGTGTTTAAATTGTTTTTAAACTAAGCAATTAGTTTTTTGGAAGGTGTACTTCAGTGGTGAAATCAATCGATAGACAACTTCTCAACCCGAGTTCAAAGCACTATCCATGCACCGATGTCCACTTTGAAATTATTTCAAACCGTTACAGGGAATTTTTTCGTGGTGTGCAGGATTCGAACTTAAGACCAAGCCCGGGCGGGAACCCTCCAAAGAGGTAAACCCTCCCACCTCTCCCCAGCTGAAGCATTTTAAACTTTTATTTAAAACCATTTATCTTTGCTTAATGATCAGATAAATAGTTTGATATTGAAATAGCAGAGGTGTTCGGCCCGAAATTTTGGTAATAGAGAAATGAATCAATAAAAATTAGCTCCTGGTGCTAGATTGCTAGAGTCAAGTCAAACTTGAGACCTCTACATGTTAGATAATTCTTAAGAAGTTTTAGTAATAATACGAGTAAAATGATTTTAAAAACATAGTGGGAAACCCGCGCGTTGCGGCGGGACTGATAAACCGAACCAAAAATAAGTGAAAAAACACCGAATTAAAAACACGTGTTGCGGCGAGTTAACTCGCCATATTAAAAAAAGTTCAAAATTACGTTAGGAAAAAAATAAGTAAATCGAAACCATAACATAACATAAAAATGAAAAAAAAAAACAAAAAAAAAAAAAAAACTTTCATGACTTGTTCGCCTATGCTTAAATGAATTGTATTTATCACACACAAGTATGTTATAAACGAAACTTACATTCAAAGGTGTATAAAAATAAAACCAAAATAGTAACTTTTCTTTTCTCTTTCTTCTAAACATAAGATAATAATATCAACAAGAATAAGTTTGACCTATTTCATATAAAAAAATTAAGGACGCGAGACAAATTTTCTCCATAACATACATTTCCACTTTCAATCCTGTATCCATAGAGTATTAGGAATACATGATTTTATAATAATATTTTTGTAACACAAATAATCAAATAATACTTATCTAGAAAACTCTAGAGTTTTTTTTATTAATAATAATTCAACCAAATCTACAATATATTAAAATCATCGTAAAATTTGACATCGAATATTCACATATTACAATATGTAATACAATTTGTAGAAGAAAATTCACTTCTATCTAGCTTAATCATGATCAATTGACCATAATTACGTGAAATATTTGTTTGAAATTAATTATGAACGAAAATTTTTTTCTCCGGTCATAGGATCCGGTAACGTTTAGATATGATTAGGCATGTTTAGGTGTATCAATATAACGTAATAATTTCAAATGCAAATCGTTACCTCACGATTACAATCACAGTTTTCATTATTGATTTCTCGATTTCGTATAGTATTATCAAGTTTATAAAACTTTTAACTTTTATAAAGTACCTAATTTGTATAAAAAAATTATTATAACAAAACATGTAGCATTATAAATCATGTTTTATATTTAATGTGTTCCAAGTAATTATAGAATTAAATGTCATAAGTTCTCATAAACATCACTTAACTCTTGACTTCATTTTGATTAAATATGGTGTTCAAAAGACAAAATTACCCCCAAAAAGTAGTTATTATATGCATTAAGTGTTTTATCATAAGCAATTATACTTGTACCTCTTAAAATTTAAGAAGTCCTTGTCAAATGCTTTATAATATAGTATAGATATAGATATAGTTATAGATATAGATATAGATATAGATAATAATAATTCAACCAAATCTACAATATATTAAAATCATCGTAAAATTTGACATCGAATATTCACATATTACAATATGTAATACAATTTGTAGAAGAAAATTCACTTCTATTTAACTTAATCATGATCAATTGACCATAATTACGTGAAATATTTGTTTGAAATTAATTATAAACGAATTTTTTTTTTCTCCGGTCATAGGATCCGATAACGTTTAGATATGATTAGGCATGTTTAGGTGTATCAATATAACGTAATAATTTCAAATGCAAATCGTTACCTCACGATTACAATCACAGTTTTCATTATTGATTTCTCGATTTCGTATAGTATTATCAAGTTTATAAACTTTTAACTTTTATAAAGTACCTAATTTGTATAAAAAATTATTATAACAAAACATGTAGCATTATAAATGATGTTTTATATTTAATGTGTTCCAAGTAATTATAGAATTAAATGTCATAAGTTCTCATAAACATCACTTAACTCTTGACTTCATTTTGATTAAATATGGTGTTCAAAAGACAAAATTACCCCCAAAAAGTAGTTATTATATGCATTAGGTGTTGTATCATAAACAATTATACTTGTACCTTTTAAAATTTAAGAAGTCCTTGTCAAATGCTTTATAATATAGTATAGATAGGAAACATTTTAATTAGTTTTTTACTTGGTGAAAAATCAGGGTTATCCATCTGAACACTCTAATTTTCTAGTTTAGTGCGTATTATTTGTAATAACTATTTTATTATTTGTAATAACTTTTATTAATACATTTACATGGGCACACATATATTATTATTAAATTACATATATAATATACGAACTAATGATTTTTTTTCCAGAGTAAATTATCAAAATGGCCCCTCAGGTTTGGCTTAAAATGCTTGTTTGGTCAGTTTTCTTTTTTTTGTGTCAAAAGAATCCCTCACAGATTGAAAATTGCCATTTTGGCCCATATTTAACAGAGTTTCTAACGAGGAACAAAAACTCAGTTAATTCTAAGGGGCATTTTCGTCCTTTCATGTTCTAATGTTTTAAAACCACGTTTAAACCTATCTTCTTCATCATTTGACCTTCTTCTTCTTCTTCTTCTATATATCATACAAACCTAATTCCCAAATCATACAAACCCTAATTCCCAAATCATACATAAGTGTGGATTTCGTTTGTCTTCCAAATCATACAGGTTTCGATTAATATATACTATTGTGGATTTCGATCCTGAACACACGTATGATAGTATATATAATACAAACCCTAATTCCCAAATCATAGACGATGATATTCCAGCAAATGTGGAGCTCCTACTATCATACGTGTGTCTTCCACCTCTGCAAACCCTGGTAGGCGGTTTTTCTGCTGCAACAAGAAGGGGAGGACCTGTGGTTTCGTTTGTTGGGCTGAACTACCCTTGGGTCAGATTCCTAGTACTAGCAATGATAGTGAAGAGAATGAAGAACTGAGACTCAACAACACAGCATTGCAGACCTTGGTTGGTACACTCAAATCCGAGAACAAGAAGCTGAAAACTTATCTATGGATGACTTGGTTTGTAATCATCATGTATTTTATCATGTTTTAGTTCAATGTAGGTTGTTTTGTAATTATAAGAACTCAATGTATGGTGTTTCTTATTGTAATGATCAGTTATTGTTGAAGTTGTAATGTTTGTTTGCAAATGTTCAATTTATGTTGTTTTGTAATGATAAGGTTTGTAATGATCAAACAGAAACATACTAAAGCATACAAAACAGAATCCAAAACAGAATCCATTTTGACCCATTTGTGATGTATGTTTGCAAACAGTCAAAGACATTGCACATTGATCAAACAGAAACATACTAAAGCATACAAAACAGAATCCAAAACAGAATCCATTTTGACCCAATCAGCAACATTGCACTGGGTATATCCCATTACAGTCATAGCAACATTGCACAATGTACATTACATACTAAACATACTAAATTCATAGCAACATTGTGCATTACAATAGACATCCATATTCCATAAACCTAAACCCTATACAGTTAAGACTTGCAAATCCTATACAAAAAAGGGGCATCATATATATATTCATCCCTGATCACTATATATATGCATCAATAAGACTTGCAAATCCTATACAAAAAAGGGGCATCATATATATATTCATCCCTGATCACTATATATATGCATCAATAAGACTTGCAAATCCTATACAAAAAAGGGGCATCATATATATATTCATCCCTGATCACTATATATATGCATCAATAAGACTTGCAAATCTAGGTATTTGGAGCATGCTCCCATCTACCCCCACTCGGCGTAACTTGAACTTCAGTGTTTTTGCAATGTCACCTAGTTCAGACAGCCTCTTCATCTTCAAGGATTGTCCATCTGATGTGCCTTGATCATTGTCGAGTTGCATCTTTTCTTGTGACAACAAATGGCCACAATATTCAGCTAACCGATCAAAGGCATCTGGGGGCATTAGAACATTTGGAGGACGGGTAGACAACTCCATGATTCTTTCAACTGCCACCTTCTCAGTTTTGCTAAGATTGATTGGTTGCGCAGACGATGCCATTATGATAAGGGTTTAGGGTGAAGAAAAGCAGAGGAAGCAGGGGTAGCCCAAGTGTGTTTGTGTAGTGAGTTATTATTATTAGTATTAATAGAGGAAACATGATCAAATGAAGTTGGGGGCATCCCAATAGAGATCACGTCAGCAAATGACAGGAGCCGCCATTATTGTCAATTCAAGTCTGACACCAGGTGACGATTTTTCCGGCTGAAGTCAGCTCATGATTACATTATAATCAATTTCACCATTCAATGGTCTTAACCCAAAGTCTAAATCCTCACCTGGAACTTTAAAATAATACCTAAAATGGAAATATCCTCATGTTTGAATACCCAAGTTCTAATACCATTCAGCATTGTTGAAACATTACTATCAACATAATCAATGAGCAATAATAACTTACGGTATATAAGCAGAGGATTGAAATCAACACCCTTGTCTCGAAACTACCACATTATTGAGCAGAGATGAACGAAGAGGATGAGCAGAGAGGAAGAAGAAGAAGAAGAACTTAAACCTTAGGCTTTTATTAGGGGATGAAAATGAAAGGACGAAAATGCCCCTCAGAATTAACTGAGTTTTTGTTCCTCGTTAGAAACTCTGTTAAATATGGGCCAAAATGGCAATTTTCAATCTGTGAGGGGTTCTTTTGGCACAAAAAAGAGATAATTGAACAAACAAGCATTTTGGGCCAAACCTGGGGGGGCATTTTGGCAATTTACTCTTTTTTCCATGTAAACATATTTCTTCATTTTATGACTATTAAATTACATTAAAACAGGCAGACAGGTAATAACTTGCGCCGTCACACCCTTCTGAATCGTAAAACCCAATCTACTAAACACAAACCCCCGACCCCTCTGGAGTCGAAACACTGCTATGAAAAACCCGTTGGACCTTTGTCAGTAAATGGATAGCCTTTGGTGCTAAGGAGCCAAAGGTATCAAAAGCAGGGGACAATAACATGTTGGTTATCTTCGCAGGCTTTGGCGTGTTTTTTCCACTTTCTTTGATTCTGCCTTTCTCATTGCTTGTTCAGCCATAAAATCATTATCTCGTAAACCAACTAGCGGGGACACACCTGTAACACAAGCGTGTTTCCCCTAGCCCACCCAAAGACCAGCAAATCTGTTGGGCGCAGAGTAGATCTGTCTTCCGTGGGTCTATAAGGAAATTCACTAGAGCCTCCTTCTTGGCCGAAATCCCATCCCGCCTTAAAATATCCCATAGAACGTTCTGCACCCATACATGCCGATATTTGAAACTGGGAATCTCATTGCAATGGACCATGTGCTCCCCATGTGAATCCAGGCAGGCTTTGCAAAAGATCAGGCATGCTTCATGATGAGCCGGTCGTCACGGTTCATACAAAGCCTAAATAACCTAAATAGATAGGGTAAGTAGGGTATCAATCCAAGGAGCGTGTGGTTAGTGAGTATTTCCTAGTTAACTTTGAATTTGTCGTTTATGAAGGTGCTAATTACTTATGTAAATTATGAATTGGTGTTTAGAAATTTGATTGAAAGGTTTGTTGATTAATATGAAGCATAAATTGAATGTGTAAGAAATAATTAACAAGACTTGTAAACAATAAGATAAAGATGATTACACTAAGGATTTGGGCAATTGAACACTAAGGCTTTCAACAATTAGGCATAATTGGATAAACAAAGATAATGCAATTGGTACTAACGGATTGATTGTTCAATAAACTTAGGTATCAAGTTTCATCAACATTCACAATGGACTAAACTATACTTTATCATTTAGAACATACAATCCTATGATAGTGTTGACGCAAGGAACCATGTTCATATCATTTAGAAATTGGCATAAGATCAATTAACTAGAAATGATTTCAACATAAGATTAATCACTAGTCAACACAAGTAATTCAAGTACATAAAAACATTAATCAAAAGTTTAAGCAATGCCCAAATGTTAAAGCCCTAGGTATCAAAAACTTACATCCCTAGTGTAATACAAGAGTTTTAGCCAAACATGGCTATGGTGTTCATCATCTTCAAAATATGATCTCGGTCGTCACGGTTCATACAAAGCCTAAATAACCTAAATAGATAGGGTAAGTAGGGTATCAATCCAAGGAGCGTGTGGTTAGTGAGTATTTCCTAGTTAACTTTGAATTTGTCGTTTATGAAGGTGCTAATTACTTATGTAAATTATGAATTGGTGTTTAGAAATTTGATTGAAAGGTTTGTTGATTAATATGAAGCATAAATTGAATGTGTAAGAAATAATTAACAAGAATTGTAAACAATAAGATAAAGATGATTACACTAAGGATTTGGGCAATTGAACACTAAGGCTTTCAACAATTAGGCATAATTGGATAAACAAAGATAATGCAATTGGTACTAACGGATTGATTGTTCAATAAACTTAGGTATCAAGTTTCATCAACATTCACAATGGACTAAACTATACTTTATCATTTAGAACATACAATCCTATGATAGTGTTGATGCAAGGAACCATGTTCATATCATTTAGAAATTGGCACAAGATCAATTAACTAGAAATGATTTCAACATAAGATTAATCACTAGTCAACACAAGTAATTCAAGTACATAAAAACATTAATCAAAAGTTTAAGCAATGCCCAAATGTTAAAGCCCTAGGTATCAAAAACTTACATCCCTAGTGTAATACAAGAGTTTTAGCCAAACATGGCTATGGTGTTCATCATCTTCAAAATATGATCTTCAATCTTCAAAGAAATTGTGTAATAAGCTTGGAGAATAATTGTATGATGATTTGCCTTCAATGGTGTTGATTTTTATATCATGATAGAGATCAAAACAGCCCCCCAAAACCAGTCAAGGACCATAAATTCGCCATAAACATTTGATCCCATCAGTTTTGACTAGAAAAAGGAAACATTTGGACCAAGTTGACTTTTAGCGTAGGATACGCCAATTTTGGCGTATCCTACGCCAACTCATTTTTCCCTGAGGTAAATCCTGCTGGCCTACGCCAGCTTGTCTGCCCTTGCCTACGCCAATGGCGTAGGGTACGCCAATTTTGGCGTATCCTACGCCAAAAATCTTGTTTCTCGTCGTTTTCAGTTTTCCAACTCGCATAAGCTTCCGTTTCTTGCCTGAACCACTCCAAGACATCATATTTGTCCCCTTTAATCATCAAATCCTGAAATACATACTATCATCAAAGCAACACCATTTTGACAACTTATCATTCTTTAAAGTTCACTTAAAGGTGTTTTAATTCACGTCTTTTAGCTAACCCATCACATCCCCACACTTGTCTTTTGCTTGCCTCAAGCAAATCGATAAATCATGCTCAATCAATAGTTTAACTAATTTCCAACCATTTTATTGATTCTCAAAAACGGCCCCTAGTCATACCCCAATTCACAAGACTTACGCCTGTCAGTAGATTTACATTCCAAGGTTTTTATATGTTTAAAACAAATGCCTAGCTAAATCCAACTAGCTCCGATTTCACACTTTTGCACACCCCTCACAATGGTTCACTCCACTCGGTTTACTATCTCGGCTAGCAAGTAGTGTGCTAGTATTTCATATCAATCACTCGAAACCGATTATAGGGCATGTTAGCATAAGCTTGCAATTCAATCACCCAATACAAAATTTCTCAAAAGTGAACACAAGTCAAAAGGTCTTAGTACGGGTTGTAATGGGGCTAGGCGAAGGGTATGGAAATGGATATTTACAAGTGACTATAATGATGAAAATTCAACTTTTATTACATCAACTAAACAATCACTAAACTATAAGGCAATGTTTCGCCTTTTATTCAATTACTAACTCAAGCATATTTTTGTGCTTTTCTATGAGAACTCTCATTTGTTTGAAGCGTATTTGTTCTCATGCTTTTCAGTTTTTTTTTTTTTTAACTAACATTGCAAATCAATATACAAAACAAAGCCAAATCCTACAATCGCATTTTCATCACACTGGGTTAAAAAAATTGAAAAGGTTAAATGGGTCAAAAGGTTGATATGGGTGATCAAATGAAAAGATTTCAGGCTCAAGATTGGTTAACTAAGGGATATTGGAATGGGTCAAGGATGATAAAAATGGTTTTTAAAAGGTTTAGCCTAATGCCTTAATCATTCTTGTGTCCACAATCGGTCTAGAGTGGTAGGTGTATCAAAAATTGCAAATTCTACCTTATGCGCCTATAATAGTACACTCAATTCAAATGAACACAACATGCCGGAGGATGTGGATAAATATTTGTAGGGTATTAGCATGTTGTGGTTGCTCAATAATCTCTTCCTGAACCTAAAGGGAATATGGTTGCCGATATGCAAAAGTGCTATATTCTTCCTTAGTCTTTTCTAACTAGGCAATCCATATTTTGCAAAAACCATCCTTGGAAAAACACATCAAGGAACTTAAAGAATATGACCATGATTAGGGGTCGAATTTTGTGATCCAATATCATGGTGAAAAAATGGTTTTCTTACAGTTTAAGCTTGAAGGTCTTTATTTTTTTATTTTTTTTATATGGCTATTCCCCCATCCCCACACTTAAAATTTACATTGTCCTCAATGTGGGTTCTTGCACAAATAAAGTAACTAAATAGCCGATTAATTCAAAAGCGCGAGGATGCTTTTTTTGTCTCACCCTACTACATTCTTTTCTCAAGTGAAAACTAAAGATCCACCCCAAACCTTATTCAACAATACACAAAAGATTAAGGAATAGAAAGCACCTGATAAACAAAAGATGTCTCCATTTCATCGATGAATCGTTGCTCTCCATACTTGAATGCTTCCCATCCTCCATTTTTCCTCCTTTTCACTGAACACTCACCGGTGATGCATATCCTAGGCTCACTCTCAAAACATCAACACATACAAAACAACTAGAAAGAAACTAGAATGCAAAACATAAATTCTAACATACTCAAGCAAACCAAAATAAAGTCAACCAACACGAAATAAAAGAAAAACAATAAAAATAAATAGTCTACAATGATACAAATAAAATGTTACCAAGACCATCCATCAGCGGTAGTAGGGGTCATTCGGACCCGGTGGTGGATAAGGCGTGTTCGGATGCCCGAAAATTGCATCCATCCATCCATGGTAGTCACTGAGTGGGTCGGCAGAAGAGGAAGATCCTTCAGCTGGTGGTGGTGGCGGTGGCGGCTGCGGAGTGGGAAGATAGCCGGATGAGATCCCTTGGGGCCACCTGACCTGATCGATCACCTCCTGTGGTTGTTCCCTTATGGTTGAATAAGGACGCCCCGCTATTAGGTCTTGGTGGTGTCTGACCTGCTCAGTCTCTAGAAACCTGTTAACCGTGTCCATCTCTCGGGCATAATTAACTGCCCACCAATGTCTGTCTTCCCGTGCCTTTCTTTCCGCCTCTCTTCTCTCCTCTCTTGCCACTTGATCTCTCTCCCGCTGCTCCTCTCTTGCTATTCGCTCTTGTTCCCTTTTTATTGCCGCTTCTTCTCTTTGTCGTGCCAATATCATGTTTCGCGTCCCTCGGTCCCAAATATTCTTCTTGAATGAAGTCCAACCATGGAAACCTCCAGGCCTTGCCTGGTTGATCCCTGCTACCATCTCCATTTCTTCTCTGCTCATCTCTCGAACCGGCCGCTCTCTCACAACTTGCACTTCTTCTTCTACTTCCTCGGCTTCATCCGTGTGTACCTCTTCATCACCTCTATGCTCCACATCTTCTCGCAATGCCATTATCTGTGTGTTACCTTGTTTATCGAGCAAGACATGATACTCCGCGGTCCTCTCATATGTAAACTTGGCCTTGCTAAAACTCTCCCATTTCATTTTCATGATGTTTACTTCAATGGCTGGTGTCGATCGTGTCACCACTCCTTGAGCTTCCATCAAGTATGACAATAGCCTAACATGCGGTATCATTTTCCGCTCTTGGCTTTCTCGGCTATCCCAAACGTTCATCAAGACCAAATGCCTAAATGATAGGCGTGGTGTACCATACATGATTGCGTGTAATACTCGAACGTCCCAACCTCTCACTTTTGATCTATCCCCGAGCCTTGCCATTAAGTTTTCAAATGAGATGCCCAAAAGAAATCTACCCTCGCATTCCATATCCTCTCTGCAATGATTATTTCCCCTTTTTACTGGAGCCACATTGTCAAACATATTCTGTGGATCGGTTTTTAACTGCGTTTTAGCCCAAAAGAGATGCTCGGGGATATAATAATATTCATTTTCTGGACAAGAGTCAAAATTGGCAATTTGACGCAGTGTCTCAAATGATAAGGTCATCTTTTTCTTCCCCACAGTACCAATCAACTTCATTGTAAGAGGTGGGTTATTACCAAGATCTTGCTCCAGCGTGGACATCCATTGCTCAATTGCTTTCAAGTAAACCTTTCTTCCTATATTCGCACAAAAGTCTAATGCTGCTTCCCAACCAATTCTTTCAAATTTCTGTGTTAATCCCACTAACCGCAACTGCTCCCTATCATATGATCTCTCACAAACCAACACTCCCTCGGTATCATGTTTCAATGTTGACATTTTTTGGTACCACATGGCTGGCCTGATTGCTTCAGGGAAAGCTGACAATCTTTTAGACTTTTCTGTCCAAGTGGGAAGATCAACATCCATTCCTTCAGTACGCTCCGTCCTTTCACTACGATCCAATTCATGTTGAATTTCATCACCCTCGTCATCAGACTCATCGCATAAATTGGATCGTTTCCCCTTTTTTCTTTTTGGTTGAGAAGATGATTCAGCATGCTCCTTACCCTTTCTTCTAAAGATGTTCTGCATTCAAAACAATAATGTAGCATTAGTTGTCTAATCCCAATAAGACTAGCATGCACCTTAACTACATTCTACCCAAACACGGCATCCTATGGCTATGAACATACACTAGCGATTAAGGATGTTGTACTAATCGCCTAAATTCACAACCATATGTTTTACATCTCTACAATCCCTTCCCCACACTTATTTCTTGCTTTTATTGTAAAAAAAATCGTTTTTTTTTTTTATTATTATCAACAACAAGTGTTATACCCAAGCAATAATCATCCTAAACACTAGTATACATAGCATCAATTTCTCAAACATTCATGAACACATAATATGTAAATGATGAAAATAACAAGCAAAAATTATGAGAAATATACCTTCATGATGATTATTGAGTAGGGAAATAACCACAAGCAAGAAATAAGACAATAACAAGAACACCACACAAATTTGCGATTTCTTTACCCCTTGATTCGCCCCTCAAAACGTTAAAATTAACAATTTCTAAGTTAGGGGTTTTGTAGGTCTCGAAAAACTATACGATTTTCATATAAGATTTGTTAAATTTGGTGGAGGATTGAAAGAGTTATGAAGGGTTGAAGGTTGAAGATTTGAAGAAGGTTTTAGATGAAGGAGATGGATTTTTTTTTTTGTCAAAAGGATGGTTGGTAGGGTTTTGATTATGTGGAGTGATGTTTAGAGGTGATAAAAACCGGTTTTTTGTGATAGTGGGCCCGGTCAAAGCTCGGTCAACCGAGTCAAACAAGACTTTTTCAGATTTTTTTTTTTCGGTTTTTGGCGTACCATACGCCATTTTTGGCGTAGGCTACACTACTGGCGTAGGGACTTGTCTCCTCTCTAGCGTAGGCCAGCAGATCATGGCGTAGGCAAATTGGCTTTGGCGTATCCTACGCCATTTTTGGCGTATCCTACGCCATTTTTGGCGTAGGCTACGCTAACTCCCAGTTTTTTTTTTTTTAATAACTAAATAAAATACTATAAAATTTTTATACAAATTTTACAACTATGCTTCCCACCCCCCGAAAAATTAGTATTGTCCCCAATACTACATTTAAAATACGTACCTGGGATGGGAGTTTTCACCTGCATTTTAATTGATTTCATAAGTTGGTAAGCCCTCTAAGAAACTTACCAACTCGACAATGTTACCATGTTCTGTGGGGTACTCCACGTAGGGTTTCAACCGATGCCCGTTCACAGTTTGCCTTGACCCATCTTTCGGGTCCTCAATGTCTACCTCGCCAAGCTTTCCAACCCTTTTTATGATGTATGGGCCAGTCCATTTGCTCTTGAGTTTTCCCGGGAAGAGCTTCAACTTGGAATTGTAAAGCCAAACTTTTTGACCCACTTCAAATTCCTTTTTGCGAATTTTCGCGTCATGAGCTCTTTTCATTTGATCTTTGTATTTTGACGCGATTTCGTAAGCTTCATCCCTTAGCTCTTCTAACTCACACAATTTGAGTTTCCTTTCTCGGCCTGCATCATCATATCGTAAATTAACATTTTTGATGGCCCAATATGCCCGGTGAACTAATTCGACCAGGAGATGACAATCCCTACCATACACTAGTTTATAAGGAGTTGTTCCAATAGGTGTTTTGTAGGCCGTGCGGTAGGCCCATAAAGCATCATTGAGCTTAGTTGACCAATCCTTTCGGTCCGCACGAACCGTTTTTTGTAGAATTTCTTTAATTAGCCTATTGGACACCTCAACTTGTCCACTAGTTTGTGGATGATATGGGGTGGCAATTCTATGGTCAACACCATATCGCTTAAGCAATTTTCCAAATTTTTGGTTTTTAAAATGAGATCCCCCATCACTTATGATTGTGCGAGGTAACCCAAACCTTGAAAAAATATATGTTTGTATAAAATTGCAAACAACGATATGGTCATTGGTTTTGGTGGCGATAGCTTCAACCCATTTAGAAATATAATCTACCGCCACCAAAATGTATAGATTACCGAAAGAATTGGGAAATGGTCCCATGAAGTCAATTCCCCATACATCGAACACATCAACAACCAAAATGGGTTGCATTGGCATTTCATCACGTTTTGAGATGCTTCCTAATTGTTGACAATGTAAGCAATTTTTAGCATACTCAAACGAATCCTTAAAAATTGTTGGCCAATACAACCCACTAGATAAAACCTTATGACCCGTCTTTTGGCCACTAAAATGCCCTCCACATGCATAAGAATGCACGTGCTTCAACACACTCATGATCTCCTCATCCGGGATGCATCTTCGAATGATTTGATCCGCTCCCACTCTAAATAAATCAGGATCATCCCAAATGTAGTGTTTTACTTGGGACAAAAAGTGGAGTCTCTTCTTCCTCACCCAATGTTCCGGCATTGTACCTGTCACTAAAAAATTAACAATGTTAGCAAACCAAGGTAATGTCGAAACCGCTAATAAATGCTCATCTGGAAACAACTCATTAATTTCATTTGTTGAGTCTTCCTCTTCAATCATCAATCTAGACAAATGGTCTGCAACCACATTTTCCGTGCCTTTCTTGTCACGTATCTCCAAGTCAAACTCTTGTAGTAAGAGTATCCATCTAATCAGTCGGGGCTTAGCATCCTTTTTGTCCATTAAATACCTGACAGCACTGTGATCAGTATAAACAATAATTTTACTACCCCATACGTAAGACCGGAATTTGTCTAGCGCATATACCACCGCAAGTAGCTCTTTTTCAGTAGTTGTGTAATTCAATTGTGCTTCCGAAAGAGTCTTACTTGCGTAGTATATAGCAACAGGTTTCTTTTCTACCCGTTGACCCAACACGGCCCCAACCGCATACCCACTTGCATCACACATGATTTCAAACGGCAAAGACCAATTGGGTGATTGCAAAATTGGGGCCCCAACTAACTTTTCTTTCAAAATATTAAAGGCTTCAATACATTTTTCATCAAAATTAAATGGAGCATCTTTCAATAACAAATTACACAAAGGTTTTGTTATGTCGCTAAAACCTTTAATGAACCTCCTATAAAAACCGGCATGCCCCAAAAATGATCTAATGCCCTTAATACTAGTGGGATAAGGTAAAGTTGAAATGACTTGTATTTTAGCGTGATCAACCTCAATCCCACGACTAGAAACCACATGGCCCAACACTATCCCCTCTTGGACCATAAAATGACTTTTCTCCCAACTCAAAACCAGATTTGTCTCAACACACCTTTGCAAAACCTTTTCCAATTGACTTAGGCAAGAGTTAAATGATGATCCGAAAATAGAAAAATCATCCATGAAGATTTCCAATGACTCCCCCACCATATCTGAAAAAATACTCATCATACACCTTTGAAAGGTAGCGGGGGCATTACAAAGGCCAAATGGCATTCGCCTAAATGCGAATGTGCCATATGGAAAAGTAAACGTGGTCTTTTATTGATCCTCAGGATGAATAGCAATTTGATTGTAACCTGAATACCCATCCAAGAAACAATAAAATTTTTGTCCGGCTAATTTTTCTACTATTTGGTCAATAAAAGGTAAAGGAAAATGGTCTTTAGAAGTTGCAGCATTCAACTTCCTATAATCGATACAAATACGCCACCCGGTTACCGGTCGGGTGGCTACCTCCTCACCTGAGTCGTTCTTCACGACTTGAATACCTGCCTTCTTTGGAACGGTTTGAGTTGGACTAACCCATTGGCTATCCGAGATGGGGTAAATGATACCCGCATCTAACCATTTCAACACTTCTTTCTTCACAACTTCCCGCATGTTAGGATTTAATCTCCTTTGAGCGTCTCTTGCAGGAGTTACTTTCTCGTCTGTGATGATTTTGTGCATCACAATTGACAGACTAATACCCTTCAAATCCGCCACAGTCCACCCAATAGCAGCTCTATGGGTCACCAACACCTTCATCAATTTTTCTTCTTGCTCCCCAGTCAAGTTTGAAGCGATGATTACCGGGAGTGTGTTGCCTTCACCAACATAAGCATATTTCAAATGCTTAGGCAACTCCTTCAATTCCACTTGTGGCGGCTCGACCAATGATGGTTTCAACTTTGTGTCAATATGATCCGGAAGACTTTCCACTTGGTGAGTCCATGGTGGTCTTCCTTCCTGTACCGCCTTTGCTTCTTGCTTCTTCTCCTCCTCAGCTATGCTTTTCAACATTTCCACCTGTGACCTGTCAAACATAAAACACTCCTCTATTGTGTTTTCCTCATCTACAACAGTGTCGTATAGAGGTATACACTCGTCAACAATGTCTGCCATATAGCATTCATCATTGACTAGAGGGTCAGTCCCATTTGAAAAAACATTTAATCGGACCCTACGATTACCAAAGGTCATGTCAAGCGTGCCTGTCTTGCAATTATTTTGTGCATTAGATGTGGCTAAAAATGGTCGACCAAGAATAACCGTTTGTTGTTTGGTTAGGTCCATGGAAACATAATCAAGTACTAAGAAATCCACCGGATAATAAAAATCTTCAACTTTTACTATCACGTCGGTAACCATCCCGCGGGGTAGCTTAGGAGTCAAGTCAGCTAATACCACCGTGGTATTAGATTCTTGAAGTGGACCAAATTCGTATTGGTCATAAAGGCTACCTGGCAAGATGCTTACACTAGCTCCAAGATCCAAGAGCGCCCGAGTCATTTTAAATTCCCCAACCTGAATGGATATAATAGGTGTTCCCGGATCTTGTAACTTAGGTGGGAGTGAACCCGAAAGAATAGAACTCACATTTTCAGTTAAATCAATTTTCTTAGGTATTTTATGAGTTCTCTTTTGGGTACACATGTCCTTTAGATACTTTGCATACGAGGGGACTTGTTTGATTGCATCTAAAAGTGGTAAATTAATTTTCACTTGTTTAAAAATTTCCCACAACTCTTCTTGTTGCGGGCCTCTTTTCTTGACCACTTTTTTAGATGGCTCCAACAATGCTTCGGGATAAGGGACGGTATTAACCTCCATACCCTTTTCCTTAGCCTTTGGAGCTTGTTTGTTCTCAACGGGTCTTTAACTTTCAACATTTTGTTTACTTTTATTTTGACCCGTTCTCTCCTCACTTTCACTTTCATCACTCACATCTTCCACCTCCCCTTTAACAAATTGGGAAGATGGTGGCTCAATTTTATTTTCAATTTTATTATCAATAATTTTACCACTACGAAGAACGGTTACCTTATTAATGGGAACATTGCGAGTGTTCTTCGAACTCGAACCTTGATGTTGCGGGTTGATAGTGGTATCACTAGGAAGCTTCCCCGTGCTTCCTCTCCATTGAGCCATTTCTTCCGCTAATTGGCCCACTTGTTTAGCCAAGGCCTCGTGAGATTTATCCCTCACCTCATTCCCTTTCTTTATTTCCTTGATGTCATTGTTGGAGTCTTTCATCATGTTCATTAATGCATCCAACTTTGAACTCAAGGATTCATCACCACCTTGATTTCCCGAAGAATTTCCTTGATTACTTGAGGAGCCGCCTTGGTTGTAACCTCTTTGATAATTGTTGTTGTACCCTTGGTTACCACCTTGGTTGTAGTTGTTTCTTTGGTAACCGCCTTGATTACCACCTTGGCGACCTTGATATTGTCCACTACCGCTTTGATTACCCGATTGGAAATTCGGGTTCATTTGGTTAGAAGGATTACCATACCTAAAGTTAGGATGGTTTCTCAAGCCTGCATGGTAAGTGTTGGAGTTCATGTCATACTTCCTTTCTCCATACACTTGATTTACCTCTTCGGTTGCTTGACCCATATCACCGGAGCATTCACAAGCTTTATGCCCCAAATCTCCACAATTATCACACACGGGGTATTGTATCGATGACACCTCCCGTTTCTTCATTCTTGCCAATTCTCTTTCCAACTGAGCAATCCGGTCCTTAGAACTTGAATCTGCATCGGGAAGAGATTTAGAGACCGGGTGTTTAGTTCTGCGATCAGCTGCCTCTTCCGATTTTGAATTCTTCGCCATTAACTCCAAAAAATCCCAATCTTCTTGCTCCGGATTAGACAACAATGTTCCATTGCTAGTAGACTTGAGATATTTTCTTTCCTCCTTGCTCAGTCCATTCACAAAACTGCTAACCAATTCCCAAAGGTCAATATTATGGTGTGGGCATTTTCGAATTAACTCCTTGAAACGAGTAAAAGCTTCATGAAGCGGTTCCCCTTGTAGTTGTTGAAAAGAACGAATCTCTAGCCGTACCGCATCTGTTTTAAAACTGGGGAAATATTCATCCAAGAATACTTGTTGCATTTCCCCCTTAAGTGTAGATGCTGTGTGCGGGTAAAGTGAGGAACCATGTCTTTGCTTTATCTTTGAGAGAAAACCGGAATAACCTCAACTGTACTTCATCTAATGAAAAATTATGACCTCCCATAGTTCCACACATTGCCTTGAATTCGGATAAGTGATCATATGGGTCTTCATTAGCCATTCCATGAAAATGAGGAATGATGTTGATGTAGTTGGGCTTGCAATCAAAGGATCTTCTCCCTGGAGGTGGTGGTACAATAGGCGATTCGTTCTCAGATGCAAGTGGTCTAAACCGACCATTGACTCCTTGCATTGGAACTGGGGGCCTTCGTCTTGGAGCATTAACTTCTTCACCTCTATGTTGTCTTCCCCCATTAGGTCTTCTTTCTGCTCGACCCACAAAATTTTCACCCCGGTTTTGGTGAATATTGGGAATTTGATGCCTTCTTGGGTTTTGTCTTGGTTGATGATTATTAATGACGTGATTGTAATAACCATCATTGTCCCCGTTTCGATTTGCACCCACGTTAGAACTATTATCACCGTGATACTCTTCCTCATCTCCATAATCATCACTAACATTTCTGTAGCCCCAATCCTCATCATCCTCATTGTAATCCCTTTCAGAATATTCATCTTCTCCCGAGTGGTAGGAATGAACACTAACTCTGTCTGATGATTGATAACTTGGTACACTGAATGGGTCATCATCATTAATGTTCACCCTCAATTCTTCAATAGTCTCCACATAATCTTCATATCCGGCTTCATTGTACCGATTGACCGGATCAAATGTGGGATTGCCACGGTTAAACATGGAGGGACCTTGGTTCACATTTCGGGTGTTGGAATTTCGGTTGTGAATTGGTTGATGAGATGGGTGTTGTTGTGAATTTTGGGCTTGGTTTTGATGAGGTGGAGTGGGTGGTCTTCGATTTTCACCTGAACGGCGATTTGGGTTTGAGCTTGCCATTTGAACGGTTTCAAAAGACAAAGGTTGAATTATAGGTGGTGATTGGGAGTTAGAAGGAATTGGCTTCTCTAACCGGTGTTGTCGGTTTCTTCTTGCTACTCTCTCAATTTCCGGTTCAAACACTAAAGGAGATGTTCTCCCCGAATGTCGCGTACGCATGCACTACCTGTAAACTGCACAAATAACACACCCCGCGTAACAAGGAAGAGTAGAGAATAAACCAAACAAACAATTAAACAGATTATCACAATATTAACTACTTAATAAACACTAAGCGCACTAGCTCCCCGGCAACGGCGCCATTTGATGAGACGGTCGTCATGGTTCATACAAAGCCTAAATAACCTAAATAGATAGGGTAAGTAGGGTATCAATCCAAGGAGCGTGTGGTTAGTGAGTATTTCCTAGTTAACTTTGAATTTGTCGTTTATGAAGGTGCTAATTACTTATGTAAATTATGAATTGGTGTTTAGAAATTTGATTGAAAGGTTTGTTGATTAATATGAAGCATAAATTGAATGTGTAAGAAATAATTAACAAGACTTGTAAACAATAAGATAAAGATGATTACACTAACGATTTGGGCAATTGAACACTAAGGCTTTCAACAATTAGGCATAATTGGATAAACAAAGATAATGCAATTGGTACTAACGGATTGATTGTTCAATAAACTTAGGTATCAAGTTTCATCAACATTCACAATGGACTAAACTATACTTTATCATTTAGAACATACAATCCTATGATAGTGTTGATGCAAGGAACCATGTTCATATCATTTAGAAATTGGCACAAGATCAATTAACTAGAAATGATTTCAACATAAGATTAATCACTAGTCAACACAAGTAATTCAAGTACATAAAAACATTAATCAAAAGTTTAAGCAATGCCCAAATGTTAAAGCCCTAGGTATCAAAAACTTACATCCCTAGTGTAATACAAGAGTTTTAGCCAAACATGGCTATGGTGTTCATCATCTTCAAAATATGATCTTCAATCTTCAAAGAAATTGTGTAATAAGCTTGGAGAATAATTGTATGATGATTTGCCTTCAATGGTGTTGATTTTTATATCATGATAGAGATCAAAACAGCCCCCCCAAAACCAGTCAAGGACCATAAATTCGCCATAAACATTTGATCCCATCAGTTTTGACTTGAAAAAGGAAATATTTGGACCAAGTTGACTTTTAGCGTAGGATACGCCAATTTTGGCGTATCCTACGCCAACTCATTTTTCCCTGAGGTAAATCCTGCTGGCCTACGCCAGCTTGTCTGCCCTTGCCTACGCCAATGGCGTAGGGTACGCCAATTTTGGCGTATCCTACGCCAAAAATCTTGTTTCTCGTCGTTTTCGGTTTTCCAACTCGCGTAAGCTTCCGTTTCTTGCCCGAACCGCTCCAAGACATCATATTTGTCCCCTTTAATCATCAAATCCTGAAATACATACTATCATCAAAGCAACACCATTTTGACAACTTATCATTCTTTAAAGTTCACTTAAAGGTGTTTTAATTCACGTCTTTTAGCTAACCCATCACTTCATCCTTTGGAAATATGGGAACCATCAGACGATATTTAAGAATTGCCTTGTATTCAACCGCGGGCATGCTTTGGCCTAAACCTTCGATCAGGATAAAAGTCAGAGAATCCTAGGCATGAGGACCCTATAAGCATTCAATTACCGTCTTTTGGCGTGGGGACAAATCAAAAACTTCTCCCAGATTCTGAACAATTTTGCTAAAAAGGGCATTCGCCAAAGTTTTTTGTGGCTTTAGGGGGCGGTGCCCTTATCAGAGAAACCGCCAAGATTGAACTCTGGGAGAGAGTTTTTTAGGCGTTCGAGAGCATGCACGTAATCCGGGTCCAGACCGACACCCTCGCTATTTCGCATGATGTGGTCCTGTAGCTTCCAAGACTGCACTCTCGACGCCATAAAAGCGTAAACCACAATGTCTTGAGCTGAAAGGAGGCCTAAGCCTCCCAGCCGCATCGGCAGGGAAACCAATCACCACTAGAGGTCACCAAAGAACGGGTCACCACATACAGCTATGTCTTCAATGCTTCCCGGAGGCCATTAGTAAAACAGGATACCAATAAATGCAAATGAACGTTTATAACAAAAGAATTGAATAAACAGATGTTCAAGAACGTAAATGACATTTTAAGACTACTCTTCGATTTTGTTTGTTTGATCAAACGGATCAAATGTCTTATTATGTCTTATTAAAATAAAGAGAAAATTGCTCGAATAGTCTTTGTGGTTTGCTCAGATTTCACCTTTAGCCCCCAACTTTTAAAAATTACAGGTATAGTCCCTAACTTTTGATGTTTCTTAACTCGGATAGTCCCTGAGTCTAATGGAGTTTAGATTATCCAATTAGGTGGGTGTGAAATTACTAAACTACCCAATTAGGTCCCACTAAGAATGGGTGGAGGCATATGATTTGCTAAAGGGTTAAGTGGGGTCATTCTATATTTTATTAATTAATTGTTTTTTTTTTAATTTTATATTAAAATAATGGTACTTTAGTAATTTCACACCCACTTAGCTAGATAATCTAACATCCGTTAGACACAGGGACTATTCGAGTTAAGAAACACCAAAAGTTAGGGACTATACCTGTAATTTTTAAAAGTTGGAAACTAAAGGTGAAATGTGAGCAAACCATAGGGACTATTTGAGCAATTTTCTCTAAAATAAAATAATACAAGTAAACTTTCGATCTATTTATGGAATAGTTTATTCCAATCTCGTACAGTTCTAAAACTATTTTCATATCACATCGAAACGAAATAATCAAGGAAAGTATTTTTAATAACTCTTAAATGATTAATCACGAGGAAATGAGAAAGCTGGTAGAGTGGAGCCCTTTGAAAGGTTGTAATCTTTCACGGACTGAAAATATTGTGCAGAAGCAAGCATCCATCTTAAGTCTTAACGGGGCCATGTGTTTGCTCAATTATTTTACATGAAAACAAACACACAATTCCCCTCATGCCCTCTCCTGTATCAATTATTAGTTTGTTACTTCGTTTAGAGCATCTCCCACCCAAGAAAGACCGGCGTCTTTACACTAGCGTGAGCGTCTAACTTAAGGTTTTTCTTAACAAAAACATATAACCATTCTTCTATCTTTTATACCTAAGAATTAAGATCATCTCCAATGCTACCGTTGGGTTTGTTTTCTTCAGATACCTTGCCTCAACACACCATATCATTACAGACATCAACCTTAAAAAATATTTTTTCCCTCCATCTTTAAATCAATCCAGACCTCTACCTCACATAATCTCTCATGCATCCTCATACCTCAACTCATGTTTTCACATCTCCTTCTCTTCTATTAAATATTAACAATATTTAATTTTAATAATCTAAACTATAAGCTTGATTGAGATTTATCCCAATTTATGGTGTAGAGGGCACCTTACCACTTACCCCATGTACTCAATCACAATGTCTAGAGAATAATGTGAACTCAAAACTACCCAAATACTAAAGTACTTTTTTTGTGGGGCACCTTACCCAAGTACTCACAACATTTTTTTTTATTTTATTGTCTTTAAACTATAAAAAATATATATATATATATATATATATAACATTAAAATAAAAAAAAAAAAAAAAAAAACACATTTTCATTAAAAAAAAATTGAAAGTTAACTTTCATTCAAAAACAAACGTAACAAACGACCCTCAAAACGGGACCTCCAGGCCAAACAATTAAATAAAAAAACCTAAATAAAATAGAAAAAAAAAATAACCAACCCTAGAAGTTGCATGCCAACTCCCATTTTGTCACAGTGTCACATTTGCGTTGCCGTTACGTTATAACAAACAAGTACAGTTCGCTGATTTTATCATGCGATTCAATCGCCAACGTGAAAAGCCTCACCTTCAAAACCTATCACTCAGTCAAATTCATTCAATCCGACACATCTTCACTTTAATAAAGAAAGAGTGCGACTTGTGAGTGACAAAAAAAAAAGCACACATTTTGTTAAACAACAAACAAACAAGAACAGAGGACATCCAATAGAGACAAAAGTGACAACAGAATAATATTTTAGAGTTCAAATGAAGAAAATATGATGTTACGACATGAAAGAGGTTCAGAACAATGGTTAACCACATAGCAAAGTTGTTATAATCTGTGTGTGATGGCATCACAAGTTCCTATTCAACTACTCGGTTGGTTGACGGAAACAAAAATACAATAATTTTACTAGTAAACAAATTTTATAATATAAAATATAATAACCTCAAAAAAGTAATCAAATCAAGACAAATGAACTCAATTCTTTTGTTGTTCAAATTTCTTGGGGTTTGTCCAAATCGATGTCTCCCATTCCAGTATCCTCTTCCTCTTCACTGTCTTCGTCTCCTTCAACTTCTTCATTTGCTTGACTAAGCTTCGCCATCCGTTCAGCCAGCAGTATATCCTCGCGTTCACTCACCTGAACCAACCCATCATGTCAATACAATAATTCTCACATTTTTATAAGAAAAAAAACATTTACTATGCAAATTTTTATAAAAGTGAAGTTTGCTGCAGTTAAAAGCTAGATAGAAACTGACCGCTCTTGGTGCCTCCTTTACTGTGAGTTTCCCCTTGTGGAGCTCTATTTCTTCGGTACAGGCAGCAATTGCTTTTGTAAGAACTGAAATCCCTTGCTCCTATCAAACGATGCCATGTCATCAAAATTAGGAGAAGGGATAAAACTGTAAATCTAAAAAAATATTAGTTCTTGACATAGATGTGTGTTGTAACAATATCTAGGCATACCACAGGCCTATGGATGCACCATACTGATGATGAAATCTTATACAATATGGTGTTACATGTATAACCACGATAATGATTCGACATTTGGTTATTGAACATCAAAATGTATACTTTTTATGATCATCATAGAACTTGGATATATGAGAACATGCCTTTCATATTTTATCAAATTGATGGCCCTTGTTATATTTTATGTCCAAAATTAGCAAAGGTCTAGTGGCACCTAGGAATGTACAGTCTTAGGGTAGGAGGCTTGCGACCTAATGGGTCAGACGGCCCTAGGCTCCTTTTGGCAGGTCACCAAATTGCCAACCTAGCTTGTTTAGGAAGAATAAATTAACCCTAATTCCAATTCTATAAATCTAGACCCTATGAATTGTAATTGTTCATCACCTCTAAGAATATTCACTAGTTGCAGCCGTGGACATAGGTCATACTAACCGAACCACGTAAAGTCTCTACGTTCTTAACTTGTCTTTCTGTTTTTCATTGTGCTTGCGTGTGTTTGTGTTCTGGTTCACGAAATCTGTCCAGCAGCCGCCATCTTTCTGCGATCAGATCCGATCGCAATCAAAGTCAGCAACATCCAAATCAGGTACGATGTACCATATAATGTAGTACCATGTACCCAATAATTAATGATATAATTTTTTTAAACAAAATTTCCAAAATACATTAATACTTAAAAAATCCCACAACCAATAGCTAACTCGAGAAAACATATCCTCCGTGTTTTCCCTTTTACTAGACACAATTTTAGAATACTTTGGTGTTAGGTAAACTGTTTTGGTTTAAATACATGTTCAATGTAGACCCTAATCTGATTTACATATGCAGACATTGCAGAGTTCAAGGTTTCTATGCTGCTACTCAGATCAACTTCATCACGAATTAAATCCAAGTTAATGTTAATTACATTAACTTAAACAAAGATTTATTAAACGTCACAAAACAAGTTAACCAATACAAAAGTCCTTAAAATGTGTTTAGTAAAAGGAAAAAAAAAAGTGGAAAGTAGACTTAAGTTGCATGAAGGGACAATTTATAAGATAAAGAAATTACTTATATAACTATCCAAATTCATTTAGAAACATGTCGAGTAAATTCAGACATTTAGTTGAGTGACATGTACATTAGGATGCTAATACACCATAGAATAACATTACAATAGAACAAAAAAAACAAGATAAAAAGTAAACGAAAAACATAATAACCAACGTAAAAACAATTAGCTTTTTCAAGATAAAAACAAGCTTCCATTTTTAAAAAATATGAGTTCAAAACTACAACTAAAACATTTACATTAGTAAGTAACTCAAATATAACACTCTCTTTACCTTATCAAGAGTTTGGGTGATAAGAACATATGATGGAGGAGCAACCAGCTTAATTTTAACAGGGCAGTCCTGATTCCCAGAAGCTTCCGCCTTCCGCATAGCCTCCTACAAAAATAAACATATGATATTACTTGCAACTGTGCATATCTTACTTATAAAACCATAACTTACTGAGTATTAAGGATTAAATAAAACACCTTGATGTGAAGAACTCCATCAAACTGAAAGCATTTCATCTCAATATCTGCCCGGATCTTTAAAGGTTGTGGGGTCATCCTTCTTCTAATGTTTTTTACCAATGCATCTTTGACTTCCTCAGTCAAAGCAGGAACCACTTTTGTCACCTAATAATAATGAGTAGAGTAAATGTAATGATTATTGGCGTGTATTGGTGTGCATTTGACTTGGATATAAAAAAAACGCATATAACATACCTCAGTCCCATCAGGACCAGTTTCTTTAACTTCACGGGTAAGTGAATTAAGAATAGAATCAGGGTCATTCACAACTAACTTAAAGGCCTGCAACCAATGAGAACAGTAATGATATTTATACCCAAAAAAAAAAAACTACAAATAATTCCTTCAACAATGTTGTTAAAACCCACCTCAAAAGCATGACCATACTTCCGGTACAAAGGCCAACCAACATGAATATACAGATCCTATCATTGTAAATACCACAAAACTTATCAGTTTCATTGAACAAAAATGTACCAAAACTGAGTATAATGACTGCACTAGCAAATGTAGCTCGCATACATCCAACAAACCACACAGAAAAATAAAGTAAAAGCATTAACACAATTTTTGTTCAAGCAGTAACACAATTCAGCTGACTCATTATTAGATTTATGGTTTTATTAGTGTGTACAATCATTCTACGTTCTACATGTGTCATTCAACATAATAAAGTATCACGAGAAACACTTTAAATAATTAACTCCCTCTAAAGCTAAATCCTTTAACCCAGTCGTGTAAATTTTCCATTCATTAATAAGTGACAGAAACGTGCATTTGATGGTAGAAGTCCAGCTCTTATTACGCCCTAACTTAATATTTATTAGCTTACGGTGTTTACTGAACAAAACACCTAGAAATCATTTACAAGAAAACTAATCCTTCCACTTTTAAACTCCTTCACTTTAGGCTAGTTACGACTTATGAAAAAGAAGATAACAAGACAAAATGTTGAAAGTTTTAAGTAATTCAAAGGCCAATGCGAGTTAGTCCACTTGGTAGAGGGCATGCCTGTTAGAGAAGAAGTCTGATTGTCTCAGGTTTAAACCTAGGCAATGGTATAGTTTAAGTTAATTTGATGTACAATAAAGGGAATAACATTAGCCGTTAAAAAAACGTAAGTCAAAAGTCCATAATAATAAATGTGCTGCTTCTTATTAAGGGCAAGCATAAAAAACAAATTAACCAAACCAATAAAAAAAGCTAGACAGAGACAATTTAACAAGTTACAAGCAACATGGCTGCCCCCATGTAAAGTTTTTGATATTTTTGGTGTCCTTTAACATGGCTGCCTTCCATGAGCAAAGCGCCACTGCAAATTACACCGTGATAATATTCTGGGCATCACTAACCCTGCAATCAGGAGGCTGGCAAGAAGAGGTGGGGTCTCAAGAGGATAAGCGGTCTGATATATGAAGAGACACGTGGCGTGTTGAAGATATTCTTGGAGAATGTGATTTGTGACGCTGTTACCTACACTGAGGACGCTCGTAGGAAGACTATGACAGCGATGGATGTTGTCTATGCTTTGAAGAGGCAGGGAAGAACTTTGTATGGATTTGGAAGTTAATTGATTTCGTATCAAATGATTGTGGTGGATTGTGTGATGTGTTTGTTACACAAACATACAGATAACCGATTTAACCGAATATTGACTACATTGCTACTTAAGATCATAATCCTATGTTATAATGCAAAATATGCCATATCATCTACCAAATGTTTGAACAATCACAGTTATAAACTATTAACTATACTGAAGTTTTATAAACAAAATTAACTAACTCGATACAATATTCTAGCTCTCTATAAACATTTAGGGCATAAAATAAATGTACCTCAAGATCAAGCTGCATAGTTTCAGCCACGTGTCGCATAATCGAATGAACAAGCTTACTCTTATTATACCTATCTTCACAAATCTGAATATCCTCTTCAGAAACCCTACGCTTACTCAAATTAACATATCCTTTCTCCTCATCAACATGAAGAACCATGACAGGCTCCGTACGGCCAACCTTAATCAAACTATTAATACTCCGAATACGACGTCGTGAGAGCTCAGATAATAATATCATACCTTCGATATTGTTGTACTCGAGTAGCGACACGTAAGCGCACATCTCGCCGATGCTTTTGACCTGAATCATGACGGCCATGTCGATGCTGGGAAAGCGTGATTCGTACATACGGCACTCGAGGTTTGGTGAGCTGGACGACATTGTTGTTGTTAGGGTTTTCGATAAGGAGATGACTGGAAGGAATTCTGTGAATCGAAGAGGAATTGATTGGAATAAAAGATTTGGTAATGTGTGTTTTTTTAGGGTTTTATAAAGGGTTTGTTTGTGTATTGGTGTTGTTGGGCCGAATAACGGTACTTAAAAGAGGTGTTTGGGTTAAATTAAACTAAACTATAATAATAAGCCTTTGGGTTTGAACAGTAAATTTAAGTGTTGTGTTTTTTTGAAGCGAATAAGTATTATTATTTGTGAAGTGATTTCAGATATTGTGCTCATGGTGTGGTGGTTTGGTAGAAAGATTGTTGTGTGTAAGGCACCGGTTCGATTCTCTGTTAGACGGGTTTTTTTTAGATGGTGTTCTGGACACGGCAGGTTCCTTTCTCCTGCCTCCCCCCCCCCCCCCCCCCTCAACCCTTCTCCCTCTTCTTTATTTGGGGGTTTCTAGATCTCTCACCTATTCTGATCGTCTTCTTCCATCCTGCTTCATCTTCTTACCAGCATACCATTCTCTCTCAATGAGCCATCGATTACTATCCATCCGCATCATCATCTCCCAGTATCTAACCACCATCTCTAATTCGCAACACCAACACCGATTACCCACAACCCTATTAAGATCCCCACTACATGGCGCACAATCGACATACATGGTGATGATGGTGTGCCGAATAGTGGGTTATAGATCTGGAACGGGGTTATGGGGGGTGATGGTGACGGTGATGACGATGTTAGGTGGCGTGAGGTTTAAAAATATCACGGCGGTGCTGGTTATTTATTATTATTCCTCTTCTTCTTCTTACTGCAGACAAAGAATTCCAACGACGAAGGTTTTCGTCAAAACATTGAAGGGCAAACACTTTGAAATCTAAGTTCAAGCTCAAGGTTCGGTTAGTCTCCTTTCAATTCCGTTTCTTAAAACCTACGCCCTTGCATGTGGCTTTTGGATTTCAGGTATGGAACCAATTTGATGAAATATGTGTGTGTTGGTAAGGTGGAAACAGGTTGTTCTGGTGAGGGTATTAATTGTCTGCATGTTTTAAATTTTAAACAGCTAATAGGATCTATGCTATGACACCTAGCGAAATTGCAATTGACAAGTCTTCACTGTGTAAAAATGTAAGCTTCTATCCCTCCGGGTCATTTAGTAAATGCAGTGTCAATTTTGGTTACCTCATGTCGCTAACTCATCTTAAACATGCAATTTGTCATTCGCACTAACCAAAATTTATTTGTGCATAATGTTTACAACAGCTTTTTGGTATACAGGCAACGATCAAAGGCTACAACTGAGACGAATGAAGACTTTCTTGGATTTCATGTTATAATATCAAAAGTTATGCCTCTTAACCCATGAAACTCTACACATCCAGCCTTTATGCATTTTTGGAAACACTATAAATGCCACTTCATTACTTTGAAATCGCCTCACCACACTGGCCAGAAATACAGCCTAGGACACAAAGAATAGTTGGTGAAACTCATCTTGCTATCCATTAAATTTGAGGTTTGCATACGTGTTTAATATTCAACACGCTTAAAAGTCTTTTTACTAAATATTATTCAGATAATTGTTCATTAAAAGTGCCTAATTATTACTTATATGTTTATAAAAATTCTTGGCTGTGGAACAAAATAAGTGGTTTATAATGATGAAAATGAGCAAATGTGTGAACGTTATAGATGTTTAGGTTGATACTTTAAGGCGAAAATGAAATTAATGGAGATGGAATATGGATTTTATCTTTATGTGTTTGGTTCGCATAATCAATTGGAATTAGAATCTAACTTGCATTCATAATGTATTTGGTTAGCTGAGAATTTGAACTGATGCAAATTTACTTAAATCTATTTAGGTGCAAACGAGACGAGCCAAGCCCGAACTCGATTAACTTATGAGAGCTCGAGTTAAGGTTAGGCAATATGATATCAGGCTGCAAAATAAATGAACTGCACAATTGTTACATGACAGTTACAGGCAATCAGATGTGTTGCAGCAACTGAAGCAGTTGTTCCTCTACCGTACTTGGCGCTGTTTTCGATATGTCCGAGCAGCCCTGACCATTAATCCGCGCAGACCACAACTCTCGAAGGCTGCTGCTTCTGCACACTGATGTTTGGAGGTGGGTTTTAGATAAGTTCGGGGTATTCTCAGTCCGCAGCCTCTGAAACAAGATGCAGCAGGTCTCCCGAACAGGTAACGTGGCACAATTTTTCTGGAATAAGTGGTCTCCGTTAAAAGTCAACTTTTTATTGTGCCGGGTTGCGTTGAATCGTCTACCTACGCTGGTTGAATTGGACAAGAGGAGGGTTCCGGTTGACAAGTAGTAAATGATACTGAGGTAACTACGTAATGGGTCATTATTTTTATTATGTTTATGTGTGTGCAACATTCTAAACAAGGGCAAGGACTTTAATATAACAAAATTATGTTGGAAACAATACCGTATTTTTTTTTAAATATGTGTAGAGACTTTTGTATGCCAAAATTATGTTAAGAGACTTCTGAGTGAAGAATAAAAATGTGTCTTAAACAAATTTCATGTTAACCTTAGATATGAGAGCACCCGGATTTATTAAAAAATGTCTTGTCTTATAAACTAAACTACCAACACATTTTGGGGTATTGTTTGTGGATGAAAAAGAACTATAGAGTTAATAGTACGTACTCAATTGATGATAATATAAGAATTAGTGATATATTAAGAAGTTTTTACATGAGTAACAAGAAATAAATGTGCAGGTTGTGCGGCCTCGACAATGAATCAGCAGACCACCTGTTTATCTCCTGTGATCTATCTCAAAAGGTATGGGAGCAGCTTTCTAATTGGTGCAGAATCAGTCCAATATACGCGCTTGGAACAGGAGACTTACTGAATGTTCATCGAAGCTTGCAAGGTTCAAAAAAGTGGAAGAATGTGATAAATTTGGTGGTTTACGTGGCTATTTGGGGCATATGGAAGACACGGAATAATGTAGTGTTTAACCATGCACGAGTTAACCTTGCTGGGCTCATTGAAGAAACTTGAGTGTGCAGCTTCTTATGGATTCGAAGTCGGGCAAAGGCGCGGTGGAACGATTGGCGCACAACAACTTGGACGATTGTCATGATAATGTCTTAAAACTTTTGTAATTTAGATTATATATAGAGGGTGGTTTTGATGTTTGGTGGTTTAAGGTTATAGGGAAATCGAATTGACGCCGCCGCAACGTGCGGCTGGATAAACACCTAGTTATTATTGTTAACATGTGATGTGATTTAACCATTTAGGGATAGTAGTAAAATTGTTTTGGGTTGTTTTGGGAATTTGGTAATATGTTTTCACTTAAACTTCTATAACCGATATTTGATTTTTAAGTTTTATGTAATTAATTGGTTTTGAGTTAAAACCGTTTTGATTATTTGGATGACTGAAAACGTCTATGTTTTTTCAAACGGTCAACTTTTATTAACACTGGTAAACTAGCAAGACACTAGCAGCCCTAAAACAAATAACAACAAAAAAAGGTTACATCATTGATCCCAAGTGATCGATTTAAGAGTGGAGGAAGTGGGGCGGGGAAATGGGGGAAAGGGGCTTCAAGCCCTCTATACCATCCCACATGGGCGTGGAGGAGTGTGGGGGGGGGGGGAGGCGGGAAGAAACCCATGGGCGTGAGGGCATGCTAGGTGGGTTGTGATTGGTCCATTTTTTGTTTTTTTTTAATTCTCACACACATTAATAATAACTAGTAGGAAACCCGCGCGATGCAGCGGCGGTGACAAATAACAAGACGGTACTCGTTTTCAATTAGGTTATCAATCGTCTCATGATATGTTGTTTAGTACTTATGTTAGTTTACTTATTCGTGTAATATGTTGGAACTCAATTAAGTTAATTTATCAATCCTTACATGCTACATAATTTTTTAGTGATGAAAAATAGTTAACAATAGAATGCACATCCATGTCTATTTAGACTTTCACTACTCTACTTAATCTGACCAAAAAGTGAATAGTTTGATCTTAAACAGAAGACAGTAATATACATTTGTTACAAATAGATTACAATTATAATTTACAGGAGATTGCTAAAAAGATAATTACTAAAATGTTCAGTTATAAACTTAACATCCCAAAACAATCCTACTTTTTATATTATATGATTTTTTTTTAGAGAGAACTATTAAAATGGACTTGTTTAAATAGATAAATGTTGGAACTTTGGTGTGCGTATATGTGACTTGAATGTGAAAACAATTGTAAGTCTTTACGAAAATGTTTTAGATATATCATGTTACTCGATATGGACTTGGGGTTAAAACCAATTATTATAACTTCAATCTTCTAGTGTTTGCATCTATTATTACACGTCAAATAATCAGCTTTAGTAACTTATTTGACCATTATTTTCTCATTTTACATACTTAGTTGATCATTTTATCTGATAAAATTAACAACCACGTAAGTAAACATCTAATATTTGATACACAACCAAACACCATCCAATGGAGCTCATTTACCAAACAATAAATGATAATCTGATTTTCTTAATGCAGTATCAGTTATCACCACACATGAAACCCCCCACCCACCCCAATAATTTAATATAAACACACAAAAAAAATATTTAGCTGAAGTGGTTCAAAATTGCAAAATTTCATATTTCTTCTACAAAAGTTGGTGTATAATAGAAACTATAATAAATATCAAGTCACATCAACATTTAGAGTTCAAGTTTTGCTTGTGTAATCTACGCAACACATAAGCTTATAATTTGACCAATTGGGTATGGCAGGTTAGAGGAGAAGGTGCGACTTTATAAGAGACAAAAAACTTAATGGGTCTGCAATGTCATCAACCTTAATGGGTATGGCAGGTTAGAGGAGAAGGTGTGACCAATTGGGTCTTGCAGTCTAAAGAAATCTGGAAAAGAGATAAAAGTAACAATGCAGATCAAAAGTAAAAAAAAAAAAATACAAACACAAAGCTGAAAATGGGTCTGCAATATTTGGTCTTTGATGAATTGACTTCCTAGTTTAACTTGAAAGTGACCTGTGAGAAAAGTACAAAAAAAAAAGTATAAATGGAAGCCATTTAAACCGATTTCTTTTTGCTTATTAACATTTTAAAGTTACAACTTCAACATGTTTTGTTATGATAATAGATGTCATGAGTAACTTTAAACTATATGATTAAGCTTTAAGCAATGAAAGCAATGCCCTAACTTCCTGGTCATGTAGACTACAATTTAGATCAAATGATTAGGATTTAAATAAGATAAACAAACGTACAATGATTTCAAATGTTCTTTGTTTTTCTCTTGCCCTCTCAACATAGCTAGCTTATATAGGAAGTTAAGAAAGTGCCCCCTTCACAATGCTTGGAGCACTATCTCGTTGCGCTTGAACCTAAAGCGTGCTTTCTAATCCAAGCTAAACTAACTTATATAATGACCAGATTTAACTGGCTTATATAAGAACAATCAACATTTTATGTTTAGTTTCTTTTCTTTACCTAAAAAAACAATAACCATTTTATGTTTAGCGTTCTGTAAAATAACCAAAGCATACGTGCCTAGTTTGGTAGCGTTCTGTAAAATAACCAAAGCACATGCTCTCTTGATTAACAATTTAAACTTTAAAGCGCCCACCCACCAACATAAGGTTCATGGTAAGGCTACAAAAATCTTATCCATTGAAATGCTGATCTAATTAATATAAAGAAACCTTCAAAGCATAACACAAAATGATGAACACGTCCCAACCCGTTTGAAATGTACATGAGAATTACGTATTTTGGCCAAACCTATTTTGATGTATTACCAACGTGCTTCACCCACCCATTTTGTAACCTCTAGTGACAACACGAGAGAAGAAAGAGTACCTAAAGGTTAACAAGGAAGGCAAAGTCACTAAATGATTTCAACACCACAGCTAAGGTAAGCCAGGTGAATGCTACTACCGGGCTTTTTGCCATAATCAGATCAATAAGAGTGATACCAGGTCCCACAAAACCAATGGACTGAAAGAAAAGTTAAAACAAAAAGAAATAAGATAACACTTTTTTACTAAAAATAAACCAAAATATCATATTTGGATGTTGCTTTCATGATTTTCATGAATAAGTTCAAAGAAATAAGATAACATTTTTTTTACTTAAAATAAACCAAAATATCATATTTGGATGTTACACTATGTCTAAAAAGTTTCGCATCCATTGTAAGCAATGTTCTTTGCAATGCCAAACAAAATACAATAAATCAGATTACTATGCCTATACAAAATAATGTAAGCCACAAACCTAATATCGTGCAAAATCATAATATCAAAAGAAAGGCACATAAATAATGTAAGATGGCATGAGAAATAATGTGAGATCCAATGAAAATAAATTATCTTCTTCATATGTTAGCATATGATTCTCAATAAGACATTGCAAGGCCTGAACCAAAAAAAGATGAAAAAAGTGATAACTACCTTGTGGAAATCACTACAACATGCCATTTAGTTTCAAATGTTCTTATGAGACCTTCAAATTGAAGTAAAAAAAAAAACAAATAAAGTAAGAGGAAAATATAAAGCAAAATAGGTTGTTTAAAGCAATATTAACCTTCTTCGAATTAGGCGATTGAGCAAGAAGTTAAAGTGGCTTCTCAAGATGGTCTTCTGTCAAATGTCTCTGAACCTACACAATTATAATTGTTTTTTAAGCATGCAGCAATTTTGTTATATATACTCTTGTAAATCATTGTTTAGAGATAAAGATACAGAAAGACTTCATAGTATCAGAGGCATAAACACTTGCATGTCTTTTAGAAGTTTTTCGAGATGAAAGACTGATATAATGTTTATTACCTTTGTAAGACGGCTATGAGTTAAGACCAGGCCACAGATGATCCCAACAACACCGTAGATAACTGCGTAAATCCAACATTGCAACACACAGCTCACAAAAGGATCAAAAAAGAGTTTGGCAATATTAAGTTTGAGTTAAAAATATCAACAAAATGGCCAATTCCATCTTTTACACACTTCAATAAAACTAAAACACTAAGAACCAGGTAAACCATAGTATAATACCTGCACAAGCTCTTCCCAAATACAATAGCAAAGACCTTGCACTGCCAACACAAATAACAAAATGAAATTATAAATCCATCATACCTTACACAAACAAAAAGAAATAATCTAACAGGGCGGGGTGTACGGCTTTGCTACATAGAACTATTGTTATTATAAATCCATCCCAATCATTGTGATACCCATCTATTCAATGCACCATAAAAAAGCCAAGTGAAGCAACCAAATCAGTTGGCAAAATAATTTAAAGCTGTTACAAATAAATAATAAAACGAAATGCAATTACCTGAGGATGAAACTTCCAAAAATCAAAAGATTGATAGGATTTGAGATGTGTGACTTTATAGGCGAGAATTGAGAACTGAATTGCAAGCCATTTGAAATGCCCGCCCATTTCATTTGTTTCCACCTTTGAGATTCATCTTTTAGAAATGAAGAAAAAGGGAAGGGCTTCTTTATTTGTATGCCAGTTGTTGAATCAGTTTATGTTGAAAGCCTGCCCATTCAATCGTTGACTTTGTTAGGCATATATCTTAGAATTTGAACTCGCTTGAACCATTTTGGGTAATTTATTCTATTGAACAAGAGAAGGGGGATTCTAAATGAACAATTTGATGCTTTTTAGAAAGTTTTTGTCGTGTTTACATGGAAAGGATTTGAAATCAGTAGACCTGCATAAACATATCAGAACCAAATCAGAATACTGATTATAAACAAACAAGTTAATTCTTAGTGACATCGCCTACGCATCCATTTTTAACAACTGAACTCGCAAATATATAACAAAATGGCAGCATAACATGTGAGGATGGTAAGCTTGATGGCAACTACTGATTTACATTGTGCGTAGTCCTTTTATTATGAAACTTATTGAGCTTAGGTGTGGAAATTTGTTCAAAACCTCATACGAAACAACACATTTAGACAAAACTGTAACACCCCAACCGATGGCGGAATCATCGAGGTGTCACGTAGTGACGATTGTTCAAAAGCTCATGGTACTAAAATGTAAATATTATTGAATAAACCAAAATTTGTCTTACATGGAAATGGAAATACATTGTCTAAATGAAATGTAAATATTGAAATAACTGAATTAAATAAAGCACTAAATGTCTCTTGTTAAAGCACTAGATCAAACTGCACCTGAAACATGTACAAAATAGATTTGGTCAACATATGAAATGTTGGTGAGCATTCCTAGTTTTGATATATATAGTAGGTTAAAAAGTTATACAATTCAAGTGCAAGCTACAGTGCAATTATGTAAACTATGTATCATACAAATGAGCGAAATCAACCCTGTGACTGTATAATGTACTGTATGAACTGTAGTGTACTTATCCAATAAATGGATAAAAACTTAACAATGGCCACGGATTCTCCGATGAAAAAGGGGGAGAATCAATCTAGGCGGGTTGTCAATCCAAATAGCGCTATCCAATGTTAAGGTCGGCTTGTACCATGTTAATGATTTCACTAAGTACAAATGTAATCCACATGTATTGTCTAAGCATAAAGCACGTTGTAAGCAATGCACATAGTACTAGAATTGTATTGTGAAAATGTAAACTTGTATTTGAAATTGTAATAGTGTACATGTAACACCCCAAAAATGAATAAAAGCAAAAAGGGGATAGGAAATACTCACGTGGTCGTGATGATAAACTTGCAAGATATCAATGATAATCAATGAATTATGCTTGAACCTCAAAGGTGTGGATCTACTTGGCATGAATTTCTAACATCGCACTCTAGAGTAACGACGACCTATACATAAATATATTCAATCTAAAAGTCACGAATCATTGTTGTAGTAATTTATGTGTTTTTGAAATTTAGTGAAGTTGGTTATCTTAAAATAGGTTGTTGTGTTTAAGTTACGATCATGACAATATATAAAATATATATACATGCAAATAAATAGGATAAACAAGATTTAAATTTAAGAATTTACTTATAAAAATATATATATATATATATAACAAGTTCATATAATGAACATGTATTAAGTTTATTTCAAAACTGGATCACAAGATTTTATTAACTCATAAATTTATAAGTCTTTATTTGCAAGAATCAATGTTTCGACTGTTGCACAAACTAGTTCGAAGAAAATAGAGTTTGATAATAACTTAGGTTGTAAAATATTTTAAGTTAAAAAGAATAATATATCATAAGGTTGCCATATTAGATCAAGGACAAAAAAAAAAAAAAAAATTACCAACAAATTTTTGAAAGAGTCAATAGAAAACGTTGGTCACCTTCTTTGTTGGAAAACTTACATAATAATTGTCGCAATGCCTTTCATACATGAACCTCACATGTTTCCAAGTCCTTGTACTCTCTGCAGTGAACTGTAACAGAAAACGAAATCAAAGAAAAGGAACCGGGCTTGTGTTTGACACAATTCCCTTAAACAGATTCGTCGTCTGTTCCCAGGGTACACCGGTTCGAAACAGTGACGATGGTGCACTGCCGGACTATCCCACTTGCCTGAAAAATAATCGATACTTGGTTGCTACTCTAGAGTTATGAGTGTTGCAAAAGTTTCTTAGTGAATATTGCTCATGTATATTCTTATGTGTATTTTCCCATATATCATATATGACACAAAAGTCTCTAATATATACAAGAGGCAATGGGGAATGAAGAGTCTAACATAATTAGACACTTAATGTTAGTCTTAAAACTATAATCAAGTATCATAAGTTTTTCTTCAATTCACCACATGAAGAGTTATACACTTAATTTTAGTTTTAAAACTATAATAAAGTGTCACAAATAAATTAACTCTATTGAAGAGTTTTTCCTCAATAATTATAATTTCACTAAATTATAATTTCATTAACTTAAAACTCCATTCACCTTCTAAACTTCCAACAATCCCCCACATGAATGGAGATTTATCAAAACACACATATTTCGAACAACCCCCTATATGAATAGGAGTCATTCTGAGAAGCAACCTCATTCCGATTAAATTTCAACAGTTGAGTTTTGCATACGATAGGTAGGTGTGACCCTTTGAACCTTCGCTTATGAAACGCACTTAGCCCACTGGCTCTGAGTAGAACGCGATGTCTTTGAACTCGTCTGCCGTTTGTGTGGATGACAATACGCTTCACACAAGACTCTCCCTGACAACGTCAAGTCCTCATAGTTGTGTCCGTTATGGTCATGGACACGTGCCTGGTTCTGCGAGAGCTCTTAAGTATTGTGCCCCAACAATACCCTTCGAAGCGACCCCACTTCTCTCTCACATAGGTGATTTATTAGGACTGATTACCTCAATCAAATCATTAAAAGCCATAAGCTTAACCTCAACCTTGTCACTTTTTAGGAATGGACTAGGAAGCTTATTAAATCTTATAGTAAACTCCCTTTTTAATATGTGGGGTTTTCACCAACTCTTCCCCACAGTGACCTTCGCCAGTTCATACAATTAGGTTGTCCTATTGAACTCAGATCTTGGGATCTCCAGTCAGCTGAGTTAGGTTTCCTTCGCATAAACCTAGCCTTTAACGGGCTTTAGCCCCATTCCCATTGACGACTTCTGAACTAATTCTCTGCTTAAGCCTTTTGTTAGCGGATCCGCGATGTTATCCTTTGACATAGTCAATAGTGATAACTCTTATAGAGATTAGTTGTCGTACCGTATTATGCCTACGTCTTATATACCTGTTCTTACTGATACACATTGTGATATGAGCTCTGCCAATTTCCGATTGACTATCACAACATATGCATTGGGCCAATACCGGCTTCGGCCACCTAGGTATATCCTTAACAAATTGACGTAGCCATTTTGCCTATTCATCCTTTAAAGCGATGAATTATGATTCCATCGTGGATCTAGCAATAAACGCTTGCTTATGTAATTTCCACATTATCTCAACACCTCCAAGTGTGAGCAAATAGCCACTCGTCGCTTTGGAATCATTCATGTCAGATATCCAATTCGCATCACAGTAACCTTCAATAACTGCTGGATATCTTTTATATTGCAGCCCGTAATCTCGTATGTATCTGAAGTACCGAAGCAACTGGGTCACGCAATTCCAATGAATTGAACTTAGGTTGCTCGTGTATCTACTTAGCTTGCTTGCTAAGTCTGGTCTGATACAACTCATCACATATATCAGGCTGCCAATAATTCTTGATTACTCTAATTGGATCGATTCTTAGCTAGACATTGACTCGTGTCAATGAAAGTTCTAGCCACATTAGAGTCATTTCCATTGAACTTCTCAAGAATTAATGAAAGTTCTAGCCACATTAGACTCATTTTCCTTGAACTTCTCAAGAATTTTGTCCACATAATAGGACTGACTTATAACAAGTCTGTTCTAGGTTCGCGTGATTTGTACTTCCCAAAATCACATTCGTTCATGTCAAACCTTATATTTTCAAATGCAAGTCACCTCCACACTTATGTGTTTATTGGATAACTACCAAATGGGTTGATGAAAGTTTCTCCCTTTCATCTATAGTTTGAAAACTTTTCAAGTACCATTTTTACATCCCTACGGATTGTTTCTTAAATGGCTCTTCCCCCCACATTGCTTGCACTTTAATTAAGTTCGAGTAATATCACTCATGATGACATTAGACACCCGTGATAAGATAGCGACTATCTATATCTTTGTGTTATTGAGGTCATCCATTATATTACTCAACCCATATTTCTCATACGAACCTTTTTTGAGCTATATGAGTTCTCCTCATATTAAGCTAAATAGTATCATAACCAATGAACTATTTATTTAGTCCTTTCGAGTCATCCTTTTTTAATAAATTATATGTTTTCTTTTACAAATTCACTCTTATGTCGTCACATACGTGTGAATGTTCAAAGTTAATTTATTCTCCGTGGAGCATTTAAATTAACACGTATTAGTCTAGCATGCTTTAGACTACGAATACTTAGCATGTGAACAGAAGACGCCTCATTCTGATTCTTCACAGCCTTAAGAGATAACTCACTATCTCTTCCTAGCATTCACATCTTAATTTAGACACAAAATGAGATTTTGTTTCCCATTCTAAAACCTTGGTTTTAAGAATGCTTCAAAACCATAATTAATTCCATCCATTAGGATCAAGACTCGTTTGCCTTTAATCTCCAAGGCATCACCATTGACTCTTTAGGACTTAAACATAAGTCTTAATATAAGTCACTTTGATGAACATATTCATCATCAACAAGTCAATTAGATTGACACTCAACTACATGACATTCACATATGCCTAAATGATATGTATATATTTTGTTGAAACTATTTATTGGGTAACTCTCCCAAAATATATCACGAATCCTCCATATAATTCAACTAACAATGATGGTTTGTAGAGACTCTACACATCCATCACCATTCTAAGTCTTTTATAAAAAATTTCGCAATGTTTATCAAAGACTTATGAATAATAACATATATTTCTATCATATGTTATAGTCATCAAAACTACATTTGCGCATTGCTACGTAAATTCTCTCAACATTAGACGACATATCTCGTTTTCGTGCATTTAACTTCAATACCCTTGCCACGTTGATCATGATTATCTTAATGGGAATAGATGAAGAGTTTTTCTTCTTAGTCACTTAATTTAATTAGAGACTTAATTTAAAATAAAGGCTCTAATTAAGTGACAACAAATGAAACTCTCTAATCAAAGACATAAAACTCTACTCAAGAGTTTTAGTCTTTAATTCACCAAATTAAGGACTAATTAATAATTATAATTTATCAAATTATAATTTTAATTTAATCCAAAATATATATAATATATTACATATATATTTAAACGGATATAAGGACATCAAATCTCAAAGTGTTATTCTCTTCAACACTTTATCGTTCGACGAAATAATACCAATTATATCGTCTCGTGGCATGTTTCGAGGTACCCCCTCAATACACTGTTTAAAACAACACAGTTGTTTATACTTAACTACTCACAAGTAGTCGAACCAGTAAATATATCCAAAACAACATCAAGTTGTTTTACACTAAATAGTCTCTCTAGACTATCATATGGTTCAAGTCATCATACTTTTCATACAAGTATCAAACCATATATAATTTGTAAAAGACATGTTTTACTCATACAACACATTTCTACTTTTACAAGTATTTTCCATAAACTATACATATTTATGTTTTGATTACAGATCAAAACCATAAACTCTAATATAGTTTTATCATTCATACAACACATTTTTACTTTTACAAGTATTTTCCATAAACTATACATATTTATGTTTTGATTACAGATCAAAACATAGTTTTATTATTTAAACCATTCATAACTCACTAGTTAGAGTGTATGGTTTTCATTATTAACCATTTCTAATTCGCTCATTAGAAATTATACGTGTACCATATAAACATATACGGTTTCAAAATTAACCATTTCTAACATACTTGTTAGAATACAAACGATTACACGTTTCATCATATGGAGTTTTGGTTAAATAAACCTTTTATACCACACCCGTTAAAATTAAATGATTATCAAAAATCGTTTTAAATATCATTGATATTTTCAACCGTTTCTAACATGTTTGTTAGAAATACATGATTATGACAATCATTTTAGACCTTATTGGTTTATATAAAATAAACCATTTCTAACACGCTCGTTAGAAAATTAAACCATCTAAATGGTATTAACTTCAGATTTTCCAAAATATACCCGTTTCAAACTCGCTCGTTCGAAACCGTCGAATTTTACCCAAACTGGTTCAATGTTGATTATTTTCCAAAATAATCATTTCTAACCCGTTTGTGTATTTTGTACAATAATCTTTTCTAACACATTTGTTAGAAATATAAACATCTTATTTGCCTTTACAAAATCATCAATTTCTAACACGCTTGTTAGAAAATCAATATATAAGTTTAAAGATTAAACTTTTGATTTTGTAAATAATTATTTCTAATACGCTTATTAGAAATTTTTCATGACACGTTATTCTTTCAACGTCGTCGATTCTAACACGCTTGTTAGAAATACATGTTTCAAAACCTTCTATTTCGAAACCTTTTCATTTTCCAATACTCTTATTAGAAAATATAAACATTTTAAATACATTGAAATTATCATTCTAATATGCTTAGAAAGAAAACATTATCAAATGTTTTTCATGGGTTTACAAATATTATGACTTTTCTAATACTCTCATTAGAATTTTAGTATTTCAAAACCGTCTAAATATATGTTAATAATCCGGTTTATCTAAACACGACACAAAACCCATGAACCCGAAAAACCATGAAAATTCGGATTAAAGATTTCACTCCAATCACAAATTTAATCCGATTCGATGTACCACAACATATTTCAAAAGAAAAATATATTTACAAACTTTCGCGAACCAAAAAATTCCTTAAGAAAACGGTTTAAAGATTGGTTCCCAATCTACACGAAAGTCTGTTTTACTAATCTGTTTAAGTTTGTTGGAAAACTTACATAATAATTGTCGCAATGCCTTTCATACATGAACCTCACATGTTTCCAAGTCCTTGTACTCTCTGCAGTGAACTGTAACAGAAAACGAAATCAAAGAAAAGGAACCGGGCTTGTGTTTGACACAATTCCCTTAAACAGATTCGTCGTCTGTTCCCAGGGTACACCGGTTCGAAACAGTGACGATGGTGCACTGCCGGACTATCCCACTTGCCTGAAAAATAATCGATACTTGGTTGCTACTCTAGAGTTATGAGTGTTGCAAAAGTTTCTTAGTGAATATTGCTCATGTATATTCTTATGTGTATTTTCCCATATATCATATATGACACAAAAGTCTCTAATATATACAAGAGGCAATGGGGAATGAAGAGTCTAACATAATTAGACACTTAATGTTAGTCTTAAAACTATAATCAAGTATCATAAGTTTTTCTTCAATTCACCACATGAAGAGTTATACACTTAATTTTAGTTTTAAAACTATAATAAAGTGTCACAAATAAATTAACTCTATTGAAGAGTTTTTCCTCAATAATTATAATTTCACTAAATTATAATTTCATTAACTTAAAACTCCATTCACCTTCTAAACTTCCAACATTCTTCGATTACCCGGTGACCGGAACCAAAGAGTTTTGTGAGTGTCCTTTTTTTTACCATTTGAGTCTTGATGAGATGAACATAGAATAATAACCCCGATAATTATGTCGTTACCTTAAGCACAAAATCGGCTCAATTGGGTGTGTGGCTGTCAAGTTGGTCCGAGAGGTGGTGGTTGATAACGCACGCGGTACGGGACACCATAAGTATGGTATATTAGGAGCTCAAGCAACGGTTACATAATACCTTGTGCGGAGAAGACGATTGATACACCACATACTTGAATCCACGTATGAGAGCGGTGGACTTCATGTTGGTGTGCGAACTGAATTGTGAGGCACAGTCCGATTGTGGAGGCGTGTATTTGCGGTGTTGGTATGAGCGGGGTACGACGACGAATGATGGTGTTGCGTGACGAAGACAGAGGTGATTGGAGATGGTAGTTGTTGAGTCGGGGTGGTGAGGCATGGTGACGTGTTGTGTGTTGCCCATCTCGAGTGGTTTTTAGAATGGTGGTGGTCGGATTTGGTGGCTGTAGTGGGTTCATCTTGCGGTAGTTTTGGAGGTTATTTAAGCACCATCATGGGAATATGTTATGACCATCTAGTAAATGATTTAATTAGGGGTTGAATAGCATTAATTGTGTTGAGTCATTCACTCCTATAAAATGTCCATGGTTTAGTTTCCTTTTTTTTTTAACCTTTCCATCGAATTGTACTCACAGAGAATTAGAAAGAAAATGAAACTTTCTTGGTGGTCCTATTTATTGTTTTTGGCATTTTGTTGTCATGATAGACATTATTATTATTAGTAAAATAAAACATTAGTATTTAATATGTAGAAAATATACTTACCTATATAGTAAAGGTAAAATTTTACCCATAACCTCTTGGTCTAGTGGTTTGGTGTCCCCTCTTACAAATGTAAGGTTGTGGGTTCAAATCCTTGGAAATGCAAGGTAATATGAAATAAAGGTGTAATAAAAATTTGTCGTTCAAAAAAAAAAAAAGTAAAGATAAGATTTTATTTGAATGTAAGCTTTTAGACATGGTTTCAGATTACACAAATAAGAAAAAGAATCGACGCTTGAGAAGATGAAAAATATAAATTTGTTTACTGTTTTTATTATCGAACTATAAGGACTCGAAATGAAAAAAAAAACGTATACATAAAGACTAAACTTGTACATTAATTATAGGGAAAGGAGACGGATGTCACAAAAACTAAGCCACACGTATCGTCTAAACAAAACTGAACCTGAAATACCACATGAAAAGAATTGACCATGATATGTCAATTAAAGCACATAAATACGAGTATAAGAAGGAATCGACCAGGATGGAAAAACACCTCAATTTATTCTTTCACTTCAGCCTTCGCTTTTCCACCTGGTCATGATAAACAATTTTTTTTTTATAAATCAATTTATAACTAAGACTAACAGATCCAATTTTAATAAAGAAGTTCATGTAAAAAAAAAGCACGAGGCAGAACAAGTGTGCCATACCTTGCTTGGTTGACATTAGTCAAGTCTTAAGTTAGGGTTTGATCAAAATCTCTAATCCTTAATTCACCATAAACGTCATCTTCATCATCTGAAATACCCCCCCCCCCCAAAAAAAAAAAAAAAAAAACGAATGAAACATAATAGTAAGAAAAACCCCTTCTTCCTACTAACGAACTTAAAAATTGCAGAAATCATCCCCAATTCGAAACCCTAAAACTGAAATTAGATAAATACCTAACCTTATTCCATAGTCGCGTGCTTAGATGCAGTGAACATAGTTAGCCTAGATTCGCTAGAAAATAACACAAAGTTAAAGATCTGTGTTAATGTGTGTGGATTTACCTAGCAAATCGAATACATGTATAAGGTTTTACCTAGATTCAACAGATCTGAAACCTAATGCCATGGTCAAAGCTCTTGAGTGCTCAATGAAGCGTGACCGGGTCTCCATCTTTACCCTAGTCGCTGCCTACAAATCCACGTACCACCATTGAGACTGTCTCCAGCATACCGTTGATGAAGGTCGGAATCTTCGTCAATCTGAAGAAATATTCATCCATATGGTGCAATCGTGATGAAATCAGCTTGAGGTAATCGAATTGCCAGATAGAAAGAGAGAAAGAGGCGGGTTATTTTTTGAGATGTGAAATCTGATATGAAACCCTAATCTAATGAATGGATCCCCGTGTTTTTTTATGTGCTTAATAGACTTGTACATAATGCATCATAACTTGCACTCTCTAAAAGTTTAAGAGTTTTTATGCATTGATCCTTGTACAATATGCTTTAAAGTCTTGTACATCTGTTAAAAAGTGGCAAAAGACCATTCTTGCCCCTCCTATATGCTTATTAATATAGTATAGATAATAATATTCCTCCCCCCCTTTCACTCCCCACAATCCCTCCCCCACACGGGTCTCACAAAGTGCCACATGGCGCTCCCCCCCTCCACCTCTATAGTCTAAAAGGGACCTATTTTTAATCCATAAGAAATTAAGGAACTTAATTTGGTTAACATGTTCAAGTTAATATGGTTTTTTTTAGTGGCAGCCTATATTTACATCATTTATTATTATATGACTTAAACTCTCATCGCTTTGAGTTAGAGATGGCAAAAAACCCTGAACCTGACGGGTAAATCCGAAATATTTAAGTCGGGTATACCCCGAACCCGGCGGGTTTTGGTTCTAAAAAAACATAAATTTCGGGTTATCAGGTATGGTGTATAGCAATATCTGACCCGATTACCCGATAAGTACATACCAGATTACCCGCATAATATACCCAATTACCCGCTACATAAATCTATTTGTATTTCCATATATATTTTTTTTAATAATTTTCAATTTTCCTCCAACTTCAAAGAATAAACCTAATTAAAATTTAAATCTTGTCTGGAATAATGAAAGGTCGCACCCTTTATTGTCACACCCTCAAATTCCACGTGCAGGGTTTTACCGCAAGGCGCGTGACACACCAGGATCTCAGTCAACGATCACAATAAACATACAACAAACATGCATTCATATATATTTTTAAAATCAAAATATCATGCTTTGAGCCATAAACCAGCAGCGGAAGCATTCTTGTTTACAACCAAAAGACATATCATTGTTTACAAAACATTGTTTAATATGCTTCAAAATATTAGACGCTGTGCATGACTCCGTGCGCCTAGCCCATTGACTGCTACCTTAGCGACCTGAGAAAACATGCCAAAAATGTCAACATATAATGCTGGTGAGCTCACAGGTTTTCTTTTATAAAAGTGTTGTCACAAGCTCACAAAGATCATTCCCGTTAATACTATGTCATAAGAACGTTAGCTAGACGTTAAGTGTTTTTACTACTACGGTTGGGAACCCATTACTAAACATGAACCAAAAGATGATACCAGCCCAGATGACTGGGCTACCGATGCCTCGGTAACCCGATAGGTAGAGACAATATGCACCCGCCCGGCCCCGCCGTCGAGTGGGGTTTGTGAGGCCCAATAGATCTATCCACATTTTCCTCGTTGTGCGTTCCAGCACATTCATGGTTTCCCCTGGGACTTTCCATAAAAGCCGTATAGTAACATAAAGTACCCATAGTATAACATGACCTTTAAATAGTTTGTACGAAGCATGTTTCTCCCCCGAAAGCAAAACAGTAAAAGTGGGGCTGTGAAACTCACCTCGGTTTGCGTTACTTGAAAACAGTTAAGTAATTATGCTATGATAGCCCCAAATAGCGGCGACCTATCATAAGATGTGTATAAGTATCCGGACTAATAACCCGCAGGTTAACTAGTCCCCGAATGTCCAAACCGTGACCATAAATGTTTGAAAACATCTTTAACTGTTAAATCGACCGTGCCAGACAAGACCCGTCATCCCATTGGTGACCCGACATCCCACGTGTTAGGTAAATACAAGACATCATGCAACATATGCAATTAAATACTTAATACGCGCAATAGTTCACCTAGTCTAGCATAATGTCCGATTAACGCGTAAACAGGTCCGAACACGTGTTACTAAGTCATTGGGTGCATCCCGGGGTTCCTATCATGTTCTTAGGCGTCAAATCATGTTCCGGGATGTTAAAATATACATACAGCAGCATTATACGCGATTAGGAATCAAACTAGCATTTAGGATTGTAATCACTAGTAAAAGTAGCATTTAGGATTGTAATCACTAGTAAAAGTAGCATTTAGGAATCAAACTAGCATTTAGGATTGTAATCACTAGTAAAAGTAGCATTTAGGAATCAAACTAGCATTTAGGATTGTAATCACTAGTAAAAGTAGCATTTAGGAATCAAACTAGCATTTAGGATTGTAATCACTAGTGCTTGGGGTGAATAGGATTGTATTCGCCTGAACATTAGGCGATTAGGAGCCTACTCGCATGAAGCCTCATGCGAGTAGGATCCTACTCGCCTCTGCAGCTCTGTAGTGCAATTTCGCGCGCCGAACACTTCAAATCAGATCCGAAACATGTAAAAACACCCAATATCAAAACTAAATTATTAACCAACCCTTTCCAAGCAAAAACCCCCCAATTTATCTATGCTCCAACGGGCTCGGTGCGATTATTTCCAAAAATGGCAAATACTAGGTTTCATTAACTAACCTTATCTTTCCATATATGGAAACAATCAGATTTCATCTCCTACAAGTTGCAATTCATCATCTCTATGTTATATCATCATCCTAGCATGATTTCTAACCATAAACAAGCAATGAATCACATCATAACATCCTATTCTTCAAGAATTACCCAAATGGGTCAAAATGCATACTTGCACCTAAACATCATAACAAGGGCTTAAACTCATAGATAATCATCCTAACAACACCTACACATCAGAAGTACAACAAATTCATGAAAACATTCATGTTATAATCACCAACAATTATCATATGCACAAATACTTCACATATAGCAAGCATTATGGTGTAGACTTGTTTTAGAACTCTTTTCAAAGGGTTTTAAAGACACAAACTTAGCAAAACAAGGTCTGGACTTTTGGGGAACCAAAACAATAACATTACAAAGGTGTAGGATGAAGAACACACCTTGGATTTTATCAAAGAAGGGTGTATAAGCTTGGTGATGGTGTGTTTTGAGGCAAAGCAAGTTCCAGAGGTGTTTCAAGGTGTGTGGGAGGCTTAGGATCAGTTAGGGTTGTACAAATGGTGTTTGGGGAGTCAAGGGTTCTATTTATAGGTGTTTTGACCCGTGTTCAGCAGTATAGGCGAGTAGCAGGTCCCTTCAGGCGATTGGGGCTCCTACTCGCCTCTATTCAGGCGAGTAGGGCCCCTACTCGCCTCTATTCAGGCGAGTAGGGCCCCTACTCGCCCCAACATCATCCTACTCGCCTAAGATATAGGCGATTAGGGGTCTCCCCAGCTCCTAATCGCCTCTGTGATGCTGGAACGGGTTTTTGGCGCGTTAAACACTATTTTAACATATATAAACACGTATTCACATACCGATAAGTCACATAATGATTTCAAACATATAATGCACGATAACTAACACGTTTACATCCGTTCACCAATTCCCGGGACTCGAGACTCGTGTGTGCGTTAAACCCGGCGATTCCACGAATCACCAATCCTTGTACACATGGTTATGGACCGACTCCCGATGACCCCACGGATCATCGTAACGACCTCCCGATGATTCCCAGAATCATCATACCGACTCGACTGACCCCGTTAAGTACGTAATATGCATGACTCGCTAAGGTAGACTTACTAGTTTAGTCAACGTTACTAACCTGAGTTTGCCGGGTGTCACATTTATTATTTTCAATTTTCCATATATACAAAATATCCCCCATAATTGATTATTATTCCATAAGACATAAACCTCACACTCTTTATTATCTTCTTTCCGGTTTTGATTTTTGAAGCTCTGCAACTTACATCAACCTAACACCACCACTTGCATCAATCTAACCTCGTTATCTTGTTTCCATATATACAAAAGATCCCCCATTTTATGATGATTATGATATATGTAGTTTATTATATGTTTTGGTAAAATAACAGGTATACCTGATAACCATAGGTATTTTCTACTACAAACCCTAATGGTTATTTTTTTTAACAAAATAACGGGTATGTCCGATACCCGTGGATATACCCTATACCTGACGAGTAACTACCCGACAGGTATCTGGTCAGGTTTGGTATATGGTTTTATAAACAAGTTCGAGTTTGGTATTTCAAATGCCATACCCTACCTAAATCCGACCCATTGTCATCCCTACTTTACAAAGGAATAATAAAGTTAATATAACTAATAATTTTAGTTAAATATTAATTAAATTAAAAGGTATTAGACATTGTATAACGAATAGCAAGGTGCTAATACAATGTAATTTATCAAAAGTGCATTTTTTTATTTGCTTTAATGACACTTTTTGTAGAACGGCCAATACAACCGCGAGACTCTCACAAGGGGGCTCGGGCAAATTGGTTTTCCTTGCTGGGAGCCCCGCTCGATGGTGGTTCTCGAGTCGGGGAAAACCCAATCCCCCACCCGTTCGAAGACCTGCTGTGGAGAACCGGTAAAACCCGAGCGAGATCAGGACTCAAACTCCTGACCATAGGCCATGAGTCATCCCTCATTTCTCGTTATGTCCTCCAAATGTAGCTAGTGGAGATCGAACCCAAGTCTCTCAAAGGAAAACTTAGGCCAACCAACTAACCGAGCTACAAGTGTTGGACTGCTTTAATGACACTTTAGTTTGGTTATTTACATATAAGTAAGCAAACGCATTTATAAAAACAATAACCAAAACATCATTTCATCAATTCGTTCGATTGTGGTTCAATAATTTACTCACTAGTCACCACTACTATATATATCACGTCATAAGGTTCAACTTGCTAGTTTGCCCAAATAATTAATAATTAATGTTAAATATGCGAATAAAACATATGTAAATGATGGCACAACAGGTATGAAAGTCCATCGTTTTTACGCCTTGCGCCTTAATTTTAGACCTCGTCGCTTTCTAAACTGAGAATATACTAACTTAATTTGTTTTGTAGTAACATTATAAACCCTTAATGTCGGCGTAGTAGCATCATAAACGATCAAACCATGGCCCAACAGATCCACTCATACTGGTGACGATGTACTAGGGACTACTTAGTGTGTTAATGGATTCAGATTGTGAAAACGCACTCCTTATTAGAGGCATACATAAAAATTGATTCCATACCCATAATCGTCAAATATACCTGAAACCATGTATTTTAATAGTTGGGAATGGCATACCATGAAAGACCCGGTTTTGTACCATGGACCCTACTTGTATAAGGTATATAGGGTATAGGTTTTTTTGCCTATAAATCAAACCTGAGATAGAACCTGAAAATATCTAAAATTGTACTCGAAATCCGGGATTATATAATACCCGAATCCGTTTTCCAAGTATGACCATCAGGTTTCATACTAACCGTTTTTAGCAACATTCTAGCTATTTGAGGTGATTTTTACAAGGTGGTTGTTCCAAGTCCAATAACTTTTGCTTACCCACTCACATTATACTTTTAACACTTTCAATATAAACAAATGTCTTGTCATTTTACCATATTTTTTTGAACGACTAACAAATCAATCTCGGGCACTCTCAAAGTACTCACTGGACAAAGGAGTACTCCAAGAGTAACCCGGGTCACGAGTAATTTCACACCAGTTTCTGCAAAAAAACTCGCCACCCGAAGGCCCATTGTAGTAAAATCCGACCCACCAGCAGCATTTTGGTGCCGGTAGGACTCGAACTCTCCACCTCCCATAAGGAAAGTAAGGAGGGTGCCACTCCATCATAAGACCATGGGTAATGGTTAATGTCATCTAAGGGGCATTTTTCACCACATCATCATCATAATGCCGCTTCACATAATGTGCAATGGTTAACCTATTTTAAATGCCCTTTCAATAATTACTTTCCTTATTTTTCTCCTCTTTGGGCATTATATTAGAAATGTCCCTCCTTTTTCATGCCCCTATAATGCTCACGTGGACGGTGTTAAGGGCGTTATCAAGCTCATTCATGTTCACATAATGTCCATTACACATGGTCAAAAAGAATTGGCATCATTTTACCATATTAATTGACATTCATGACAGTGATGAGTATCTGGTACCAATTAATGGTTATGCCAAGATATTGTACCGAGCTTATATTGTTATATTCAACACAATATTTGATATATGTTGCTACAACAAGGAAAATGACTAGGATTAGGTTTAGAGATGTTAATGGTTGAGTGTGTGTTGGGTTTAGAGGGTCTTGGAGCTCCTAGAAGGGACCTGCACAAAGTAACAGACATCGTTAGCCTTAACGCAGGAGGGGGTCTCCTGCGTTTGGACTCCGGCGTGAGAATAAGTGTATATTCGATTGGAGTTGGGAAATAACGAAGTAGAGAGTGTAAGAGTAAAGAGAAGAAGTGTGGAGTGAATATGTAGAATGACAACCCAAGTGTCTCTTTTTATAGGCAGTGGAATTCTGCCCAGGAGCTCCCTTGTGGTAGCCCTCCTACTATACCAGGTAAAGATTGACTCTCCATATGCTTCCTACAGTGAGACTTAGTACTTTTGGTATGTTTTCAGCTTTTACTATTCCCTAGGTCATGTATGGAGCTGTGTGATGGTTTTTGTCTTGACCATAGTAAGAAGCCAAAATACCTTTTTATGTTTCCAATGAAGTTATTGTTTGCTTTCTGCTGTACAGTTACCATACGGCAGCCATGCTACCTTATTTCAGCTCCATTAAGTCAGGCAAGCTCTTAACACTTTACGTTATTTTATTTTATGACAAGGGACTAACCGTGGCCGTTTTAGGACCCACGTCATCAATATACACTTAAAAAAGTATCAGTAACAATTCAATACCGATTGTAGTGATACCGTACCTCAACAATACCGTACTAATATATTCGGTACAATATTCGATATCACTTTTTAAAAAGATCAGTATTGATACCGCTTCGATATCAATCTCACAGTGACACGACCCGGACCTAACACGAAAATAACGGGTTTAGGTTTAGTCTAAATGATTTCGGGTCAGGTTCGGGTTGAACCCGCGAACCTGTTTAGCTAAACGGGTCGGGTTCGGGTCAACCCGAGCGGGTTGGCGGGTTGACCCGTTTAACCTATTTATACTATATATTATTTTTTTACAATATATTTTATGTTATAAATTAAATTAGTTAGGTATTTTATGCTACAGTTATAACTTAAAATAGAAATTGGTATGAGATTTTATAAATAAAACATAAATGTTTTATATATGTTAGTGATTTTTGTAGTAAAATTTTAATTTTAGTACACTAGTTTGCAAAAAAATAAAAAAAAATCAGGTTGAACAAGTCGGGTTCGGGTCAACCCAAAAATATTCAGGTCGGGTTTAGGTTTGGGTTCATATGTATGTAACAATTTTCGGGTTCGGGTTCGAGTTCGGGTTCATGTAAAATTTTCAGGTTCGGGTCAGGTTGAACCCGCGAACCCGACCTATTAAGCACCCCTCTCATTCCAAGTTCATGATAGTTTCTAATTTGTTTTACTCGTAGTAAATTAAAAAAAAATGTTATCATTTTTCCTTTTTGTTGTCAAGAATCCCTTTCCATTCCCCACTGTAAAAACCAATCTTGTTACATATATCTTGGCAGTACCTTCACTCTCAATCGAAACCCCCAACCTAAAACCCTGAAATTTAACCACCACAACATTCCACGATGTCAACCACGACATCACACATAACTTCCGACTGCCGTATGTATGAAGCCCGGTACCCGGAGGTAGACACGCCAGTCATGATTCAGGTCAAGGAAATCGGAGACGTAGCCACACACGTTTCTCTTCTAGAGTACAACAACATCGAAGGTATGATCCTGTTATCCGATCTCTCACGACGTCGTATTCGTAGCGTTGGAAGCTTAATCAAAGTCGGCCGTATCGAACCGGCTATGGTGCTCCGTGTTAATGCTGAGAAAGGATATATTGATTTGAGTAAAAAGAGGTTGTCGGAACAGGATGTCCAGATTTGTGAAGAGAGGTATAGTAAGAGCAAGCTTGTCCACTCTATTATGCGTCATGTTGCCGAGACTATGAACGTTGATCTCGAGGTAATTTAATACACGATTATACATGTTTATTAAAATTAGAAGGTTAGGTTTTATGATTTCTCATTATTAATACATGAAAAATACAATTGTGTTATAGGCATGAGATATGAAGTAGTTAAACGAGTTGTATTCATGTTTGATAGTTGTGTTAATCGCGTCCGCGCTTACCTGTTAAACAAGATAAGACCTTTTTTGCCTTCTAGCCAGCTTGTGGTGGATAGAGTGCTAGATTGCTAGTTGATTGCTGATATTGATAGATACTTGTAAAAAAATAAGAACAAGAAGTGATGAAATAATAGTAACACAATGATCTGTTTATAGCAAATTGGATATTATGATTGATAACTGATATGTTAAGTAAATATTTTTAGGCGAGTAGTGAATTATGTGTTGGTGATGGAACAATTAGTGGTTAGTTTAGGGTTTTTGGATATGATAAAGCTTGTTTGCTTAAATGTATGTATAGCGTTATTCAGGATAGGCATAGGGAATTGTTCTTTCATCCATGATGTTGCAGTATCTAGTTATAAGATCTGCTGTGCTGAATTGTTGCTTCATGGTATAGTGACATTTGGCTCGGTTCACAGTTTAGGATCTGTATAAATGTTAAAAATAGTAATCAGTGTGCACGGGTTTAAGAAATTAACGCTACACACTTGCTTCCTACATCGTTGGAGTAAGCGTTTTTAAGGTGTGTTAATGACTGTAGGTGGCTCTTGATTTTTGTGAGAGCCGGGACTCAGGAGTGACAGTAGACATGGTATTATAGTTATAGGGCACGTTAAGTTGCCGACGATATGCTACTTGTTTACTATTTTGGTGTGGTTGTTGGATTAATGATGGAAGATAGACGTCACATCTGTTTAAGTAAGTTGTTACATCCTGTGGTTTACTTGTAAGTTATAAGAAATGATAATTGAAATTACTCCCATAATAATGTCTTTTAATAATACAACACAAAGGTAGTTTGGTTCTACATCTACTTCTTTTGTAGATAAGTCCTTAAAGCCTACAAAAGTGGTAAACCACTGAACCACAGTTGGTACAGAATTCACTAATTGATAAATAATTAAATATATAATCAAACTCCGAGGTCACTTTGTCTGTTTTAAGATCGATTATCTTCTAAAGTTCTTTAAACAACCCCTCAAGATACAAATAATAAATATAAAAACTAGAGTTAGAAGGATATTACCAGTCATTACACATAGTTATATAGCGGCTCTGGTTGATGTTTACATTACAATCTTACATCCACCCTTTAGTCTTCAACCGCGAGGAGTTCATCACTATCTTCTCTCTGAGAACAGGTAGAGATTACATTGTATAACTTCTCCATAATCACAATTGTTGGGACTCAGGGATCACCAAAGACTTGTCCTTAACAAGGTTTAAAAGAACGGAATCTAGCCTCAAGGCGAACTGAGGCGTAAGCCTGCGGCGGATTAAAAAAACTAAATATAAAAATTATATATCTTACAACAAAATAAAATAATTGACACGGAAGGTCTAAAACATAAAAAACACATATAACCCCATGAGGCGCACGTTTTCTTACCGCCTCGCCTCTAGGTGCACCTTGAGGTGCACGCCTTGACCGTTTTTTAAACCATGTTTACCCTTGTTAGGGATCACCAAAGACTTCTCTCTGGTATGGTTGAGATCACCATTCATAAATACATATAAGTGCTTAAATGAATTTTACATTTTCCTCACAAGCAAGTTACTTTTGCTAATCTATGATCTTTAATCTACTTTAAGATAATTGTTGGGAAGAAAGATCACTCAAGAATGATTAAAAATTTAAAACATATATAGTTTCTATTATGTAGGAGGGAGTAAGTTTTGGTGGAAAGATTGCCTTGAATTGAAGCGTGGGTAAGCTTTGGATTTAGTAGCCAAGTCACACACGGTTGAATTCATGTTCGAGACGTGCATCAATCCTGATCCTATCTGGAGACATGTGATCAAACAAAACTATAGCCATTGTGTTAAGTTAAAATCTAGTTGATAGTTTTTTTAAAGCCGGGTACACGGAGTTTGGAATATGCCATTCATATCCACCAGAGAAGGAAGTTAGCTTAGTTTACATAAATTTATTGCTCATTGCATGAGTTAGTTGTTTTAATCATGAAACATGTATTGGGGCATGGCCAAAGTGTTTGCCCTTTAGTCTAGTCTAAAACATCTTACTGGTGTGCTTGGCTTTTTTAGAAGTAGTTTAAAAATCGTGTTAGTTTATATAACTCAAAAATAAGTGTTTATAAGCTTATTTGGTCTGTACATATTGTCTTCCTATCCTGTTCAGTTGTTTGGCTAGTATTGTCATAGTATTGTGGTGTACGGTCACACGTCCGTGCACCCAGTGGCGAAGCTTGACCCGAAACTTCGGGGGTCGGAAATCACTAGTTTCGGGGGGTCGAAACCGTATATACCAAAAAATTTCTATATGAATACTATATAATCGGAACTTCTTTTCGAAAATTTTGGGGGGGGGCTCCCCGTCCCTTAAGAGCTGCGCCAATTCGTGCACCTACGCACAATTCTTGTTTGTCTTCAAGGTGTGATTTTTTTTGGTATTTTTCTTGGTTTATGCATTTGACTTGTTTGAGAGTAGATTATGAATATATGGATGTTCATAACTGCTACTTATATCACATAATCTTAACTTTTATCATCATCATCATCAGAAGAGTTGCATTTTATATGTATTTAATGTATGCACTAACAAAACACATAGGTGAAATGTCATGTCCAACCTTCAACTTATGAAATACAAGTTATCTATGACAGGATTTGTACATCCATGTTGGCTGGCCTTTGTATCGGAAATATGGTCATGCATTTGAGGTTAGATCTTCTTCACTTGTGAATCTTTGATCTAATTATTCTACAGTTTTTTATGCTGATATAATGATACTTTTTCTTGCTGTTTGCAGGCCTTCAAGTCAATTGTTAATGATCCTGATTCTGTGCTTAAGTCATTCACTCGCGAGGTTAGAGAAATTGGTCCAGATGGGAAGGAGGTAATTAACTATGAAAGCCTTTGGAGTTTTTTTATGTTTTACCATGCTGTTTATAGTAAATGGCGTCTAATTTTTCTCATTTTGTAGGTGACTAAGGTGGTTCCCGCCATTTCAGAGAATGTAAAAGAGGCTTTGGTTAGAAACATCAGAAGACGTATGACCCCACAGCCATTGAAAATTCGTGCAGATGTCGAGATGAAATGCTTTGATTATGACGGTGTCCTCCACATTAAGGTTTTTCTTCTGTTTGTTTTCGCTATAAATATTTTTTTTAACAAAAAAAATGCTCATTTATAAGAACGGTCTGTTGTAACAGGAAGCCATGAGAAAAGCTGAAGCAGCTGGCACTAAAGACTGCCCAGTGAAAATTAAATTGGTTGCTCCGCCGGCTTATGTTCTCAACACTCAGACTCTAGACAAGGTAATTCACTAATTACACATACCATTCACATCTAGGGGTGCAAACGAGCCGAGCGGCTCGCGAGCTGCTCGAGATCGGCTCGGTAAAAAGCTCGAATGAGCCGAGTCTTATCGAGCTCGAGCCTGAAATAAAGCTCATTTGGTTATCGAGCTCGAGCTCGAGCCTCGAATGTAAAGCTTGGTTGGGCTCGTTGAGCCTTATCGAGCTTTGCTTATTTATGTCAATTAATACTCAATAGCCCAATTGTATTGCAACCCATGCATTAACTAAATTACTTTGGGCCTTGGGCTTCTTAATTTTCCAAAACGAGCTCATTAATGGTCCAAAACGAGTCCTTAGTAGTCAAAACGAGCTCCGTAATGGTCCAAAATGAGCTTGAGCCGAGCTTGGGCTCGTTTAAACTCTTGCCACATACATGTTGATCGAGCTTTCGAGCCGAGCTCGAGTTTTTAAATATGCTATCAAGCCGAGCTCGAGCCCAAAATACAAGGCTCGAATCGAGCTCGAGCTTCTGAAAATTTTAACGAGCCTAGCTCGATAATGCAAGGCTCGAGCTCGGCTCAGCTCGTTTGCACCCCTATATCACATCATTTGTTTTGTTCTTCACACAGGCATCTATAGATTTATTTAGCATTATTTTTTACACCTTCCCTATCAAGGGCTGAGATATAAGCCTCAATCATTGAGGATCTTCTGCTTCTTTGGTTAGCCATGTGCAAGTACCATTTGGTCCATTTTATCTAATTATTTTATTAACTATTTCACTAGCTCTGCTGTATTTCTTATTGTTGGAAATAGTTGATGTTAGTTTATGATTTTGTGCAGGAGCAAGGGATAAAAGTTCTCACTGAAGCAATTGCCGCCTGTTCTGCTACAATCGAACGCCATAAAGGGAAACTTACTGTAAAAGAGCCACCTCGAGCAGTAAGTGATAAATTTCTTTCCTACTCTCACCACTGCTATCTCAAATATCACATATTTTGGCTTTTGTTTTATGGGGTTTATTACACTATATTGTAACTTACTCTCACCTTTTGGTCATGGTATGTAAGAACATGTTTTTTTCCGTCCGTTTATGCAACGCGGTTTCAATTTTTTACCTTTCTAAGTAAGCAATCTTTTATAGCAAGTAGTAAGTTGTGGCACACTGCCACGTCATAAAAAAGTGTACAACACAACCTATTACCCGCTATAGAAGGTTACTTACACTATAGTTACACACAGTGATTAAAAAAAATCTGAACGCATAAATACATGATGGATAGAATGGAGAAAAACAGTTTTTAAAATTTGTATCCAACAAATGACATTTTCATTGACAAAGTTACCCTCAGTGAGTCCTAACCCAGATATGAGATATATGACACACTGACAAAAAAAATTTATTTAATGTTATAAGGCGAGACAAATATTTTAGCTCTTTGTTGATGGTGACAAATTGTTATAGGTGAGCGAACGGGAGGACAAACTGCTTGCAGAACAGATGGCCAAGCTTGGGCGGCAAAATGAAGAGGTGAGTGGTGATGAAGATAGTGAAGTGGAAGAAGATACTGGGATGGGTTCTGTTGACCTGGAGAGCTCAAGTTCTGGGATCACAGATTAGAAATACATAGTCGATTGATCGATGTTGGTTAATGGTGGTCAGGTGATAACAGATGTGGAATTCGAGATTCACATTTGTTAAATTTTGTTGTTTGTTATGTATTCTTTTGGCATATATATGCTTTTGCTTGAGAATTGAGGTTTATAAACTGAGTTTTTGGTGGTCAGATTGGTAAGATTTACGTTTTGTGTTTGCAATTTGCAGTATTATTGATATGCGCTTTCTTTGAGTGCTGCTGCTTGGATTATTTTTAAAGAATCTTGATAACAGTAAGAAAAATGATCATATGCCTGCAACGGTTAGCTAAAGGATGTATCTAATTCATTCATGGTTTGGGTACAGAATGGACTAAATTGTGTTTACGTTTTGCGTTAAGAAGTTGGGTGTCGGAGCGTTAAATTTTAATATGCAACACAAACTAAATGTCTTGAAGGAATAGTGTGTTATGACTAGATAGTTTAATTTCTTCCAACTTGCAAGGTTTAGCACTCAAGTTTTGACTTGATTTGGGGTTGATTAGTGAATTTGCTCTTGAGAGGATTTTGCCTCTCCTTAATGTCAATCTCCACTTCAAGGAGTTCCAATCTTTGGTCTAATTCCACTAAGTGGGTGTTATTTTGGCACTTTGTCAATATCAGCCCCTTATCTTTGTTAACTACCTTCCTTTGTGTTATTTCATAAATCGTTTTATTTTTATAAAAATTAATTAACTGGCTCTAGTAACCTAGATTACTTTTATTTCATGTAAAGTGCATTTTTCATACAAAGTGTGAGAAGTCTATGTAGTCATTGTGTTCTAAATTTTGGCTGTGATGTTTTTGATTCCTTCTGCATTGTATTATATTGAAAAACACAAAACGCAACAATTTAAAACACTATTAAATATAATCTAGACATAAAATTTAAAACACACTTATTACTTTCTTCGCATGGTGTTTTAGATTGCATGTCGAGAAATACGTTAATTAGTGTTTTAGATTGTTACGTTTGTGTTTTTCTATATAATACTATGCCAATAGAATATAAAACATCTACATCTACTCTACACTATATAATAAAAGAAAACACATGACACTCCCTCATGAATTTTCTTATTTTATTATTTAATACAATAAATTCAGATATAATATATTAAATGAATTAAATGATTTTAGTAATATAATATTAATAATCTTAGTTGTAACAGAAATAATCAAAAACGAATTGAATGGTTTCTGTTATTAATATAAATAGATTCTCATTCATTCGGTTTCTAATGATTTATGTTACAACTATAATTGTTAATATAATTACTAAATTTTAATTTAATATATTTATATTATGTTTTTGCGGTTAATATAATTATATTTTGATACAAAATTAGAAATAAATTATTAAACATACTTTGAAAAGGTTTATTAACAAACCGAATTAAACATTATCAAAACATTAGTGATTCTTTTTTATATAACATACTAGCTAATTACCCCGGGAGAGTCCCGGGGTTGAAAAATCTAATTTTACGTGATAACCTATTGCAAATGGCTCAAGTTAACTAACCACAAAATCTCTCAATCATTGTATGTTCATAGTATTCTAATAAGTAATAACTCATATTCCCTAATCTAAAACCTAATCAGTAATCATTTAAAGAATCACTTATATAAGTTGCAACTATTCAAAAACTTATCACATTCTAATGGCTCTTATAATTCCTTACCTAATCAACTAAACAAACACTTAAGTTGGAAGTTGTAACCATTGCATCTCATTATGCCACGTGGCATAATCAAGAAATGGTTGAGGCCACCATTGAACGCCACGCCAGCAACTATCAATTCTTCCCGGGAGCGTCCCGGGGTTGAAAAATATAACCATTCTAATAATACTAATACTAATAGTAATAATTATTACTCTTGTAATTAAATAAATAAAAAAATAACATTGCTATAAGCTGACACCATGTGTTGCAATATTGCGTGATTCTTTCTCCTAGCTTCTCATGATAAAGTATACCTAGTAAAATTCCAATGATAACATGGTGATTGGGCTGATTTTCAACATCGTAGATAAGAACCTGGTTTAAAAGAAAAAACATGATTAATGAATAACATGAACACTTTGTGTGTTTTTTTCCTGTATGAACGAAACCCCACAAAAAATAGTCGATTTTTCTCCTTTTTTTTATATAGCACTATGGTACTCGTTGGAAAGATAATAAAACGCTCGTTAATTTGGTGTAATTTTTTTCTTTAAAAAAACTCGTATATAATAGATATAAACATTTAAAAATTATGGAAGGACATATAAGAGATAAAATTTTAAATTTATTTTTAAATTATTTTTCCTAAAATAACTCAATTTAATTAAAAAAGGAAATAATTTAAAAACACTAAAATCTTTCAATATGATGACACATGGCAGTTTCATGAAAAGGTTGAAGGCACAATTACACGCCACGTCAGCAATGTTCAATTCTTTTATATATATTAATAGATTTATATGTTATTAACATTGATTTTAAATCATGTACCTTAAATTAACCCATTTAAAAAAAATGATATTTTATTCTAAGTTTAAAACTATGTTTGCTACGATGTTTGGCAAATGATTGTTAAGTTTTATTATTACGGGTTTTAGTCATTATTTTAAATGTTAAATATGCTCACCAAATACATATTAATTTTAGATATTTAAAATAGTTCAAAAGTCAAATAAACAAATTAATAATAACACAATGTGATTAGTTATGTTTTTTTGTGGAACTTTCATATTGTTTTGAAAAAATAAATAAAATAAATCAATCAACATTAATCTATTTCTAATTATATTAATAAAAAACAACACATGGAGTACATAGAACTACCTCATAAGCCTTCCATTATATTATTTAAAACAATACATTTATTTTATTTTGTTTATTTATTTAATAATTATTATTTATTTAGTTTTTATTGGTTATAACTATAAATATTAATATAATTACCGAAATTCAGTTTAATATATAATATATGTTTTTGTAAATCAATTAATATAATTATATTTCAATACAAAATTAGAATAAATTATTAGACATAATTTTAAAATGTTTATTAACTAACAGAAGTAAACTTTATGAAAAAAACTATTCCCTTTTAAGAAGATAGCATATTTATATTATTAAATTTAAATTTAAATCATGTACCTTAAATTAACTTATCTTTTAATACGTGGTCTTACACTTTAAGTTTAAAACTATATTTCTTATAATGTTCTTAACAAACAAAATAAAATAAATCAATCTACATCAATTACATATTTGAATTTATACAAAACTAAATATGTTTGGGTATTTTCGTATCATACTAGCTTGATATATAAAATACATTTTATATATGAAAAATCATTGTTTGAAATATTCAATAACTTTGTTTTTTAAGTTACTTCAACAAAGCAATGCAACATCTAAGTGAGTGGCCACAGTCTTTTCATTACTAATTCGTTTCAATCTTCATTTTCATGCTATTAATTCACGAAATCTTCTTTTTTTCTAATTACAATTAGATTAAACCAATAAATGTCATTATGTTTAAAGATCTTGATGTTAGAAAAAAAAATGATTATACACTCACGGTTATATATACTTTGGCTTTGGAAGAAACTTGATGTCAAATTCTAAAATGAACGATATTCGATTGAGATGGTTTAACGGATGAGGACATACTTTTAAATTGATTTCATTTTTTATATTTTAGCCTAAACAGATTTACTCTTATTACTTTTGATTTTTTTTTTGTTTTATTGTACATGCAATCTACAAGGTAACAATCATAATATGGAAGGTTTGAAAAAATGTTTTATGTAAATATGATTTTTTTTACAAGAAATTATTTAGAGGCTGAAGAATATTTAACATTTTTTCGAATGTAAAGGTAACTATTTTTATTTTTAATATAATATGTAATCTGATTTTCTTAATTATATTTATAAATTTATATATAATTTAATTTTTTCAACCCGTGTATCACACGGGTACATAACCTAGTTATGTTTAAAATTTAAAACACAATGGTTATATAGACTTCTCACACTTTGTACGAAAAATGCACTTTGTACATGAACCCACCATATATATATATATATATATATATATATATATATATATATATATATATATAGGCCAATTATAAAATGAAAACCCTCTTGAGTTGAGAAAACCTTGGAAACCCATGTAAAAAATTGTTATTTTTTTTTTGAAAAAAATAACCAATGTAAAATACATGTTTTTAAGTGTTTTGGGCCAAAAAAATAAAAAAAGCGCCGAAGGGATTTTTTTTAAAAAAATAAACAAAGCTTCGAAAACACATGTTTACACCTGATAAAAAACAGCAAATAGCTGAAAACATATGTTTTTTTAGCAACTTTGTTTATTTTTTTAAAAAAAATCCCATCGGCGCTTTTGTTATTTTTTTTTGCCCAAAATGCTTAAAAACATGTATTTTACGTTGGTTATTTTTTTCAAAAAAAAAATAATAGTTTTTTACATGGGTTTTCAAAGGTTTTCTCAACTCAAGAGGGTTTCCAAAATATCCTTCCCCTATATATATATATATATATATATATATATATATATATATATATATATATATATATATAATCATTTTCTTTTAAATCAGGCGCCTTCGAGATTTGGGCCTTGGGTCGTCGCTCGACCCGCCTTACCGTTAAGCTGGCCCTATAAGTAAGTAAGTGGTTGTTGACAAAACAGAACAATATTATGTGCAACTAGATAACAAAGAGAAAATCCATAATAAGTTTGATGCATGCGATGATTTGCAATACACCTTGCAAGAAACATAGCCTAAAAGTCAATTAAGTTTAAAGTTTGATTCTCAAGTCTTTGTCATACCCCGCCTAGGCGAAAACACAGGAGTGTGACTTCAAAAGGTTTTCAAGCACGAGGTTTGAGCAATACATAAGAAACCGATAGAATTGATACCGAATATTCAAATTGTTTTACAAAACAAGAAATAAATTGTCCAGATGGTCAAATCTTCATGAAAACACATAGATGTTAAATTGTTTTAAGACAAGACCCACAAAAGGCGGTACCACATAGTTCATGCTCAAACCGGTTTCTCAAGTCCCTAGCGTCCATGAAATCAATTACCTGAAAAACATGCATAAAAGATTTGTCAACATAAAGTTGGTGATATTACAGGTTTAAATGAACATAAAGTAAAGTTAGTGAAATTCGTGTATGACCAATCAAAGCTAGCTAAGCCAATGATTAATGTGCCAACCATGAATCCCATAACCAAACCTCTTGATTATTGTGCCTCTCGAATTATACAATAAAGACAGTGTATGAATCATAGAAAACTAGCACTCTTTTGTATGTGACAGGTTAGAGCGACTAACCAAGAGTGGGGGTGTCAACCCAACCCAATAGATATATTTAAGTGTTCCATGGCTACTAATAGCTAATGGTTACAGTGAAATGTATGTACGAGGACTATTGAGCTCATGAACCGTTTGTCTCATGTTTCACATGGTAGTCATGATAGAATTCACTCTAAATGAAATGTAACTTGGAATATGTAGCATGTTTATCCCCCCAAACGTATGAAAACAGTAAAAAAAATAGGGGCCGTGAAACTCACCTGGTGTTTAGGCGAGTGGTCTAGGAAATGCAAAAGCCCAAATGACTATAGTCCGAACAAAAAGTGCCCTAAAATGTTAAGGACAACTTAAGTCTTTTCTATTTGGTTATTTACCATGCAAGTTTTTCACCCAATTTGTAATTCTTTGGACCATGTGTACGTGGTGTTATAGTCCATACACGTGTTAATTATTACATATCATTGTTTATACTTTTGAAAAGATGTACGGTTTTAAGTTATAGATCTTGAAAATTCTCGTTAGATCCATTCGTTTATAGTCATAAAATCACTAATCTTGTCAAAGTCGGGTTCACAAGTTACCAAATGATACTTCGTGTTAACACATGTTAAGAATTCGTATGTAATTTTAGAACTCTTGTGTTAAAAACGTAGTTAACACATGCTTGGCCATTTTTAACACATGTTTCTTACAAACTATGAAATTGTACATATGTATGTTTGAGTTCAAACACAACTTTTACGTGTCTTATTCAATCTTATACACACTCGTATACACTTACAAGCGTATCGGAAAGCATGTATGTGTATATACACACATACATGCGTGCGTGTATATATATAATATGTTTGTGCACATGTGAGTGTATGCAACATGTATTAGTTTTTATTTTTGTATATTTTAGCCGATAATAATGCTTTATACTCGTGTGTATTGCGTCGTGTAGTCGGGTGAACTTCGCTATCGAACAAGAAAAGAATATGGAAGGAGTATAGGTTAGTTTTATCATACCACGAAGATGAGCTGAAAACAAGTGGATATGGACCAAGTATTGAGGTGTGCTTTAACTTTAGAGCCTCTAATAGTTGGGAAATGGTCGAATGTGGCTGAGGAGAGTGGTTCGCGATCGAAATGGAACCGAGTGGGGGCTGCTTTGGTTAGGCCGAGAGGGAATGGAGGAAGGGAAGGAGTATATGTATGTTAAGAATGTTTGAAAGACTGAGGTGATTGTGGTGTGGGAAATCAAGAACCTATCGACTCTTATATAGCCGAGAAAAGAGAGAAGAGAGTGGAAAGGTTGTTGTTTGTTATGGAGAGGTCAACACACGGGGCTTTGTTGTATAAAAAGTTGCTTCCATTTTCATCAAATAAGTTGACTAATATGATGGCTTGGCATGTTTCTTCCTTGGATCTATACTAGCCGATACTAGGGGAGAGGAAATAGAGTTTTGGCAAGTCAAAATTGCATAGGAAGAAGGTGTGTGTTGCCATGTTAATGTAACGCATGGAGGTTGGTGTTTTGGATTGTAATGTGGGTGTGTATATATGTGTATATATAGCGTATGGTATATGTGTGTGTATAATATGCATGGTATGAATTGTCCCACTTAACAAACACATGTGTGTATGTGATCATATGTATATATATATATAAGCATATAGATTAGTTTTGTTTTTTCTCAATCACACTTACACACACATATATATGTGTGTTGTAAGTATGTATGTATGTATGCATTATATGGTAGTTTTAAATAATACACATGTTAACATATATATATATATATATATATATATATGATATCCATTTCGTCTTGATTATACACACACATATATATGTGTAGGCCGATTACATGTATGTGTATTTATATGATATGTATTTTGAAATTCATCTAGTCTATACATATATAAAAACCGGTTGGAATGTTTATATATATATATATATATATATATATATATATATATATATATATATATTCTTGTGTTTTGACATTGATAACACATGTTTAATGATAACATGGTTTTGATTTCATAGAATGTCATGTGTAAATTATCTTTAAACATATGTTGCAATTGTGTAATAACTCATATTGCATATGTTTTGAATTCGAACTGATCAATGATAAAACTCAATGTATTGACACGTTGAATATTCACAAAGATGTCTTATAAATATTCACGTGTTGTATGGAATTGTATAATTTCCAAACTAGATATTGTCACGTGTAATCTTGTTTTGTTTATATGTAATAATTGGACACTCGGTTGCTCTCTGTTGAGCGTGTGATTGGCTTGATTGTTCATTGCCAATTGTTTCAGATTAATCGGGTGTTACATGCGTAAATGGAAAATGTAACGAATTCCTAAAGTTGTTTGGGCTTTGCAAGACTCGGGATGGCATAGTTAATGTAAAATGTCTAATGCACAAATGAAAATGACATAGTTGTAAGGGCGTGTACAGATCTTGACCTAGAAATTCGACGGGTGTCACAGTCTTGATTTCTTTTATATATGTTATAAGCTAATTTTCCCGTTTTTAAACATATGAATGTACATTTGGCTTGTTCTTTAACTTCCCCAATAATAGCTTTCATGATCAGCATTGTATCAAGCCACACTAATTCTTTTACAATGGTAATGAAAATTTTCATTGTAATCATGGTGTTTTACACTATGTTCCAGAGTTAAATAATAGAAGGAAAGGAAAGGAAAGAAAAGGAAGTGGATAGAAAGGGAAATAATTTTATGTTCCAGAGTTTTATTAAGGGAAAGAAGTGGAGAGAAGATGAAGCAACACAAGTGAAAGCTCAAGGGTGGCTTAACCTAATTGGCATCCTAAAGCGAAATATAAAATAAGGGTCATTTTGAGCAGTTAACTTTAAAAGGTTATCCGAGCCCAAAACATATACTCAAATGAACAACTAAATAAACATTAGCAAATAAGAATGATTGACGAAGAAGACACCTAAATACGTCCAACAAAAAGTTTGGTAGAATCTGATTTTTGGATGATGATCAGTTGAACCTGTGAGCTCCACCAGTTACCCTTTCGAACCAAACATGCCCAAATTGATTTTTTTATGTTTTTTAATATGATGTATACATAAATATAACTTTTTCTTTATATATTTGTATCATAAATCCTTGGAATTATTGTCCCTCGCAATTTGTTTTTATTTGAATAAACACGAATGATGTTCTTAGAGCACAAGGGGTGGTCTCAACTTTATCACATTCATCACACTATCACACCCAATCAGATTCTGCCACCTCATTTTATCACATTCTATCACATTTCATCAATAAACCCATGCGGCGGTGTTCACATTCCATCACTAAACTTTATTTTTTAAAATATATAAAAACATTATATTAAATAAAAAACATTAAATTAAACTAAAAAAACATTACATTAAATAAAAAACATAAAAATAAACCTAAAAAACATAAAAAAAATAGAAAAATAAACATTAAAAACATAAAAAACCGAAAAAAAATAAACCTAAAAGTTACATGGCCAACTCCACTTGTGGCAAATTTCACGTTTTCGATCGATGAGAATCAACTTATATGGTTCTTCGGCGTCTTCATGCGACTCCTTCAAATCTTTATTTTTTTCAATTTCGGACAAATGTTTCATGTAGGTGTTTTCTCTTTGTATTTTCAAGTCCGCCAAGTGCTTACGCCTTTCCCGATTCTCATCAATTTCCACCATCTTTGCCGACTTGTATTTGGTCATCACCTCCATCCAAGGATCTTTGCCTTTGCCACTTGACGACTCGACACTCTTCCTTCGAGTCGTGGTTCTTGTCGGGGTAGTGTCGTCATCGGGGTCGGGAAATTCATCATTCAAATTAAGTTCGGGCATGTTGGTAGACTACCCGTCCGTTGATGGTGTACAATTTCCCGAGTCAGAGGTTTTAGATCGTTTTTGAGAACGACCACCCCTTCCCCTTCCCCTTCCTCCACGAGGGCCGGTTGGCCCAAGTTCAGTTAACTCCGGAATATCAAGGGGAACCCACTTTGAATGAACTCTTGCAACTTCCCAAGAATCCAACGAATTCAAACCAGTCCTAACGTACGTCTGCTGATAATCGTTGAGGGCCGCACGTAGGAAAAAAAATATAAAGTAAACAATTTATAAAAAATAACATCATATACCTGTGTGACGTAGAGGGCGTTGAATTACTCATTTTTTTTTTCTGTAAATCACTCCATTTACCGGTTATTTGATCCATCCGCCTTCTCGTCATACCGGTAAGTTGTTCAAAGTGTGCCTTCACTCGCAGCCAAAAGGCGTTGAATGGTTGTTGAGTTCCGATGCGTTTGTCCTTGGAATATGTAAAAACGACTTCACCAACGCCACTTCTTCTTCTTGCGACCAGGAAATTCTTTCTTTTGGCCCGGTGTCTCCTCCTCTTCTTCCTTTTCCTCTTCCTCTTCCTGCTTGCACTTGTATCTCTTTCTCTTCCTCTTCCTCTTCCTCATATTCGTCATCTTCCTCAGAATCTTCGACCGTATAGTTCTCCGGATCGCGAACCCCATAACGGTCGAACATAGGTAGATCAATCGGATCGGGAGGTGCTTGGAACACTCCGGATGCGATTTGGGTTGACATGTTGGGTTGAGGGTAGTTCACTGGATATTAGTTTGGAAGCGAGAATTGTTGGGTTTGAAACATAAGGTTTTGAAACCTTGGTTTTGATAGGGTTGGTGTGTAGGTTGTGGGGTCGGTGGTGCGTCTTGACGAAATCGAGCCAGTTCGCCTAAGTTCGGCTGAACCTTTGGTCTAAACTTTCGTTTCGTAGCCAATTGTTTCTTGCTTGATCCTTCCATATTTTTTTTGATTGTATTGTTTGATTGTGTGTTTTTTTATTGTGTGTATGTTTGATTGTGTATGGATATGTATATATAGTGATTTGGGAATTTTTTTATTTTCAACGCTCAATAGACCGTTGGTGGCCAGCCAACGGTCCTTTTCCAACGGCTAACTCATTGAATTGAATCGTGATGTACATCACGACTAAATCTATCGCGACCGTGAAAAAATTGGGGGGGGGGGGGGAGCGGTGTTTCGCGGTGACCACGCTATCACGTGGTGGCCATCACAGACCACCCGGCTGCCCTTACTTCCAATTTGATTTCAAAACGTTTACTTTATTTTCTTTTTGTTATTTGTTATACATTATGAACTTGTTTTTAACAAGAAGTCTTTTTGAACATTTTATTTATAAAAACCTTTTTAAAAACATGACCTTTCCAGGACATTATATAAGAGAGTGGTCCGATGAGGATAATGTTATAAACTATTTCAGCATCTCTGTGTTAATTGACATTGTTAGAAATAGTAATGGAAGCTTATGATTTTGCTAGTAAAATGATTGACATGGCACACTCGTCCTCCTGAAAATGGTGCAACGCCACCATTTTACCCGCTATAGAAGGTTACTTGCATACTGTGGCCTAAAATTGAAAGTATGACGCGTACAATGGAGGAAAACATTTTTCTCTACAATGACGAAAAGGTTAAAGCAAGTTACCCTCTATTTACACTAATGCTTACACCATATATTAGCCCTAGGGTACTATAGGTATCTATTTGGTTGTCGTATAACAGACACACGCACATATCTTTCTATCCAACAACCGGCATTTTATCTAATAAAGCTTATCCCCAATGAGCCTCAACGCTAATTTATAATACACTGACAAAACTTTTTTTATGCAATGTTACACTGCGAGGAAAATATTTTAACTCTTAGTTTTATCTGGAAGAAATGATAACATTTTTGTCTATGCTGTCATAAATTGTTATAGGTGAGCGAACGGGAGGACAAACTGCTAGCAGAGCAAATGGCTAAACTTGGACGGGAAAATGTAGAGGTGAGTGGTGATGAAGATAGTGAAGTGGAAAAAGATACTAGATGGGTTCTGTTGACCTGGAAAGTTCAAGTTTTGGGATCACAGATTAAAGATATATAGTCAATTGGTTGATGTCAGGTAATTGTGGTCGGGTGATAACAAATGTAGATTTTGAGATTCACATTTGTTAAATTTTGTTGGCATGTATTCTAACTTTTGCTTGAATTGAGGTTTACAAACTAAGCTTTTGGTGGTTAGAATTGTCATATTTACATTTTGTGTTTGGCTCTTTGCAACATTATTGTTATGTACTTTCTTTGAAGCCTGCCTTTTGGTACATATCTAAAGAATAGTCACACAAATGGGTTATAAACATAATTATATAGAGTTTGGACACATAAACTTATAGTTTTATGGGTTTATTTAACCCAGTAATAAAAACCGCATGTTGAGGTTTTTTATGTTCAGATCCATCTAACTCCATATCTATTTTGAAGTCTTCAAAGTTGTTGCAATAACCCCAACAATAAGGATTCTCCATGGTTGTTTTGGAAGCTACTGCATGCTTTGTCAAAGAACCCATTGGGCTACACAGTCCAATAATTGGATAATGACGTCCTTTTGAATCAAAGTTTTTTCTTAATTCATAAATGATATTCTAAAGTCCCTCAACATGGTGTAAATGTTCAACATTATATCTTTTCTTGTGTCGGTATACAACGTCTGGGTTGATTTTATTTTAATTGTTTTGGGTGTAATTGTAAAACACAACAGTTGAATCTAGCGTGGTTGGTGTTAAAACACAATAGGTCTGTGTTAAAACATAGTTGAATTTGGGTTGGTGATAAAACACAAGTGTGGATACTTGTTTGTGTGTTTTGTGTTTAAGCGATAGTGTTGAAAACAGATTTTATTTTATTTTTAAAACACAGTAAGCAGACTGTGTAGAATGTGTAGATGCTTGTTTGTGTGTCTATGTTTAAAAGAAAGTGTTGAACAAATTTGATTTTGTACAAATCGTTTATTAACTTTGAAATAAGAATCCCTAAAATCACTCCTCAAAAATTAATAACTGAAAATTCCTAAATCATGTTTATGTGTATATTTACCTAATTAACCTTGCCCCCAAATAAAACTAATGCCACGTGTCGCCCTAAAAGGCCTTCTGATCATTCTCACAAAAAGGGTCCTTTGTATCCGAACCTCTATCACAAATAGTATACACTAATTTTTAGTATTTTTAGCACAATCTGGCAATCTAGATGGACATTTAGATATATATTATGCATTCATATTCAAAAAAGGTATATAGAAAATTATATTGGGTATATAATCGGGTAAACGGGTATACTTTATTGGGTAAACGGGTATATCATCAAATCCCAAACCCGCAAAAAATAAAAACTAATCCCATACCCGATTAACCGACTCCAAACACATCCCAACTATATCGGGTTTCGAGTTTGCCCATCGGGTTCGGGTTTGATCGCCATCCCTAGGTATTATAAACAGATCCAAGTAGAGCTCAAGCTTGTAATATAATTCACAAGCATGAGTTCTAGCATTAGACATGGAGCTCAAAACATGTCAAACTGAAGCTCAATGTCACAAAGAAACTCTTTTGTCTCCCGTGCGGCCTTAGATCACCGGTCTAAGTAAGCCTTGCCGACTTGAAGTCGTTGATTCTTAGTAGCAAAAGTCTTTGAAAGTATTGTTGGGTCGCAAGTTAGAAGCTTGTAGAACTTGAAAACAAGTTTACAAGTAAAAAGCTTTGTATTTATCTAGGAAGCGTTATAAAGTGGTTATGGATTACAAGTTGTGATGGATGTCTAAAATGAGGCCCCTGATGCCATATTTATACTACATTAGTTCTAATCTAGAGAATTCTTAATCTACATCTATCCATACAAAATTCTACCTAATACATTCTAGTAGGATCATGATATTTTGTGTGTTATCTGGAGGGTTCTAGAAACTTTCGTGGGTGCACTTTTAGGGTTGTTTTGACCAGCCCGTTCCAGCATTTTCTAGATCCTTCATGGCTGGCACTTGATACTTGAAGATGCCCCGTGATTGCTTGAAATTTATAGGCTATTCCCGAAATTTTCAGGTGGCTCTAGATGCGACTAGATGGCCTCGGATGTAACACCCCAACCGATGATGGAAACATCGGGGTGCCACGTAGTGACGATTATTCAATAGCTCATGGTAACTAAATAAAATTTCAATAGATTTTTTAAATCATTTACATATAAATCAAATAAGTTCAAACAACAATAAAAAGTTTAATTAAATTGAATCTAAGGCTTCAGCTCCTATGTGATCCACAAGCAAATGCTAAAACTTCCAAACAACTGAATACCTAAAACATGTTAAGTTTGAAAAATGGAGGGGGTAAACTATAAATAGTTGGTGAGAATACATAAGTTTTTAAATATCATTGATAAAATTTCATATAGCAATTAATGTGAAGAAAACAATCATAGATAGTATACGTGAACAAGATCTACCGGTAGCAAAAGTCATTGTTTTGTACAATCAACCCTTGTGTCGACTAAGACCTAACTCGCAAGTTAGTTAAATGTTGTTACTGTTGCGATCATCCCGGAATTTATGCGGGGGATGGGCTTGTCAGACCTATAACGCTATAATCTACACAGGCGGCTTGATCAAAGTTAATGAATATACCGAGGCGGACTATATACCACAACCAGTTCACAAGTATATAAGTTTATAGTATGATGCGAAAATGTAATTGCACAAGTTTCAAACATGTTTCACCCCAAACACATTGAAAATGGTAAAAAGTGGGGATATGTAAACTCACCTTAGTAAGCAAGCAGAAATCCAAAGTATATGATAGTATGATGCGAAAATGTAATTGCACAAGTTTCAAACATGTTTCACCCCAAAAACATTGAAAATGGTAAAAAGTGGGGATATGTAAACTCACCTTAGCAAGCAAGCAGAAATCCAAAGTATATGATAGCAAGTATATTGATTCCAAAAAAAAACAACCAACCAAAGTTAATTGAGGATCAATTGACTGACGAAACCGACAAGGGATATCACGTGATCTGGATCGATAGAGTAGACGAAAACAACAATTGATTCGTGCTTTTAGGAGGCGACCCAGGTCTGAAGGGGGGGGGGGGTATACATTCGATTTATAGGATGGTAATTGATAAGGATGGTTTTAATTTATGGACTTCGATTTGGGTGTGTGTATATACGATTTTTATAACAAATTAACCGACTTAAAGTTGTTATCCCGAAATACTCAGCAGTTAAGTCGGTTTAAGGGTCAATTCCAGGTTAATATGTGTAGATTGCATTATCCATACCATAATAACGAGAATTTGAGTTGGTTCGATCAGGAACATAAATGGGCCGGGTCCTAGAATTTGGGTCACAGGTTAAACAACAACAAAAAAAAGTTTTGGGCTGGTGTTATGGGCCTGGAACTTGGCTTGGGTAAATAAAATTATATTAGGCTTGGGTTTTAATTAGATATTATCTATATCTATACTTCTATATCTATATCTATAATCTATAATATCTATAATATATTATAAAGCATTTTTCAAGAACTTCTTAAAAATTAAGAGGTACAAGTATACTTGCTTATCATACAACACCTAATGCACATCATAACTACTTTTTAGGGGCAAATTTGTCTTTATACCTTAACTTTAATTACACCACATTATACTTAATGAACCATAGTAATATCAAAGACTTTACATTAGTCATGTACAATTAATCTATTAGTAATATTAAATATTTGTACAAGATAACACTAATATTTTTATAAGTAAATTTGTATTATTTTATTTAGATATTTAACTATATACTTTCTAAATATTTACATAATAATAATAATAATAATAATAATAATAATAATAATAATAATAGTAATAGTGATGGTAGTGATGGTACCCAAATATAATAAGTGTTCACGAGAGGTCGAGTTAGATTATACTTTTCAAAAGAGAATTTGGTGACACTCGCCGCATCGCGCGGGCTAACCCACTAGTAGTAAATTATAAAAGTTAGATTCTTATACAAACCTTTTAATAAGTTTTTAAGTAAACCTACTTTAAAAAAATAAATTTTATAAACTTCACTTTCCAAAACTAATATGTGTTTTTTTAAACAAGAATTATAATTTTTTTAATCAATTTAGTTTAATATAAGAATAAAAAAAAATATATAAATAGAAACAAATGGAAATGTATTACATAAAAAACGACTGAAAAATACGTGAGGTTACATCGGAAAAGTCTAGAAGCTGAAAATTTTGGGCTGAATTTTAGCAGGCTGTGACATCAAGCTCTCTTGAGTTAAACGCATTGAACATAAGTTACCCAATCATATATACTTTGCTAAAAGGACATACATGTTCAATATTGTAAATAATAACAGAACAATTAAACATACGATAAACAAATAAATGCATGTTGAGAAAACACAACAATATAATCATTATACAACTTGCATGAAACCATCTGAAAAGTCATTCTAGTTTGAGAGTTCAATTCACAAAAGTCTTCCCTCTTTGATAACCGTTAATAACTAATGTTTTCGTTTTCAAACGTATGAAGGCTACACCCTACTTTAACTTCCCTTATAAATAGGCAGCCCTTATGCATAAGCATTGTATCAAGCCCTTGAAAGCAAACTAGCTCTTTTACATCAATGGCAATGAAATCTATCGCCTTAATCACCGTTTTGGTAGTTGTTTTAGCAGCGACACAAGCTGAAGCGCAACTAATTAATATACCTCGAATTCCTGTGTTTAACATCATAGGAAATGTATCTTGTTCTTTGAATGGCAGTGTCATAGTTAATGGCACAATCCCAACCCCTCCCTTCCCTAGTAAGTTCACTGTTCCATTTTTATAGTTTAACACTTAGCTTTTGCACCAAAAAAATATGATGGTTTAAAGTTAATATATGTTGAATGCGTTATAAAATTGATGATAATAATTAATAATAAACAACCAAACAAGTCTTTCTATATTTAGTTCATACACCTAGTGATTGTGTCTATTTTGGCATGATGTAAATGCTTCGTACGCTACTATACAGTATTGAACAACATAGGTATTGACACTTGTATTCATTTTTATGGTTTCTGGTTTTGATAATTTTTCCTTTAGACAACTTTGTCTACGAAGATAAATGAATATCAGTACCAATACCGTGACGGTCTAAACCGATCGATACCGTTCGAACACATTGGTGTAGGTACCCGTGTTCATTTTTATTGTTTTTTGGTCGATGTAAAACATGTGTTGATTTCTATCCCGAGTGCATGTATCGTACCAGTATTGTAACGAGACAAACATATACCCATCGAATGCCCATAGTAACGTACCGTCGCCAATCGCCAATCGCCATGCATGGGGCTAAATAACCTAGTTGCTTTTTTTTTTTAAAAGATGGTTTAACAGATTAACTTTAAAAACTAAACCTTTGCACGAGGCTTGTTAAAGTTTAACATCCTTAGTTTATAGTTTATACAATATTAATAATATGTTATTAAATAACGAAGTTTGAAAATGTAAAATATCGCACGTAAATTACTATCATCTCATTTGCGTTGTATTTTTCTACAATAATTCTCAAGCTTTCATAACAAATTACATACTGTAACACCCCAACCGATGGCGGAAACATCGAGGTGTCACGTAGTGACGATTGTCCAAAAGCACATGGTATTTAAAATTCAAGTTCCATTAAATAAATATTCTAATAATGGAATTTATTACAACGAAAAGGAAATAATACTAAATGTTCAACTTCAAACTAAACCAATAACCAAATAAAAAATAAAACTAGACTTCAACTTCTAACGTCCAAAGCACGTAGAACTTCAAGCTGCATTATTCCCTGAAACATGTTTAAGTTGGAAAATGTGGGGGTCAACTATAAATAGTTGGTGAGTAATACATTTGTTTAAAAGAAAATTTAATTTGCAAAGTTTTGTAAGTCATGTCTATATATATCAAAACAATTTGTAATAATATTAATTGGAAACCATGGTGTTGTATAGTCAACCCTAATGACAATGACGTAACTCAATGAGCTAGTAAAAAAATGACGTAACTCAATGAGCTAGTATAAAAATGACGTAACTCAATGAGCTAGTAAAAAATGACGTAACTCAATGAGCTAGTATAAAAAGCTGTTTCGATCATCCCTGAATTTATGCGGGGGATGGGCTTGTCGAACCTATAGCGCTATAATCTACTACAGTTGGCTTGATCAAAGTTAATGACTACACTGAGGCGGGTTCACCAACTAATAATAAAAACAAATGCGTAAAGATATAAGCAAGACAAAAAGTAAACATGTTTCACCCCTAAAAATATAAAAACATTAAAAAGTGGGGCTATGTAAAACTCACCTTAGCAAAGCAAGCGAGTTTCCAAATAATGCAAATAAGGTTGAGAAAACCCCAAAGGATTATCCTAAACAGTTTACAAAAAAATATAAACTCTTAAAATTGGGGTAAAACTAAATCGAGTCCAAGGCAATATAGGGTTATAGACACTAATGGTTTTAGTTTCAAAATTGGGAATGACATTTATTTATCTGACGTAAATAAATATTTATTGTTATTATTATTATTATTTTTCTCATAAAATGATTATGAGAAAATTTGTTTATAACAATTTTAATAAAAGTATGCTTCACAAAACTCGAAATCGTACTAGCCGGTTAGATTTCGAAAGTTCAAATATTTTATGAAATTTAATAATTAATCAAGAGAAGTTTTAAATTTAAATAATTATGAAAATGAAAATCTATTAACACCTACGGATTCTAATAAAATATTAAATTATTGTTCTTATGACAACATATATATATATATATACAGTTTAAAACCAATCGTCATAATTGTACCATATCCATTCATTTGTAGTTTCAAATGCTTATGTGTTCTTTTTTTTTTTTTTTTTTTTTACTATTATATGAAAGCAAATATAACAAGTTCGAACAGGAGACCTAAGTTCTAGTATGAACCTCAACACAAGCTTCCCCTTTATTCCCAACCCAACAATAAGTCAAGTCCTATAACCAACCGACTGTGTCTGTCAAAAATAACGATTACATAATAGATCTAGCGATATGATAATTAACACTAAAACGTAAAGAAAGCGTATAATAGTTACCGGAAACAGAGTCGAAACTTAGAGACGAGGAGGGGTGGTCGACGTTGAACACTCCGGTCCGGCTAAGCTCCGGCGACCATAAAATACGGCTCAGAGACTAAATTTTGGAGTGTGGGTTTGTTTGCGGATGGTTTCTGAGTCGAAATACGGGTTACATTTATAACCAGCAGATCGTAAACAGTTGGAACAAAATAGCCGAGATATGGGGATCGATATTACGCCTTCAAAGTCAAATAAAAGTTTCGGATTTCACGTTAAATTGGTTCGCCATTAGGATTAAGAGGGATAGGTGGTTAAAATTTGATGTTTTATCCCGGTTTTGCCGGGTTTCGATGTGGCCGGAAAACCCGGTCCATTTCCGGTGACCGGAAGACCGAAGAAGAAGGCAGGGAACGAAAACAATTTTTCAAACTTTATTATTATTTTTTTTTTCAAAACAGCCCCTCAAGTTTCATTTATTTACAAATTAATATCAAACTTGAATTATCTTTATTATTATTATTAACTTTACAAACTTACACAAATAGATATTTAAACACTCCATTAAATGTTAAAATTTTTATAAATTTCAACAACTTAGCTGAAATTTTATAAAGTAAATAATATTTATTACACACATAAATATCAACATGAGGAACAGAGTTCGAACAAAAGATAAAACGCCATTGATATCTTTATTATTAATAATACTAAAACGAAATGATTACAACGGCAAAATTCAGATCGTTACACATACTTACATGGTGATTTTAATATTTTTAATTTCTAAGATTTGAGACTTAGCTAAAGTTATTTATTTGTCATTCAAAGTGAGTAGTTTTTCTATATGACGCACCAAAAGATTAAATTACTCTTAAAAGTGGCTTTTATAGATCGAATAAGTTAAACTATGTTAATTGAACATTATTAAAAGAAAATCGAAAATGGATGCGTATGTGATTTTATAAATTTCCTTATTCAATTTCTATTTTCTTTTTTTGTAAAACGAGTTTACGCCACCCCGCGCGTTGCAGCGGGTCGTTGATTATGAATGTGTTTAGTATTATTATATGATATGCAAAGATTTCTAAAATCTATCTAATTGTTTTTCGAATCGTGAATTAATTGGTATTCACGATTTGAGCAAGAATGGTAGGGGTTCGCATGGGGCTAGACAATTAGCGAAGTTTGTTAATGGTTATCACATATGTAAATTATGTGGTTTTGGGTAAGTTAAAAATATTAAAAGTGTCAGACTATTCAACTTTTTTAAGATAGAAAATAAATAGATGGATAAATTAAGTGGAGAAGAAAGAGCGGGTGAGATTGGAAAAGAAAAATGGTACCGACTCATAAGTACATCACCGACTATGGCGTTTCAGTGTTATGTGAGATGTCGTATCTGCTACTGAGAAGGCGGCAATTGACGTAACAAAACGATTACCTCGCTTGATTACCTAAAAGTATATAGATTCTTGCTTGATGGATAAATAGAGGAGGTTGTCAGTGATGTATAGTGATGGGCAACTACGGCCAAAGTCGGTGTACAATTGCTACAATGAAACAAAGAGCAAGGTAGATCCAATGACGTAACCAGTGAGCGTGTAATTGATATTTAGATGACCGACGATTAGAAAGTAGTCCTAAATGGATGGCGGTTACCAATCGTTGGAGTTTTCACACCGATTCAAATTCCTTGAAAAATAAAATTAATATATTTTGTTATTATTTAAAATTTTTAAATTTTGTTTTTTCTTACTAAAATTGTCAAAAATAATCTAAAAAACGGTTTATTTGACCTTTTTATGGATGTTGATTTTGGATTCAATATGCTTCAGAATTTTGATGAGCAAAATACGGGGAAATATTAATTGATGTGTTCTTTGTTTTTAAATCTTAAATAAGGGGTTAAAATTAATTAAACGTAATAAATCATAAGTAAACTTGTTTTTTTTATGGATAGATAATATATAGTTGTGAAACGGTGACAATGGATGAGTAAAGGGTCGTGACTATTGAAGGAGATTCATGTTAAATTGTGAAAAAGGTGGGTATTGGACAACAAAAGGTGGTGATGATTAGAGGTAACCCAAGTTGCAATTTGTATAGTTTGTGAAACGGTGTCAATGGATGGGTAAAGGGTCGTGACTATTGAAGGAGATTCATGTTAAATTGTGAACAGGTGGGTATTAGATAATAGAAAGGTGGTGATGATTAGAGGTAACCGAGGTTGCTAATTGTATATATTTGTATAGTTTGTGAAACAGTGCCAATTGATGGGTAAAGGGTAACGACTATTGAAGAAGATTCATGTTAAATTGTGAAAAGGTGAGTATTGAACAATAGAAAGGTGGTGATGATTAGAGCCTTAGAGGTAACCCAAGTTGCTAATTGTATATATATAATAATAAAATTAATTAAACGTAATAAATCATAAGTAAACTTGTTTTTTTTTATGGATAGATAATATATAGTTGTGAAACGGTGACAATGGATGAGTAAAGGGTCGTGACTATTGAAGGAGATTCATGTTAAATTGTGAAAAAGGTGGGTATTGGACAACAAAAGGTGGTGATGATTAGAGGTAACCCAAGTTGCAATTTGTATAGTTTGTGAAACGGTGTCAATGGATGGGTAAAGGGTCGTGACTATTGAAGGAGATTCATGTTAAATTGTGAACAGGTGGGTATTAGATAATAGAAAGGTGGTGATGATTAGAGGTAACCGAGGTTGCTAATTGTATATATTTGTATAGTTTGTGAAACGGTGCCAATTGATGGGTAAAGGGTAACGACTATTGAAGAAGATTCATGTTAAATTGTGAAAAGGTGAGTATTGAACAATAGAAAGGTGGTGATGATTAGAGCCTTAGAGGTAACCCAAGTTGCTAATTGTATATATATAATAATAAGTGAAACTATGTTAATTGAATCATTAAAAACAGTAGGGGTGCAACCGTGCAAACAAGCTGAGTCGAGCCCGCGTTTGATCAGACTCAAGCTCGATTAATTTATAAGAGCTCGAGCTCAGCTCAATTCGAGCTTTGTTTTTAAAGCTCAAGCTCGGCTCGGGCTCGGCTTGTTTAGTGTTTATTAGTTAATATATTAAATAAAAATAATATAAATATAGGCTCGATTAGGCTCGATAGCTCGATAAGTCTAAAGCTCGGATCGGCTCGTTTACTAAAAATCTTTAAATGTGTGGTAAATATTATAAAATATAATAAAACTAATATTATACTAAGGCTCGACGAGCCTGACGAGCTTTATATGCCAAGCTCGGGCTCGGGCTCGATAAGTAAACGAGCCTTGAGGCTCAAGCTCGGCTCGGCTCGTTTCGAGCTTTTTCTTGAGCCGTTCTCGAGTTGCTCGGCTCATTTGCACCCCTTAAAAATAGTAAATAGATGCGTCTGTGATTTCTATATGTTTGCTTGTTTACAGATGCTCTAGTCCAACTATCATGTAACGGAATTGTGAGAGGCGTAGCCATAACAAACGCAAGGGGAATGTTCAGCTTCTTCACGACTGGGATTCTAAATTCTCTCAGCAACCTTTTACAATCATGTAGGGTAGTTCTTGTTACACCACTCTCGACTTGTAACGCAACTCTACCTTCAACCGGAAATCTACAAGCGCCGTTGCAATTCGTTAATAGCACTCTTATCGGGCTTTTGAATGTTACTACTGTAACCACAGGGTCATTCATACGTGTCTGAATGCAGTGATTCCAATGTGCTTCTATGTAATGTATGAATAAAGGGAGATATTGACTTCTCTAATATCTCCTATCTTTTCCATTTGAATGTTTGTAACAACCTGTGTTAAAGTAACGTGATATATATACTTCTATTCAATATTCACTGTTGCTGCTAAATTTTGTTTCTTTGATTGATTTAAACCATAGTTATCAAAGGCGCTAGGCGAAAAAAGCGATAAAACGAATAAAGGAAAAATATATTAAAATAGTTCTATCTTTCATGCTAGCGTCAAAAGTTTTAAAATATTGATGTATTAGTATATAGAAGAAGTTTTCTTTAAATAAAAGTAGAAATCAGGCTAAATCTTGCTATAATAAAACGAATTCGGCTGGAAACTCTCCAGAAGCTGGGAATCTAGTTGAAATTTGCGCCTAAACCATCAACTGGAGAATTAAAGCGCAATTTTTTCGACTCAAAGCGCAAGTGCATTGCCTCGCCTAATAAATGTGCCTAGGCTCATTAGGCGATTATGCTTAATGGGCTTAAACAACTCATTTTAAAATGGGCTCAGAAAATTTAACACTTAACTATAAAATGAGATTAAACAATTGAACAGTTCATTTTTAAAATGGGCCTAACCAATTAATTTTAAATTTAGTTTTTCTTAGAGGTTGGTGTAGAAATTTCATCGGGGTCGGTATCAAAATTTCATTGGATCGGTTTGAAAATTTGGCTGGCTCGGTCGGAATTTTATGGTCTATATACTAAGAATTTTATTCATCATATGTGCTAAACAAGTATCCTAATATCTAGCAAAAACTAACAGCACACCAACTAATTATATAAAATTATATTAAGATAGAAAAACTTGTCGTCACCTTAGCCATTTGCTTAGTAACGTACCATAGGCGCTTGAGTATAAACTCTAAGGCTCATGCCACTTGTGGTAGGAATGTAAGTCGTAACTTTCAGCTTGTCATTATTTCTTAGACATAACATGATTGGAAGTTATTCCAATGGATGGAGCAGTGCCCACACACATCAATAAGTGGTTGGTGTGGTCCTCGTAGTCGTATATGTTAGAAAGATTATAATCAAGAAATTAGTGTTTATTATAAAAGTCAGAGTCTGACTTTAAAAAGTCAAACAGGTATTAGGCGCCAAACAGAACAGTTATGTCGGTTAGGATTAGTCAGTTAATTAACCGTTTGTATGGGTATAAATAGCCCAACTATGTATCATTTTATTTGTGTGGATTAATAATATAGTTTGTGTGTTTCACAAACTCTCCCACCCTCAGTTTCCTTTCGAGAGTCCCTGCACATACATGGTTGTGCATACTCAATAATTTATCATCGTTCATCCTTTAACCAAGTCGTATAGATGCGAAACAGCCAAACAGGGAAAACACAACATAGTATCAGAGCGAGACGCTCCTGGGAAGATAAAGAAGAAGAATACGAAGAACAAACCTGTGAAGAAAAATCCGATTGTCGTCCCTGTTTTCGCAAAATCAATCGGTAGTTTAATCAAAACAAGAATCGAACATCAGAGAAGTATATGTTCAATTTAGACTTGGATTTATCATCAGTTAATCAGAAAATAAGCAGTCAAGAAGGCCATAACAGATTTTATAATGAAAACAGAGAAGAAATTGTTTTCCGACCAAAAGTTCCGGCGAAGTCCGAAATAAGTTTTAATCAAGAGGAAGCATTTAGAACAGAAGAAAGATGTTCAGTAAAGGGTTTTAAAGACGCAGAGGCGTTACCCGTGAAGAATTCGATACAAGGCAGAAGGCCCGGAGAAGTCGAATTTAAAGGATGCATTTTGGAAAGAAGAAGATGGACGTGTGATACCCATCTTTCCCTCATCGCTTTAGGACTAGGCGGGTCAGAAGGAAGCGTTAGACGATCATGTGGATCAAAGGGATTAGTCGTGAAGACTTATTATGCATCAAAGATAGAAGATTAGAAGGTTGGTTCAAGATTAAACAAGAGAAGAAGAAAAGGACTGCATAAACGAGGATGAACAAGGAACAGAGTAAGAAGATTAGATTTCTTGATTAGGGACGAGAATGTTAAAAAGATTATAATCAAGAAATTAGTGTTTATTATAAAAGTCAAAGTTTGACTTTAAAAAGTCAAACATGTATTAGGCGCCAAACAGAACAGTTATGTTGGTTAGGATTAGTCAGTTAATTAACCGTTTGTATGGGTATAAATAGCCCAACTATGTATCATTTTATTTGTGTGGATTAATAATATAGTTTGTGTGTTTCACAAACTCTCCCACCCTCTGTTTCCTTTCGAGAGTCCCTGCACATACATGGTTGTGCATACTCAATAATTGATCATCGTTCATCCTTTAACCAATTCGTATAGATGCGAAACAGGGAAAACACAACAGTATATCTCCTATTGAACATGACACACAATCGTCTCTTGAATACAATCTGAGTACGCCACTAAATCTTAGGGGCATGATGCTCTTGTTATTAGGGCTGCAAACGAACCAAACGTTGGACTAAAGTTCGTGAACCGTTCGACAGGAAGTTCGTTTGTGTTCGTTCGTTTAATAAATGAACGAACACGAATAGAGGTTGTGTTCGTTCATTTATATTTGTGAACGTTCGATAACATGCTCCTTTATGTTTGATAGTTCATTAGGTTATTTAACTTTTATTTTTAATTTAAGCACTTGAAAATTCTTCGTAATCTATTATTTAATAAATATTAGGCATGTATTACGTATTACTATTACTTAACTTTTTTATGCGTGTATATTCATGAACGTTCATTTGTGTTTGTTTACGCTCACTTTTGTCCGGTACCCAAAATTAATAAACAAACACAAACGAACACGAACACGTTTATTTCCTTAACAAACAAACAGAAACATAAAATCTTGTTCGATAAGTGTTCATAACAGTTCGTAAACACATTATTTTCTTAACAAACAAACACAAACAAGGCTTTATTCGTATTCGTTCGATTCGTTTACAGCTCAACATTTTATAACACATCACACATATGATTTATGATTATGTATAAATGAGATCTCTAATATCTAACAATAATAAAATAATATTAAAAAAATCAATATCAATCTATTGTCATAGATGCACTTTATAAAATTTACCAACCATTTAAATTGTGCACATGATGATTATTACTCCACAAAGAGCCTCTTTTTCCAAAGAAAACTATTTCCATCTACTTTAACACAAACAAAACACTACCCATTCACACACATCTCCAAACTCCACTCACATTCACAACAACCAACCCACTCACAAATCACCATAAACCACCATGATAGAAGACCAACGAGGAGGAGGAGCACCATACGGCATCCTCCTAGCCGTCGTAGTCGTTATATTAATCGGGATCCCTATGTTCTTGGGTGACGGCGGCGAAGCCTTAACGGAGTTCATAGCAGAGCTTTTAAGTCCTTTGGGTCTGTTACTCCTACCAATCATTCTGTTACTAGCTATTCAGTACCTGAGTTCAGACTCTGGATCTTTCGTCTCCAGCGTCTTTTCTTCTGGTGAACCTAACTCGATCCATCGTGCTAGTGGGTCTCCGGTTGGTGTTGCACTTGTGCTTGTTCTTGTACTCTTTCTTCTCTATAATAAGTTTTCCATCTTTGGTGGTGATGATGATTCAGATGACTAGCTCCGGTTTGTTGGTTTTCGATCTGTTTTGGTTTTTAAACTTTTTGCATTATTATTGATTTATTATTATTGTTATTGTATTTAGTTAGTTGTTTTATGGAATATACTTCAGTTTTATACGTATGTAAAGGAAAGTCGTTGGTATGTTGTATGTTGTTTGACGGAAATGCCCTTGATTGCAAAAGGGCAAGTGATATGACATCTATTATCATTGGTGCTTTTTGGTATTTGAATCTGAAATTTTTTCTTTTTTTTAACGGCATCTCGCTCAGGGCTATACATGAGCATAGTCCGGTCGACGTGGGATTTGAACCGGGCACTCCAGGTAGGAAACAGGCTAAGCCTGAAAACCTCCCACCTCACCTGCAGCAAGTGGGAATCGAACCTAGCTCTCCAAGGAGAAACCAATTCATTTCCACCACTAGACCACAGGGTCGTTGGCTTTGAATCTGAAATTATGGATATCAATTCAAAGGTCAAATTCGATGTTTAATAGTGCCGATAGCGATTCTCATTCCACGCTAAGTAGCGAAATTATGGATTTCAATTCAAAGGTCAAATTCGATAGTTGGTAGCGCCGATAGCGAGCGCCATACCACGCTAAGTAGCGAAGCGGATTGGTGTCACTATATAGAATTTGTGTCAACAAATAGCGAGATTTTTGTAATTTTATTTGTTTTTTATTAAAAATTATATAAAATATTTGTTAAATTTTCTTTTAATTACTATCGCCACGTAACATTTAGATTACTTGAAGTATTGTTTGATATTTGCTATTGGCAACTATGAATCGTATATTAATATATGATTTTTAAATTCAAATTATAAGTATAATTTTTATGTTTTATGTTCTGTTATTTCTCTTTTAATTTTTGCATTATTATTGTATTTTGTATGTGGTATTTTGTGTTTTGTATGTTGTTTGAGAGGGTGAAGGGTAAAGATGTAAAAATGTTTCTGGTGTTAGCTAGGTTGCGCGTGGGGTTGTGTGGGTAGTTCTGAATTCTGACAATTAGTAAAACTCGTTGCACGTGCCTAGATCCGGGGATTGGTGGATCCTGTTTTCAATTAAATAAGTTTAAGATCCGTTTGCAAGGAAAATTAAATAATGAACGTTAATAAAATTTGTCAAGGGATCAGTACTGAACCGATATCGATACTGAAAGTGCTGGTTATGGAAAACGGCAGTAATGAGTGTCTGAAGAAACAATAAGTATCCCGGAGATTATCACTAATTACCGAGGGGTTAATACTTATGTAACTACAAGTACTATTCTTTACTCAAACCTTTTGGTTCAACCCGAGAGTGGAAACGTGTGAGTGTGTGTGTGGAGAAAGTAAGAACATAAGGATGTAAGTGGTTCGGTCTAGTTCGACCTACGTTCACTGTGAAGAGCCGGTTATCTTATTACTTTGGAGAGTATAAAGTGTTACAAATAGATCTAGCTCTATGACACAAGTGAGTATTTTCGGATCCTTTGCTAAAGAGTTGATGTCTTCTATTTATAGTGGAGATCGTGGGCTTAGTAAAAAGCCCACGAGAAGTCTTGTATTCCTTGGGCCTAGCTTCGGCCCAACTGCTTCTGGCCCCTGGAAAGGGCGGGAAAATGACGGTCATGTAGCTGACGTCATCAACGGTTGAGAATGCCTTGACTAGAGGACACGTGGCGGCTTGTGATTGGCTGGCGGCGGTATATCGTTCTGACACAGCATGGTTGACTTACCTGCTGGTGTCTGACGTGACCCTTGACAGCAGGTAAGCATGCCTGGTCAGCACTGTATAAGCAGCATGGTGAAAGCAATGAAGCAGTCACGTCACTGTATGTATAATATGTATAATATCTTTAACGTATGTATAATATCATTAACGTATGTTTGATGCAGGGATTATAGCTAACAATAGATATCTACCATAGGATAATTACACAAATTAGAGTTTTAATTGCCTTGGTTGTTATTAGTAGTATTCAAACACACCAAGCGGATGTGAAAATAACTTTCTTAAATGGAGATCGACATGGTCCAACCAAAGCGGTTGTTGCAGAATGCAGAAAAGAAAGAAAGTATGCAAACAGCAAAAGTGGTTTAAAACAAGCATGACAACATTGACATGATTACAAAAGAGTGGCCTTAGATAAATGAATGTGATAAATGTGTTTATAAGTTTAATTGTAATTCTTATTTTTAAAGTTAAAATCGTTTAATTGTAATTCTTATTTTTAAATTTAAAATCGTTAGTAATATTTTAGATACACCAAATAGATGTAAAAATATACTGCTTAAATGGAGATGTACATGGACCAACCAAAAGTAGTTGCTATAGGATAGAAAAGAAAGCGTGCAAACTTGTAAAACTGGTTAAAACAAGCATGACAACATTGTCATTTTTTTTCAAAAAAATGGTGAAAGGAATAGGGATTACACAGAGACATCAATTAAAGTGGGAAAGGGGTAAACTTTAATATCTTGGTGTAAACAAAGGTGCATAACAAAGATTAGTGATCACCACCTAAGATTGATAGGATGATTATTGTTGATTTCTTTCTGACTGGCATGGTACTAAAAGTGACATTTACCTAAGTTTAGTTTAGTTAAGATGAAAACAGATGATCACTACCTTGTTAATGATACGTTATAACAATGTTCTCTACAAACTTAAATAGAATGTTATAGTGAACATCCATCCAAACTCTTATACTTAGTCGGGTGTCTCTCTGGAAGCAGTACAATCACCCTCCTACTATACCGTATACATACGATATTATCGCTCACTTATCTTTTCATATACTTGCAAATCACATTGCTTTCAAAAATTAAAAGCTCTAGTTTCTAATCAATAGGTTTGAGACTGTAACCATACCAGCATACCGATACCAAATTTTCTGAATTTCTAATCAATAGGTATGAGACTGTAACCATACCAGCATACCGATACCAAATTTTCTGAAAAATGGGTATTGGTAAGGTACCGGTACAAAATGGTCTTCCCTACTCATCAATATGATCAAAGGTATTAACTTAATACTATTAAGGTTGTATGCAATAAGTTTCATGAAGTTAGCGATCAATCTTTAAAATGTATGCAAAATAGAATCAAGATCTAAGACTCATGTTCTACAAAATACTTTCATACATTGATGTACAAGTGGTTCAGTAACATGATTCAACAATAAGTTCTTATATGCATAGCTACCATGAGTCCATGACAATTTTCACCACTTCCTTATCTACTTCGGTTTTACTTCTAATAAGAATGAACACATGGTGGTTTAACACTAAAACACAAACCACTTTGAACAAGGTTCAAAAGAAGTTTGGGTTTGCCTAACCAATCACCTGTATCGTTCCTTACATGGTCAAGGGTGCCTAAATAGGGGTGTAAATGACACTTAGTGGCTCGAGAGCTACCCGGGATCGACTCGGCAAAAAGCCCGAACGAGCCGAGACTTAACGAGCCCGAGCAAGCCCTAGATACAAAGCTCGATTGGGCTCGCGAGCCTAAACGAGCCCAAACATAATTATAAGTTATTTATATATCTCTTATAATTTATAGCCCACATTTCCAAAGCCCAAGTCCTTATTTCATAGGCCCATTTAATAACACTCGCGAGCCGAGCTTTTGAGCTTGTTTGAGATTGTTCTCAAATCACCTCGAGCCTAGCCGAGTCGAGCTCGAGCTTTTGATTTTGCTAGCGAGCCAAGCTCGAGCTCAAGATTGTAGGCTCGAACCGAGCTCGAGGTTCATAAAACCATAATGAGCCGAGCTCGAGCCCAGTCAGGCTCGGGCTCGGCTCGTTTACACCCCTATGCCTAAACCATGGTGGACTAACACATGTATACAACTGACAATACTTTTCAACCCATATATGTCATTGGTGTCACTCACTGAAGTTCAAATAAAACATGTAATTGATTAAAATCATCATTCAACCAACACAAAGAAAGCCAGTACTAAACAACTGAATACAAAGCACAAGATCACTATACTAACAGCAGCGATTGCAAAAAAGGTACTAGAAACTCAACTTTCACTGGTCTCCTGGCAGACTCTTGATGATATCAGAATCACCTAAAGCAATTCAAAACAAATTCATCATTCACAAATCACATAGCTATTCAATTAGCAAATATATTATAGCAACAACAACAATAATAATAAAGCATGTGTCGAACTAAATACCTGCATCGATGATACTTAAGCATGACACACGGAAATACTTCCCACACGCGGTTCCAAGATCAACATTGTCTAAACACAAAATTGAAGTGAAATGTAATAAGCAAGAGAAAAAAACAATATCGCAAGAATATAAATAAATGGCTTTATTTCATATGTTACAAGACATGCTTTCTTCCAACAAAGATTAAATTTAGAATTTCAGTGCCAATACAACAATACTGCATACAAGTTACTCTCTATGACTCTACCTATCAACTTTATTTTGTCCCAAAATAAGTGTATTGTTGAGCATAGATATAAAGATTTAGAAAATTACATTATTTGTACATGTCTATAACTCTATATACATTAAGATAAATTGGGTATTTAACTAGATAAAAGTTACAGAATGTTTACATTATTAAAAGTTTAAACCGCATTTTCTCAACTAAAAAGTGAGGGGCTGTTTGGTTGATTAAGTGCTGAATAAGAGGTCTGAATCATTAAGTGCTGAATCATTAAGTTGGACTTCTTAATGGTTAATTTTCTTGTCCCACATTGGTAGGAGAGTCTCGTTAAGGTTCAGCCTAGTTCAGTGCTTAATGGTTCAGCAACATCCCAAATCTTAATAATTCAGCCTTAATCATTCCATTCAGAAGTTGAAACAAACGGGCTAAATGATGAATCATTCAACAGTCCCTCATTAAGAGGCTTACCAAACAGTCCCTTTTAGTGACAAGGAAAACCAAATGGGTATTTCTTTCTTGTTTTTATCCGGTTAAGCTTTACAACTCACACATAAAGAAAATCGCAAATATTTATTGCACCAGAAATGTCGTTATAGAATTCTACCCATCATAATACAAATAAAAAAAAACAAAAGCTAAACGATGGAAACCGAATTATTGTAATGATGATCTTACTTCCATTGTAATGGTGAACGCCAACCTTGGCAAGCATAGCATAGTACTCAATCTCAGATTTCCTCAAAGGCGGGCAGTTGTTAGAAATAATAATCAACTTACCTACAATTCCCATAAAAATATACAATACAACAAATAAGCACAACAAAAATAACAAAAACCAAATGCCACAATAATTTATAAACTAAAACAATAAAATTTTAAAATAACCTTTAGAGCTCCTAAGAGATTCAAGCACTGTCTTGTAACCAAGAGTGTACTTGCCACTCTTCATTACAAGAGCTAACCTATTGTTAATGCTCTCATGAGTCTTCTTCTGCATTTTCAAACAACACAATAATATAATATTCAACAATTTGTCTTATCAAAAACATAAAAACAATCACATAAATTAAACATCAATCATAGTCAGCGATTTAATTACCGTCTTCTTTCCAGCCACCATTGTAACTCCTAGCAAAGCAACTACAAATTTGACATAATATTAATCGCTAAAAGAACTATTATCACATGTATCAAACATTATTAACATAAATATAATTGGTCTGTTACTTGTTATGATACTAATCGTAGAGGAAAGATACCTGCAAATGGATAATAATTGGACCGGCGCGATTCAGCTGGAGAAGAAGAGAGTAAACCCTAAATTTGATGTAGTGGTTATATACTCGGACAAGTATAAGTGGGCTGGGTGGGCTTATGTTTGATGACAATTGGGCTTTCTTTAATGAACTAATTGTTTTATCAACTGAAACTTTTATTAATTATAATTATAAATTATATATATAATTATAATTATAATTATAAATATCTATATCTATATCTATATCTATATCTATATCTATATCTATCTATCTATATCTATACTACTATATAGTGAGTTCTAGATGGGTAAGATTGTCATTTCATATTCATTTATATAGGTAAAAATGTAATTTCATTTAGTCATCAAGACAAATTCAATACAACTATTAAATCAACTTGTTTAACCTATTAAAAGTAATTAATAATGATATTAAAACAATTGAAGCATTTGAAAAATTTAGCATCATGGAATATAAAATCTTAGAGAATTCATAATATAAGATGACATCAAGAAGCATTGTTATGAAATTACACAAATATTACATAAAACTATAAGTCAAGTTTTACTTTCTTTAAAATTTATGCTACCACTTTGCTATAATAATAATAATAATAATAATAATAATAATCTATATATGTGTGTATATATATCTCTATATAAATATATCTCCGATGGTTATCTTTATGATTTGACAATAAAACAAGTCTTAAAGCTAAATGTAGAACATGTACTTCACGCATCCACACTCCCGACAGAAACACGCCTGTTTAAATTCTTTAAGATGCCATCGTACGGTTATAGATCCAGATCGATGATTCCAAGCATTAATGATAGTGTTGTTAATTTCATTCATGGGATTAATTAATCCATACGTTAGAAACCGACGACTATTGGAATACATTTGTATGTTCCTTTATCAAATGTTGGCCCCATAAACAAAACTTCCAATCAAGCCCTAATATGTTTTAATTTAAGTTTGTCACTCATCTTTCATTCTACGATCGTCATGTCATCGGTAATTGTGGATAACTATTTCTAAGTAGATTATGATTCATGGGTTTATACAAGAGTCTTTAATTGAATGAATCAAGAGTGTTTGATTAATGTTGGTTTGTCATTGTAGTGTTGTAGTCCAATTTCGAAGAAAGGCGCCATAATATCTTTCAAGTCCTTTTATTGTCTACATTGTTATGCATTTTCAGCTCTGAAACTTACCATGAACTATTAATCTTCCTTGACATTCTAAAGTTTAGGTCTACTTGAGCACGATTCCAAGTCCTTTTATTTAGGTCAACTGGTAGATCACAAATAGATGCATATGTATTGGAGTCTACCTCTATTCAATTTTCATGGTTTGGCCATCACTTTATGAAATGTCATAAGTTGAACACATCATGTAGTCAATGATTAGTCTAACATCATTAGTAAAAAAACTTACCACGAAACAATATTATTTTAGACATTATTGTTTTGTTTTTGCATTTGATTTATGGAGCATACATAAAGTAATGCATGAGGTGATCATGCATGCAAAGCAGGAAGTCAATTCTACATGCTTTTATTGCATGAGCATTGTTAAATGCCCCTCACACCCCCTCATCATATGAATGCTTTTAAAACTTGCATCACCACCACCATTCCCATCCCATCTACTATGTGTTTGTGTATGTAATTTTATAATTAATCAATAGGAAGACGACCTCTGTGTTGTGATGAATCAAATGCCAAGAGAGGCCCGTGGATGGTTGAAGAAGATGTAATTAAACATACCAATTACGTACATGCCAATTATATATAGCCAGGCATTATGCAGCCCCGCCGCAACGCGCGGGTTCCTGCTAGTATTAAAGGATGAACACTTTGAACAGTAAAGTAATTAATGAGGGTATTTTGGTATTTTTATAAGGACACAGCTGTCAGCATTAGTCTTCTACGCGTGTTTTCTTCAAAGACCAACATTTGTACACTCTCTCTCATTTATTCTGTACATTCTCTCTCTTTCGCTCTCTTTCGCTCTCTTTGGTTCTTCTTCTTCAACCTCTGATCTCTCTTTATACTCGACTACTTTTCCAGCGATTGCCCCACGATTGTTGTTGTCGGATCTACAAATTCTTTTACTAGAGAGATAGGGGCGTAGGGGGATTCTAGAAAAAATAGAAAGAGAGGGATGTTGCCCCGTCGTTGCCGTCGGCTACGGCCATCTTGTTTAATTATTTTATTTGACCAAGTTTTATCGTTTAGTAACAGAACTGGTCTTAAGGATTTAACTATCTAAGTCCCTCGGCCGAGCCTATAAAAAGATCCTTAGGCCCTTAACGTACACTATAAAGTAACTTTTTTAGACGAAGATTAACATTATAGTAGCAAACATACCTTACATGCCTTAAAAGAGTAATAACTGACTGATAATTCGTGAAGCTTTCTTGACATTTTTGGTAGTAAATTGTTTGAGCACCGGATAGTCGTTTAGGAGGCATTATGTCTAAAAATTAAATCAAAATTCAAAACCATTAACAATTACGCAATTTTAAATCTTCTTTTTATGTATATAATTTTTTTATGTTTTGTGGATTAGTGATTAAATGGATTGTTAGTTATGGATCGATTAGGTTATACTTATTGGGCCCAAAATAAGTTATAAGGTTAAGAGGGGACGGGGCACCCTCGGCTAGAGGTGATCGGCTAAGGTAGTCGAGCGGCTACACGGTCTCGGGTAAGGTGGCTTGGCAACGAGGCTTGAAAAATCAGTTTCACCAAGCCGAAGAGAGAACCAAAAGAAGCCGAAGAAAGAGAAGAAAATGTGGGGGTTTTGGGTGGGAACTATCTCATGGGGTGTGTGTGATTGGTGGTATGATAAATGGTGTTTAGGCTAGTTTGGGGTTAAAATGGCGTGGCACTGTGTGTGTGATTGGTGGACATGGAGCTATACGGGGCTTGTGCCCGTTCCCCCCTAAAATGGATCAAGTTGACCAATTAATTTTTAATGTCCAAAATTTTTATAGACACCCAATAAATTTTTCGTTTCTATATATATATATATATATATATATATATATATATATTATGTAACATTTCGTATTTAACTATATATACGTTACGGATTAAAACGACAAGCCCTATTATTTTTGGTGATATTTTGAACCCCTATACAATGATAATTATATTTATATATATAATAATAATAATAATAATAATAATAATAATAATAATAATAATAACAATAAAAATAATAATGATTATTACATATACTAGATTAAGAACAATTTGGTTTTTGTGATTCTGTCTTACCCAAACACCAGCCCAAACAGATGTCCCGGCCCACCTGAACCGGCCCAGTTAGCCCAAGCCCAACCCCCCTCTTTATGTTAAAAAAGAAATAAAATGGTGTTTGTGCCGGGTATCGAACCGGACTACCCCCACACTCACACACGCGTTTAAACCACTGGACCACACCCGTTTATTGTTTTACTCCCAGCCTTGATTTTATTTAAACACTCTCATCTCCCTCTTTCCTTTCTTCTTCTCTGATCGAGCAGCAGGCAACAGACGTGAATATATATTTTTTTCTGTTTGACCCTTCAATTGACTTTATTAACGCGCGATTTTTACAAATCTGGTAACCATGCTTGATTACCGGCCATCATCAACTAAATTACACGCTAATTATCATCATCGTTGACCAATTATTAATCCTTACGCGTTTGAATTAAAAACGAGGTCAAACTTTCCAATTCACCCAACCCTTTGATCCTCTATATAATTAGACCTTCTGCGGACCTTGATCACTCGCTCACAACTCTCTCTCAACCTCCCATTCTCTCTGATTTACTCTGATTATCATAATTGGGCTCGTCGTTGACTTTTACTTTGACCCGATGATTACACTAATTTCTGCACTGTGAGTTCGATTAATTCTGTGGGTTTTATTCATCGGCCATCACACATCAATAGCCCTATGGTTGATTAGGCTATTGATGTGTGATTTGCCCAATTGCAAATTCTAGGGTTCCTTCGTGATAATTGGGGATAAACTGGAAGCACGTATTGTATTTATTTTTTTTAAAACAGAAAACATCACAACCACTGGCCTAGGCCAAGTGGTTGTGACCTGGGTTTAATACAGAAAGGGGACCGGGTTCGAGTCCCGGCTACTACCCCCATTTTTGCTTCTTTGTAACAACCATTTCTATATATATATTATACTTAAAACTTATAAATTCATTTTTAAATATCAAAACTATTTTATAAATTCTAAAAAAATTATATTTATTAAATCTGAGTCTAGAATTTTATTTACAATTTTTGTTTTTCAAAAATTCATTTATTTAATATTTATAATAATTAAATCAATTTTATACTATTATATTTATAAAAATCCATTAAAATATCAAAACGATCTTATAAATTTCCACAAAAATTATCTTAAGTTTTTATAACATTAAACTTTTCAGAAATGATTTTTATTGCTGAAAAATCATTTATTTAGTATTTTTAATCAATTTTTGTTAGATTTAATCATATTTAATTCATAATAAATCCAATTTTCATCATTTTTGCACCAAAATTTTATACAAATTATTTCTGATAATTTAGAACAGAAATATAATTTTTAAGCTAATAATTCTTTAATTTTAGTATTTTTAAATATTAAAGTTAGATTTTGACAATTTGTGATAAATAGATTTAAAAATCTATTTTAAAGGAAATAATTTTATAAAAATTATTTTTACACTTTAAACACATTCTTGTAACCATCTTAAATTTAAATTTCATAAAAAGACTTTTGGTTACCTATTTACTAAATTTCTCTCAATTGGCGAATATTTTTAATATTAATCAAACGAGCAATTATCCCCAATTCGAAGCCCTAGAAACTTATACATTTTTAGGATTGATAGACTTAGACATATTTATTACCTTATTTTAGGGTGATACTTGATACATTTGGTCAACACAATTATCCAAATTTCTCAACAGATATAACATTTTACCAAGGTGAGTTTTACATAGCCCCTTTTCTATTTATCACCATTTTTGGGGTGAAACATGTTTATAACATCATCATTGCAATTCAATCATCAATGTGTCTATGTGTTTTCTATGTTGCATTATGTCTTGAGCATGATTAGAGTAAGCACCATTCTAGCATAATCATTAACATTGATCAGCCGGCGGTATACATTGATAGATCTATTGGACTGACAATCCCACCCGGATACGTGCCTCCTACAAAGGTTACGTGGGTGTTTGTTATCGTATAACATATTGGACCATGAGCGTATGGTATGTATCATTTTATAACAGTCATCAGGGTTGATTATGCACTCGATTTATTTCTAGTATGTTCTCACATATGGACTAGATTGACATGACACATGAATTGCACATCATCTTATTTCAATTATCAAAAACCTATGTAATTCTCACCAGCTTTTGTTGACCCAAAACCTTTTCAACTTAACATGTTTCAGGTTCTATTTTCTTGAAGATTGAATTGATGCTTGGAGATATGTGTATAGTTTCATTCAATTTGATGTACAAATTCTAGAACTATTGTATGTAATTCATATAAATCATTTAATGGAATCTATTATTCACCATGAGCTACTGAACAATCATTCAATACGTGGCACCCCGATGTTTCCGCCATCGGTTGGGGTGTTACAGATTGGTATCAGAGCCATGGTTATAGGGAATTAGGTTATTAGAAAAATAATCTAGTCTATAACCATAGGATTTAACAAATACTTGCTTCTTTTACTTGCTATTCTCTATCTCCCTCCTACTTCTTATCCCTACTTTCATCCTTACAAGAAGGTTTCTCTCCACCATTGGATCTACTCTTAGACTAATAGGACAAAATCCTCAGGTTTAGCCTGAACCCCCTTGAGATCTCGTCGAAGTTCTATATTTTAATAACGAACACGTGCAATCTGGAAGGGTGAACGCCTGTATTCTGAGTCTTCTGTCTAGGCTGGCATTGCGCATATATCCCAATCAGACGAGGGACCTGGATGCCTACCTGGGAATTCTCGGGATGAGTGTTCACTTATAGGCTAAAGCATGTCTTCATATGTTATTAGAATCTAGAATCTTTGATAAGTCAACGTTTTCGTTTATTCGTTTTAATTAATGAATAAATGATTACATTCTTGTATCACCTCATTCATTTCATTGTGTCCCTTACGGATCATGTCTCCACGTCGTAGCACTCGCAATAACAATGGTGAGAACCAAGAAGAAAGTAACAACAACCACAACACCAACCACAACAACGACAAAAACAACAAAGGTGTTGATGCCCAACTAGCTGCGATTATTCACAACCCTGCTCATGTTACTAATCCAAATCGTCCTGGTACTTACAACTGTGGTCAATGCTATGAATGTGGAAACCCAAATCACTACCGTAACCGATGCCCTAAACTAAACCGAGATCAAGACCATCCAGCTACTTAACAGCAAGTCCCATCATTTTAATGTTGTTTGCTTTTAATTCTATGTATTGACACTTTTTGGATTCAAGTAATAAATTCAAGTAATATTATAACATCTGTGTGCATGATTGCTTTAATATGAACTAATTGCTATATCTATGATCATACATGCTTACTTGTACAACAATTAGTGGACTACCAAACAAACTACTCAACGATTGGTAGAGGTCATCATGTCTTTTCAACACTCGGGAGAGGCCCTACCACCTGCTCAACGACTGGTGGAGACTATCAGACCTGCTCAACAATCGATAGATCATAAAAGGACGCAAAACCCTAATGTAAGGTAAATTAGTAATTACGGTCCGGAACGTAATCATGAATTTACAGGTACGTTAAGGTAGTGTGAAATTTTATCAAGGTTTTCGGTAGTTGGCCAATTGTAACCCTGGTTTTCCCTTAAACTTCGGGACGAAGTTCCTGAAAGTAGGGGAGACTGTAACATTTCGTATTTAACTATATATACGTTACGGATTAAAACGACAAGCCCTATTATTTTTGGTGATATTTTGAACCCCTATACAATGATAATTATATTTATATATATATATATATAATAATAATAATAATAATAATAACAATAAAAATAATAATGATTATTACATATACTAGATTAAGAACAATTTGGTTTTTGTGATTCTGTCTTACCCAAACACCAGCCCAAACAGATGTCTCGGCCCACCTGAACCGGCCCAGTTAGCCCAAGCCCAACCCCCCTCTTTATGTTAAAAAAGAAATAAAATGGTGTTTGTGCCGGGTATCGAACCGGACTACCCCCACACTCACACACGCGTTTAAACCACTGGACCACACCCGTTTATTGTTTTACTCCCAGCCTTGATTTTATTTAAACACTCTCATCTCCCTCTTTCCTTTCTTCTTCTCTGATCGAGCAGCAGGCAACAGACGTGAATATATATTTTTTTCTGTTTGACCCTTCAATTGACTATATTAACGCGCGATTTTTACAAATCTGGTAACCATGCTTGATTACCGGCCATCATCAACTAAATTACACGCTAATTATCATCATCGTTGACCAATTATTAATCCTTACGCGTTTGAATTAAAAACGAGGTCAAACTTTCCAATTCACCCAACCCTTTGATCCTCTATATAATTAGACCTTCTGCGGACCTTGATCACTCGCTCACAACTCTCTCTCAACCTCCCATTCTCTCTGATTTACTCTGATTATCATAATTGGGCTCGTCGTTGACTTTTACTTTGACCCGATGATTACACTAATTTCTGCACTGTGAGTTCGATTAATTCTGTGGGTTTTATTCATCGGCCATCACACATCAATAGCCCTATGGTTGATTAGGCTATTGATGTGTGATTTGCCCAATTGCAAATTCTAGGGTTCCTTCGTGATAATTGGGGATAAACTGGAAGCACGTATTGTATTTATTTTTTTTAAAACAGAAAACATCACAACCACTGGCCTAGGCCAAGTGGTTGTGACCTGGGTTTAATACAGAAAGGGGACCGGGTTCGAGTCCCGGCTACTACCCCCATTTTTGCTTCTTTGTAACAACCATTTCTATATATATATTATACTTAAAACTTATAAATTCATTTTTAAATATCAAAACTATTTTATAAATTCTAAAAAAATTATATTTATTAAATCTGAGTCTAGAATTTTATTTACAATTTTTGTTTTTCAAAAATTCATTTATTTAATATTTATAATAATTAAATCAATTTTATACTATTATATTTATAAAAATCCATTAAAATATCAAAACGATCTTATAAATTTCCACAAAAATTATCTTAAGTTTTTATAACATTAAACTTTTCAGAAATGATTTTTATTGCTGAAAAATCATTTATTTAGTATTTTTAATCAATTTTTGTTAGATTTAATCATATTTAATTCATAATAAATCCAATTTTCATCATTTTTGCACCAAAATTTTATACAAATTATTTCTGATCATTTAGAACAGAAATATAATTTTTAAGCTAATAATTCTTTAATTTTAGTATTTTTAAATATTAAAGTTAGATTTTGACAATTTGTGATAAATAGATTTAAAAATCTATTTTAAAGGAAATAATTTTATAAAAATTATTTTTACACTTTAAACACATTCTTGTAACCATCTTAAATTTAAATTTCATAAAAAGACTTTTGGTTACCTATTTACTAAATTTCTCTCAATTGGCGAATATTTTTAATATTAATCAAACGAGCAATTATCCCCAATTCGAAGCCCTAGAAACTTATACATTTTTAGGATTGATAGACTTAGACATATTTATTACCTTATTTTAGGGTGATACTTGATACATTTGGTCAACACAATTATCCAAATTTCTCAACAGATATAACATTTTACCAAGGTGAGTTTTACATAGCCCCTTTTCTATTTATCACCATTTTTGGGGTGAAACATGTTTATAACATCATCATTGCAATTCAATCATCAATGTGTCTATGTGTTTTCTATGTTGCATTATGTCTTGAGCATGATTAGAGTAAGCACCATTCTAGCATAATCATTAACATTGATCAGCCGGCGGTATACATTGATAGATCTATTGGACTGACAATCCCACCCGGATACGTGCCTCCTACAAAGGTTACGTGGGTGTTTGTTATCGTATAACATATTGGACCATGAGCGTATGGTATGTATCATTTTATAACAGTCATCAGGGTTGATTATGCACTCGATTTATTTCTAGTATGTTCTCACATATGGACTAGATTGACATGACACATGAATTGCACATCATCTTATTTCAATTATCAAAAACCTATGTAATTCTCACCAACTTTTGTTGACCCAAAACCTTTTCAACTTAACATGTTTCAGGTTCTATTTTCTTGAAGATTGAATTGATGCTTGGAGATATGTGTATAGTTTCATTCAATTTGATGTACAAATTCTAGAACTATTGTATGTAATTCATATAAATCATTTAATGGAATCTATTATTCACCATGAGTTACTGAACAATCATTCAATACGTGGCACCCCGATGTTTCCGCCATCGGTTGGGGTGTTACATATTATATTTTTGTCCTCTTGAAAAATATGCCTCAACCAGAGGTGCGACTTGCACACCCCCAAGTTCGACTCTGAGTAGTGGCGCCACACCCTAAAACTACCATTGACTCAAGATGCTTGTGAGAGCTAATGAAATGCAACCACCTAGCATACCCTCAACATATGAATGATCTATCCCAAATGGCAAGGGCATCTTGGACCGAATAATAAGAGATAGTCTGGGCTACGACTTTAGTGAGTGTCCATGGAGAAACATCGTCTACTGCGCATCGAGGTTTTCCAACGCACTCTCACCTAACACGGAAGGAAACAATTGAAGTGGCCCATATCGAGTACAATCATTGCTAGGGGAACTAAAACTTTAAGCACGTTTCGGAATGACAAATTTTGAGAAACCATCCCAAATGAAAAAAACCATCCCAAATGAAGAAGCTAGTTTAATTTTAGTTGTTTTTTATTTAATTTTGTATTTTTCATTTAAATTATGTAGTGTAAATTTAAATTAAGTAGTTTTATTTTATGTAAAAAAATCTTGTATTTTAAGAGTTAATTTCAAATTAAAATAGTTTAGTTTTGAAGAAAAATGGGTTGATTCCTTTAGATGTGGATAGGGATGGCAATTTAGACACGAATACGATAACCTGACACGAACCTACACGATTTTAACAGGTTTTGTGTTTGGCCTTAATAGGTTTCGTGTCTATAACAGGTCGACACGTTAAGACTTGTTTATTTTCGTGTCGTGTTCGTGTTTACCTGTTTCGTGTTCGTGTCTTATCGTGTACGTGTCTTAACAGGTCTTATCGTGTTTCTTATAATGTTTTATCGTGTCTTGTCATGTTAACTTATTTTACTAGGTGTTCCTTAACGTGTCTTGTCGTGTCTTATCGTGTTAACCTGTTATACATAGGTTCGTGTTCGTGTTTGTGTTTATAAGTTTCGTGTTCATGTCTTAAATGTTCGTGTCTTAACAGGTTCGTATAACCTGTTATGTCAGCCCTAGGTCTAGACAAGTAGAAACTTGCACTTTTAGCCCATAGCATTATAGCCTAGTGACGTATTAGGGTGGGATAAGGCTTAGGGATCATTTGGTCCTGGGTTGGATTCCCACAAACGGGGGAGGGTTGGATTCCCACAAAGGGATTTTCCCCGATTTATTGGGTTTCCTCTTGAATTGGTGTATAAACATTATTGCCTAGTGGAGATGGATATGATCGGGTGGTTCTGTTGGTGGCACGATGATACTACCAGTGGTCTATCCGTGATCCAAATTTACCGTAAAAAAAAAAAAAAAAAAAAAAAAAAAAAAAAAAAAAAAAAACTTGGGATTGAGTTTGGAGATGCAAAAGTGCTTTTGGTCAAAAGTGTTTATTGGCTTATGACTTTTTGAAAAGGAGTTTTAAAAAAAGTGTTTGGATTAGCTTTTGGGATGAGAAACGTCCAAAAGTCAATAAATTGTTATTTTTTTAAGTGTTTTGCTTAACTTATTGTGAATATTGGTTGTATGGTTGGTATATTTGTAATTTTTTTCCAAAAGTCAAAAGCCAAAAGCTAAAAGCCAGGATTTGTGACTTTTCAAAAATAACTTTTCCACCCTTAAAAGGCAAAAGCCAAAAGTCAAAACAGAAAATACTTTTGGGTTACACAACCAACTTATTGACTTATTAGCTTTTTGAAAAAGCTAATAAGTCAATAAGTTGTTTTCAAACTCAATCCCAAACACCCTCTAAGTAAGATACGACGTGTGACCTTGTAGGAAGTAGTGGATAACCAAAAATAAATGTAATTAACTTCCTGCCGACAAAGTGAACAATACTAGTTAAGCTGTGTGTTGCAATGAAAAAAATGATTACTTTATTGTAACGAATACACATATTTTGATGTGCACTTGAGATGTTATTGGTAATCGTATGTTAGTTATTTACAGCTTGATACACTTAACTGGATCCAACATTACCATCATCATGTTTGAGTTTGAAGACGTTATTTTGCACCTCAATTGGATCTAATTGAGATCGTTATTTGTATTTACAAAACATAAGAGTCCTACCGTAGTGGGGCTTTAATCGGCGCTAAACACCCAATTTCGCGCCCCCACACTAAAACACATGGGCTTTAACAGGCGCTAAACACCTCAATTTTGCTTTGAGCGTTAAAATTTTAACGCCAATTTAGGTTGGATTTTGTGTCATCACCTTTCAACTAATAAAATGCAAGAGAAAGGCGCTAATTTTTTTTTCCACTACGGATGCTCTAAGGATAGTATCATTTATAATTATAAAAAACAAAGTTCGAGTCACGATAACAAGTCAAAATACAGTCGAGTTAACCCATCATCACATATGCTTTTCTATTTTTCAAAAAATATAATTCCAAAGGAACTTAATTATCAGCAATAAAATAGGATGTACGCGTTGAAAGTATACCTTTAGACGATATTCTAACCAACCCATTTGACCCGTTTCCAAAAAGACCTAACCTCAAATTAACCAACTATTTCTGTATCTAACACAATAAAAACTCATTTGCAAGATCAAACAAGCATTCCTCCTAGTTACCACTAAAGGACAATTATTTTCGAAACACTGTTCTGTTATGTGATCATATCATCTCATAATACTTTTCTCAAAAAACTAACCTGTCGGTGACAGTAGTATATCTTTACACAAATGCTACTACACCCGTGCTATAATCAAACATTGAAGAGCCGAGTCATATAAATATAGGAAATAAACCCGATTCTCAAAAGTTCACCAGCCAGTAGACATGCAGAAATAACTGCCAATAGAACAGTTCTCCACCTATCGACTCTAGAAAAGTACCTGCAAGAAAACCACAGATAATATGTGATTCGGGTTCAAAAGGTTGCCAAAAGAGGAAACGTTTCAACTTTCATAGGACGGTACAGGGTGAATTAGTGCAGCATTTAACAATCTTTCAACAATATATTGGCTAATGGTATATGGAAATATATCTCATCCATGAGCCATTAAATTTTTAGGTTGCAGATATTAAGTAAGAACAACACTTAATTTTCACTCTTCTTAAATCAATTTTTTTATTATTAAGTGCATTGAATAATATATTTTGGAAAATTACTCCTTCTATTAGACATGCCCCTCTCTCCCTATCACTCTCTCTCACATATATATGTATGACCGAATATTTAACTGTTTGTCATCTCAAATGAAAATTAAAAATAAAAAAGAAAAAAAGAAATGGGAAAGCCTTTTCAAATAGTCAAATATCCTTACTATGTTTGAACATTTGGATGGTATTAAATATTATTTACTCAAGTTGTCTCACGCATAAACCGAAAGTCACTAGGGATAAGTGACCCCTGAAATTTTCTTTGATGTTATTCAATAATACCTAAAGTCAAATGACCCTGTAGGTTTCCGAACGATGACCCCTACAAATAACTTGCATGATGAAACTAGCATACATCATTTGGTAGGATTGGCAATCGATTTTTTCCTTCGTTGAAAAGGACACATGCCGAAATCCAATACTCATTTTTTTTTTCATTTACGGTTGGTCATCAAGGGCAACAAGATCCCAACACTTGACCTTTGGTATAAGGTGAGGGACAAGATAAACCAGCTAGTGGTGTTATGCTTGTAGTCAATACTTATTTAGGGGGTGTTTGTTTTTTCATGAGAAGGGCTTCTAGCCACTTATGTCTGCGCCGCGCAGACACGGGTAGACTGTTTGTTTTTTAGAAGAGATCTCACTTAAAAACCTCTTCCTCAAGCGGACTTCACCCCTTCACTTCTTACCTCTTCTCACAAACAAAACACTATTTCCCTCATTCTCCTCCTCCTCCTCAAAACCCTAGACCCAACCCGCCTCCCTCCCTCCTCCGCCTCTCTCCGGCCTCCTCCTCTCTCAAATCTCCGACTTCGCTGCCGGTATGTTCTTTTTCTTTTTAATCAACGGTACGACTTGATATCTTCATGTTATTAATATTAACAAGCGTGCGTGTGAATGTATATACCGATCAACCACAGATTTTAAGATATTATTTTATTTATTGTTAGAATAGAATATGTGGATTTGTTAATTGATAAGCGACCGTTTAATAAATTATATATATTCAGATTTGTTTTCCTTTGATATCGTCTGACGTATTTCTTTTTTTTTTCTTTTTTCTTTTTTCTAAAGATATTATATTGTTTAGATTTTGTGGATTTCATATGTTTATGTTTAGATTTTGTTATTAGTATTAACTAGTTTATTTCAGCAATCTGCAGAAGTTAAAAAACAAAGAGTCTTCTTTTTGCAGACTGCAGACCTTTGGTCTGCCTCTTCTCCTGCAGATGTGGTCTGCAGACTGCAGACCTTTTGCTTCAGAAAAAACAAACAGCACCTTAAACTTCTAGAGATAATACTTTTTCCCAAAGCAAAATTTCCTAGTAAAAAAATTGGGGACCCAACTCGGTAAAAGATTTCCCTTAATAGACATATGAAGACCGAAAAGTCCTGACACAAAAAAAAAAAAACCCACCAAGGTTCGAAAAAATCCCAACTAAAAGAAAATCACAGTCAAGAAACAAATAAATCTATAGGAAATATAAAATATCAGAGTTAATAAAGAAAAGGACTGAGATCTAACCTTCAAGCTATTGCTATTCCAAAAGTTTCGAGTTTGTCACAGTGAGGAGTTGGCAAGTTTCTGCTCCATGATCGCCTCTGCATTTCCACATGGCAATACCGCCACAGCATATTTTTGTAATCTTTGATTACACTATTTTCAATATTAACTCTTGCAGACGTTCCAAGTGGATATTTCTGATCAAAATCAGATGACTTCACGTAAAACTCCACTCCATATTCATTAGTCATCTTAGAAAACTGATAAGTATAGTTCCTTTGCAATGAATATTCAGGCTCTGAGAATGGTAGACACGCAAGCAATATGATTAGCAGAAACGGTAGAAGTTGAAGTAACATCAAATTTGGACTGTTACCACCACCACCTCCATCACCAGTAGGCTGACCACCTGCTGCCGCCCGTCTAGTTCTGTACACGTGAGCTGTACGAAACATATCACCTTGACCAAAAAACGACCTAAAGACTTCATCAGCATCAAAGTTATCATCAAACATATTGTGCCCTGTTCTTCTTCGTCTCATAGCATTATAATGCTGACCGTACTCATCTCCCTCAACGAACCCCGTTTGATCATACTGCATTCTCAAGTTATCATCACTCAGACACTTAAACGCCTTGCCAACTTTCTTAAACGCCTCCTCAGATCCAGGAGCTTTGTTCTTATCAGGATGAACTTTCAACGACAGCTTCCTATAAGCCTTCTTAACCTCATCAACAGAACAACCTTTACCAACACCCAAAATCTCATAATAATCCGTGCTTCTTTTGATTCTACGTACCACTTGTACATGCTCTTCGGTATAACTTGGCTCCCCGTTCACACCTTCAGCCTGCTTGGGACTTACAGGACTACTCGTAACATGACTTTTACCATTCGACGAACTCGGATTCGCAGAATCAAGATTTTTACACGCCGCCAAAAGATCATCTACATTTAAATTATGATTCAACCGTTGCGCAATGCCTAAAAACTTCAGCGCTCGCTCCTTGTTGCCCGCTGCAATCGCCTCTTTCGCAATGCCGACACATTTCATTGCCTCATCCTTATTACCATCCATAACGACCGAACAAACTCAGCTCAACACTGAAGTTGCTCACAAACTAACCAATCACATTCACCAACTACCAAAAGCAAATCTAAAAAAAGAGAAAAAATATATCTAAAATTAGGGTTTGGTGGACAATAAGGTTATCTGTTAACATTATCATCAATAGTCAATACCTTCATCTATACAATTTAATTATCAAACTATAAATCTGTAAATTAGATAAAATAAACATAAATACAAACATGAAAGGATCAGACGGTAAGCAATAAATAATAATTACAGAGACGATGTATTCTAGGGTTTACAGATTCAGATGTCATAACATTTGAAATAAAATTATAACTACTCGATGATTGGAATCAGGAGAGTGACGAACAGAATGTTAATCCAAACTATGTGGAGTGATGAATGAATTTATAAAAATAATGAACAATCTAGAACTTGAAATTAATAAATGTTTGAATAGATCGACGGTTGGGAGGTGAAGGCGAGATAAACGAACCTTGAGTACGAACAGAAGTTGGGAGATCGAAGAGTATTTGAGATCTATGAAGCATACATTCAGTGGGAGCTGTGATTTTGTTATACTGTTGTAATACCCATCGACAGTCAATCAATGGATGAGTAAAGTAACACAATTGCTTGGCTTCTTTCATTAGCATCTTTGTGTTTTGTGTGTATCAATTCTGGTCCCTGTAGATTTACAACTCTCATGGAGAGTAAATTTTCATTTTTTAATGGTAAAGAACGGCGTGTCAACTACCGTGACACCGGATACTGTGATCAAGGTCGACTACTCGACCGACGTCAGTCCCTTGGCTCTCTTAGATGCACGGAAACCCAACCTCCACCCCCTTAAATACACGACAGTTAAATAAGCAGTAAAACATCGTCTCCTATCCAAGTTGAACCGGTGCCACACGTATTCGCTCTTTACTTGGATGCCACTCCACCACAAGGGCGGGGGCCAATAAATAATCGTTTTAGTGTATGTCGTTTAGCTATAAATGTTATTCTAATGCAAATAGTTATATTTTTTCGCTTTGTGTCCCTAAGGGTGTTTTACATGTAGTGATGTAGAGAGACATGTTACACATGATTAAATCTACTCTAATACAATATCATAATTGTTATACATTTATTCTGGTGTTCTCATTACCCATACGTGCCTTCTTTTATTAACTTGTTAGGTGAACCTGATATTCAAAGCAACACACGTTATTTGTTTGGAGTTATTAATGATGTCTTTTCATCATGGCGTGTGTTGTGTGAAAGAAGGGCAACAAGAAGGACTGACATGCGAAACCTGACAATGACGACCTGAAATACCCAAATATAGAATATATAGATCTGTCAACGACTTGCACAAATAGACTATTTGGTTAAGGGTCGTTCTGAACCAAAAACTGACTGCATATTTAAGATACCCGATAATTTTTTTTAATTGAAAAGCCAATTTTATTCACCAACCAAGAACATACAACAGAACCCAGCTACACCCGATTACATATTTACAATCACAACTAAGGCTATAAACACCCCTACTCGATTACATTAGAAACTAAGGTTTCCCCATTGAGTCCAATCTATCAACTTAATTTTGAACGGTTTTAAACCCAAGACATCCGATTAAACACGAAAACCTGAAACAAGTCTGCAATTATACACTGATTTCGATAGATGACAGTAATAGAATCAACCCTCTTTCTTTTTTCCAAACCCACCGTAAACCCATATTATTGCAACTTCTCTTCTTCGGCTCTTCCAACCCGAACCAACGTTATGTTATTATCAATCATACCCGACCCGATCCACCTAAAACACTTGAAAGAAAGAAAAAAAAAAAGTCAAAACCCAAAAGGGTTAATGCGCCTGAACAAACTTTGTCAGGCCCAACCCAATAGAAGGACCTACAAATAAGCCACATGGGGATCAACAATAATAACTCAGAACACAAGTACGACTCTGGTTCTTTCCAAAACCCTAGGCACACACCCTCTCTTTGTTCGATTAATCGCAAACATGTTGGTTTATCAGGATTTGCTTACCGGTAATCCTTTTTGTTAACTTCTCTTATGCTCTGTTATTGACTTGTTTCAGATATTATATGCTGTGTATAAGATAATTACTGTGAACTATCTGTTTAGCTTTAATTCGTGTATTTCCTTAGATCTGATTGGATTCAAACCAGTTACGGTATAATCTATGTAATTATTAACTTTTATAAGTTTTCTTATGTTGGAAAACTGTTTTGTATTTATTCCTTTGAAGCTTTATTATTTGATCGACGATTAGTGTCAGAATTTAATGGTTATATGGTTTACTTGTTTAAATCTCTGTTGTCAAAGCTCATACGCCTTATTGCTTCGCTTTAAAATTCCAATTTTCATGGCCTCAAGCGCGTTTTTTAGGCCAACCTTAAAGAAGTGTGTAATTAATGTAAAACAATATAAACTAGCTCCAAAAAAGCCTAAAACATGTCTAAAACCCCTAAAAATAGTATTTTTGTACTAAACGTCTCGCCTAAATGGTTTAAACTTTAAATCATTAGTGATCTTTTGGAAATTTTAAATTATATTCTATGGTAAGGTTATGTTTTTGCTGACTTTTATTTAGCGAAGACGCATAGTTTAAAAAAACGGGCGAGGCGTTCAGATAACGTGTTTGAGGCGGCGCCTCATGGGGTTGTGTGTGTTTTTGATGTTTTAGACTTTCTATAGTAGTAATTTTATTTTTGATGTTTTAGACTTTCTTTGTCAATTTGATTTTATTTTTTATTAGAAATATATATATTTTTTAATTTTTTAATTCCGCCTCGAGGCTCGATTCTTTTCTTTTAAACTTTGGGGGTTGGTTAGTTGGAATGATTGTGTTAGCAGCTGAATATGTTCGAGATCTAGTTAGATTTTGTGATAGGTGTTTTGATTTAATAAGTAGACAGTATTGACTATTGAATAAACCCTAATTACTCAATATTTGATTTGATTGTTTTATTTGGGGATCGGGCTAAATTTGGGCCAGAATCATATTTACTGATTAAATTGTTTGTGATGTAGGTGATGAGCTCCTTTCCGACTCATTTCCTTACAAGGAACTTCTGAATGGGATTCTTTGGGAAGTAGAAGGAAAGGTTAGTTTATATCGTTTTATATATTATGGTCAGCATATAACACCTGGCTTATAATATATTGTATTGATTATATATTGTGTATTTTATTATTTGCAGTGGGTTGTGCAAGGAGCTGTTGCTGTGGACATTGGTGCAAACCCCTCTGCCGAGGGAGCTGATGACGATGAGGGTGTTGATGATCAAGCTGTGAAAGTTGTTGACATTGTTGACACCTTTAGACTCCAGGTAAAAAGTTTAAAAGGTCTTGGAATGAATGAATGATAGATGGTGTTTGGTTTAATACTTTAAGGACAAGGGTTTACTGCCTGGCGCCTGCTACCTTAGACCATCTGTAGTGGGCTTCATAGGGGGCTCCATGGAGATTTATACCGCTCTATAGCGCCCTCTACACCGCCCCCTTGGGCTTCATGCTCATAACGGGCGTTACAAAAAAAAAAAAAAAACAAACAATTTTATAATATTATTTTTAATCAATTTCTACACCCCCTTCTTCTACACCCAATCAAACAATAATATTTTAATACTCATGGAGCCCCATAAAACCCCTCACCCACTACACACCTATTTTACATAAAGCCTCTCATCTCACTTTATTAGTTTAGGTTTGAGAGATGGGCTTACTGCCTGGCGCCTGCTAACTTAGTTGTAGTGTGACAATGCGACTGTTACAACATGTGATCTATATCTTAGTATATTACAAGCCAACTCTATTAAAAATTATGTTCTTTCAAAGTTTTTTTTTCCTCACTTATTTGTAATTGTTGTTTGCTTATGGGCCATGCCTGACTACTTTTGATGTTTGAGGAATTTTGAGACATTTGTAGGTTGTAATAATCTTGTCATTAAAACTTGCAGGAACAACCTCCTTTTGATAAGAAGCAGTTTGTCGCATATATCAAGAAGTACATTAAACTACTGACCCCTAAGCTCGATGCAGAGCAACAAGAGTTTTTCAAGAAAAACATTGAGGCTGCAACAAAATTCCTCCTCTCAAAGCTCAGTGACCTCCAATTGTAAGCTTTTTCGCTACATGTTCTTTTGGTTAAATAGTCTATTATATCTATGTGAAACATAGATTCGTTTGCTGATCACTTTTGGGTTTTTAATTTTATGATGCAGTTTTGTTGGGGAGAGCATGCATGATGATAGTAGCATTGTCTTTGCTTATTACAAAGACGGTGCCACAGACCCGACATTCTTGTACTTTGGTCCCGGGTTGAAGGAGGTCAAATGTTAAGTTTCAAGTTAGTTGTGTACCCCTAAAACAATATTCTAGTTTTTTATTAAAATTGGGAGATTAATTTACGTTTAAACTTCATATTACCTATGCTGTAACCAGAAACGGCTTCGAGTTGCTTTGTTTGCATACCTATTTTATTTTCCTAGAAGTGAATTGAATTTGAAAACATCAAAAGGTTACGATGATATGTTTTTTTCTTTTTGAAAGTTATGATGATATGTAAATGTCGAGTTGCAACTCTAAACAAACTTTATGAACCTTTTTTTCCTAACGTACGGTATTGGATTTTTTTGTTGATTAACCTTCGCACCAAAAAGGTATTGTACCAATAATTTTTTGGTACAGTTACTTGTGTCAGTCTTGCCGTTTTTTGGGACCGGTACCTTCGGTAATGGTACCGGTTTGATACAATTATAGTGATACCGCGCCCCGCGGCAACGCGCAAGACGACCACTCTAGTTTTATTGTATTGGGTAAGACGAGCAAACTTTACAACGTTTATCTCATCCAAATTAAAAAAGTTGAAACCTCATCCAAACCTATTTTGATTCATGTGCCTATTTATCCTGTTTTCTTAAGTAGTGTGAAACTTGTATGCTTGCCTGTCTTCTGTTCTCTCTTTTTGAGCCGGGGGTCTCTCTGGAAGCAGCCTCTCTATCCTTATGGGTAGAAGTAAGGTGTGTCTACATCTCATCCTCCCCTGACCCTACCAATAGTTTCTACTATTCGTGAGATATACTGGGTATGATTGATTGATTTATCCATAACCACAAAGCAATAGTCCAGCTCTCACATATACTAACAAAATGACTGGTGGATTTATATACGAACCAAAAGCAATTTAAAAAGTCAATTTCTCTGAAAGAGCCGCTGCAAAAAAAAAAAAAAAAAAAAAAAAGTAATTACACAATGTAAGACGGAAAATAAACTTGGAGAACATTAAAAAATTATTTTATTTACCTATAGATGCACAACAAACCATAAATAATTAAATACTTAACACCAGATGAATGAATGTGGAAGGTCAAACCATAAGTATTATGATCACAATGAGAAGCACAATCCCCAGAATCACCAAAAGCAAGCAAGTCTGCATGGACCATGTGCAAAAGAATGAACATTATAGAAAAAAAGAGAGAGAGAGAGACATAACGCGTTTAAAACATATTAGATTTGCTTGTTTAAATAGCTCATGCTTGTGCTTATTGAAAGAAGTTTTCAAAAAAGCATATTTCACTCCAAGGATAAAATTTTCATTTGAATCCGACAAGAATAATCACTTAATTGGTTTAAGCAAAATCTCAAAGTGCTTATTGAAAACAACTTATTTCATTTCACTATAAAATAAGCAGAAAGAGTAAGTACTTTTCTTTCTGCTTCTATAATCAAAGAATAGTTTTACAACCATTAGGACCAATTGTGGAATCATTTGCATAATTAGGTGATTTATTCTTTTCCAAAGCGCGAATGGTATGCGTATCAGGGAAGAAGCAAAAATGGTGAAGTAGCTGTTTCAATCAGCGACTTCTTACACATCATTTACAACAATCATTTTCCAAAGCGCGATGGGTCTGGGCCAAATAAATTTATACCCATAATCACTCTAAGGATACTAGTTTTCCTATTTGATAATGGTCCCTATAATTTGGTCTCTAATCATTGTAACCCACTAGTTAGAATGATGAATGATTTTTTTTGTTGTTACTTAGCAAGGTTTTACAACATTCTTACTCTCTCTCTCCTCTAGAACTCACCTGCACCATTCATTTTTTTTAACTAGCAGGAACACACGCGTTGCGGCGGAGCTGCATTGTGTTTGGATGTTGCGTTTGGTCAATCACGTTATTGGTGTTGTACATTATACAAACATACTGATAATGTCTAATATATGATTGAAGGGTGCACAATTTTAGTAGGAAGTAGGTGTAGATATTGTAGTAGAATAACATGTTAAGTTTGTAATCAATATCATACGGTGTAAAAGTAACCCAAAGTTTAAAACAATAGATGACACCATCAAGTTATTGATTACAAACTTAACGTGTTATTCTACTACAATATCTACACTGCTTCCTACTAAAATTGTGCACCCTCCAATCATATATTACACATTAGTAATATGTTTGTATAGTGTACAACACCAACAACGTGATTGACCAAGCGCAACATCCAAACACAGTGCAGCCTCGTCGCAACGTGTGGGTTCCTGCTAGTACTATTAAACATTCATCTATACGGGTTTATTATTAATAAGCACAAAAGCCAAGTTAGGTTTATAGCTACCGTCTTCTTGTCTAATTGTAAACCGGACGTTGTCAGCCGATTCCCTGCAAAAGTGATCCTGTCCATTGGATCAGATCGGTATGAGCCATGGTCCATGTAACACCCCAGCCTGACGTGGCCGGGTTGTCGGGTCGGGTTATCGGAGTTACGCAGCGGACTTCCGGATATTGACAGTCTTGACTCTTCCAGGATCCACGTCATCATATCTGTTGGGTTTAATGACGGTTATTGGTTCAGAACAGAAGAACAGATCACTGGAGATAACTTATTGGAGAAAGGAAGATGACGGCGGCCAGCGTCGGAGGTGATGACCGGCGTGGCTGCTGGTTATTTGAGTGACTATTACCGGAGCTTAGAGGGGATTAACCGGCTTCGCTAACCGGTACAGAGGGACGAGCAAGGTAGATCTAGGATGGTTTACGGGTTGGGTTCGGTTAATCAGAAGGTTACCGGTTTGTTATCAGAACAGGGAAAGGTAGCCGGGTTAAAGGTTCCGGGTTTTATTTAGAATAGAGGAGAGGTGGGTTGGTGACCGGAGAGGAGGAAGAAGATGAAGCCGGCGGCGGCCGGAGGCTCGCCGGAGGTGGAGATGGTTGTGGTTGCTCTCTGCTCTAGTACACACACATATGTGTGTGGATTGTCTGGATCCAGCGAACAAAGAGAGAGAGGAGAGGTTTTAATAGATAAATATAATAAGGGGTGTTTGGCTACGAGGATAATAACTGAAACACGGGTGTTTGGTAACGAGTATAGTAATAAGATAAGAAACGTTTAAATATAAGATAAGGAGCGTTTTATCGAGATAATAAAAATCCAATAATTGTTATTTATAAAATTAATTAAAACGGTTAGTCGCGAGATTCGAACTTAAATAATTAAATAAATAATCGGGTGGTCGGGTACGATCCGACCCGTTTAAGAGACCCGTAACACTTCGAGGTGTTACATTCTCCCCCCCCTTAGGAAATTTCGTCCCCGAAATTTGAGTGATCTTGTATTTTACACCCTTAATCGATAAGGATGTTATAATGCTATTTGAACACTCGTCACGAGTCATAATCAGTACTCGTGGTTTGCGAGGAAATCGATCTTTATATCAATTCACATCTACGTTTTAACCTTTCTTGCTATAGTCATGTTAATACAGATACATGGACTGTCTGTATTTTCTGGTATGACTATTAAAGGTTTTTCGTATAGATTGATATCTTTCTTTATATTATGAATATTTTTCTTATCTTATTCCTCATTAGAATGAGAAACAGACTGAATATTATTCTTATATAAAGATGATTTAACATATTCCGAGATTCTAATTGTTTATCTTCAAAGAGATTTACCAACTTTTATTAAACATCGCTAGAATCTCAAAGTGATACGATATAATCATTGTCGGATTCCTTTACAATAATGGATTCTAGTTGGTTCTTAAGAGATAGATACGGAAGTCCCTTCATTATCATGACTTGAATGGGATCCGAGCTACTACCTCTTATGTTTGAACTTTAGAATCTGTCATTATTGTAATTCCGATTCTTAAAGAGTAGAAATGATTTCTTTAAATCATTAGATGTATCTTATCCGGAGTCTAAAGGTGCCGGAAAAGACTAATTGAACTTGTTGAATTATACTGTTTCAACAGTTCCTTTTTATCATCTTGATTTACTGAAATCGATTATTAAGATTTCTCTTAAATCATCGATAATAGTCTTACTGACTATTTCATTGATGATTAACTGCATTGTATCTCATTACATATCATTTGACTTTTCTTATTGTATTATTGTGAATGAGGTCTTTCACAATTCTACAGTCAATTATATGTAAGTTTCTTTTTATAGTCTCAGAATCGACTGGTAACAGTTACCGTTACGATTCCTTGACTTAGGATTCTGAGAATAATGCATCAATTATTCTTTCTCAAAATCATGATTATCATTCAGGTTTACTGCATAAATACTTATTGCGTTAAGTATTCCTGCAGTTATTCCTTCTTGATATCACTATTTTGGAATTCGATACACTCTCAGTAAAATATTCTATAATTTCTTTTTATAAAATATTCCTTTATAAAATTTCTAGTCGTTTCCTTACGACTATTATTCTTATCTAATTATTATATTTCTTGGCATATCAGATGCCTTTTAAATAATATTTGGCATTTCAAATGCCTTCTCTTGATACCTGGCATTTCCTATGCCTTTCTTTTATTCAGACATATCGGATGTCTGTTCTAGATTATAATTCTTTTTATTCTTCGATTTATATTCTATTATTTATCTCTTTATATTCCTTTATATCCAAGCAAATACTGATACTATTTATAGCACACACTATAAATTCCATCACTTCTATATAATATATATTTGCTTGGAATAATTCTTTTATATTTATGTATTCGATTAAAGTTTATACTTTCAGTGTCTGAAAACACTTTCCGATAAACTTATATATAGGCAATCTATCGTAGATTCTTAATCCAACTTATTGTAAGCGAGGCTTATTTCATTTGGATCTTCGTATAGATAGTTCTTGCCAGAACAGTGATTTCTTAATTTATCTCTTTCAGCCTTTAACTCGGAACAAGAATTCCGTCATTCCTTGGCCAGAGAGTTTCACTGGAAAAATGAGCATAATTCTATTCATTTTTCATTTTCACTTCGATTATACCTTGCGAATCTTTACGCGATTCCGCTTGGTATCAATTATATTTCGATATATTCATTAAATTATTTCTTTTAATACTTCGTTGGATTCTACCATTTCTGGTTTCTGAATCCATATAAATTTATATCTATTATATTTTAAGGATTTAACAATTCCTTCATCACTTCTTGACTTTCAACTTGGTAACACTTTACCGTTTTACCAATTTGATTTCATTATAACTCGCACGAGTCTTTATACGAAGTGACTACAAAGATTTGTTCATAGCATCATATATCCTTATAAAGAATTCTGTGACTTGGTGACAAATGTCCGGTTATACCTTCTGTAAGGGTTCAGATATCATTTGCCCCGGAGATTGCACAAAGGACATACAATTATATTTGATTAGCAATCAGAAATCAATATATTGATTTCTATAATTCGTAGAAATTAACCAATCGATGGTTTTTATTCTGCGAACATATTCTTAGTCGTATTTCACGAAGAAATTCCAACTAGATTGCCAGTTCCGTGGTCGTATTCTCCACATATGATACACTGATGGTTCGACTATATATATTTCTTCTTATTATTTCTTTTAATATGTTTATGATACAAACATACTGTGATCTCGATAAACTCCTACTCGAATGTTACTGTGCCTGTGGCATTCATAATTATGTCGCGATCATAATTACTATTCCACCTCACCTAACATTCCAGTACTTATTTATTTTAATCACAATAGGTATGTGTCTTTCACATATTATTCTGATATTTTCTTCTTTATTTTCTCTTAAGTTTGAAATTATATTATTCCGGAATAGAACTTGTTGATCTAAGTCTAACGAAATAGACTGTCAATCGTTCAAGAATTTGTTCGCGTTAAAAGATATTCAATATAACAATCCGATCTTCTTAATATCCCCTGACTTGTTCGAGTCATAGAATTAAGACGGTAGTTATATTTTCGTATAATCGAGCGAGTAAGAATTCGGCTTCGTTCGACAGATACCAGCGTATGTTGATTACGGAATTTTCGAGAATAATATTTTGTCCAAATATTATTTAATTCTGGAAGGAATCGAGGAGGACCTCTAATCGAGATTTTTATATAAATTACGAATATAAATTTATAAAACGGAATATATATATATATTTATCGTTTATATTAGAATAATATCGAGAAATTATACAATCGAACATAGATATAAAATTATACGGAAAAAGTCTCTTAATATATATATATATACGAATACGATTTGATTAATAAATCTTTATAAAAATACTATTAAATGCGATATGAAATATGTTTCGGTAAAATAATACGGTCGTGGTTCTTTGGTATAAAAACTTTTAGGAATAATTTATAATAATAATAATACTGATTCGGGTTTCGTAATGACATTTATTTTTTTGAAAATAATAACTATTTGAAAAGAGTTGCGGTAAAAGTTTTTCATAGTATCGGAATTCTTTAAAATTTTAATAAACACGTTTCTTATTACTGATTAATAAAGCAAAATGGATTTCTCAAAATATTGAGATCAAGATTTTTAAGGTTAAACGGATGAATTTGGATAAAACCTGAGATAGATTCTGGGGTGTTTCAAAAATTATCAATACTAAAAAAATAAGATATCAACAGGTTTTCTTAATTTTATAAATTAAATAAATTGAAAATTTTGAACGGAGGGTGTTTATATATTTTTACTTAGTACTGAAATCCTATAAAGATAGTAATACTTTTAATAAACTTCAAGATTATACTGAAAAGATTTTAAAACCTTTTTAAATAATCGCAAAATATATTTAATCTTTAATTAAATAATTGAAATAAATTATTTAGAAACACAATATTAATATGTCTCTAGCATATCTGATAAAATTTCGGAAATTTTCGGAATAAAAATAATATTTCTGAAGACTCGATCATAGGAATGTTCAAGTCGGAGCATAATATTTGTATTATATATAATATTGGAATAACCGTGAGGTTAACGATCTGATATAAATAGTCACTGGGACTGGAATAATTCAATAACTTATCGGAAGTTTCTTGAATTAACGATGGATGGTTTATGTTTTATAATCTATTTATTTTTCTATATATATTTATACTTTTTATAACTTATTTCATTTCTTTATTTATATCTTGATTTAATTTCTTTTAATATTTATCCGGTTTCTGTTCTGTATTTCTGTATTATTTCTTTTAATGCCGTGAATTATGTTCTATATTCTTTCGTACTTCATATGGCCTTAATATCCTGTAAGATTTCCCAGAAATTAAATGTGTATGTAAATTCACAATTGTGTACAGAATTGTTAATTTACCCCACATAATCATTCTAGTAATATCCTGTAGTGGATTTGTTTTAATTTCTAATATACTATTCTGGTGCTCACCAACTTTATAATGGTTTGGCATTTAGGTACCCAAAATTTTACCTTCTAATATTCTTTTATCCTATCCATATTTCTAATCACAATTTCTTTTAAAAGACATTTCTGGTAGATCCTGGATTAATAATTATTTCAAGACTGTCCATAAGCGCAGCTCTGATACCAACCTGTAACACCCCAGCCTGACGTGGCCGGGTTGTCGGGTCGGGTTATCGGAGTTACGCAGCGGACTTCCGGATATTGACAGTCTTGACTCTTCCAGGATCCACGTCATCATATCTGTTGGGTTTAATGACGGTTATTGGTTCAGAATAGAAGAACAGATCACTGGAGATAACTTATTGGAGAAAGGAAGATGACGGCGGCCAGCGTCGGAGGTGATGACCGGCGTGGCTGCTGGTTATTTGAGTGACTATTACCGGAGCTTAGAGGGGATTAACCGGCTTCGCTAACCGGTACAGAGGGACGAGCAAGGTAGATCTAGGATGGTTTACGGGTTGGGTTCGGTTAATCAGAAGGTTACCGGTTTGTTATCAGAACAGGGAAAGGTAGCCGGGTTAAAGGTTCCGGGTTTTATTTAGAATAGAGGAGAGGTGGGTTGGTGACCGGAGAGGAGGAAGAAGATGAAGCCGGCGGCGGCCGGAGGCTCGCCGGAGGTGGAGATGGTTGTGGTTGCTCTCTGCTCTAGTACACACACATATGTGTGTGGATTGTCTGGATCCAGCGAACAAAGAGAGAGAGGAGAGGTTTTAATAGATAAATATAATAAGGGGTGTTTGGCTACGAGGATAATAACTGAAACACGGGTGTTTGGTAACGAGTATAGTAATAAGATAAGAAACGTTTAAATATAAGATAAGGAGCGTTTTATCGAGATAATAAAAATCCAATAATTGTTATTTATAAAATTAATTAAAACGGTTAGTCGCGAGATTCGAACTTAAATAATTAAATAAATAATCGGGTGGTCGGGTACGATCCGACCCGTTTAAGAGACCCGTAACACTTCGAGGTGTTACAGTCCACGAGTAAACCAGGCATTGCCACACCTTTGACTGCCACCATAGACCGTATTTTTTCGAGGACCGTGGTGACTTAAAGTATGGTCGGAGGTTTTTAAGGTATGTTTCGTCTTGCTGAATTTCCGTCAGAAATTGCAGAGGAATAGAGAGAGAGAGAGAGAGCCGGGAGGTACGCAGGTTGTTAAGTGGTGTGGGTGTTGGGTTTCAAACTCAGTTGTTGTCGATCGGTTACGAATTGCTAATCAAATGGGTTTAACGATGATTCAATTATAATAATTGTGTCGAATCTGAGTGGTATGTTATGATGGTGGTCGTTTCATCCGTTTTTTCTTCTTGTCGATATGCAGGAAAGTCTTTGAAGAATTGGCTATATATAGTTTTTTTTTATAAATTCAATGAATTATCTTAAACGCTTCGGTTGGTTTTTCAATTCAAATAAAAAATATAATGTTGTAGAAATGAAGTGATATGGTGTTTCAATTAATCTATGTTACCTTATTAAGGGGGAGAGATGGCCTCAATGGTAATTTCATCCATATTTTAAGATGGCATACCAAAAGTTTGTTGCTTTATACTCCAAATGTCTTGAAAATTTTGACAAATCTACCCATCTCGTGCTTCACACAACAGTACATTAACCTAGGCCTTCACACTTATTATGCCCTCATCAATGTTTAGGCCGGTTGAATGGTATTTGGGAATGAATGCAATTGATGCAAACGATTGAATGCTCCCTTACGTTATAGAACCCATTGTTAAGAATTACTCAACTGAAATCATGCCCATACAATTGCCAGCGTACTTCGGTATTATCAGGTTAATGATTTGTTCCTCTTTTCTCCCCTTAATTTGTGATAAATTGTGACTTTGTTGTTTAATTCACATATCGAAGATAGAGGTTCTTGCGTTGCCTGATTAATTGTAATTGACTATGCATTGTGCATTGAAAGTTATGCAATGTTTTTGAGTGAAAAAATGGCCTTTGTTGGGAGCTTTGAAAGCATCAGCGAACTTTTTGCTGAAAATAGGTAATTTCATCTTGCCATTACATTATTAGTTTTATTGAATTATATATGTGAATTTCAACTTTTATATTATAACACTCACATTCCACCCACCATCCCCATCCCTCACCCCATGGAAGATATCTGCATCCTTTTTTATGATCGATCATTAGAGCTTCGGTTATATTTGTGGTCTTATAATTAGATGATATAATATAGCAAAAAAATGAGAAATTCCTAGGTAGTAAACAACAACAAAGAAACCCTGGTTCCCAAATGTTTTCAGATTGGTTAAATCTACCTGTTCTCATGTTTCAGACCGCTAGGATTTGGAGTGGAAAAGACTCCCGACCAACGATACTGAAACAGCGAAGCTGAGCAATTGTGGATATTATGGAGCAGCAGCATGTGCAGATAAGTGAGGATAGATGGCTTGGAATTCCAAGGAGGAAGATACTGAATTTGTAGTTAAGTAGATCAGGAATCAGGATAGATATCCAAGATGCTATAAATTTAAATAGCGATGAAATGACATTTAGATGGAATTCGATAGTGATTCAAAAGGTAAGCGTTTCGTTTGGCGAGCGGTAAGTATTAAGATTCCTACGAGTGATGCTTTGATGGATAGGGGCATATATATATTGGTGATGGCACGTGTAAAGCCTACGGATGTGGCGCTGAGTCTGCTAATCACATTCTGGCTACTTGTATTTTTGCTCGTATGGTGTGGTGGCAAGTTTTAGTATGGGTCAAAATTCGAGCTCCGGCGCATTTTGATTCCATCTGTCAGATTTTGAAGTTGGGTTGGAATGTAGATGGGTCTAAACGAAAGAAGAATGTGGTGCATGCAATCTTCCTCATGACCACATGGAGGCTTTGGCTTTACCAGCACGACAAGGTCTTTGATACAACTATCGCTTCGATCTTTATGATAGTGGAGGAGAACAAGGAGACAACTTTTTGGTGGGTGTCAAATAGAACAAGGATAAGGGTAATCATGTTACAAAGTTGGAACTCGGGAATTCCTTTTTAGTTTGTAATAGATTTTTTTTTTAATATAGCAAGCTCAGAGTGAGGCTGCAACTGCATTTGGAAATGATGGCGTATATTTGGAGAAATGCATTATAAATCCAAGGCACATTGAGTTCCAGGTAACTCTTTTTTTTTTTTTTTGTCATAGAGGCTGAATTATTAATGAACTATAACAAAAGAACATATATTGCCAAGAGTGGAATAAATACAGTATGGGCAAACATAACTTTTAATATTATACTTACCACTACCATTTAAGTAAGTTACTTTAGGTGTTTGAATACCACTTGTTGATTTCTAACTGCATAATACTTCTTGTTCAGGTTCTTGCAGACAAATATGGAAATGTTGTTCACTTTGGGGAGTGTCAATGCAGCATCCAGGTAAATGTTTTAATTTTTTCACAATTTCACTCAACATGCTTGTTTCCTTTGTGAGTTGTCTAAACATTATTGTACATGACTACATTCTAAGGTAGTGTTTGGTATGCTAAATAGAATGGAATGAATCATTCCTGTAAAAATGTGATTCCTTCCATTTAGGTGATTTGCATTCCATTAGCATGGGGTGCTTAATTATAATTCAGTGTCATTCATGTGTTCTACAATAACATAGACCCTTTTCAAAAAATCGAAGTTTAAAATAAACTTCCTTCTAATTTCTGAATATAACCGAAAATATAGTTTTTTTCCTATCTTAACAGAGGTTTCGATGAGCTTTAATTAATGTTCAATGTCTCTTTGTGAAAAGTGAACCATGTTTCTTTCGCGAGAGAACCGCCGACCGGTATCCTCCTTAACGGCTTCATCAGGTAACGTCGACAAAGATATAATCAGAGACGAGGATTTGGTGGTTGGCTTAACGATGTGGGACATTAAATCGCAGTGGGTTTGTGGTTAGTTCGATATCGCCGCTTCAAACTCCAACCCCTTTTCTCCTCTGGTTCTGGTCAGCAAATGAAAGGGAATGGTCGTTGCTGGAATGCTCTTACCGGACGGCTTAACTCCGCTCTATTTTGCTCTTCTCTGCATCACTTGGCTATGTGAGTGCTCTGTGACTTCTTCGTGTGATGGCTTAATTAGTAAATTGGCATCTTAAATGCATTAAGGGTAAAATTGGTATTTTGTTAAATAAATTCTGCATTGATTTTACATGCCTTCAATTTTATTGACAATTATTTTAGATGGAGGGAGTAATTGAGTATTTCTTTACCTTTCTGTGCATGAAATTAGTATCTATTGACACCTATAGACAAATATTTTAGGAAGTATTTATTATCCTAAAGTCATCTAAAGTCGCGGTTCTTTTATAACAAAAGTCGCGGTTTCCTTTTATTCTCAAAAGTTGCGGTTTTGCTAATTATTATCCTAAAGTCATCTAAAATCGCGGTTCTTTTATAATAAGTGCACAACATTAGTCGCGGTAAACTCATCTAAAGTCGCGGATGGAAATCCCCGCGTCTATTGATAATTATAACCGCGACTTTTATTAACAATCGTAGTAGTGAGACTAGAAAAAATAGCACACTACTTTTCATGGGCAACGTAATATCATTGCAGCATAATTTGCTCCAAAATAATATTGCATCAAAATATTAATATTTGGCATTTGTTACTAATTTTTATGTTATCTTTGAGAATATTATAGATATATTCACCTCAATTGGATACTCCACCTCCAAGATGGGTTCACTTTGCTCATGGATTACTCCTCTTCTTGTACCAGGTTTGTTTACTATTATCAAGTATTTAAGTGTTATTTCAGACTTTCAGTATTTGTATTGTTTATCTTTCATGCAAAATATTTTTTTTTTATTCTTGATACAAAATGCATATAACAGTTGTCTAGGTGGTCATTTACTCATTCAGATATGGTTTTTTCAATTTGTGTGATGATTAAATTTCCCTATGTTCATGCTAGACTTTTGATGCTGTTGATGGAAAGCAAGCTAGAAGGACAAACTCATCTAAATGAAGCTATCCCAAAATCTTAGAAGCTTGAGCCTTGATGGACTCCATTATTTTCAAACTTATGAAGATGTACTCCATTATTTTCAAACTTATGATTGGTTCATGCTAATGACTGTTAAAGTCCTAGGCTACTTTGGGGGGATGCTTTGTCTTATTCTTCATGTGTTGCAATCTTATACATCTTTGCTTGGAAAAATTCTTAAAAAGGAGGAAGGAGTTTTCACAACAGAACACTCATCAAAGGTATATTCATAACCTTATCATGTTATTAAAATGTGTATATATAATACATCTTGATGATTATTTTTTATGGCAGGTATAACTATGTGGAAGTTTCATCATAACATTAATTTTTGTTGTGATATATTTGGAGCACTCACCTCCACTATATCATGCTTATTTTGCAATGACGGTATCACACTGCTGATAATCTCTTCCGTGGTGCTCGCTCGTTTCTGCCTATTTTGAACTAGCAAGTTTTATAATAGTGATTAAGTTGCAAATTTTTACCCCGCAGCAACGCGCGGGTTTCCCACTAGTATCATATTATTAATCTAGTATTAATCATAGAGACTTAATTATTTTATTAAATGTGTCTTGATAACTTAATAAGATTACAATTTTACCCTTGTAAATGAATGTCAAATGACTATTTTACCCGTCCAGAACTCACTATATAGTAGTATAGATAATACCTTTCCCACTCTCTCTCTCATCTAGAACCAGCACGGTAAGAAGAACTCGTATTTGGTTCACGGGACCCCTACCAGCATTGGTGGCGGCGGTGTTACCGTGCTGGTAGTAGGGTACCCGTGACCTTTTCTGGTGGCGCCCCTTCCCCCTAATAAAAAACATTCAAACAAGTTCGGTGTGATTCAGCTCCTTAATTCGATTTCGATTTTGTTGTAGTTCAATTTTGATACAAGGTATAACTGAATCAAACCATAATTTCTGTCTTTTAAAAAGATAAAACATAACCAACATATACTACTTTAGGTCTCTTATATTAGCTTGAGTTCGACAATTATTTCAGTTCTGGTTTAGTTAATTAGTTTATCACTAGGGATGAGCTTGGTACTAATAGTGAAAATACCAGGATCGAAAATTGCCAGTACCGGTATTTGAAAGTAAACTCGGTAAAATATTGGTACCTGTATCAAAACAACCGGTACTAAAAACACCAAAAAGTCGATACTAAATTGGTAGAAAAATGATTCGGTAGGAAAATTCAGTATCCGATATCATTTACTCGTCCCGGTTTGTCACCCCAAAATTAGAAACACATAATATTAAGAAATTCGAAAATCAAGAAAACGGGCCCAATAGCCCAATAAGCCATAAGGTTGACGAAGTCACGAAAACTGTAAATAATCTGCACCGAAGAAAAAAAATATATTCGATTTATTATTATCTACCTATACTAATAAAGGAGTAGCTAGGGGGACACTTGTCCCCATACTAGAGCTCCACCCTTAAAATCCACATGGCAAGCATACATTATACTATCCAAACCCATGTTTTAACCCGATTAAAATTTTGACCCGGGTATATCAAACGCGACTCCTGCCACTCCTTCAAACAATGTATCATTCTCATCTAACCCTAAACTCCAAACCTAACTCTATAATCTATAATCGATAAGGTACATTCAATCTCTCTTTTTCTTCGTAATCAAAACCCTAAATCCGATTATATGTCAAGATCTGTTTTCATATCCTTCTTTCCATTAATCCGATTTTCAGACCTTTTATTACGATTACGTTACAGATTTGGTTTTTTTTTTTCGATTTTAAAGATATGTTTTTGTGCTTATGTCGATTATATGTTTTTCTGATTATATATCAAGATCTGTTACTTTATCTGTTTTTATAGTTTATGTCGATTATCTGTTTTTATAGTTTAGGTCGATTGTTTGTTTTTGTAGTTTAGGTCGATTGTCTGTTTGTGTCCTTGTGTCAAATTTTTTTATTGTGGTTATGTCGATTATATATTAAGATCTATTAGCTTATCTGTTTTTGTAGGTTATGTCGATTGGCGATTTGGTTTCCGAGGATGGTCGACATCTTGAAACATTTCGCCATGTTGTGATGGATACTACAAAGGACCGTTTGGTAATTTTTCTTCTTACTGAATATTTTTTTTTAATTTTTAGTTCATTTACTACTTTGGTTACTTTATCAATATGTTTGTTCATTTGTTCGGATGTGGCTTGATTCACTCGTAAAAAATGAACAATAACAAGTTGTAACGATGCTTATAATTTATATTGAAGGTAATATGTTACTAAGTTACACATATTGAATGATTTGTAGGTTGATTGTATGGTCGAATAATTTTTAGGCTGATCTTGGGAAGCTAGCATAGTTAGACGGGTCATCGATTCTAGGAGCCAGGGAAGTCGGTGCAGATTGAAGTACATTCATGACTATTATGAGGTAATCAGGTTGGGCCACTTTAGAACAATATCTAAAAAAGAATTTATATTAAAGGAGACAAAGAATTACATGATCTATAATTAGGAGATGGTACTGGTGATAGATGATCCATGTGGGACAACCACAAAGCATTTTTGTTTTTGTTAATAAACACTTTTATTGTAGTTGCTTAGGTGTTGTTCCCTTAATATTTTGCACCTTGATAAAAAAATTGACATTGTTCAGGTATTTTTCCCTTAATATTTAGTACCTTTGTCATATAACATCAAACTAATGGAAACCCATTTATAAAATTCTAAAATTTATTTTATGCATTCTGAAACCTGTTGAATCTGGTTGTGGCAGTATTACCATGTCCAAGTTCCAGTCGCATGATATGTAAGCCACAAAGGTATTATTTACTAGATTAACTTTCGATGTTTATAATATATTTGAAAGGTTCATATCCATTTCGCATATCTTTGCTATGCCATATTATGGTTTTTGTTTCTTCGGCCGTTTTTTATCTTTCCGATAGGGTTTAAATCTTAGATCTGTTTAAATGTTCAGATTCGTAGTTTTGTTTTCGTTTTTGGTTCTTGTATTTTAACTGTTTTAGGGTTTGTTGTTTCATCCGCCGTTTATAAGTTTTCGATCGTCTTAAACGCTACATCTATTTTTCTGGTCTGCAGCCAAGCTTCGGCTCTGCAGCCTTGTGGATATATCTGATTATGCTGGATCAGCAAGTTATAGTGTGCAAGCTTTGAAGGTCAAAATTGTATCAAGTCATAGACATTATGGGAGTAAGCCTGTGGAGATTGGAGATGGAGGTTCTGCAGCGTTTCTGTAAACATAAAAGTCCATACCCTCCTATCTTATGTTGATCAAGAGCTTTCGATTATTGGTGACCCGTTTGACTTTGGTTGAGAGTTAGTTTTTTTTTTCATTGTATTAGATGTGGCGAGGGATATGTTAGTGTATTGTTCTTTTCTTTACTTCCGGTTTCTCTACTAGAGGTTAGCTATGTTACTTAACATGTGCGTGCGGTATCAATGTAGAATTGGGTAGCAAGTGATAGTAAGCAAAAACATAAAATCAAGGTCTGCATTTTTATGTAACCATGTTTACTCATACTTTACATATAGACAGGTTATCTTTGGTATTTAGTGAAAATTCTACTTATATTTTATCTTGCAGGTTGGTTTGACGAGTCTTGGGGTGGATTAGTGCTGATGTGTGCCAACTAAATATGCAGAAGTATTTTGCATTCCACATGGTGGAGGTGGTCCTAGAATGGGTCCCATTGGTGTAAATAAATACTTGGCACCATAATTGGCTTAACATCTCATGGTAAGTAGCAAAACATAAATGCTAGAAAGCATAATTAAAATAGTTGTGAAAATTGTTTTTCTATATGTATGATCATGGCACTCAATCCATGTGTGGTGTTCATATATCTAACTTGAATTACATCTTGATTTCAAGGTGACGAAAGGTGGCATACCAGCCCCTGAATAAATTCTGTGCTTGGTACCATTTATCCAGCCCCCTGTGGTACGTGTTTGTTTAGATTTTCTATTGACTTGAAGAATTCTATTGGAAAGGATTAATGGCCAAAAGATTGAGCCATGTCACATCTTAGATTATGGCGAAATCATCATCTTGATCTCTCCTACTATATTATTATTGTTAGTTTCTTTCTCAAATATGATTTTTTTCAGTACTTTGACGAAATGTAAGCAAACTCATAGGCGACACTAGAAGTTGAGACTTGAGAGGTCCACGTGTGTTGTTGAAAACGCTGAGCAAGGCAAGGAAGAGGCAGGTACGACTTTTTATGTATGACCCTGAAAAATAAACCGGTTGGGTTACGGGTTGAAACATGTAGTTATTAGCAGGTTGAGTCTATTGAGAGAGAAATGGAACATGTGGCAACTAGGTGATCATTTATTTCGGGCTTAAATTTAGATTGTTCCACCCTCTTTTTAAACAAGATATTCACTGACAAAATCTCAAAGTTTATTTCTGGCTTAAATTTAGATTGATCCACCTTGTGGATCTAGAAATAATTAACCAAAATAAGAAAGATGGATAACAATCAAATAAAATATATAAGAGGATTGTTTGATCAATGAAATCTCTTTAAGCTTTGACTATAAATCAAATATGAAATATACATGTTTCAGTGATGACAAAATAGTACTGAAGTAGGTTTCATGTTCAAATGAGTTGATGTTAATACATATTTGATTTGTGTCTCATTTAGGGTGGAGAACTTGACCTAACCAATGGTATGAACCCACTAGATGGATGTCGTTTTTGGATGCTTAACAATCAGACAAGTTCATTGATGTGGATTTAATGAAACCGTTCGGATGTTTCTTTCATGTGTTCATATTTCTTTCACCAACAAGTTTCTAAATTTTTTATTTGATTATTATCCATCTTTCTTATTTTGGTTAATTATTTCTAGATCACATACAGTAATCAAGAGCTAGAACCACAATAAACATGATCTCACCTTCTATCCAATACTGGCAGTATTGATGGTTCTACCCCAAATATCAGATCATGATAATTTTATAATCCATTTATGTAATTATATTTATGTTTGGTTTACAGCATGTGCACAAAGAAATTTTTAGCACTATTTGCTATTTATATCATATGTATATTTAACCTTTTGCTATTTATATTCAATTCATTTTTAAATAATTTCAGCTTAATGTTTATGTATTTTTTATAATTTTTAAACCATTTTCTTTTTTGTTTATGATTGTTATGATGACTCTACTAATATCGTTGTATATGAGTAGAGATTACATTCTAGGGATGAGGTGACACCTTTTCATATAAGATGAAAGAGATTTTTGTTGTTTTTTTTGTTAAACTATATTTATTTACTTAGAATATTCATCTTCATTTGCATGTCGTCACCTTTAGATGCTCTTAATTGAAGGTGCAATTGAGAAAACGGGATGTATTAGAAGATAGTTATTATGACTACTAATATCGTTGTATATAAGTAGAGATTACATTCTAGGAATGAGGTGACACCTTTCCATATAAGATGAAAGTGATTTTTTTGTTGTTTTTTTTTGTTAAACTATATTTATTAATTCGAATTTTCATCTTCATTTGCATGTCGTTTAAATAAATATGACTGCGTCTTCATTTTATTATTTGTTTTTTAATGACGTCAAATCAAACATTACATAATTCATATATCATTTATTGTGTAACATTAAACTTTTTTATGATATTTGTCAAATAACCCAAATTCATAGGAATTTGTAATACGTAATTAAAACTTGTATAATTAAATACTAAAATCTTTATAAAATAATTGTCATTTGACTTAGGGATCTACCGGGTGTACACCCGGGTCTCTAACCTAGTTTATAAATATAAATTTATAAACCCGTTAGAAAAAAACAAAAACGCGTGGATGGTGTGGTGGTGGAAGCATACAGAATATGTAACCCACCCGTACCCGTTTTATTATTGTTCATCATAAATAATTTAGTTTCTCTCTCTTGACCATTACAAAAGCAAAATTCGCACACAAAATGCAAATGCTCCCTACAATACATCACTCACTTGTTTGTTGTACCATCCGCCATGTCTTCTACTCAGGTTTTTTTATTTTTCATTCCTTTCGCCTTTTTCATTTCTCTTCATTATTATTATTATTATTATTATTATTATTATTATTATTATTATTATTATTATTATTATTATTATTATTATTATTATTATTATTATTATTATTATTATCGCTCTTCGAAGATTCACAATTAACTATCTGATTTATATAAACTGTTATTCATCTATCAAAGCATTAATCAATACCTGATCGTAACTATCTGTAGTCTCAGTCAGATGTAAGTTGTTGATTTGATTTACTTTATCAGTTTATGTTCTTCTTCATTGAGATTTATGGATCCAGTTGGAGTGGAATAGGATATTTAATGCGGAATATACATTTAGGTCATGCGTAGTTATATTACGGTTATTTAAATTATGATTTGTTGTTGTGATGAATGAATTTGTGTATTTAAGAAGAATGCATATGAAGCTGCTACTTAAATGTTGAAGATATATTGTTATAATTTGTTCGTTTGCATATGTTAGGACGCTTGATGATCTTTTACCGTAGTAGGTAATGTGAATATCTGATATATGTATATAACATTGTGTGTGAATTACTCTAGATTAGTGGCATAAAGTATGAGTGGAGATGAAAGGAAAATAAACCGTGTAGAAAAGCGAATGGAAAGAGTAGGAATAGTTTGTCAAAAGTGGAAGAAAGCCGATGCAACAAACTTAGGAAATATGGCTGTCGCGGACAATGTATGTGGAAAGCTGGTAACGTACTTTTTGGTGGTAGGTTTTAGTTATCAAAGAGTTAGGTCAGCATATCGGTTATTGATGAAGTTTTTATTGGTGTACTATAAAAGAGGGAATACTAGAAGATGGTTAAGTTGGTGATTTGATGCCTGTAGTATGTTAGCATTGATGAATTTATTATAATTTGTTGTTTGTTAAAGTATATTTTGTATTGCAAGTTGCAAATTGAAGTTTTTTATTTTTAAACTATTTTTCTAATATTTCAGGCGAGAAGGATGGTTTGTGTATGGCCAGGTCTTAGGCAAATCTGTCTTAGGAAACACCTTATGTATGGGTTTATGCAGTTATTTACGTTTCCATTTAAAACCTTGCGAGGAGTTAGTCGATCTCTTGGAGTTTCTCATTTATGTAGCATTTCCAACTTGTCTTCATCGTTGCAAATTGAATTGGTGAGTTTCAACTTCATACATTGATTTATGAATATTTATTACAAAATACATAACTGAATCATGCAAACAGAGTCACTAAATGCCTTCATTTGTCGTCTGCCGGTTTGCTGACTTCATCAATTGTATGCTATATATTTTTTTCTTGTGCTTATGTTAGATACCATGTCTAGAGGACAATTATGCATATCTTTTGCATGATTTGGATACCGGGACTGTTGGGGTAGTCGATCCTTCTGAATCTTTACCAATAGTAGATGCTTTGAGCAGGAACAATCGTAATTTGAATTACATTTTAAATACTCACCATCATCATGATCACACTGGTGGGAATGTGGATTTGAAAGCAAGGTACGGTGCAAAGGTGAGCCATATATGATTTTTGCTGCAATTTCGTAATGTTTATGTTATCAAATTTTTTTTTGCTTAACATACTACCTAATTTCTGGAATTTCAAAATGGTCCTAGGCTCATAACTAAGAAAGATATGAAGTATATACTTTATAGGTGGTTCATTTTCCACTCATGATTGTAATTTTGAATCACTGGATCATTCTGCTGTCAACAAGGTCACTTAGCAACTTATGTTCTATCAGAGAGTACATGTTTTTTAAATATCTTTGTCAGTAAATGCATAGGTGGTTCATGTCCTCATGATGGAAACCTGAAAAGGGTATCAATTTCCTTATCCAAGATGTAATAAGAGATTAGTCTTTTAGGTTTGACCAGACATTTAGTAGACTGTATTGTCAATTACTATTAACATAGGAAGTTAGGAACATATCTTTTCTCGATATTCCAAACTCCAAAGCTATTCATATTGAAAGATAATAAGATTGCCAATTCTGCTGCTAACTTATGATGGAAATAGGTTACATATACGCTAGTCATGGTTGCAATGGATTCATCAATTATTAATAGGTCACAACACATCATAGGTTACCTCTTAATGGATTGGATGGTAATGGGTGATCAAGTTGTTACGACGAAAATTATTGTGATGATATTCACACCCTAACAGGTCAGATTGATGAGTTTTGTTGCTAAATTATGATGGAAGCACGATTGTAGTAGGTCACACATGCGTTAGTTATGGTCGAATAGTTAATTAATCTGTTGTTGAGAATGCTACTAGTGGTTTTGCAATCATGATGAATTGATGATACACATGCAACACCAGTACTACCATACCTTCTTGGTAGTGCCACAAACCTATATTGTTTCCCAGGCAATTCATGTAACCTTAGCAATTTAGCATTTGACCAGATTGTTAAAATGGTTATTTTCTTGTTATGTGAGTCTGTTAAATCGTATAGGTATAGTTATCTTCAACATTGTGTTTGCAATCGTGTAGGTAATTGGATCAAATATCGACAGGGATAGAATTCCTGGCATTGATATCAGCTTGAATGATGGTGATACATGGATGTTTGCTGGGCACGAGGTGCATGTCATTGCAACCCCGGGCCACACTAAAGGTTTCCCATAATTTGCTACACATTAGATTTTATACATACCATTATTTTTTTGCTATTTAGTTTCTGATTTGTAGTTTTATCAGTAATTTATGGAGTGATTATTTCGGAATGGCTTTACATGGGAATGTGACTGATCTTGATATGCTCATGGGTCCATCTAATCTGCACAATGTATTAAGAGTTTCAGCACATAACACATTCTTTTGAAGCCTAAATCTCCCAAATACAGAACTTCTTAAGTAGGAACTTCATTTTGTAGTATTCTCTATCAACAAAACTACCAATCTGGAGTTTTCTTGAAAACTACTATCATGTCATGTGATTCTTGAGGAGTTGTAACGCATAATATTGTTACAAGTTATTTGAGTTTCATTGTACATCAGTGTGCTGTTGATTGATGAATGGTCATCCATATGTGCACCGTGGATACACAATTCGTTATGTTGTTAATTGAATTATCAAATATGTAAATGTTTAAACTTAGGGCTATTGAAAGAGGTAACATATTCTGCTACAAACAAAGAAGATAACAGACAGCAAATCATTGATTCTTTTTTTTTTTTTTTTTTTTTTTTTTTTTTTTTTTTGTGATGGCAGGCCATATTAGCTTTTATTTTCCGGCCTCGGGGGCCATTTTTACTGGAGACACATTGTTCAGCTTATCATGTGGTAAACTATTTGAAGGAACACCGGAACAGGTAATCAGACTTGATTTTACTTTTCATTGATTGGTTGCAGATTTCGCTTGCTGGAAGTTTTGCCTCTTAAAATGTAGTTCAAACATAGGTTTGCTGTATTAAATCTGTTGATCACAAAGTTAAGATATCCTGCCATATTTTTCTGTATTTTGTGACTTAACTGCATTGCTACACACTTACACAAACATATATATATACATTGCTACACACTTACACAGACACATATATACATGTATATACTAATACTATATACATTGCTACACACTTACACAGACACATTGTATATACTAATACCATATACATTGCTACACACTTTCACAGACACATATACATTATTTAAGAATTTTTTGTTCCCTGATGCCATTTTTAGACAATGCTTGAGCATATATCTCGCTCAGCGCCTAGAGTAAATACAAGAAGCGCAAAAAAGCCGTAGATTTTAGGGTTTTAAGGGGCCTTTTGGCCTAAAGCACGCGCCACATGTACCTGGCACGTTTTTATGTAGAAAAATGTTGTACCTTGGGTTTTTTTTGACTTGTACATGTAGGTAAAATGATATAAAATATTATTTATACCTAAATATTTTGGGGAAAGGAACTAAAAACCTATGGATACATGGGATATCATCATCATCGCCATACTTTGTATATCACGCAAATAGCAAAGCTAAGGTAGGGTCTAAGGAGGGTAAGATGTAGACAACCTTACCTCTACCCGTAGGGTTGCTTCCGGTGAAACCCCCGACTTGATAGTAGTTTTGCATTAAGCTTTGGATATAAGGCATTACACTCAACAATCGGCATGTGCCCCCTTGGATATATGGGTTATATATAAAAAATATATATAATCATCTTGCGCCTCTGTTACGAAAAGCCCACAACTTTTGCGCTTTAGTGCGCCTCGATTTTAGACCTTGTCGCTTTTGTGCCCCTATCACTTTTTAAGACCAAGATCATAACAAAAAAAAATTCATAAGACTAATCTTGCCTTTGTTTTTTTCTGGTTGGGTCGTCATTGTCTTCTCCTTCTTGGTTTTCCCATTGCTTATCTTCGTACCCAGTACTTGGCCTTTCTAAGTAATCATTTTTGTGGATTCATATCCTTTTTTTTGTCTGCCCAGTGTTCTGACGTTCTAAGAAATGAGATTGGAGTCAGATGTTGGAATGTACAAAGACTAATTGGTCCGCCCGCTTAGAATTTGAACGATATATTGTATACATAGGAGTAAGTGCTCCCGTTTTCATTCGACCAATGAGCTGATGATAGCTTGGTTTAAAAAAGTGAGGCACTCCAAAGCGTTTTGGTTCAAAATGCCGAGGCGCGAGGCGAGGGCTACAAAAAAGAATCAGAACAAAAGCAAGGTCCATTGCTGCACATGCTGTAGCAGCAACAATGCACAATTTTACTTCAACAGTGAAAAGTAAGGTCTTTCATTTTCACTACTACAATACACTAATTCCTAACCATTCAGATTTGTTTTTTAATGCCTAAATCGATTGGACTGAACACCGAAGAGAACATAAAACATTTGACAGATCGATGAACTGAACATGAACTGAACATGGAGGGGCGCCTCACACACTTGGCGCCTCAGGCTTAATGCGGCGCCTCATTGCGCTTCTTGTATGATGTTGCCTCAGAGCAAAATACTTCACAATAACTCAAGCTTTGAATTATCTCTAAAAATTGACAATGCTTGAGTATGATTAAGAAAGTACTTCACAATCACTTTCCCTAGGAATATGTGTTCATCAACCACTAAAATTCTTTTTCCGGATCTTTAAAAACCAAATTTAATGTGTAAACACAATAAGGAGACGAACAAATGTGTTTTTGTACCTTTTCAATCTCCTTTCCGGATGCCTTGCAATTTGCTACATTGTTGATGACTACTTGGATGACATTGCTTGGTACCATGGTTTTAGTAGCACCAAGCAAGTAGTTAGCTATTGCTACCTTTGTTTTTTCCAAATCAGAAAAATCCTCAGCATACATAAACATTGCTCCTCGGCTGTTCACTGCAATAACATTAATTAACGGGCTGTGCTTCATGTTAGACCATCCATCATATACAATGAGAACACCTTGTGAATACCATATGTCCTTGACAATGGTCAAGTCCTTCTCAAAGTCTCTAAAACGTTCATCTAGTATAATACGATTCTTGCTTTTTCACTAGATGGGTGTTTGTAACCTGTTGGTGCTTTGTTGACAACATCAATGTGAGAGATGAAGATCATGGGAGGATTATGTTGCTTTTTTTGCTAGACAGGGGTTTGTAACTTGCTGATGCTTTGTTGACAGCCAGCGTGGGACTGAAGATATGGGAGGATTATGTGCTAATGGTATTCCATTCAATGTCTTGCGTAATCCACAATTTTTGGAAATGACTAATGCAGTCAACAAAGCACCAGCGTGTAATAAACCCCCGTCTATGGAAAAAGCAAGAATCGTATTGCTAGATGAATGTTTCAGAGATGTTGAAAAGGACATAACTCCTGTCAAGGACACATGGTATTCACAAGGTGTTTCCATTGTCTTTGATGGGTGGTCTAAATGAAGCACAAACCGTTAATGTTATTGCAGTGAACAACCGAGGAGCAATGTTTATGTATGCTGATGATTTTTATCCTGTTTGGAAAAATCAGGGGCAGCAATAGCTAAACTACTTGCCTAGTGCTATTGAAATCGTTGGACAAAACAATGTCATACAAGTAGTCACCAACAATGAAGCAAATTGCAAGGCAGTTAGAAAGGAGATTGAAAAGGTACACAAAACACATTTTTTGGTCTCCTTGCTGTGTAACTGTGTTTACACCTTAAGTTTTATTTTTAAAGATCTTGGAAAAGAATTTTATTAGTTGATTAACATATATAGGAAAGGGAAAATGGTTGTGAAGTACTTTCTTAATCATACTCGAGCGTTGTTAGTTTTTAGAGATAATTCAAAGCTTGAGTTATTAAAAGTGGCGAAAACAAGATTTGCATCTCAATATATTCTATTGAAAAGGCTAATGGATTGTAAGAATCACTTGCTACAACCATTTCCCTAAATTCTTAATTGCGTTTTAATAGGCACATGCCTTTGCGCCTAATGTAGTTTGACGACCGCTTTTGGGGCACAAGCGCATTTTTATGTAATTTAGATGTTTTATGCATCAAACTGTTGTACAGTAGGTTTTTAGGCTTGTACATGTAGGTAAAATCATATATAAAGTATAAACCTTATTTATAGCTATATTTTGAATAAGAGATGCTAAAACTATAAGATATATAAAGAAATATATATAATCACCTTGCGTCTTGGGTACGAAATGCTCACCACTTTTGCGCTTCGCGCCTTAGTTTAGAACTTGTCGTTTTTGTGCACGTCTCGCCTTTTGAAACCAAGTTTCTTGGAGGGATAAGGTCAAGCAAGGTGACGAAAACACAAGATGCACTGGTTTCAACGATTGTTGAAAAATTAGAAGCGAAGAGTTTTGGGAGGACGTTGAAAATACTTGTCTATTACTAAACCTATTTTCTTGATTGTCAAGTTTTTTGATGGAGAAGGTTCAAAGATGGGAGAAATTTATGAAAAGATAAATAATATGTTGGGGAAATTAAAGATGTAATGTTGCTAACTAAGTATGCATCTTATTACCTCAACTAGAATCCATCGTTCTCGCTAGGTGGGATAAGATGATGATATCTTTACACTGTTTGGCTTCGCTTTGTCACCACGATTCTATGACACAAAGTACCTTCGTATGTTAGAATCTGGTGGAATTCCTAGGAAAGGTCCAATTCTCGACAAAAAAGTGGTGCTCGGGGTTATGGAAGCATTCAAAAGAATAGCCGAAAGTCTGGAAGAAGAATGAATGTTGCGAGAGCAATTTGCAACATTTTATATGAAGGGACTTTATTCAATTGAAGTGGATGCGGTCACCATGGGCGTGATTGATTGGTGGTCCAGTTATGAATCGGAAACACCAGAGTTGGATGAAGTTGCTAAGAAGGTTCTTTCACAACCTATCAACAGCTCATAGGCAGAACGAAACTGGAACACTTACTCCTGTATACACAGTATAAAAAGAAATCATTTAAATTCTAACCAGACGGACAAATTAGTTTTTATACATTCAAACATCCGACTCTAATCTTGTTTCTCAGAAAGATACAACACCAGGCCAACCAAAAAGTGGGATATGAATCCTGAAAATAATTAAATGCAAGGGCATAGTATGAGGTACGAGATATGCAAAGGGAAACCTAGAAGGAGGAGACAATGACGATCCCAAACGGAAAATGACAAAGGCTAGGTTTAAAGAATTTTCTATTATTATTTTGAAATGTGTCATTTTAAATTGAACTCTAATGAAAAAATCTACTTTAAACTATCATACAGAATTTAAGAAATGCATGAACCGCGTAGCTGTTTTTGATACGCGAACCATGTGACAATTGTAGAAATCTAGGCCCTAAAAACAAAGCTAGGCTACATAAGTATCATCCCCTAAAAGTCCTTAATCTTATGTCTCCACGAACTCCTATCGTGAACCATGTCCTCAGAGTGGTGCAATCCATTGCACATAATCAAGATAGGTATTTAAATCTGTGCATTTTAGTGATTGGGGTTTTATTTAAACTGAAACAGGGAGTTCTAGATTTTCACAATTGTTGCCAATTTCTCACTTGCTATGTGTGTTGACTAATATAATTAAAACTCATCTTATTGACAACGAGAAGGGCATATTTTGATTATTATTATATATAAACTGCTTTGATTATTAATTCTAAAGCAAGACTTGGGTATCTTTTCGTTTAGTTTTTGCTCACGAGTGACAGTATATCTTGTTTAACCTTTACTTATGCTCTCTTGTATCTCAGATGCATTTGTCCCTTGAGAAGTTATTGTTGTTGCCAGAAAACACAAATATATATTGTGGGCATGAATATACATTGGTAGGTTGAGTTTTTAAATTTTGTATATTTATCGTGTGCACCATTCCCTCATTGTCTGGTCTACAATCATGCTTGGAAGTTTAATAGTGGGCATGCTGTTGGCAGAGTAATTCAAAGTTTGCACTATCTGTTGAGCCTGGGAATGAAGAACTACAGTCATATGTAGCCAATATTGCCAACCTCCGTAGAAAGCACTTGCCCACGGTAGGTTCTATTTATTTTAACTTATGACACGACCGTGTGTTTCTGCCTTTTCTTACCTTCATAAGAAAGGCAGTTTTAGATCTACCGGCTTCATCATGCCGCCTCTTAACTATGTTTTATTATTTTAAGTTCATGTTTGTTTTTTTTTTTTCTTTTCTGTATGCGATTTTGAAGCGAGTTTTAAGCATTTTGACTGTTGGTTTTCTGCAACAGATTCCAACCACTTTAAAAAAGGAGAAACTATGTAATCCCTTCTTGCGTACTTCAAGCGAAGAAATACGCCAGGTGTTGAATATTCCAGCCAATGCAAGCGATGCCGAAGCTTTGGGTGTGATCCGACAAGCCAAGGATAATTTCTAAAGAATTCTGATAATGCTCTTTTTTTCCTGTCATGCACATAGTGTAGTAGCATTTGGGAAGATTGTGTAAGCGACTATACATAATACATAGTATTGAATGAATTTTTCCCAGCTAAGAATGAATGATTACTTTTTTTTTTTAATCCAAATCTAATCTTTGTTGCTCAAAATGTCCCATGAAGATTGTCTTCATCCCAATGGTGTCACTTTTCAAAAATGTTCGCTTAATCGTTGTCACTCGACTATCAAATACGTATATATCACCTAGCAAGCTAAAAACTGTTACAAACCGAAACCATTGCAAGATATGAGGGTTGTTCCACATTGATTTTATGGACAACAAATGTGTTTATAGATCAAATGGGCTTCCTCACTTAACAAACTAGTCTTTTGAGAGGGATGAGATAAATATATAACTTTTTACTGTTAGTGTATATGGGTCTACCTCCGTTTAACTCGAATTATCTATAAGCCAAAGACAAAACATGTGGTTTTAGAATCTTCTGAAACCGTACAAAAAGAAAAGAAATCAAATCCGACCTATACGTTTATTCAATAAGCGGTCTTCAACACGCGGCTAATGCGCTATCCAGCTTCTTAACGAGCACGTACATGGCAACACGTGGACTACGATAATCTGGATGCCAACCAGATTGATCAACACGACCTATGATGAAATCCTCCATTGCTGCTTCCATAAAGCATTCCAGAACAGCATCTGCCAAAACAACAAAAACAAACTAATTATCATCTGAAATCAATGATGTGAAATTTTAAACACAAAATAATTACCATTTCGAAGTTCTCCAGCCAGAATAATTGTTGTTTCGGTCCCACTGAGGTCTACTAGAGTTTCTAACAAATCCGTCACGGCTTCTTCACTATAGATCACATCCGATCCAATCACTACATTCACAGATAATCAATCCATTAAACATCATGACAACAAATATCTATATCCTTCCAATGCTTAAGTTCTACACAAACTCAACAAAAACAATAAAATGAGTAAATAATAACATAATCCATGGGTAAAACTGTAAAGTTGCATTCACAGGAATTACCAAAATCAGGTAACGGTTCAACTAATTCTGGGTCAGGGCGATCTCCCCATGTGAGCTCGTTAACTGTTGCACATCCTCGTACGTCTCCATACAAATTATCTTCAATGTTCTTTTTTAGAAGCCTTAACCTGTCTGGCATATCTGTAAGGATAACTTGAGAGCCTAAAAGAGCTGCAATACAGCTGAAAACACAATATTAGAATATTTTATTTTTTATTTTTTTTTTAAACGGAGAGTAAAACAAATAAAAGAAAATTGTTTTATTAGCGTAAATTATAGCCTAGATTATTCTAGATTATTCCTATGCTTATCTTTATATTTTAGGTATTGATTGTATAGATAATTATGGACAGTATCATAGTCCCATTGTAATTCCTCTCACCCTATATATAGGGGTTGTATTCTTATTATTATTCATCAACAATAATCAATACCATAAACACTTTTATGGTATCAGAGCCTCGGCTCAAATAAACCCTAAATCACAGCCGGCCGCATACCCTTGTGTCTGTGTCCCTGGTTTCGATCATGGCAAAAGACGATGCAGCGGCCGAAGCTTCATCCCCAACTGCCAAACCCGTTCCTTTACATCCAGCATATTCCGTATCCAACATCCAGTCCAAGGTCCGCACTTTGGATGGGAAGCAGGTCACGTACACAGCCTGGACCCGGCTGTTTCGCATGCACGCCAAAGCTTACAAAGTTCTGAATCACATTGACGGTTCCCCTGCTCCTGCAGAAACTGATCCGGAGTATGATCAGTGGCTGGAAATCGACGCTTTAGTTCTACAGTGGATCTGCAGTACAATCGCAGACAATATTCTGCCGCGTGTCCTCGGCAAGGTGGACAACGCTAGGGCCGCCTGGGTAAAATTGGAGAAGACTTATCTAAGCAACAAGAAAGCACGGGCTGCGGCACTTGAAACACAATTCTGCAATTTAACTCTCGCCAAGTGCTCTTCTGTCGACGACTATTGCCAGCGCCTACAAGAACTCGCAAATCAGTTAGAAGATGTTGACCAATCTATCACGGAATCCCGACTCGTTCTACAGCTTGTACGCGGCCTCCCAGCCGAGTACGACACGACTGCATCTCTAATAAATCAACAAAACGCCGATTGGGATACCGCGTGCACCATGTTACAAGAAGAAGTCATTCGTCTCGAAGCCCGGCAACCTTCAAACTCGTCCGTTCTAGTGGCTCAGCAACAACCGTCACAGCACTCTTCTGTCCAGACGCCAAACCAGAATCAACCCAACAACTCCCCAACATATTCATACTCTTCCCGCGGACGCGGACGTGGACGCGGACAGAATAATTATCGGGGACGCGGGGGTCGTGGACGCGGCAGCAACAGGTCTGGAAGTTTTTGGCCGCCTCAAATGCAAGCTTATCCCCAGTGGGCCTGGTGGAATGTGCCACCCTGCCCATACCCGAGTCAGCCCAGTTGGAAGATGGGCCCACAGCAGTCGCAGCAATCAGCCCAGAATTATGGCCAGGCTTCGGCCCAACAGCAGCAGCAGCAGAACACGGCCTCGGCCCCGTCTCAGTACACCGGGTACACTGCTACTCAGCCATCAGCACCTTCTCAGTACACCGGCTATGATGCCTTGTGCCCCTCGGATCTCAGTGCGGCTTTCTCAGCCATGAATATGCAGCAAGCGGACCACACGGACTACATGGACACAGGTGCTGAGGCTCATGTCACTCAAAACTCAGGTAAAATCCACATCCCTGCTTCATCTCCTGTTAACACTAAAATTTTGGTTGGCAATGGCGAACTTGTACCTATTGTTCGGTCTGGAACCGGCTTTTACCCACTCCCAAACCGAACCTACATCCTGCCCAACTTACTTTACAGCCCTAAAATCATTAAAAATTTAATTTCGGTTAGACGTTTTTCACGTGATAACCAAGTTTCCATTGAATTTGATCCATTTGGTTTTTCTTTGAAGGACCTACACAATGGAAGACTCCTTTCCCGCCACAATAGTACTGGGGACCTCTATCCGTTTACACCACCAGAGCTTCCGCCACAAGCCTGCTTTATCACAACCACTTCGCTTCCTTGGCATGATCGTCTTGGGCATCCAGGGAATCAAGTTTTAGATATTTTAATTCGTAATTTCAATTTTCCATGTAATAAAGACCATAAGTCTAAGTTTTGTGATTCTTGTCAATTATCTAATAGTAAACGGTTGCCTTTTCATGCTTCAAACTCATATACTTTTGCCCCGTTTGACATTGTTCATTGTGATCTTTGGACATCACCTGTAACTAGCAAATCTGGTTACAAATATTACATGGTTTTAATTGATAATTTTTCCCACTTCATTTGGGTTTACCCATTAAAATATAAGTCCGAAACTTTCCCAACCTTTGTCAAATTTCACCGATTAATTGCCACGCAATTTAATCGCCCCATTAAAACGTTTCAATGTGATTTGGGGGGTGAATTCGACAATAATGCCTTTAAAACCTTTGCCCACAACCATGGCCTTCTTTTCCGTTTTTCATGTCCTCAGACATCCTCTCAAAACGGTAGGGCCGAGCGCATGATCCGTCGCCTCAATGACATCATCCGCGCTCTTCTAATCCATGCCAATCTCCCACCCGCCTTTTGGGTGGAAGCCCTTCACACCGCTGCCTACTTACACAACATCTTGCCCACAAAACGCCTTAATTTCTACACCCCAACCTTTACCTTATACTTGCGTCATCCGACATATGATCACCTTCGCGTGTTCGGATGCGCCTGTTACCCTAACACGTCGGCTACCCAACCCCACAAACTACACTCCCGGGCCATTAGGTGCATCTTCCTAGGCTATCCCCCGGACTTCCGGGGTTACCGGTGTCTCGACCCCAAAACTGGCCGGGTGCATATTTCTCGTCATGTCACATTCGACGAGTCATCCTTCCCTTACCACACACCCGCCCCAACCCATGCCTATACCTTTCTAGATGATCAACCACCGGCCCACTTCACCTTTTCCCATCCAATGCCTTTCCCTACCGGACCTCAATCAGCCCAACACAATACCACCCCCTCTGGCCCAACCGGATCCGCACCTCCATCCCCACCTTCTGGCCCAAACAACTCAGCCCCACGTCCACAGCCTCCCACACCTATTACTTATACACGACGGCCCAAGCCCAATACCCGCCCACCTGGCCCGCCGCCGGGGTTTCAGCCCACTACTCAAACCACCTCTTCCACGGTCCCTAGTACCACTCACCATTCTGCCACATCCAACACCCATCCGATGACTACCCGCTCCAAGACCGGGTCCCTACCACCACATACACCACTTAACCTACACACTGCCACCATCTCCCCAATACCGAACACTTACGCCAAAGCTTTTTCCGACCCACAATGGGTACATGCCATGCAATCCGAATTTAATGCTTTACAGGAAAATGATACTTGGGATTTGGTACCTCGTCCTTCCGATAGCCCAGTCATTCGGTGCATGTGGCTTTTTCGGCATAAGTTTAAAGCCGACGGTTCATTGGAACGCTATAAGGCGAGGTTGGTGGTCAATGGAAAATCGCAAACAGTTGGTGTTGATTGTGATGACACTTTTAGTCCGGTTGTTAAACCGGCAACCATTCGGACCGTTTTATCTTTGGCTGTCTCGCGTTCTTGGCCCATCCATCAGTTGGACGTCAAGAATGCGTTTTTACATGGTAATTTGCAGGAAACAGTTTTTATGCACCAACCCCCAGGCTTTGTGAACAAGCGATTTCCTCATCATGTATGTCGTCTCAAGAAATCTTTGTATGGCCTCAAGCAAGCTCCGCGGGCGTGGTATATGCGATTCGCTAACTACATTGTTTCTCAGGGTTTTCGTAGTAGTGCTTGTGACACGTCTTTGTTTATCTATCAACGGGGGAATCACACGGCGTATTTGTTACTTTATGTGGACGACATCATACTCACAGCATCCACGGATGCCTTTTTACAAGAGATTATAGGCGCTCTCTCACGCGAGTTCGCTATGACAGATTTGGGCCGGTTGCATCATTTTCTGGGAATCAAAGTTGCACAATCTGCTAATGGTATTTTTTTTATCTCAGTCTCAGTATACACGTGATATCATAAACCGGGCTTCCATGACCTCCTGCAAGCCGTGTACTACTCCAGTTGATCTCTCAGCTAAACTAAGTGCCACAGATGGGGCCCTTTTCCATGATCCTACGTTATACCGTAGTCTAGCTGGGGCTTTGCAGTATCTCACATTCACACGCCCAGATATCTCCTATGCTGTTCAACAAGTTTGTTTATTCATGCATGAACCTCGTGATCCCCACTTTGCCTTCATGAAGCGTATTATCCGTTATCTTCAAGGGACGATTGAATATGGGATACGCATCGTCAAATCACCGGTTCACTCCCTCATCGTCTACTCCGACGCTGACTGGGGAGGTTGTCCAGACTCACGCAGATCAACTAGTGGCTATTGCGTTTTTCTTGGTGATAATTTACTCTCGTGGTCGTCTAAACGCCAGCCTACTGTCTCTCGTTCAAGTGCTGAGGCTGAATATCGGGCGGTGGCAAATGCCGTAGCAGAGGCCACTTGGATTCGTAATTTACTTTTGGAGCTGCATGTCCCACTTCGCACTGCCTCTGTGGTTTATTGTGATAACGTTTCAGCAGTTTATTTATCCAATAATCCAGTTCAACATCAACGGACGAAGCATATTGAGATAGACATTCATTTTGTTCGAGAGAAGGTTCGTGTGGGTCACATTCGAGTCCTTCACGTCCCATCTTCTTCACAGTTTGCTGACATCTTTACAAAGGGGATCTCCAGAGAATTATTTCAAGCATTCAGATCCAGTTTGACCGTTTGCTCTGCGCCCGTTCAAACTGCGGGGGAATATTAGCGTAAATTATAGCCTAGATTATTCTAGATTATTCCTATGCTTATCTTTATATTTTAGGTATTGATTGTATAGATAATTATGGACAGTATCATAGTCCCATTGTAATTCCTCTCACCCTATATATAGGGGTTGTATTCTTATTATTATTCATCAACAATAATCAATACCATAAACACTTTTATGTTTACCCAGCTAAGCCGCAGCCTGCGCCTACTTCAACAACCTTCTTGCCTTGAAGAACAAGTAATCCTTTTTCCACTGCATTCTCCAGGAACTTCCCTAAAACAATTCCACTGTCCCACATAACTGATCCAGTTACTCCTGGAGTACCCTGGAAAATAACAATCAGTGAGATTAAAATAATGAAAATACATTTAATTTCAGTAGTAAATTGTGACAAATGATTAAAAAGAGAGAACTTTTACACAGCAGTAAATGATTAAAAACTGTAAACTGATTTACACTCAGCATAAACCAACATATATTAACTTAAGGTCGAAAACAGAAACTTCCCGATTTAAAAACGATAAGAATTTTGCAACTTGTCCATCCATTTATGACTTTTAAGAGCCAAAAGACTACATTTAAGCTTCATACTTTGTATGATCAAATAACTACCTAAGGAACGTAAAAGAATTCGCAATAAATCTCTTGGTAAGTTTATGATCTTGGGATTCTGTTAGACATCAAGTAAAACCTTACCTATAATTTGACGTACAGAACAAACTGGAACAAATAACACGCATAAGTTACCCAAAAGATAAAAAAAACAGTCTTAGACAAGTGTCAAAACACGTAAATTACTACATTTGACTTTCGAGTTCTATTCCATTTGACTACAACACACAATGCATGACCCGACCTCTCATATCAAACAGTATTGTCTACTCTGCCCACAAGAAGCTCACACTTTATCTTTCGTTTCCCTAGTGAAGACTTCTAAAAAGGTCACCCATACTAGCATAGTTATCAAAGGCGCTAGGCGCCCTTAAGGCGCATAGGCCTCGCTTGGGACCTAGGCGTAAAAATATATTAAAATAATACTATTTTTCATCTAGTTAGTATCGAAAGTTTTAAAATATTGATCTATTAGTGTATATAAGTAGTTTTCCTTAGATAAAAGTAGAAATCTGGCTGAAATCTAGCCATAATTTAACGAATTTGGTTGGAAACTCTTTGGAATTTGGGAATCTAGCTGAAATCTGCGCCTAAACCATCACCAGGAGAATTAAAGCACAATTTCCTCGACTCAAAGCGCAAATGCATCGCCTCGCCTAAAAAATGGGCCTAAGCGCAAGAGGCGATGGCTTTTAACAACTATGCGTACTAGAATTACTATTTGGACTTCTCCTATCATCCAATGTGATAGCGGTAACGACACCCGCACAAAGACCAACAATTTAATTAAGTTAGCCGCTGAAATTCCACAACCGGGATCGGTAGCTCATGAAATTGGGTCGATAACAAGTGAACACCCATGTGGGCCAAAATGGATCACCCGGAGCCCCATGATGGAGGTTGAAGACCCATGCACAGTTCACCATGTCCATGTCAATTACCACTACTATCAGTTATGTGCATTTCCCATGTTCTATGTTGTAGTTGTCATGTTATGCTTTATTTACTTGTATGGTCTGCATTCGAGTTAGTACTATAGTTTTCATTTGCTAAAGATTAGGACACAGAGTAGCAGTAGGATTCTTTTATGTATTGAACATGGTTTGCTAAAGACGGTGGTGGTTTATGAGTTTTGACTGTGTTTTCTCTGTGTGAGTAACTGATTTTTAGGTGGCGATCTCTGTATCCTAAACTCGTATTAGACATTTAGACCGCCCATTAGTTTAACCGTGTGGTGAATCTGTATCACGATCCGTTGTCTACCCATTTCTATTCGAAATTCAGTTTTATCCATTACCCGTACTCTGATATACAACACATCATCATCGTCATCATAATACTCAGTTAATCCCACCAATAGCAAAAACTAAGATAGAGTCTGAGGAGAGTAAGATGTAGACAGCCTTACCTCTATCTCGTGGGAATAGAGAGACTATCAGACTGCTTCCAGTGAGACCCCCTGGCTCGATAGTGGTTTTGTATCAAGCTTTGGACATAAGGCACGTAACACTTAGCAATTGGGACAAACCCGATTGGTGCATGTACCCCCCTTGTCTTTTGGCTATCAACGCCACCACATGATGCATGATTAACCGTTAGTCATTTTTAACGTTATTTTCACGAAATCAGTAAAATAACATTAAAATTAGTGCAACTTTACTTTTGTCCCCCCAAAGGCCACACGTATATGCATTATATGCGCAAAGCCGTAAGCAGGACTTTCTAATATACAACACAATGCCCCCAAAACATGTTGGTGGTATCAGAGTTTTAACTTAAAAATACCTGATTACTACAACATTATGCATAATTTAACATTGTTTCCATATCTTAAATCTAAAAAAGATAATATTTTTAACATGAATTTCCACATACTGTTTAAAACCCTTTAAAGTAAGCAATGGAATTTCAGCAAAGACTGTATATGCAATTGTAACTGACCAAAGAAGAAGGGGACTGAGAAATGTCGATGCAACGGCCACAAGCATCAATGGATAGATTAAGAGAAGACTGGGAGACGAAGGCATTGGGTTTAGAGAAGGTGGGTTGTTGAAGTCCCCATAGTAGCATCATCTCATCTGATGGGTCTCCTCTCACCATTCTAACTCTTCCTTTGTATGCTCCCATTCCATTCACTGTCTCTTCTTCTTCGTCTTCGTTGATTACATCGTTTGGGTTGACTTCTTGTTCTTGGTCAGCGCAGGCCATTGTCTCCGGTTCTGGTTAGGCTCAGACGGGGACGGCTGCTGTAGGGCTAACTTGGTGTTTTGATTTATTTTTTATTTTATTTAAACGACTGTATCAAGCGGCAGTGCTCACGTCTAAAACCTACACACGACCCAGGTTTGATACGGTTCACATATGTTTTTAAATTTTAATGATTTAAAATATACATGCATAAAACATAAACAAGTTATTACTAGTGATTTGCTCAAGATTGGCTTAACTTGATTTAAATCGAATTTTAACGGGATTGAGTTTGTACCTAGGCTTCATATACCGAGTTTTATTAGACCGATGAGTCTAAACGAACCTTTTTCTTCTCAAGGGGGCAAATGCGTTTGGAATGATTTTTTAGATTTTACGGTTTAAGAGTTCTGATCAATCAATTGTCCTACAATCAACCGAACTCCAAATTTGGTTGGACAATATTGGTACTAATAAGGATTGATTGCTTCGGTAGATATATCAACCGTTTATGAGAAATGTTACCATTAATTCTGATTTTGTGTGGCAAATAGTAGCTAAAGACGAGAAACGATGGATCATTTGTTGATCAATTGCGATTATGTGAGACTCCTTTGGAAATGGTGCGACCATCCAAGCTCAAATTCGATGGGGGAACTCCTAAACATTCCTAATCGTCTAAAGGTCTCGATGGCTTAAAAAACAGTTTAAGTCATGTTTTTACAATTAGCTGGTGCATTTGGCGAGTAGAAAACAACAAAATTTATAACAAATGCTTGTTCCCCATTACCTATACATATGAATCTTGTTACCAGAATTTCTTAATGTTATTATAGTATCTTTGCCGTTTAAAAATGATTTAATAACATTTAATCAAGAATTAAATATTTTAAGGCTAGTTTAATGATAAAATTAAAAAAGAAATAATGAAAAATATTATATAAGAACTTTTTCATTAATTACCAAGAATTTCAAGATATTTTGTGTCCCAAGTTTTTTATTTAAAGAGAGAAGAGACTCTTTTTTTTTTTTTTCTTTCTTTTTTTTCTAAATTTCTTTCCAATTTAAAAAGGATAGCCTGAAAAACTCTTTTTTTCTTTTCTCCTTCTGTCTGCCTTTTTTTCCCTCTCCATCGGTAAAAAAATAAAAACTCAGAAACACAACTTTTCGTTTTACTGCACCTCTCAGCTAAAAGGCAGTAAAAAAATGGTTCCACATGGGAAAATCAGGTAACAAGAACCCTAGACAAATATACTGATTCATTTCAGTCAACCTCTAATTTCAACAACAACAATCCAATCCAATCCAATCCAATTCAATCAAGATCCAATTTTTTTTTTCAGCAGCTGTGTAGTGAATGCTTATGAGGATTAAAGCTTAAAAAAAATGGTGGAAACATCAATATCAGGATCTTATAGCTGCAATGTTAATAACAATGCATCATTTTCATTTACCTCTCAAGTTATCATCACAGATGCCAATAATAAGTTTGACAACCCAAATGAGATCATGTCAACTCAAAACGATGTAAGAAGCACTTTAGATTTTTTTTATTGTTGTTTTGTTTTACATTTATATACTACTACTTATTATAGCCCAAATCTTCCTATAGTTAAAAGATAAAAGTTTTTTTTTTTTTTTTTTTTTTTTTTTTTTTTTTTTTTTTTTTTATGCTAAAGCTTACTGCTTGAGTTTGTTGGTTTAATCCTAGGTTTGGGTGAAAAGTGAAAGGAGCCAAAAGTTGAAGGGTCGTTATGATAATTCTTAGTGAATTAAATTAGAGATAAATGTTAGTTTAATTAAATAGATTTAGTTTATGAGATAGATAAGTATTTGAGTTTTAGTATTGGTTTAGAAAAGCTAGTTTAGTTTTAGTATAAATAGATTGGTAGGGCGCATAGGCCTCGCCTGGGATAGGTGCAAGGCACAAAAAAGTGAGGGCATGAGAAAAAAATTAAGCGCACTTAAATGAAAAAAATAAAAATTATTTTATGTATAAGAATTATACTAACCTTCGAATAAAATATACAAAAGCTATAATGTAACATTTAATATCATCTAATTAATACCAAAAATTTTAAATAGTGAAGATTCTAATGTAATTTCAAAACTTGAAAGTTCTAAAAGTTTTGAACTAGATTAGGACTCTGGATGAGAGTTGCTTAAATCAGTATTGTGGAAGCTTATATTGTAGAGAAGATCAATAATTTTACATTAAAATGATAATAAAAAATAATAAAGCGCTATTGAGCTAAAGTGAGGGCCTATGAACTAAGACCATGTGTAGTGGAAGGGGTTAAATATAATGCCCCTGATTCTGATTGGTCCACGTGGCAGCTGAGTCAGCATGGGGCTTGAAGTGAAAAAGGGGTGTAGTGGGGGAAACAAATTGAGGGGCACTAATTTAGAAGAAAAAAAACCAAAGCAGATCTCCCCCTCTCACGTGGCAAACAATGATTGGTTGGTGGATTTGGTGTATGGCGTTATATCTATAACGCTGGGAGCCTTTTTTGCAACATAGCGCCCCCCGTAACGGTGTGTGTGTGTGTGTGGGGGGGGGGGGGGGCACTATTTTTGTTTTTAACGCCTCCACTACAGGAGGTCTAATGAACCAGAAAGGCAATTAAAGGGTCTCTCTTGGAAAATGGGTTTAGGCGCATGAAGCGAGAGCTTTTAATAACTATGGTTAATATCATAGTTGGTCATTTCCATTGTTAGTTGTAAATTGATTAATTTGAAAAACATTATTTGATTGCATTAGGTTAAAGATGTAAAAAGAAAGGAAGAGTATGATGAATCAAAAGATATCGGTACGCGTTTGGAAGTCGACCGTGTGGAGAGATCTGATTACTCTGTCGTACTACGGAAGCTTCTTGTAAGTTGAATTAATGCATTAAGGATTTAAGGTATCAATTTGCAATCCAAATATATGGTTTATGTGAAGTTTTTGATGAGTTAATTAATTATATCCAGCGGGGACCTCGGTATTTTGATCCTCCAGTTAGTGATTATGGACATTGCTATAACTGTGGTGAATGTGGTCATACAATTACCAATTGTTCAGCTTCTAAGCGCACGAAGCCTTGTTATTTATGTGGCAGCTTGGAGCACAATGCAAAGCGGTGCAAGCAGGTTAGGATCTAAATTGTTTTAAACCAAGTGTTAATGTGATGATAATGAATCATCAATGTTGAATAACCTTGTCACGTCGTAATTTAATAATAATATGAAGTAAACCAGTATGTTGTGTTATGAATTGTTGTATTTACTTTCTGTTGTTGTATATATGTTAAGCAATTTTTAGACATGATAATAACTGCTGTTCATTATATTTTTATTTATCTGCAGGGAAAGACATGTTTCTATTGCAAAAAAAGAGGTCATCGTGCAAAACACTGCCCAGAAAAATGCATTGAGGAAGTCGAAAAGGCTAAAATTTGTTTAAAATGTGGTGATTCTGGGCATGAAATGTACACATGCAAGTCTTTGTTCTACTCTGTGGATGACCTCAAGGTCAAATGGTCTATCTTGTCATATATTTTGTATCGATATTTAAAAACTTTCTGTGCTTCTTGTTTCATTTTATGACGAGTTTTTTTTTTTTTTTTTTTTTTTTTTTTTTTTTTTTTTTTTTCAACCTAGAACTCACACATGATGCTTTTTTTTTTTTTTTTTTTCAGGAAATACAATGTTACATTTGCAAATCTTTGGGCCATCTTTGTTGTGTTGACTATGGTGAAGGTCCAAGTGAGGTTTCTTGTTACAAATGTGGTCAGTTGGGCCATGCTGGTTTGGTATGTTGTCACTTACTGTATCTGTAATAATTATTTCAATAACTACAGATGCCTTTTTACAATTTTGACATGTATAAACTTATCCAAACGATCATGTTGGAAAATCTCGCTTTCCCTGTGAGATATGAACGCTTATGGATTTGGCATAATGAGTGGATTGGCGACAGCACAAATGGTTGACATATGGGCAATTTTTCGGACAGGTCAAAATGGGTCGGGTTGACTCATTAAATCACTGTTCTAAACTTTGTCTTTTTTCTTTATTGTTTACTTATTTGCCATTCTTGTCCAGTTTGAATCAAAATTTTAACTTATGCTCACTAGACCCGTTGAACAAAGGATTGTGACCCTAGTTGATGCAAAAATATCAAAATGTGGACCCATTAGGATCCACTTTATTAGAAAAACTAGTCAACAATATAACCAGACTCAACCAATTCATAAGTAAATAACCAGACTCAACCAATCCATAAGTAAATGAAAGATGTTGGCCTTTTAGGAAGATTTTTGACATTTAGTTTTTATTCTGTTTTTTTTTTTTTTTTTTTTTTTTTTTGGACAGAAATGTGCAAGTGTAAGTTCAAGTGCAATAACACATACAGAGGCATCACCTAGCTTTTGCTACAAATGCGGTCAGGAAGGCCATAAGTCACGCAAATGTAAAACGTTCGCTAAGGTAATACACTCTGCTTTTGGAACATTAACATTTATAGGTGGCATGTACCTAGAAATTACTCGCTTTAGGTTATGTTTTTTTTTCCCTAACGGGTCAGATGGGGTTAAGCTAAATGAGTAAAACTAAAAATGAAACGGGTCAATCAAATGCGTATAACAAAAATGCTGATTTTTTGTAATCACGCATAGCACGTTACTTAGTTTCAGAAAATGAATAAAATAAAATATGTGTTTGCAAGTTGGCGCACCCGGCCACCCTGTTTCGAGTTACGACTCATACTAAAAATCTACCCATTTTAACCTCATTTTGCCACCTCTAGTAACGTTTAGTCTACATTTTATATTATGTGGTAACAATTTAAGGTGGTTTTTTATTTATTTAGAAGCGAAAAAGGAAAAACACGAAGCGGAATAATTTACAAGATAACACAGAGCATGTAGGGGTTAGATCTGCACTTCAAGAGCTAGGTGAAGCATGTAAAAGGAATAAAACACAAGTTGGATACTTAACTTCGTCTCAACCAAAGCGTAGGGGTGGTTGGATTGATGACGCTGAAGATAAAGATAGCAATGGCTGTTTAAGCGAGACTCAGGGGGGATCTTTATCAACACCAGCTAGTTATGGTTCTAGCGATTATGCTTGTGATTTTCAATACGAAGGTTGAGGTTCTAATGGAGTAACGACACAAAGTTTTTCAGATACGAGATTATGGCAGTTCAAGTGATTATGAAATGAGAGAACATGATTGTTATTGATTCTATTGAAATGTCCATTGTTGTATCTTAGTGTTTTTTTTTTCTTTTAATCTTTTACAAGATGTGTTGTTTGTTTTTAAACTTCCCCATTGGGTGATATGTAATAATCCTTGGTTGGTATTTTTTTTAGCAGAATCCAAGGAATGGGATCTTGAACATATGATTTGAAGGTTATCAAATAACTTAGTTAACAATTGATAAACATCTCTGCATAGTGCATGCACAAATGTGTTGGTTATTGTACAAAACCGTTTTTTTAAGAAAAAAAAGTGTATAAGATATAGAGGCAAAACATATACATGTGTGAGTTTTAACAAACAAGGTGTATTTTCTAGCACACATAACAGGGTCGTGTAAGATGTGATAACCGCATCATGTAATACGTAATCGAAACCTGTATAACATCCCCAGTGTAAAGTCATTGAATACATATATATTCGCATTGTAAAAATGAGATAACTGGAGTGTAAATGAGTTTTAACCGCGCTACTTGTCTAACATTGCATTACACATTTTTTAAATGTTGCTTTAAAAGGCAATACTATACGTATCACATATCACATAAGGTGTCGGTCCATAAAAGACGTATTCCCATCCTCTCGGGCGCAAGGATGCCACGCGAGCTTACGAACAACTCTACAACTTGCCGTTAGAGATGCTTTGACTTGGCATCAATTTCATATGTTTTAAAAACCTCTAAATGTAACATAATGTTCAATCTGTTTTTGTTAATTGGGATTTAGATTTTTTTTAGAACGACAACAAACACTCCCTAATTCTACACATTCTAAACTCCAACTAAATACTCACAATGAGGTTTGAACACTTAAAAACCACTTGGTTAAGGGGATTCGTCAAAGACACTTGGCATTATTTTTATACCAAATGAGTAAATCATAATATCTATTGATATGAGTTAGGAGGTGTGTAGATTACACGTTTGTTCAACATTATTATGTCTTGGGTACTGTCCCTTGGTGGGGTCTAGGGTAGCTCCCTTGGGAGAAGGTCCAAGGGGCAACACAAGTTGATTTCGTGTACAAACAAAATTAATCATATGACATTAAGCAAATGGTCGGTCATTCCCGGCAGTGGCGAATACAGAATTTTTTGGTACGGGAGGCACAATAAGAATCGACAAATTATTAATGACCATCATTACATATACACTAATCTAAACAATGGGTTCTTTTGAACAATTTTTTGAAAAGTAGTTATCTAATAATACAAGTTATAAGTAAAAATTTCTTTCATTATGTGGTTTGTTAAAACGACAAAGAAACTATGTATAATTACATATGCTCAAAGGTTTGAAAAGCTTTAGAAATATTAAATAAAATTAATAAAATCAAAACATAGATAGAGTGACATTCCGATTAAATGATTTGGAAACTTAAATGGATCAAATGAAAAGTAAAAAACTAAATAATATAATTTGTTTTGTGTCGATACAATTTGACTTTTGTATTGCATACTATAGTATGGTGATATAGGTATGACTACCTACCAATCCTATTTAACATAAAATAATCTATGTTTTACCTTATTAAGGAGGATAGATGGGTAGAGTTGTAATTTTCTCACATTTTTAAGATGGCATATGAAAGGTTTGTTGCTTCACACCCTAAATGTCATGAAATTCTTTCCTATACTACCCTTCTCCTGCAAAACCACTTGTACATCCGGAATATAATCGTATGAATCCATGTAGGTGAATTTATGATGGAGCCCTTTCCATGTTCCCTGTTATTATTCACACAAGCCACAGATCATCAATTATGTCATCAATTGTGTCCATCAATTGTAATATAGAAAGTCGAAACGGCAACTGCAATCAACCCAAGTCAGTTTCGAGTTTGATTCCAGTATAAATAGAAGGTTGTAAATCATACTCTCTCCATTATATATTAATTAATATATGTTTACTACTACTCTCAAATCACATTCTTGTTTTTAATTGTCTCAAGCATCTTAATATTCTTGCTGCTGTGTGTTATAATGTAACTTGCGAAATATGACGTGTTCGTAATGGTACTTTTTGTCCGTGTTATTTTTTACGTTAATGCAACTATGTGAGCATGTACGTGCAATTGGCAACCATTATTCAGTATTGTTTATTAAAGAACTTACTGTCCTGGTTATAATTTCTTTAATGGAGGTTTCGCATCAGTCGGATATTGTATTGTAAGTTTTTTATTTTTTTCCCTTTTGTTTTTCATAAGCAAAAGGTGAATTATATAAACATATGGTATATATATTGGATGGATGCTATAATAATATAAATGCATATAATCAATGACTTGTTTGTATAATCGTGTTGCAGGAATCTCCATGGCAACTCCTTTCCTAGAAGAGTTCAAGCTGCATTAGGAGTTAGGCTCTTGCACATAGCAAGCATCAAGTAGGTTTGATTGGTTTTTTATAAACAATTCAAAATATATTATTAATATTTTTAACTTTACTTATAACTGAATTTATTGAATCAAAAGATTTAGGAGGTTCAATGCAGTAAACATACACTTTGGGTAACCTTCGACCCATTTCTCTATCAGGTTGTTTTAGTAATTATTAAATATACTATAATAGTGACAACTATATTTATACTCACTTTTGCTTGAGTTCAACTCATTTAGCTTACTAGAGCCTGAGCTCGGCTCATTTCAAGCTGTATATTTGAAGCTTGAACTTGGCTCGTGGGAAAAATCTTAAGCATGAGCTCATCTCATTTAGAATGAAAATCAAATAGCCACCCACAAGCAATACTTGCTTTATGGCCTAACCCAATTGGTCTTGGGGCCATGAAACAAAATAAATGAATATTAAGCAAAAGCATAAAACATTGGCGTTTATAACTGCAGAAAAATTACAGCAAATTGCAGAAATTTCCCAAGTGGTGCAAAGCTATTGTGAGGCACATCCTAAGGGGTTTAGAGTTTTCAAAACAATGCATTTCTAGCATGTAACATATATTTTTTCTTTAGTTATTGTTTCCTAAATGTCAGTGTATATGGTAGAGATGAAAGTGTTATCTGGTATTTTTATCACTTTTTTTTTCTTGAATGGCAATTTTATATATATACAATTACTAAGCTCTTTATGCAACTTTTGTTGTACCATAGTGTACAACTCCCAACTTTTTAGTGCAATAACAAGTTGTAACCTATGCTACTTGAGTTTTTCAAAAAAGTTTGGTTCTAAGCGTCCAATTAGTCCACGTGTAAGAAACCAGACACTCCTCTCTCTCTCTCTCTCTCAAAACAATCACCACCACTCTTCTTTCTCTCTCCGATCAAAACAACTGTCTCTCTTTTTCACATATCGGGTCAAAGACCACATTTATGGCTACCGGGATCCTTCCATAAAACTGTTGCATCGTCACTCCAAGCCGTCACCACCAACGGGTTACGGGTTCCTCACCTTCAGATTAGGACTTAGGTGTGAAGCACACGCAGGAAGGGCGTCGCCACCGTAACTCCGCTAGGGTTGCCGGATTTCATATCCGGTTCTCTGTGTGTCTCCCTCCCTTTTTCAAGACTCTTTTTCTCTATGAATGGATTTGTATGAAATCTTCTATTCAATACATAAACAACACAAACTGAAATAAAGACATAAGCAAACTTTATTGAAAACTCAAATTAAACCAAACCTTTCCACTAACATAAGAACGTCGACGCCTAATACACCGGGGTAAGCCAAAGGCTTGGAACCCAAGTTGTAGACGAAACTCAACGCAACATGGTTGGAACCGAACACGGTGGCCAAAATCGGTGTAGGTGACGATCATCGCCACCATCCACAGTCGCCTGGGCTAACTGAGAACATGGAGTTCTCAGATGGGTTATTTTGCGGGATTTTGTGTTTGTTCTGGTGGGTGTATTGTTAGAATACACAATCAATTTCTGTTATGACGATCAGTGATTGTTTGAGGTAACACACTACTTGAACATTTAATTCTTCGTTTTATGCTTAAGACGATTGTGACAAACGCCGTCACCATGGTTTTGGACGATTGCGACAAACGCCGTCACCGGTGTAGCGCTAGTTGGCTGTTGAAATTTCGCCGTCAAAACAAGTGGTTACATGAGATTCACAGTTTGCTAATTGTTGGGCTGAAATGATGGCCTATACATACTTTCAGCTGTTGGGTTGAGATAAATTGATGAAGGGTTTCTAAAAGATTAAATATGCGGCATGGCATGAGACGGGTATGGTATGAGATTTTATAAACGGGTATGGGTATGGTATTAGCCAAACTGACTCATACCCGACCCGTTGCCATCCCTAAACATGCCATAAAATGATAAGGATAAAACCAAAGTCACGATGGTACACACAAGTTAAAGTTGTTCTCATGAAACTCTCGAGAACCCTTTCAGGATATTAATGTTATTAGACCATATAATTGTGTGGCGAAATGATGATTTGGGTATAATTACAAGATTAAAGTGCATATGAAAAAAGAAATAGGTAGAAGGGGTTAAGAAAAAAAAAAGGATTCAAAGTATTTGACGTATTTGATACGTTGGGGTTGAGTTGATTTGGTTATTGTCTCACAAAAATTGGTAGCTTTTTGAGTTGGGTCTACCAAGTTCAGCCAGATTATAGAGGGAGAAACATAGAAAGAGGAGGCTTAATGTGTTGTTGTCGGTGACTACAGCCGTCTATGGTGGCGACATTATAGATAGAAAGAGACAGAGAGAGGTCGTTTCCGTCACACCATCAACGCCTGCCTTCGCCGCCTGTGTTGCAGGTACTGAATAATGCTCTCCGACCGCCTTACAGGTTGTGTGTTAAAGTTGGTCATAATGTACTGTATGTGGCGTATGATATGATACGACGTCCGGATCTATTTTGAGCCCATTTCCAACCCAATGATTTGCGTGACGATATTGTGGAGTTACGATTTTGGTTATGTAAGATTACTCATTTAGTTTATGACTAAGTGATGCTATATGCTTTCAGGCTACACGCCGCACTTCAAATGTGCTCAAATATGGTTGAAGATGGGTGAAACTTATCTTTTTCTTTTTTTTCGTTTTGCTACAATTTCATCTACGCTGTTAACTTGACTTAATCCGTCGCAACGCGCGGGTCAATAACTAGTTATAAATAATTACCACATTCTCTAGCACTAGATGTGTACTATTTTACAAGTGCACTTATTGGGTGGGGTCCCTGTGGGTTTGAAACTTTGTGAGTGACTTAGTTTGGCGTGTGTTTGGGAAACCTTATGGGTTGTGTATATTGAGTTTTAGCGGTGATATGCAGTATAATAAGTTTTAAGATCAAGTGATAGTGGTCTTTATAAAAGAAACATCTTCTATAAAGAGAAGTGTTTGACCCTCAATCCAGCAATGGGGGGTACTCTTTTTTGGTTAAATGAAGGCTTTTGACTTGCAGATAATACATTTAACTCCCACATGTGTTGGGTTAAACGAACACGTTTATGCTAAACCCAAACCCGCAAGTTTTAGTTAGGTTCGTGTTGTATTTTCGGGTCGTGACAGAAATTCATACCTCTTGCTTATAATAATTGAAAATAATGGGGTCACAAGCCATCTACGTTTTGGTTTCTCGCCTCTTTCTCCTACTTCATTATAGATATTTATTTTTTAATTAATATAGTAAATGAGATGAATTAATACGGAATTAATTATTAATTTTTTAAAATAAACTTATATTTTCTAATGAAAAGTTTCACCAAGTTTAAAATTATGATTGTTAAAATATATAAAAAACGATTATGCAAAATTTGGCCGCTTTTGTGGTTGACCTTGGCGTAAACGATTAAGCTTATGGGACAAAACACCAATGCGTTTATATACTTTTGTTCTTCAGCTTGTTGCTTCCTATATATTCCATCTCACCATAGCGAATCATCCACAAACGCCATACCCACACCACAAACCCCAAAAACAACTACGATGCAACAAAACAAAAGCACCCGCAGCAACGTACGGACATTCCCACTAGTAAAATAATAAGAGATATCAATTTTGTTGCTTCTTCACCATTCATGACCTCAATTTCATATCTCAATCCGCGGTCACTTCATCCACCACAAAAAGTTCTGTATGTTTTTTCTTCTTCTTTTTCCATTTTCCTTTTCTCAGTTCTACTAAATCACAGATAGTTTAAAGGATTAACTACTAAAATGATGTTGGCTCATGAATCTATAAACAAAAGTTCCGATCGCCGGAATACTCGACTAAGCTTGGACGGTGGGCACCTGCCCACCCTACCACAGCCATGAATCCGCCACTGATTCCCGGTCCATTGAATTTTAAAAACCGAAAATCCAACCCCTACTCCTGATTGTGACAATTTTCTAAGATTGGGAATACACATATGAATGGATACCTCAATTGTGAATTTGTCTATGGATTTGGTTTTTTGATTTTAGAGTTTTGTTTAGACTTTTTTATTTATTTGATTTGATTTGTTTTAATATGCTTTGATAATTCTAAATTTGGTTTAAAAAGAATAAAATAAAATAGAGATTTAAGATGAACGAGGATTAAGACCAATTGGTTTTGGGGAGGTGGGAAGGTTTACCCATTTAGGTGGGGTTCCTACCAGGTAGGTCTTAGAGTTGAATTCTGACGGGGAGCGGAGGTTCAACCTATCAGTAATATGCAACAATGGGATTCCTACTCGAAACTTGAGTGATCAAAGGCCAAAGGCCTATATCTGGGTGATCTAGACGTTAAAAAAAAAAAAATTACCAAGTCGATTACTTTCATATGGCAAGTGCACTAACGTCCTCAACACCAATATAATAAATCACTCTCAGTTAATGGTTGAAGCTTAACTCCTACTGAGCATAAGCTTCTACTAAGATGACCATAAGTTTCTACTATATCGACCGGTTCAAATTGAGATCAAGTTACTATCAAGTCAAGTTGCTAGTGAAAACTTTGTGTGCTAGCGGGGATGTTAATATGTTTGGAGAGGCATATAAATGAGAAATGTTATGAGGAATGTACATGAATACATGTTTGTATTTTATTTTTTTTAAATTGTAAAATAGCTTATCATAATCCACTGGCATAAGATAACATATGTTAGCATGTTTTTCTTAACTTATTGGAGTTGGTATCCAGCGAAAGAGCCTCTAAAACCATTATTATTTGTGTGTGAATACAATTTGTGAAACAGGAGCTAAGGAAGTTGACAACCATTTAACAAAATTTCGGCTCATTTTTTTTCTTCATTTAATCATTTTCAGTTAAATTTTCCATTTTTCCACCTCCATAAGGCCGGAACTGTCCCATCGACGAGTTTTGGTGAGGGCCCACTATGAATGGCTCAATATATTCTAACTTTAAACGAAATTCAAATTTAACACATTCCACATAACGTGTTTCTTGTTCAAACTTTCAACCAATTTATTAGAGCTCCACTTTTCCTCTACCGACTACTCACTATATGTCCCGATTGATTGTGTAAGTCTTTTAAATTAAGGACTTCGATTACATAAAAATAAAAATAAGAAAATATAAAATTTAATTTTTTTTTACCGTTGTTATCTAGCCGTATGAAAATAAATAAACGAATCAGTGAAGCGTTGCATCCAAAAAACTGTTTCAGTAAAGTGAATCAGTGAAATGATGTGAGAGTGTAAGATTGGTAGAAATCAGTGAAGTTAAAAAAAAAACAAGTTGAGTGCCCCTCCCCCTTATAAAAAAATGTGCCCCGAATAAAACGGGCCTTAGCGGTAGGTCACCCCCAAACACTATAAGAGCCTCCATGCTTTTAACCACATATAATTATTTTTTAACCTTGTTAGGGTTTGACTATCCATAAGGCATAACCATTAACCTTGCCATCAGTGGCGGATTTAGACCAAATTTTCAGGGGTAACGTTTAAATTTTTTTTTTTTGCCGTGCTTTCATACGATGTAAATGAAATAATCGATAACCTCTTTTTGTATTGATGGAGTTGTCAACTTATTTCTTTTTTGCGCCGTTAATGTATACATTTTGGCTCATATACCCGTACCAAACCCGATTTATACCCAAAAATACTTGGAACCGATTGTACCTTATACCCGCTATCGGTTTTTTTAATACGCGATAAAATTTTAAAGTATATTTTTATGTTTACTTTACAACTTTTATATTTATGTTTTTTAATAACACGTATTATAAAGAAAATAATTTGTACTTCGTTGAATTTATGTTTTGTAATTTATTTTAATTACTTTTACAAATTAAAACCAACTATAATTTTTATACAAAATTCTTTTTATGTAAAATAATAAAAAAAAAAATTTACTTTATAAAACCAGGTATTAACACCCGGACCCATATCTGGTTATACCCGAAACCAATTATACCCTACCCGGGTACATAAGTTCTGATTTGTTTCCTTAACACTCTTACTTAAACCCTGCTCAGTTTCTCTTAATACTCAATTTTCCTTTGTCCGTTCATACCCGGATGCGGTTTCATACCCAAAACCGGTTAATAAAAAAGCCAACAAATTGGGCTTAGGCCTTATGGACTTTTATCTTATAGTTAACAAATGGAATAAGTCAATAGGTTATGGATTAATTATAGGCTTTCATGTTCTTTGATGTTGGTCTAATAATAAACTTTGAGAGTGTTTGGTGTTTTAAAAAATGAGGGATAACGTTAATATTATTTCAGGGGTAACATAATACAATAATCGTAAAAAAAAACAAAAAAATTATACTACGCTGAAAAGTTGAGGGGTAACGATTGCTACCCCTGCTATATATCTATCTACGCCCCTGCTTGCCATGTGCGGTGGACGATATCTAGCGGGTGAGTAGCCACATGACACCTCCCATCATCTATAGTCAATAATTGCATTGAGTTGACTCAAAGCTTGATGTGTTGGCTCAGTTAAGCACTTAAGCCAACTCAGTGATCTTAATGTCAACTTAGAGAGATTCTTTGTTTTATAGTGGCTGATGATTAAGAAAATATCAACAGGAATTTTGGAGTGTATTTATATTATTTTCTAATTAAATTATGTTTTTTATGCCCAATTGTAGAATGATAATTTTACATACATTTAAAAAAAAAAGTATCAAGCATAATAAGATTTTAATAAGTATCAGGATCAATGTATCAAAAAAAAAAAAAAATTACTCCAACACTTGTAGCCCAGTTGGTTAAGGGCCTAAGTTTCCTATGGGATGCTTGGGTTCAATTCCCACCAGCTACATTTGGAGGACATTAAGAGAAATGAGGGATGACACATAACCTATGGTTATGAGTTCGAGTCCTGATTTCGCCCGGGTTTTACCGGTTCTCCACAATGGGTCTTCGGACGGGTTGGGGATCGGGTTTTCCCCGGTTCGAAAACCTCGTGGGCAAGCCTAGCTACCCTGACCAGCCCCTTGCATAGTCCTGGGGTAGTCGGACAGAAACGTTAACTGTTAAAAAAAAAGACAAAAAGTGTATAATCTACTACTAAAAAATAAAACATTGAATACAACAAGAACATTACAATATTACATTCCCAATATAAATCAAAGAATCAATGATAATCAACCTATATACACAACACTCCATTCCATCAAATCTAAAATCATCCCCAAATCATGAACCCGAAACCATGAAATGTCGATTAAAAAAAAAATAAAAAATTAACAAACGAACAGAAACAGAAAAAATAATCCAAATCAACTTTGAACAACTAAATTAGCAAAACCACCTGATCTCATCATCTCTTTAAACTCACTAAAACTAACTCTACCATCACCATCAACATCAACCTTCATGATCATCCTTCTACAATCATCCGACTTCCTTCCTTGTTTCAATCCCAACGACTCGAAAACCGATCTCAACTCCTCAACCGCAATATACCCATCACGGTTTTGATCAAAAACATTGAATGCTTCCATCATATCCTCTTCATTTTCTTGGTTATCGATTATTGTTCTGTACAGATCACCAAACTCCTCAAGATCAACACACCCATCTCCGTTTATGTCTATCTTTTCAATCATTTGTACGAGGTCTGGTTCGGAGATGTATATGTTCATGTTTTGTAAGCTGTCGTTGAGTTCTTGTTTGGTTATTCTTCCGTCGCCGTTTTTGTCGAACATTTGGAAGATACGTTGGAGTTGTTCTTGGTTCATGCGAGATGCACGTGGGGTTGATGGAGATACGACGTCGTCTTGGATTTGTTGATGTTCCTGTTGTTGTTGTTGTTGTTGAGTGTGGGATTTAGGGAGGAAATGTCTAATGTTTTTGGGGAGGAAAGAGAGGAAGATGGAGTAGATTAGATTGTAGAAGAATAATATTCTAGGCATTGTTAAGTGTTTTGTTGTAGGTGTTGCAAGTGTTGCAGAAATATAGAACGTTTGAAGGGGTTGGAGAAAACTGTGTTTAGATGGAGATGATGAAGTGAATGGGAGTAAAGAGGTTTTATAATAAAAGGCCGGCTAGGTGAGAGGTGGGGCCACGAGCGTATCATTAATGCTCAGATTTAGTGGTGGGTTAAGACTTATGTACTATAAGGTCATTGGTTCGAATCTTACAATGGAGTTTTCTCAGAATTATGAGTTTCTTTCAAAATTGATGACTTGGTGGTGAATATGATCGCGTGGTAACACTGGTGGCATGATGATACTTCAGTGGTCCGTGACTGATTTCGATTGGCCGTTAAAAAAAAAAAAAACACTTGACAAATTGTTGCTTAGCCCACTGGGCATCCTAAGTTCATCAAACCACCAATTCGAGAAAAATCCACCGCCCAAATGCACGCTGCGGTAAAACCTTTCTGGATCGGATTCGTTACCTCGTACCACTCTACCAAATGATGAGTGGTTAACATATTATATTATACCAACTCCGTTTTAACAGGCTCGAACCCTTTATTTTAATAGGTGCAATATCTTCTTCTTCTTTTTTTTTAACGGCAAGTGGTGCAATCGGTGGAGCTTCGGTTAACACTCTGAGCCAGTCTGTACTGATTACTGATTCCACCTGGATTGGGGATCTCCCCAGGTGAAACCCCCACATGTGGTAAATATGGTTCCGACAAAAATCGAACCCTCAACCTCCACATAACCTCCACTCTAACACCCCAATTTTCACCAATTGAGCTAATATCTTAATTTTGTTATCCATAATAATTCATCCCCATTGATGGTTTTCAGTGGCGATCATGTGCCATGAACAATTTGGTCGAATTAGTGATTTTAATTTTCATCCATCACTCCATCAGCATTATTTTTCGTGTAGTTGGATTTCTTTTCTTTTTTTAATAGGAATAGAAGCTAATATGCAATTAATTATTAAATTAGGCAGAAAATAATGAATGATGCTCGAGAGAAAGGGTAAAGTGTGTCGTGGAGGAGTGTGATTTACATATATTATTAGGTCCCTTAGCTGTTTGCTTGGTTGATGGAAAACGCGTTTTCATAATTGCCGTTTGGTGAAATGGATTTGTTTCTAAATTGCTCCACATTTTATGCCGATCTACCCGTTTTAATATTATTAATATATTTCTTTAATAATCCACCATGTTTCTCAACCATAAAATTCGGCAGAGAAAACTCACAGGCCCGTACCGATAACCAACGGGATAAGGAGAAACACAACTTAAGTTGGACACAGTGGCAGATTTTGAACACATACATAGGGGATGGGCGAAAGCTATGGTACCCTTAAATTTTGAGGAGAGGGACTCATTACATATAACACTCAGGGCCGGCCCAACCGTTTTGGAGGCCCAAAGCGAAATAAAAATTCGGGCCCTCCCAATCTTTTTTTTTTTACGATTTCAGTTTTTACATGGGTTAGAAATTAATAATTAGGATACATTTATCACTAAAGAATAATTTTTAGTGCTCTATAATGAGGTGTTTGGAGTAATTTTAAATGGAAGTTGGTTTGGGTTGTTCAAAAAATTATAGCTGCATAGCAGTGGGATTCGAACTGAAGGTCTGTGCGGAAGTAACACTTGATTAACACCACTAGACTGCATTCAGACTTGTTGATTAATGTTAACAAAGTATATATAATATTCACAATTTCTTATATATTCTCAAATAAATGAGGCCCTATATATTTGGGGGCCCAAAGCCGTAGCCTCAAAATAATTGGGCTTGGGCCGGCCCTGATAACACTTAGGATGAAAACATGTAAATTTATATTGTTGAGCAAAAAAGGGGGAAGTAAGGATACTAGCCAAACCATATGGAAGCTCCGCCTTGGTTGGACAAGCTACCTTCACGAGTATAAGACAAACCGTAGTGGAAGCTATATTTAAACTTAAGGCTTTTGTCAGGAAAAAAAAAATGCTCACCATCATATGACCTCTATGATATAATGTGACTGAAAAGTGAAAACAATAAAATGATCATAATTTTTAATTAAAATCATATCAGTTTATATGAACATATTGTTCAATGGATAGTAATTTATGAGTAGAAAATATCTAGAATAGTTAGTAATTTACATTATACATTATTGATAAAACAAACAAACAAATAAATCCATACTCAAGTCTCAATCTTTTACTTATTTCATAATATATAAAAGAAAACTAATACATTCTTTTAATAAGCAAATAAATGTATAAAAGGTTGAAAAGTAAGCGTGTGTTAGGTGCTCAAGTCTCAACGGATCTATACACATATAATGTTGGAAAAGGTGACTCCAAAGGGTAGGCAAACCGACCGTTAGATATTAAAATAAAGCCAAGGGAGAAAGGGTCCACACACATACGCGCAACTCCAACGTCTTTTTTTTTTTTTTTTCTTCTTCTGAGAAAGGAAAATGTAATTGCTCCTTTATTTCAATTAGTCGACTCCGCAATGCTGGGCAATTCAGTTTCGGTCATTGTTCTAGCATCTGCCCTTGTATACTTTACTTTACGGTATCAAATTTGAATACAATTATGTTTTTTTAATAAAATTTATGTTAAAATATAGGCTAGTATTAAACATTTTTAAAAAAATTATGAATGTACTGTAGTAGAGAAAAATCAAATTAAACTAGTGGTATCAAAACCGGCGCGTTGCGCCGGGGGTTTACACGGGAATTTGGTCAGTATAAATTCGTTTCATTATAATACTGACACTCGTTATAACAAACCGATATATAAAACTGTGATATAATCAAAAGCATACAAAAGCTGATATACATCAGCTGAGAACAACTGTTGAGTACGAATCGATTTGGCTCGTTTTGTTAGATATTCAACGAAAACCTCACGCTTCGTAGTGGTATAAATAACCCTCCAAACACCACAAACGTCTTTCTTTACTTCTTTATCTGTAGTTGTATGCTATAAAATGGAAGATGTAAGTAACCCCAACCAAATCAAAGAAAGTTGTTATTTGACCGGTTAGTAAAAAGCTGAAAAGAAGTTTGGATGAAATGTTTGATTTGTCTATAAACATGAAAATGTATTATATTTGACCTAACTCATGTGACGTTTAAATGGAAAATAACTCGAATTTATAGCGCCTAGTAAAAACGTATTAGAAAGAACGGTGTGGGTCTCGGGTGTATGCCACGGTGCACCTACTCGCATGGCAACACTGTTACCGCCTCTACGGGTAGGTGAGAGATAGATAGATGGAGTAGTGGATAGTATGCGTAAAATGGTGGTATCCATGGTTCAGGTTAGTATTGCTAACAATAAAAGTGTTTTAAGATGGTCTAGGATATAAATGAGGTGAAAAGCTCCACCGGCGTAGGGCATTTTTTCTTGTAATTTGATTGGTCTATTTTTTTTTGGTTAACCTAACCTCTTCTCCCCTTTCATTCCCCATAATTTTCTTCCCCTCTACGTGAGACCTAAAAATACCACATTACGTTTCATCCCCTCTTTCCCCACCACTCCTTATAGTCTAACAATGTTTACTCTTCTTGACTTGTCATTAATAACTCCTACTCGTATTTCTTTTATTACGATATACCAAAAAAAATTTTTGTTGAACTAAAAACTAAATACATGTATAGTAGCATAAATTAGTCCACAAAAATTTAATTAGTCTAGCAGCTTTTTCCCTTTCAATCATCCAGGTACAAAAAGATTAAAATAAATAAAAAATTAAAGTTCCAATGCTCCATAGTTTAAGAAATACCTTGGGCTGGTATTCTTCAGTCTATTACCACTATACACTACAAACATTTTTTTTTTGAACGGCAAATTTCACTCCTTGTGGGACTTGAACCCATGACCTCCCCTTAGGTGTTTCTAGAAGCTTTGCTTCTACCATTAGGCCACCACCCCAATGGCATACACTACAAACATTTACCTATTTCTCTTTCTTTCTCCTCAACACTAACACCAGTCTTGCAGCCACCGTCCCACACCACCTCCACAACCACTGCCGACACAACGTATCCATCACCAAAGTCTTTCACCAAGTTACTCTCTTTATCTTCCTCTAAAAACCTAACTTCCTATTTCTCTCTTTAAAAAACGTAAACCCATCGCCGCATATTTTGTTCAAATCCAACGAAAATAAGGCCATAAAAGTCTTATTTTCCAGTTTAAAAGAACCAAATTTCGTTTCAGAGTTGGGATTTATCGTGGGTTTTATGACAGGAGTGGGGCTCTGTTTTCAAAGTTGCCTGGCAAAACAACGGCACATGACATATCAGTATTTCCACCGTCAAAAAAAGGGCAAGCTTGTTGTGTATACTTGAGGATCTCACTCGCTTCTCTTTCCATATGTTGTTTCTCTCTCTGCTTATCTGGTTGATGTTGAGGGTGGTGACGGGATTGTGTTGTGACGGCGGCAATGGTGACAAGTGACGGTGGTATACGGTTAAAAGTTATGATGGGACGGTGGTGGTTAAAAGGGAAAATATAACTATGGCCAATGTATGTTAGAGGGACGACGCTATTCAAATGAGCGGAACGGAGGTGTTGTGATGATGGAGGGATAATGATGAACTGGTTTTAGTTTTGATTGTGGGGTAATGAGATGACGAAAATACCCTCTATAAAAAGTAAAAAGACAAAATTGCCCATTTACTGTTCAATTGACCTCTACGTTTAATATATATAGAATGGGTTAATAATGTTTCGAAATGTGAATTAAACAAATGTTTTGAATAAAACTGTTGTCAAAATGCAAATTACTTGTACATTAGACCATATGGTATGGGGCACGGCAAGGGGCCGGCTGCCGGATGCCGCCCCGGGCTACACCGCCCCCAGGGCCGGCAACGGCAAGCCCAACATCCCTTTGCCTTTCTTGCCGGGCCAAAAGCTTGCATTGGGATTGGGATTGAACGTTGGGCAACGGTATAAATATTCAAACGGCTATTAAAGAAAATTCAAATACTATATAAACCAAACAATCCAACCTTTTTCACCACAATATTTTATAAGGATAAATTACACAATTCGTCCTTTAGGTTTGACCCATTTTTCAGTGGATGTCCTTTCGCGTTTCAGTTGATGAGATTCGTCCTTAACGATCTAAAATCTTACACCCACTGTCCTAAGGGCCTAACTTGGTTAAAAATTTCAGTTAACTTTGATCATGTGCACATGAGGGTAAGTTGGTAATTTCAACCATCTCCATCACCACCACCACCACAAAACAAAACCTGAGTTCAGACTGTACTCTTCTTTTTTCTGATAATAATAATTAAAACCCTTGCATCACAAGACACCACGCTAATCCCCTCAACTCTCTCTCGTCACGACTCGTCTCACATACAACGCCGGTCTTTGTTTCTCGGTTTGCTCTGTTCGTTTGCGTCTATTATATATCTCATAGGTAATTAATTAACCTCTTAATTTGTTTTTACTACATGTTAATTGTTAATTGAACCGTATGTTATTATTGAGGATTTGATTCTGTTACTGTCACAGTGTCGCCGCCGCCGCCACCGCCACCACCACCACCGTTTTTATACAATATTATTCAAACAACAAATAGGTGGTCAACATCATTATAAAGTTATAGCACAATAAACAGTCAGAATCAAACAAATTAAACACAATAACATCAAACGCATCTTAAATTGATTTATAGTTCATGAACAGAGCTTATTTCACGAACGTATCAACAGTAGGTTGATATTGTGTTTGATTAATTAAATATCTGTTGACGTGGGTTGTACTTTATCCTATAAAGAGACAAATTGTGGAGATGGGAAGACAATGGGAAGTGGGTTGGTGGTGACAGAAGATAAAGATGGCGATGTATATTAGACAGGGACTTTGAAGTGTGTTGTACATGGGTTTTATTTTATTGTTGTTGATGAATTGCTTTTGTCAACACAATAATGGTTCAAGTGATTCTCACCATGGTGGTGGTGGTGGTGGTGGTGGTGGTGGTGGTGGTGGTGGTGGTGGTGGTGGTGGTGGTGGTGGTGGTGGTGGTGGGAGAGAGAGAAGTAAAATTACCAATTTACCCTTATGTGCAAGGCACATGACCAAAGTTAACTGAAAATTTTAATTGGGTTAGTTCCTTAGGACAGTGGGTGTAAGATTTTAGACCGTTAAGGATGAATCTCATCAACTGAAACGCGAAAGGACATCCACTGAAAAATGGGTCAAACCTAAAGGACGAATTGTGTAATTTATCCATTTTATAAACTCTCTACCATTTTTATAAAAAAATCTCTCAAACACTCTCACTATATTTATAAAATACAAACCCTCAAACAACCATGTCGTTATCATCTTCTTCGTCGTCTTTGTCTTCTTCGGGTTCATCATCTACAAACAAAGCCGTAAATTTTGCTATAAACATCGTGGCGCAAGCGGCACAGATCATTGCCGAGGAGCAAGGAGATGAAGTCGATTCGGTACCTCTAACTAGGAAATCGGCTATAAATAGAGACCGAGAGGGTAAGTTCCATATTTTTTTATATTATTTATGTGTATTATATTTATTTTATTGTGTTTATATTTTTTTTAAATATATTGTTTTTTTTTGTGTTTATATTTTTTGTAAATATATTGTAGATTTTTATTGTGTTTATATTTTTGTAAACATGTGTAGGTGCCCATGATAGATTGGTGGCCGATTATTTTGCCGACGAACCATTATAGTCGGCGAATTTATTTAGGCGTAGGTTCCGAATGAGTAGAAGATTGTTCTTACGTATAGCCGATGATATGGCAAACTTAGACCCATTTTTTACCTTACGATACGACGCTAGAAACAAAAGGGGGTTCATCACCCTACAAAAATGCACGGCGGCACTTCGGCAATGATTGTAGAAAGATCAATACATCAAAGTGTATAACCGTAAAGAAGAAGAAGACGACCGGATCAGAAATTCCGGCCAGAACAGTTTTTCCGGCGAGACACCGGATTACGCAGAAACATCGTCCAAATGCGATTAGAACGGTTATATCTTTCCCTGCCCTCGTCTATTATCAATATCGAATACATATAATCCTAATCTAATAAAAAAAATCAAATTTTTTTTCGGGTACTCTGTTTTTGTTCGAACAACAGTTCCCGCCAAATTTTTTTTTACAAACAAGTTTATAAAATTTCTTTTCAAGTGTTGTTTCGAACAATTATACATACGAAAAGAGTCCGTTCTTACAAAACAATCATTTAAAGCATATCAAGGATTAAGTTTTCGTTATCGGGTTCAAGAGAAGACCCGAAACAAAGTTTTTGTATTCGAATCATCCGACTCTTGTAAGTGATCGATCAGAAAGTTTTTTTAAGGAATAAGGAAAAACAAAGTGTGTTGTTTTTCTTGGGCAGTAGAGTTCGAAAGGAACAAAAGAAGAAGAAGTTGACTTTTCTGAAAGTCAAACAGAAATATAATATTTTATTATTGAGGGTATAATATTGTGAAGGGTATTATTATATCAGTGTTTGTTTGTTGGAATTTATCAGATAACCTCCGCCGGAAAAACAAACGTTCAAAGTCGGAGACTATGTCTTCCGAAGCAATGAAGCAAGCCGAGTCGAACCCCTAGGCAAATTGTCATCTAGATGGGAAGGCCCATACCAGATAACCTCCGTCGGAGGAAAGGGTTCATACACACTAGCCAAGTTAGATGGAACTCCTGTTCCCAGAACATGGAACGGAATCCACTTGAAGAAATGTTACATGTAAAACGCCGAAGCTTGAAGCTAGTATCCAAGTCTTGTTTTCAATAAATTTCAAATTTGTTAGTCGGGATGAGATATACCCCGAACTTTTTCTTTATTTTGCTTGTAATTCGGGATGGTGATTACCCCGAACTTTGTTTAATCAAAGATGGGAAGTGTTTGCCCCACCAATAATAAGTTTCTTTCTTACTTTTCTTTCGGTACAACCTATTCACTGTATCGGCTACTTACGCTTAAAGCAAAATAAGTACCGAGACCAGTCAAGGTAGTAAGAAACATTGTGAAAAAGGTCGGAACAAGTCATCCTAATAAATAAATCTCCAATGTTCCGGCCCCACATTAAAAACAAGCAATATGTTGGAACTCATGATGATAGGCATAATTGGTCAACATGAAACCCACAGGTCAAATGAGATTGGACGCAAGAAAGATTGAAGTAGTCGAACCTACTCTTCAAAATGCCTCGTAAAAAAAAAAGAAGGAACCACAAACTATGTCTATCTCAAACAAATACATAAAGAATGTGATTAAAACACATTAAAAAATAATAATACAGCATGCAAACAAATAAATATCATATCGACGTCGAAAATCATAAGTCCGCCTTCTACTTATTAAATACGCCGAAGGAAAGGCTCCGGTGGACCGGCATAACAAAAACCGATGCCTCAACCAAGCGTACAAAAGATCGATAAACGATTCTACAAACAAAAAACTTGCAAGTATAAAATTACAATTCGAACCGAAGCATATGGACGCATATCATGGTTCGAAGTAAAAAAGGTTATACAACCCCTTAGCTTATGTCAAGCTGTTCGAAGCTACCCCTTCTCCTTTTTACGTCGAAGCGGGGATTTCTCTCGAGGCACGAACCGAACAGCTACAACAAAATTCGAATATAATTCGGGGCCAACACAAACCCCCTAAACATAAGATCATGGCATGTTCAAGCATATAAACATTATTAAAAAGACTAAGATAGATTGTTTCAACAAAATACACAAACAAGCCGAACCAAAGTGGTTCGATCATCCGTTCATAAAGCAAAAAGATATTAAGGGCCGTTGTGGCATATGGACGTTAATTCGAAGGAGGATTGAACATATCGCCGGAAAGACCGGCAGCTTTGATCGTCTCAAGAGGCTCGGAGATAAGGCGCCCAACGTGTTGAAGAAATGGAAATTCCAAGGTATCGAACTTATCCAATGCACCATTCAACATTTCTTCAGCGTTCGGTTTCAGTTTCGGCACCTTCTCGACAGGAACGACCTTCGACGAATAGTGGTATCCAGCCTTAATACCAACATTAACGCCACAAGCATTCATGGCATTGTTGATGGCTCCCACAGCCGATCGGAGCTCCTCTCCTGTGTGAATCCTCCGAGCCACAAGGAGCATGCCTTCGGTCAAAAGCCACCTCTTCGTCTCCAACATCTCCTTAACCTGATCAGACAGTTTGGAATTTGATTCTGTCAAAGCCGAGACTTGCCCCTCCATCCTAACCTCCATCTCCTCTAGCTGGGTCCGAAACTGGGACGCCTCCTTTTCAAACAACACTTTTTCTGAAAAAGAAAGAAAAGGTCAAAAAAAAAAAAAAAAAAAAAACTAAACAAGACGGACCAACAATACCATCCGATCAAGGAATAAAAAGGATAGGAAACTACTACCTCGCAAAGCTTCGTCCCTCTCAGCCCGCAATGCTTCGGCCTCCTTCTGTGCTTTATCTCTCTCTTCCGAAGCTAAAGCCATGGCAGCATTATGAGACTTCACCTGAAGCAGCGTCTGATTCAGCTTCTCCTCCAAAGCACGCTTCTCACCCAACAGAGCTTCATGCTTCTTACCCCAAGCAGTAACATCTTCACCTCCGAGCATCGAGCTTAGCTTTTCCTTCTCTATCTCAAGATCCACCCACCGTCGATACACCTCCACCATAATACCATTTGATTGTGCTTGATTGATCATCAAAGCATCAGCTAAGGCCAAAGGGGCCGCATTCCGAAACCTGTGTTCTTCGGCTGGGGTGTTGATATTCAGAAGCATGGTTCGAGCTGTCAAGGCATCAAGTATCTTGTCCCCATTCTTTAGATCCCAGTTGGGAATAAACTTAGCTTCAGCCACCGAAGGATCCTGTTCCACCGAATCTACAATGACAGGGAAGTCATCCACTTTAGACTCTGATCCAAACCACAGACGCTCAAGGTAATCCTTAGGACCTTCGTCATCTGAAGTAAAGTACAGAGGGAAACAATCTACACCATCATCATACTTACCAGCAGGGCTAAAAGGACCGGCAAAATGAGGATGAGAATGAAGCGGCGAAGGATTGGGGTGTTGATCAATTTCCACTGGAGGTTCGTCTCGAGCAGACTTCCCACCATCCAAGTGGTCCGATAGAGCCTCCAGAAGAGTAGATGGAGCGACCTGACCCCCTGAAGATGCTTCGGGTATAGTGGCCAAAGGGGTCTTCGTCCTTTTCGGTGTCCCCTTAACCTTCTCTCCCAAACCTCCTTCCTCACTATCTTTTCTTTTTCTCGATGACTTTTTCTTATGCTTTGACGAATCTTCAGTCGCAGCTGAAACAGACGTACCTTCAGGTTGCTTCCCCACATCTCGTTCAGACGTCGCCACAGCTACAGACGACGACGAGCCACCAACATTCAACGGGGCATCCACATCCGGCTCTCGGATCTTAAAAGACGGGGCCTTTAAAACTTCAAGAAAGGGTTTGTCCCCTGGGTTCTGTTGGAGAGACGTGTACTCGATGTCATCATCATCAAACGACTCCAGATGAAGCATGTCACGAAGAGACATATCTGGACAAAACAAAAACAAGGCATTATTAACAAACATCAGAAGTTCATAAAAAAGGAAAATCATAAAAACCATAAGACGAACCTATGTTGTTTCGTCTAACGATAGGCCACTGGTCCGAAAACTCCCAATTCCTACTAACACAACCAATCACCAGCACGTGCTCCGGCAATCTCCTTATGTCAAACTTGTTATTCACCAATGCAGCATAAAGGGTCTTATCTACAGTAAAGCCCTTCGGCAAATCACCATCTAAGGGATCATCCTTCTTCCTCCACACCATGTCTTTAGGAAGACACAAATCATCTAACCAGAACCATCTATCCTTCCAATCCTTCAAACTAGATATTTCCCAACCAACACACTCCCGGTCCTCCTTCTTTACCTCCGACTTCTTATCTTTCGACTGTCTCTTCTCGAAGGTATACCAATTACCCGTACGGTTCAATCGGTAAAAAGCCCTAAACAGGTTCAAGTCGGGTACTACATCTAAAGACCGACAAGACAACTCAAATTGGTTCACCCGGCTAAGGCCAAAAGGTGTCATCTGAGAAATGTGAACCTTGTGAAATTGTAAAACTTTCATTAAAAAACGGGTAAAAGGGACTCGATAGTTTGCATAATTACACACCCGAGTGTAAAATGCAAACTTCCCAGGGGGAAGAGGATATATGGGAGTTCTCGGAGCAGGAAGGGTAGGGTGAAGATTTACAGGGATCCTAAACTCTTCTACGAACTCGTCAAGCTTCGCTTGACTAAGAACGCTAAACGATATAAGCATATTATCTTTAGGCATGATTAAAAGAAGGATATGGACGAGATTACACACCTTATAGCAGTAAGGAAGACGCTGATTGAAAAGGAAGAAGATGATCCTCGCCGGAGAACTGAGGAATCAGGGAAGAAGACGAATTGTAAAAGAGAAAAAGTGAAAATAAAATGAGTAAAAACTCATTTATAAAGGGGTAAAATGACGGTTGAGTAACCGTCCAATCAAAGGTCACCAACTGACCCCCTCGAGCCAATCAAAAAAGGGATTTGCTATAGTAACCAGAAGGTGAGGGAGTAAAACAAGGTAAATGACAATAGCTGTCATCTACTTGCTCAGATGAAAGGCAAACAGCTGTCACACACCGAACCATACAAGGTTCGAAGGAATCCCAAAAGTCGAAATCCCCCCCCCCCCCCAAAAAAAAAACAAAAATTAACTACAAAGTCCTTTTTGAAAACCAAAGCATTCAAAAAGGCTTCCGGGGACTTGAAGAGAATATATGGTTATGGGTCGGAGCTCGGACCATCATTAGGAACCGAGCCAAAGACTTAGTAAGGAACCAAGTTCTAGACCGAAGCTCGGTCCACACAGAGACCGAAGCCAAAGGTAAACCGAACGAACAGCTTCGGCCAAATGGCCCATGGGCCCATGCTCGCCGAAGCCCATTTAGGAAAGTATAAATACCTCCCAGAATTCCTCATTTGGTAACTTGACTATTCCGTACTTTCTTGTACTTTTCGTACTTACTTTCCCACTTCTTTAAACCATACTTATTCTCACGCCGGAGGGTGGTCACAGAGGAGCCCTTCCTCTCCCCTGTGACGAGCTTAACGGTGCTCTTTTTTGCAGGTTATATCCCGATCTAATTACCAATCTCTTCTCCGTGTCTCGCCACTCAGATCTAATCAATCCATCCAACTAGAGGTGACATTTTTCCTCTTCACATGGCAACACTGTTACCGCCTCTACGGGTAGGTGAGAGAAAGATAGATGGAGTAGTGTTTTAAGATGGTCTAGGATATAAATGAGGTGAAAAGCTCCACCGGCGTAGGGCATTTTTCTTGTAATCTGATTGGTCTATTTTTTTGGGTTAACCTAACCTCTTCTCCCCTTTCATTCCCCACAATTTTCTCCCCCTCTACGTGAGACCCAAAAATACCACATTACGTTTCATCCTCTCTTTCCCCACCACTCCTTATAGTCTAACAATGTTTACTCTTATTGACTTGTCATTAATAACTCCTACTCGTATTTCTTTTATTACGATATACCAAAATTTTTTTTTGTTGAACTAAAAACTAAATACATGTATAGTTATTTGCATAAATTAGTCCACAAAAATTTAATTAGTCTAGCAGCTTTTTCCCTTTCAATCATCCAGGTCCACAAAAAATTTTTTTTGTTGAACTAAAAACTAAATACATGTATAGTATTCTTCAGTCTATTACCACTATACACTACAAACATTTACCTATTTCTCTTTCTTTCTCCTCAACACTAACACCAGTCTTGCAGCCACCGTCCCACACCACCTCCACAACCACTGCCGACACAACGTATCCATCACCAAAGTCTTTCACCAAGTTACTCTCTTTATCTTCCTCTAAAAACCTAACTTCCTATTTCTCTCTTTAAAAAACGTAAACCCATCGCCGCATATTTTGTTCAAATCCAACGAATATAAGGCCATAAAAGTCTTATTTTCCAGTTTAAAAGAACCAAATTTCGTTTCAGAGTTGGGATTTATCGTGGGTTTTATGACAGGAGTGGGGCTCTGTTTTCAAAGTTGCCTGGCAAAACAACAGCACATGACATATCAGTATTTCCACCGTCAAAAAAAGGGCAAGCTTGTTGTGTATACTTGAGGATCTCACTCGCTTCTCTTTCCATCTGTTGTTTCTCTCTCTGCTTATCTGGTTGATGTTGAGGGTGGTGACGGGATTGTGTTGTGACGGCGGCAATGGTGACAAGTGACGGTGGTATACGGTTAAAAGTTATGATGGGACGGTGGTGGTTAAAAGGGAAAATATAACTATGGCCAATGTATGTTAGAGGGACGACGCTATTCAAATGAGCGGAACGGAGGTGTTGTGATGATGGAGGGATAATGATGAACTGGTTTTAGTTTTGATTGTGGGGTAATGAGATGACGAAAATACCCTCTATAAAAAGTAAAAAGACAAAATTGCCCATTTACTGTTCAATTGACCTCTACGTTTAATATATATAGAATGGGTTAATAATGTTTCGAAATGTGAATTAAACAAATGTTTTGAATAAAACTGTTGTCAAAATGCAAATTACTTGTACATTAGACCATATGGTATGGGGCACGGCAAGGGGCCGACTTTAATATATATAGAATGGGTTAATAATGTTTCGAAATGTGAATTAAACAAATGTTTTGAATAAAATTGTTGTCAAAATGCAAATTACTTGTACATTAGACCATATGGTATGGGGCACGGCAAGGGGCAGGCTGCCGGATGCCGCCCCGGGCTACACCGCCCCCAGGGCCGGCAACGGCAAGCCCGACATCCCTTTGCCTTTCTTGCCGGGCCAAAAGCTTGCATTGGGATTGGGATTGAACGTTGGGCAACGGTATAATTATTCAAACGGCTATTAAAAAAAATTCAAATACTATATAAACCAAACAATCCAACCTTTTTCACCACAATATTTTATAAGGATAAATTACACAATTCGTCCTTTAGGTTTGACCCATTTTTCAGTGGATGTCCTTTCGCGTTTCAGTTGATGAGATTCGTCCTTAACGATCTAAAATCTTACACTCACTGTCCTAAGGGCCTAACTTGGTTAAAAATTTCAGTTAACTTTGATCATGTGCCTTGCACATGAGGGTAAGTTGGTAATTTCAACCATCTCCATCACCACCACCACCACAAAACAAAACCTGAGTTCAGACTGTACTCTTCTTTATTCTGATAATAATAATTAAAACCCTTGCATCACAAGACACCACGCTAATCCCCTCAACTCTCTCTCGTCACGACTCGTCTCACATACAACGCCGGTCTTTGTTTCTCGGTTTGCTCTGTTCGTTTGCGTCTATTATATATCTCATAGGTAATTAATTAACCTCTTAATTTGTTTTTACTACATGTTAATTGTTAATTGAACCGTATGTTATTATTGAGGATTTGATTCTGTTACTGTCACAGTGTCGCCGCCGCCGCCACCGCCACCACCACCACCGTTTTTATACAATATTATTCAAACAACAAATAGGTGGTCAACATCATTATAAAGTTATAGCACAATAAACAGTCAGAATCAAACAAATTAAACACAATAACATCAAACGCATCTTAAATTGATTTATAGTTCATGAACAGAGCTTATTTCACGAACGTATCAACAGTAGGTTGATATTGTGTTTGATTAATTAAATATCTGTTGACGTGGGTTGTACTTTATCCTATAAAGAGACAAATTGTGGAGATGGGAAGACAATGGGAAGTGGGTTGGTGGTGACAGAAGATAAAGATGGCGATGTATATTAGACAGGGACTTTGAAGTGTGTTGTACATGGGTTTTATTTTGTTGTTGCTGATGAATTGCTTTTGTCAACACAATAATGGTTCAAGTGATTCTCACCATGGTGGTGGTGGTGGTTGTGACACCCGGCAACTTCCGATCTACACCGACGTGATTTTTATGATTAAAATTAAATATTTATTTTAAATATTGTTAATTATTGAGTTTCGGAAGTTTACTGACCGTTTTTACAATCGAAACTGCGACCGGTTAAATTAACGCGATTTAAATGCGTGTTCTGAAAACACGCGTCGGACATCGAAAACATTTATATTTATGCTCGGTTTTGTATTTCGAACAGAACCGACTACTTTTATAATTTATTATTGGGCCTAGAATAGAAACCGAGGCATTTTGCGTTAATACGGGTTCGATACGCGGTATCTACCTACCTAACCCTAACCCTAGGTATAAAAGGAAACTTATCCTTCTTCTTCTTCATTTGGCAGCCGCTACATCTCTCTCTCTCTCTACTCTCTCTCTAAAACTCTCTCCCTCACCTCTCCCTCTCTCCCTCTCGTTCAGTCTCTCTCTCTCTCTCTCTATCCCTCCCGCATCTCTCTCCCCTCCTCCTTAATAATGAGCCGGCGACCACCATGTTACAGGTGGCGGCGGCAGCGGGTTCTTTAAGCCCAGATAGGGCTGTGATGATGGTGGTTCAAGGGGGTAAGGGCGGTGGAGGTGTGGTGGTCCGATTGGTGGTGTTAGGTGATGTTTGGGGCTGATTAGTGGTGGTCCGGTTCAGGAGGTGGCGTGGTGGCTTGATTTGGCTCGGGTTTGGTCCGATTGGGGCTGGTCAGGTTGTTATTTGGTGAGTTCAGGTGGTGTCCGGCCATGGTGGTGGTTGTCGGAGGTGATGGTTTGGCTGGGTTGGCCCCGGCTCGGGTCCGATGGGGCTCAGGTCTGGGTCAGGTTATGGTTATGGTTATGGTTGTGGTGGTCTGATACGACGATGTCCGGTCCAGGTTTGGTTCTGTTCACGTTTGAAACGGGTCAAGATGGGTCGCGTTTGGGATTGATTCGGGTCACGTCGGGTTGCTCCGGCGGGTCAGATGATGGTGACTGGTGGTGGTGTCACGAGGTGGGGTTCGTGGTGGTCCGATGGCGGGTTTGGTTGGGACAGTTGGTGTTGGCCGCTGTTGTTTGGGTCTCGGGTCAGACTCTGTTTCGAGTTCGGGTCAGATCCGGTTAGTTTTCAGATTCGGTTCGGGTCTTGTTCGGGTCAAGTGTCTCTGGTCAGGTTTGGGTTCGTGCTCGGGCTTGGTCAAACGGGTCAACACGCGGTCACGACTGGTCAACTGTGGTCAAACAGTCAACGCGTCGTACGAGGCGCTGTGTCGGGATGCACGTGCGAGCGATTATGGTATAACTAAATCTTTCGTATTTATTTTTATGATTGTAGCTATAAACAAATATAATTATACATAAATACTAATACTAATATATATAAATATTGTTACCTCGCGAACGAACCGACAATATTATTATTGATAAGTATATAAAGCGTGACTTGGTATTATTGGACCTCGGACTAAACTAGTTGGACTATATATATATATATATATACACACACACACATTGTTGTGTCTTTATATAAATGAGTATAGTTTTCGTATAAAAGCGTCGAAACGTATAAATCTCGTTTTATTTGAAACCTTGCGGATAATTATATGTTCGTCTTGTTTGGTGTCGATTTTGGGAAAATTGTAGGCGACTTGTGTTGCCTGGTTTGTACAAAAACAGAGGAAACTCTGCCGAAATTTTATAAAATTTATAAGCGTAAACGAAGGCGATATTCCTTGTATATTTCATTATAAACAACCTTCAAGTATTTTGACAAATGTAGTTTTCTACAATATCGCAAAAAGGTTCTCGACAAGTGATTTCTTGCAACATTTAAAGATAAACGTCGAACAATATTTCCAAAACAAATACATATTATTTACTAAGCGTCAATTGTGTCGATCTTCAAAGATTTTAGTAACTAAAACATTGCCTTTTAAATGATTTTGAATTACAAAACGCTCGGCTTATTTGAGAAAGAATTATACAAAAATTTATGTTCGAAACCTTTAAAGACATGGATTGGGAAGAGAAGCGATATTGATATTAATCGGATTTAAATAACTTTGCTTATATTTTTATCAAAGAGTATTTTCCTAAAATATAATTATAAGACGAGCTACGGCTCGGGATAAGTTATACGTTTCATAATATAGTCCAACATGGTGTGTACACGAATAGTGACAAGTGCGCAACTTGGGTACTATGTCGTGTGTTAACGCATAAGTAAGATAAGTCACGATCGGTTCGTCGAGTTAAAGCATATTAGTACTCGAGTTACACACAAGTCTAGATAGTTGGATAAACTATCTTTTAGCCGGATAATAGGCTAGGTTTATATGTGTTAGACTTTAAGGTGTCCTTTGTTGTAATAGGGCACGAGGAAGCCGGTCGAGGCTTGGACTTTATTTGCTAGCTTAGCATGGAAATTAAGGTGAGTTCATGACCCCACTTTTTACTGTTTTATAAATGTTTTCGGGGTGGAAGACATGCTTCTTTTATGAAAACCTGAGGAATTCCAAACGAACAAGTTTTTGAAAAATGAAATGGGTGCGTGAGTGTCACGGCCCTGTTGTTACTGGTTTTACATTCGGGAAAGAAACATGCGTACTACTTACATCGTTTTAAAGATCATGTTATACTATGGGCACTTTATGTTACTATACGGCTTTTATGGAAAGTCCCAGGGGGAAACCATGAATGTGCTGGAACGCACAACGAGGGAAATGTGGATAGATCTATTGGGCCTCACAAACCCCACTCGACGGCGGGGCCGGGCGGGTGCATATTGTCTCTACCTATCGGGTTACCGAGGCATCGGTAGCCCAGTCAATCTGGGCTGGATTCATCTTTTGGTACATGTTTAGTAATGGGTTCCCAACCGTAGTAGTAAAAACACTTAACGTCTAGCTAACGTTCTTATGACATAGTATTAACGGGAATGATCTTCTCAGACTTATGGAAACTCTTTTATAAAAACTTGTGGAATTATTTCTGCAAAACTTATGAACTCACCAGCTTTATGTTGACTTTTTAAGTATGTCTTTCAGGTTTAAACTTTGGTAACGGCACGGTTGGAGTAGACGACATATTGGGATCGGGGATCCTAGAGGGTTAGCAATGGCGTTCAGGAAATAAGAGTCTTAGATGCATCTTTCCACTGCGTTGGCAAAGGCACCAAACGTCGCAACCGACGAGGGAAAAGTCGGGGTGTGACAGTTTGGTATCAGAGCCATAGGTTTTAGCGAACTAGGTGTCTGGGTAGATATCTAGGCTTTAACCTGAGTTTGTTTTGAAGTTGGGACCAAAAATTTCTAAGACATGATATTTATTATGAACGCCTAGGAACTGGAATTCCAACCGTTGCCAAGTATGTTACACGACTATTAGTGTATCACACTAGCTCAGCGTACATTCCTTCGGCGCAAGGAACATTTATTTTTTTTCTTATGTGAATAGGAAGTCGGTATTTTCTATAGTGGTATATAGAAAGGATAATAACACGTGGTGGTTAGGCATACCTCACTGGTGACTGGCGAGTCATTGCTTTAGATATCAGAGTGGTTATTCACATAGAGTTAGCTGAGTCATTGTTTCTTGGTATGAGGAACAATTTACTTGCTTATATATCGTGTGCATTTACGTAAAGTATATATATAAGTACGTTTCGTTAATAAAACGTATCGCCAATGGTTGTCGACTCAAGCTTGGACGTATCTAGAACGCTCACACGTGTCGCGTTAGTTGGACGAGTTGGCAAAGGGATTGTTGTAGCATCTACAGTCCCACATCCCGTGTTCGGAGCATGCTATGTCGTCAAGGTCGATTTGGGTCGGAAACATCTTAATGAGGCACCTCATTCTGCCGATGATGCTGCGAAGCTGATATGCGGACGGGAAGAGCACTTGGAAAGGTGGCGCACACGACAGACATTATATTATGTACTATACTATATACGTGTTATTATGTGACTGTAACGAGTGCTTGTGATATAACTCAGGATGGAGGTTAATAGGATGATCTGGTGAGGTAAATTTTCGATAACGCAGATGTCACGTTATCGCAAATTTACAGGCACTTGATAATTCCAAAGACATCTATCGTGAGGGTATCTATGCTATTAGGTTGTTGTATATACATGTATATATATATATATATATATATATATAATGGATAAGGGTTTTTCATTATTTTGTTGTTACGGACGTGATTGTCGATTCTCCCCTGTTCGTGTCATTTGTGACCTTGCTTTTCTTAAACCAGTTAAAGTTCTTGATGATCTCGTTTCTTGAACTTCTAAGGTTCATGTTGTAGAACCTAGTTATATCTTTTTGAGTACGATCTACATCTCTCTTCTTTTGTATTTGTGGCCTTCGACATTCAATCATAAAGGAATTTAATTTTTGTTGTTGTTGATTCCTTATTCTTTTCACCAAATTAGACACGTATTTTTGTACATGTGTCAACTATTGTATGTTTGGATTCCTTAAATTTGTGAAGGTCCATTGTGGGGCTTCGCATCAAACAATTGTTTCGTTGATGATTTGTTTTATCATTACGTTGCTCGTAATGGTTGTCTTCTAGTTTTGCTATGTTAGGCCATTGTGGGCAATGAATCCTTTGATACTTCGTCGATGAGTTTCTTTAAAGTCGACATTTCAGTTGAATCGAATTGTTGGAATTTGATACAGCACCTTGCGGTGAATATTCAATCGACTTGGAATAATGAATGATTTTTATTGACATGTCTCACTTTCATCAACTCGCTTGTTATTGCCTTAAATGCAGACACACCTTGTGGTGTGTAACGAAAAAGTTGGTGCACTAGTTGCTTCGTTTGAGGTGCGCGAATAGTGTTTGTTGACAAAGTTATTGTTTACACTTTGCATCCAGTTGGTTCTGAAACTTTATCTCGTGCCATTTGTACCGGCAAGTTCGTTGACTGTTTTTGTTGAATTACCGTTGGTTCTTGGATGATATCCTACCTCAAATTTTGAGGACAAAATTTCTGTAACATGGGGAGGATGTGACACCCGGCAACTTCCGATCTACACCGACGTGATTTTTATGATTAAAATTAAATATTTATTTTAAATATTGTTAATTATTGAGTTTCGGAAGTTTACTGACCGTTTTTACAATCGAAACTGCGACCGGTTAAATTAACGCGATTTAAACGCGTGTTCTGAAAACACGCGTCGGACATCGAAAACATTTATATTTATGCTCGGTTTTGTATTTCGAACAGAACCGACTACTTTTATAATTTATTATTGGGCCTAGAATAGAAACCGAGGCATTTTGCGTTAATACGGGTTCGATACGCGGTATCTACCTACCTAACCCTAACCCTAGGTATAAAAGGAAACTTATCCTTCTTCTTCTTCGTTTGGCAGCCGCTACATCTCTCTCTCTCTACTCCCTCTCTAAAACTCTCTCCCTCACCTCTCCCTCTCTCCCTCTCGTTCAGTCTCTCTCTCTCTATCCCTCCCGCATCTCTCTCCCCTCCTCCTTAATAATGAGCCGGCGACCACCATGTTACAGGTGGCGGCGGCAGCGGGTTCTTTAAGCCCAGATAGGGCTGTGATGATGGTGGTTCAAGGGGGTAAGGGCGGTGGAGGTGTGGTGGTCCGATTGGTGGTGTTAGGTGATGTTTGGGCTGATTAGTGGTGGTCCGGTTCAGGAGGTGGCGTGGTGGCTTGATTTGGCTCGGGTTTGGTCCGATTGGGGCTGGTCAGGTTGTTATTTGGTGAGTTCAGGTGGTGTCCGGCCATGGTGGTGGTTGTCGGAGGTGATGGTTTGGCTGGGTTGGCCCCGGCTCGGGTCCGATGGGGCTCAGGTCTGGGTCAGGTTATGGTTATGGTTATGGTTGTGGTGGTCTGATACGACGATGTCCGGTCCAGGTTTGGTTCTGTTCACGTTTGAAACGGGTCAAGATGGGTCGCGTTTGGGATTGATTCGGGTCACGTCGGGTTGCTCCGGCGGGTCAGATGATGGTGACTGGTGGTGGTGTCACGAGGTGGGGTTCGTGGTGGTCCGATGGCGGGTTTGGTTGGGACAGTTGGTGTTGGCCGCTGTTGTTTGGGTCTCGGGTCAGACTCTGTTTCGAGTTCGGGTCAGATCCGGTTAGTTTTCAGATTCGGTTCGGGTCTTGTTCGGGTCAAGTGTCTCTGGTCAGGTTTGGGTTCGTGCTCGGGCTTGGTCAAACGGGTCGACACGCCGTCACGACTGGTCAACTGTGGTCAAACAGTCAACGCACCGTACGAGGCGCTGTGTCGGGATGCACGTGCGAGCGATTATGGTATAACTAAATCTTTCGTATTTATTTTTATGATTGTAGCTATAAACAAATATAATTATACATAAATACTAATACTAATATATATAAATATTGTTACCTCGCGAACGAACCGACAATATTATTATTGATAAGTATATAAAGCGTGACTTGGTATTATTGGACCTCGGACTAAACTAGTTGGACTATATATATATATACACACACACACATTGTTGTGTCTTTATATAAATGAGTATAGTTTTCGTATAAAAGCGTCGAAACGTATAAATCTCGTTTTATTTGAAACCTTGCGAATAATTATATGTTCGTCTTGTTTGGTGTCGATTTTGGGAAAATTGTAGGCGACTTGTGTTGCCTGGTTTGTACAAAAACAGAGGAAACTCTGCCGAAATTTTATAAAATTTATAAGCGTAAACGAAGGCGATATTCCTTGTATATTTCATTATAAACAACCTTCAAGTATTTTGACAAATGTAGTTTTCTACAATATCGCAAAAAGGTTCTCGACAAGTGATTTCTTGCAACATTTAAAGATAAACGTCGAACAATATTTCCAAAACAAATACATATTATTTACTAAGCGTCAATTGTGTCGATCTTCAAAGATTTTAGTAACTAAAACATTGCCTTTTAAATGATTTTGAATTACAAAACGCTCGGCTTATTTGAGAAAGAATTATACAAAAATTTATGTTCGAAACCTTTAAAGACATGGATTGGGAAGAGAAGCGATATTGATATTAATCGGATTTAAATAACTTTGCTTATATTTTTATCAAAGAGTATTTTCCTAAAATATAATTATAAGACGAGCTACGGCTCGGGATAAGTTATACGTTTCATAATATAGTCCAACATGGTGTGTACACGAATAGTGACAAGTGCGCAACTTGGGTACTATGTCGTGTGTTAACGCATAAGTAAGATAAGTCACGATCGGTTCGTCGAGTTAAAGCATATTAGTACTCGAGTTACACACAAGTCTAGATAGTTGGATAAACTATCTTTTAGCCGGATAATAGGCTAGGTTTATATGTGTTAGACTTTAAGGTGTCCTTTGTTGTAATAGGGCACGAGGAAGCCGGTCGAGGCTTGGACTTTATTTGCTAGCTTAGCATGGAAATTAAGGTGAGTTCATGACCCCACTTTTTACTGTTTTATAAATGTTTTCGGGGTGGAAGACATGCTTCTTTTATGAAAACCTGAGGAATTCCAAACGAACAAGTTTTTGAAAAATGAAATGGGTGCGTGAGTGTCACGGCCCTGTTGTTACTGGTTTTACATTCGGGAAAGAAACATGCGTACTACTTACATCGTTTTAAAGATCATGTTATACTATGGGCACTTTATGTTACTATACGGCTTTTATGGAAAGTCCCAGGGGGAAACCATGAATGTGCTGGAACGCACAACGAGGGAAATGTGGATAGATCTATTGGGCCTCACAAACCCCACTCGACGGCGGGGCCGGGCGGGTGCATATTGTCTCTACCTATCGGGTTACCGAGGCATCGGTAGCCCAGTCAATCTGGGCTGGATTCATCTTTTGGTACATGTTTAGTAATGGGTTCCCAACCGTAGTAGTAAAAACACTTAACGTCTAGCTAACGTTCTTATGACATAGTATTAACGGGAATGATCTTCTCAGACTTATGGAAACTCTTTTATAAAAACTTGTGGAATTATTTCTGCAAAACTTATGAACTCACCAGCTTTATGTTGACTTTTTAAGTATGTCTTTCAGGTTTAAACTTTGGTAACGGCACGGTTGGAGTAGTCGACATATTGGGATCGGGGATCCTAGAGGGTTAGCAATGGCGTTCAGGAAATAAGAGTCTTAGATGCATCTTTCCACTGCGTTGGCAAAGGCACCAAACGTCGCAACCGACGAGGGAAAAGTCGGGGTGTGACAGTGGTGGTGGGAGAGAGAGAAGTAAAATTACCAATTTACCCTTATGTGCAAGGCACATGACCAAAGTTAACTGAAAATTTTAATTGGGTTAGTGCCTTAGGACAGTGGGTGTAAGATTTTAGATCGTTAAGGATGAATCTCATCAACTGAAACGCGAAAGGACATCCACTGAAAAATGGGTCAAACCTAAAGGACGAATTGTGTAATTTATCCATTTTATAAACTCTCAACCATTTTTATAAAAAAATCTCTCAAACACTCTCACTATATTTATAAAATACAAACCCTCAAACAACCATGTCGTTATCATATTCTTCGTCGTCTTTGTCTTCTTCGGGTTCATCATCTACAAACAAAGCCGTAAATTTTGCTATAAACATCGTGGCGCAAGCGGCACAGATCATTGCCGAGGAGCAAGGAGATGAAGTCGATTCGGTACCTCTAACTAGGAAATCGGCTATAAATAGAGACCGAGAGGGTAAGTTCCATATTTTTTTATATTATTTATGTGTATTATATTTATTTTATTGTGTTTATATTTTTTTAAATATATTGTTTTTTTTTTGTGTTTATATTTTTTGTAAATATATTGTAGATTTTTATTGTGTTTATATTTTTGTAAATATGTGTAGGTGCCCATGATAGATTGGTGGCCGATTATTTTGCCGACGAACCATTATACTCGACGGATTTATTTACGCGTAGGTTCCGAATGAGTAGAAGATTGTTCTTACGTATAGCCAATGATATGGCAAACTTAGACCCATTTTTTACCTTACGATACGACGCTAGAAACAAAAGGGGGTTCATCACCCTACAAAAATGCACGGCGGCACTTCGGCAACTAGCGTACGGGACCACGGCGGATGCGTGGGACGAGTATTTAAAGATGTCGGATAGAACTGCACGAGAATGTCTCTACAAGTTTAGCAAGTGTGTGGTGAAGCTTTACAGTAAGAAATATTTGCGAAAACCAAACGCCAGTGAGGTCCAACAATTGTATCAGTTTCACCACCAACAACATGGTTTTCTAGGAATGCTTGGAAGCATTGATTGCTACCATTGGCCTTGGAAAAACTGCCCCGTAGCATGGCGCGGAATGTTCAAACGAGGGGATCAAGAATATCCATCAATAATCTTGGAGGCGGCTTGTTCACAAGATCTATGGGTTTGGCATGCTTTCTTTGGTGTTCCTGGTTCGAACAACGACATTAATGCTATTAACCAGTCGGAGATTTTTGACAATATCATAAAAGGAACCGGTCCGGAAACCTGCTTTACAGTATCGGGGGTGGAGTATAGGCGCGATTATTATCTTGCTGATGGAATCTACCCATCTTACTCGACGATCGTTAAAAGTATTCACCACCCGTTCGATGAAAAAAGAAAGAAATTTGCCAAGTATCAAGAGGCGGCAAGAAAGGACATTGAACGATTATTTGGTGTTCTACAAGCAAGATGGCACATTATTGCACACCCGGCACGTATGTTAACCCCTAAAAAAATTGCGTTACTGTATGTATGCTTGTATCTTGTTGCATAACATGATACTCGAAGACGAAGGGGCCGCCATCTGTGTGTATGACGAGAATGCCCCGCCGGAGAATACGGTGCCTGTCAACCCACATCAACAAGATTTAAACGAGTTCTCGTTACATAACGAGTTCACACATCACAATCTTCAAGCGGACTTGGTTGAATATATTTGGAACAACGGGCAAAAGTAGATTATTTGTAATTTTTTTTTTATTTCGAGTAGCTTACTTTAATTTTAGTTATTATTTTTTAAATTATTTGTAGTGATTTTAATGTAATATTTACTTTTTAATATTAACTAGTAGTAACGACCCACGCTCCGCGCAGGTTTCAAATCGCAGATCGCACAATTGAAACGTCGACAGTAATGCTCCAATTGTAAACAACCTAGTTAAGAGAGATCCGGATGCCTGCAAAACAAAGCACCGTTAGGACTCGTCACAGGAAAGGGGGGTTTCCTGTGACCACCCTCCGGCGTGAGAATAAGTATAGGTTTCTGAGGTGAAAGTAAAGCGATAGCTTTTTTTGAGTGAATGAATATTGACGTACCTTTTACCTGTATTTATAACCTTTCTCGTAACCGCCTTATTGAGCCTATCTCCAGGAACTAAGTCCACGGTTCTCATGGAGATAGGCCTTATCTCTTCTATTGAACCCTTCATCCCCTATTGTTCGGGGAAGAGGTTGGAGCTTATCAATAGCCCGGGAAATGACCACCTTGGCCCATCCGGCGTTATTCTGCCGTTGGACTAGCCTTAAGACAATGTGGGCCTTTAGTTGGAGTTGGGCCGATCCATCTGGAGTGGGCCTACCTCGTCATGTCCCCCCAAGTCTAGTGATAAGCAGGTTTGGTTATGACTAGGCTTTAATCATAAGCTGTATTTGTTTTTAAATAATGACGTGTATGCCAAATAAAAATCTTCATAGAGTGTAGCGCCGCATGGTTAAGGCACGTGATATGACGTCACCCTGAGCTGTCACCTCAGCCGTTTCAACAGTCTGAGAAACTCAAGGGATGTGACTGTTGGCGGGTGGTTTTCAAAAAATTTTGAAAACGTGTACTAACCACCACCTATAAATTAGCTGGTTGCCATTGGGAACTTATTCCACAGTATAGAACCTCTCATTTTCACCTACAATGGCTCCCAAAACCAGCACATCACGAACCACCATGAGTGTTGCCCAGATTCATACCAGTTGGTCGGTAACGGCACTACAGTCTTTCTTGTCCGAATGGCGTATACTGCCGGAGTGGAATCCTGTTTGTCCAGGTCCTACTGATGTTGCTTTTCCCTTGAAACCTGGGAAAATTACTTTGTACGCCGAATTCTTCAAGTTCTGCCATTTCCGGTTACCGGTGACACAATTTCTTGTGGAATTGTTGTCATATTACAAGGTGAATATTTCTCAACTCCACCCGTTAGGTTTAATCAAGGTGAAACATTTTGAGTTCTGTGCCCGGGGACTGGGTATGTCCCCCCAGTTGGATGTATTCCGAGTCTTTTATATTCTCGTTTACAAAGGGGAGTATTTTACCTTTGATCGTCGTCCTGGTGCACCTCCTTGTATCGAAAACTTCCCCCCTAATGTGCAAGACAAAAACTGGAAAAAGAAGTTTTTCTTTATCGATGAGGCCGTTTTGCCTGTTGTTGCACCGGTGCAGACGCCCGAGGGGAAGACAAGGTTTGCCGATGAGAGCCCTGCTCCTGCCGTATTTGAGAAGCTTCCGCTGTACACGGCGCTAGTAAATCATCCCACCCCGTGCACACACATTCCGGAACGAGCCCTTGTGGCTGTTGGCATGAGCCGGATCTGGGTTGACGATACCATATACCCCGAGTACCGGAGAAAAGACCAAGGTAAGTTCGTTCCATAATTCTAATATGTTTGCAAAGGATGTGAATTTAAATTGTTATATTTGGTCGCAGATGAGTGGCATTACTTTGATGCCATAGACCCGCAGGCCATTCCCCATCTCGAGGAGCACGACCGCTTATTGGGAGACGACGAGGCAGACGTGCTGAGTCAAACGGTAAAAAATTTTGTGATTCCTGCTCGCCCTTTACAGAGTCCGGATAATCAGCCGGATACCGCTGCTCCGGTGAACTCCGAGACACCCGTGTCTCCTCCGCTCAACCCGGATCCTCTCAACGTTGCTGAGCCTGTTGCTACGACCAGTGAGAAGAAAAAGAAAATCCGAAAAAGGAAAGCCACCATGCCGGATGTGTCATCTTTCATGCCAAGCGTCGGGAGCTGTTGGCCAGCAAAGAAGAAAGGCTTGGTGAGTGTTTTTATCTTGCCGGGTCTATGCTAGGCCTTTGATTGTTCCCTTGCTATTATAACGATCCGTTTTCATGCTTCCAGGGGCTCCTTCTCCGGGTGACACCACGTCTGCACAACAAGCTGGAGCGGCTAATCCTGCTACTGAAACCATATCCGAGCAAGTTGTCGATGACCCAATGGTCACTTTGCCAACCGTTCCTCATCCCGCTGTTGAGTTTTCCACGGCTGTTACCACGTCTCCTGTTGCGGCTCCGCGTTTGGAGATCGTAGAAGAACCTAACAACACCATATCAGTTGGTGTAACCTTTTCCTCGACCATCGTAACTTCTGCTGCTTTAGCGGCCGGGCCTTCAAGTGCTTCATCAGTGGATGCTTCTTCAAGTACTATTTTGACCTCCAGCAGTACCACCGTACCTTCAACTGTTCTAACCGGGTTGTATGCTGGTGGTTCTAGTAGCAAGGCATTTAGGGATATGTCCCAGGTGAGCTTTACTGAGCTGTTACACGATGTTCAACATCATCCCATTGCATTCCCTGGGGGTGTAAGGTCCGGGCAGACACCGTTTAATGTGGACCCTGCGGAGTCAGAGAAGATGATCTCTCATGCTTATGTTCCAGGTATTCATTGGAATCCTTCTCTGCCAGATACTAAATATACTCCCAAGTGGAAAATAGCTCAATCTACCCGACTGATCGGTCCGGATATTATAAGGCACTGGGCTGACCATGCCTTCCCCCCAGCTGAGCGGCACTACCTCCAGGGTCTGGACAACGCTCAACTGGCTGAAAATGCTCTAGGATCCGGGGTGAGTTCACTTGCTTCTATGTACGAGGTGTTACGCCGCTGGCGTTCGGATGTTGGGGATTTATATGACATGCATGTGTCTCACGGCAAGTTATCCGTGGAGGCTGAAGGAGTGTTACAATCCTTAACCGAATGCCGGAAGGAGCTTGCCGAGATGTCATCAATCCGTGACAAGTATGAGCAAGATAAGACTCGTTTGATCAATACCCACAATGATGAGAAGCTGGAAATTCTTCGTTCCCATGATAATCAGACCCGCTTGCTAACGTCATTAGAAAACCGGGTGAAACAACTGGAAAGAGATTTGCAACTGGAGAAAGATGCTGCTTCCAAAGCCAAGGCAGATCAAGAGAGATATCAACAGTTATCTGCCGAGATTGAGGGCTATGAATCTCGTGCTCGGAGAGCTGAGGAAGATAGGGATGCCATGTTAGAGCAACTGAACATCCAAAAAGCTGAAGCCGAGGCTGCGACCAAAAATGCTACAAGCTTTTCTGAACAGTTGACGGCTGCTCTTGCCCGGGTCGGTGTGCTAGAGATGGACCGGGATTGGTTGATATCGAAAGGATTCCAGGCTTCGTGGGGCCACATCAGGGGAGGCGGTCAGTATCAGCAGAGACTTAACGACTTTTATCGAACTGCTGTGGAGTCCGGGTACCAGGATGGCCTCGTGCATGGCCACCGTCACGGGATGCTGGGGCGCAAACTCCCTGAAGCTACTGACCATGAGAAAGAAGTTGAACAACGAACCTCTAAGGCCTTGGAGGCCTTAAGTAGTGACTCCCTAGAAGAGCTCGCCCAGTTGCAGTCCCTAACGGGTGATGAAGGCATGTCCAATGTCCGGGCCATTCTTGAGCCCGTTATTGCCAGTTCTTCTGATGACGAATGATTGTCTTTTGTATTATTTGACTTCTAGTTCTTGTATGTTGACACGCCCGGAGGGCTTTATGTAATCCCGGAATTTTGATGCCTTGTGTGATTTTTATAAAACATTATGTTTTGTTAATCATTTATTTAATGTTTGTTTTTCACCTTTGATTCTGCCAAATGCCACTTGTCGAGCAATATCTCGAAGCGTCGTGTCGTCATTAATGTTAGTAATGATGTTGCTGACGTCATTCTTTCAACTTGACCGTCCCATCCACGTGTCAGGCGGCTCTTGCCAGTGTAATAATTACAGAGTTCTTTTAAACTCCCAAGGACGATCTTAACCGTCACACTCATACATTATATAAGCAGGGTGTCCTATCATGCACAAGTAATCAACTCGTTTAATCATGCCACGTAAATTTGTCTCTCTCAAAAGGTACCTGAAAGAGTTGGATGCTCTGGAAGGATTAAAGGAATTGCAGCGTCAGTCCCAAACCCTTGAGCACCATCTTCCTGCTGATGAGCCCACTGAGCTTCGTCCCCTAAGGGAGTGTCGATTGGTCTACCATCGGCGGTCAAGGGCTATACCACCACCCCTGCCTGTTGTTGCAGATGACATTGGGGGAGATCGTGGTATCCCCATTGGTTTGCCTAACCTGACTGGAGTCGAAGATGGTGTCAGAGTGCATTCAACCAGTATCCCAGCTCCTGGACGTTATGGCTTGGTTTACCGGCGAGGCACTGGACATCGACCGTCCCCCTGGATATCTTTGGGGAAGGAAGTGGCAATTGATCAGGGATTGGACCTGGTTGGACCTTCCCATGCAGATGAGGACCCGGGGGTTAGGTCATTTGATCTCCAGTTAATGAAGATGTATGAGGAGTGCTGGGTCCTCCCCCCTACTTGCAACCCTCCTGGCGATGTGCTATATACCCCGGCGGAGGTGTTTGCCATGTTGGATGGTTGCAGTTCTTAATGCTTGTAATTTGAACAAGGCTTTTAGGAAAATAGCGCTATGTATAGTTGGTAGGAAAATTATTATTATTGGCTTTGGATTTTTGTCCTGCCCCTACCGTTTTTTGTAATTATGCTTTGTCTAGCATGTTATTTATAATGGAATATAAGTACTGAAAATGCCATCATCGGCGTTGTTTTATTAATTGTAATGAATAACAAGAAAAATAAAAACTTGATTGACCGGGGTGTCATGGTATCCGTCCGGTCGATGTTTACAATGGCCTAAGGCCCTGAACTTTTGTGTTACATGTAGCATTTTCTGAGTTGGGCAGCATTCCAACTTCTGGGTACCGGCGTCCCGTCCAGTTGTTTTAGTCGGTATGCTCCCTTTCCCAGGCTTTCAATGACTTCATATGGTCCCTCCCAGTTGGGACTTAGCTTTCCCGGGGGCAGTTGTCTGCTTGCCTCATTATCCCTCATGACCAGGTCGCCGGGCTTGAATGAGCAGGTCCGGACTCTCTTGTTGTAATACTTTTCCATCAACCTCTTGTACCGGGCTTCCTTGATATGGGCTTCATCACGCCGGGCCTCTATTGCGTCAAGATTGAGTCTTAACAACTGGTCATTGTCAGCATTGGGGTCGGCGTATCTGGTAGATGGCAGCATCACCTCGGCCGGAATCATCGCTTCCGATCCGTAGGTCAGACAGAAAGGAGTCTCTCCATTGCTTGTCTTGGGTGTTGTCCGATGGGCCCAGAGAACATGCGAAAGCTGGTCAACCCATGATGTTCCTTCCTGGTCCAAGCGTCTTTTCAACCCGTCCAGTATGCTCCTGTTCGCCCTCTCAACCTGCCCATTTCCTTGAGGGTGAGCCACAGACGTGAATACTTGCTGTATGTTCAGGCTTTTGCACCATTCTTGTATGTGCTTGTCCGCGAACTGCGTCCCGTTGTCGCTGACCAGGTACAAGGGAACTCCGAACCTACATATTATGTGTTCCCATAAAAACTTCTTGATGTTGCTCGCCTCTATCTTGGCCAACGGCTTTGCCTCTACCCACTTTGTAAAGTAGTCAATGGCTACCACCAGGTACTTGAGCTTTCCCGGGGCTAGAGGAAAAGGTCCGACCAAATCAATGCCCCATTTTTGAAAGGGCCATGCTGCTGTTACCGGGATTAAGTTGTTCTTTGGTCTGGTCGTTACCGATGCATACTTTTGACAACTAATGCACTTCCTGAGTTCTTCGACGGCCATGGTGTGCATCCCGGGCCAGTAGTATCCTGCATTTGTGATCTTGGCCACCACTGCCCGGGGTCCTGCATGAATCCCACACATTCCCGAATGGATGTCCTTGATCAAATACCTGGCTTCCGAAGGGGATACACATCTCAGGGATGGCCCTAGGTAAGACTTTCTGTAAAGTACCCCGGCTTGGATTTCATATTGAATGGCCTTGGTCCGAATTTTCATTGCCTCGGCTTTATCTTCCGGCAGACTTCCATCTGTTAAAAACTTATGTATAGGGGTCATCCAGGAGACCTCAACCGCGTGCACCAAATGAACTTCTGATATCTGTGTGGACGGGTGCTTCAAAGTTTCTGTGTGGACGTTTGCATCCGGGCCGGACGAGGCCAGCTTACTAAGAGCATCAGCAATGTCATTCTTGTGCCTTCTCACATGATGTAGCGTGACCTGCTTGAATTTGGCCATCAACTCCTTTGTCTTTTCTAGGTATCTGGCCATAGACTCGTCCTTGGCTTCATATGACTCGTTCACCTGATTGTTGACCAAGAGTGAGTCCACATGGGCATCCACCCGGGTGGCTCCCATGGCCAAGGCCACTCGCAGTCCCGCCAATAGGGCTTCGTATTCAGATTGATTGTTAGAGCATTCAAAATCGAACCGGAGGGCATAGAGGAACCGTGCACCCTCCGGGCTAACCAACAATAATCCTGCTCCGGCACCCTTGCTGTTGGAGGAGCCATCCGTATATAGCTGCCACGGAGTAGACTCGTCTTCCAGCATATCTTCAATTCTCGGCACCGATTCCTTGATCTCTTCTCCTTCCGGGATTTCTGTCATGAAATCAGCCAGTACTTGGCCCTTTACAGCCGTTCGCTTTTTAAACGACACATCTAGTGCTCCCAATTCAATCGCCCACTTGGCCAGCCGTCCCGACACCTCTGGCCTGTTTAGAATTTGTCCCAGTTGGAAGTTTGTGAGGACTTCCACTTCGTGCGCCTGGAAGTACCTGCGCAGCCTCCGGGATGAATGCACCAGTGCCAGTACCAATTTCTCCAAGGTAGGGTACCTGGCCTCGGCGTCTGACAGTGTCCGGCTGATGTAGTAAATTGGGGTCTGGCATTTGTTTCTTTCAACTAGTAAAACTGAACTGACGGCTTGGTGCCCCGCCGCCAGATACATCTTCAACACTTCTCCCGGACGAGGTGCTGTGAGCATGGGTAAGTTACCGACGAATGTTTTCATCTGTTCGAATGCATTGCCCGCTTCTTCAGTCCATTTAAACTTGTTCTTGTTCAGGCAGTCCTTAAGTGTGGAGATAAATGGTAGAGAACGCTCGGCATGCCTGGCCAGGAACCTGCTGATGGCGGCTAACCTCCCGTTGAGTGTTTGGGCATCTTTCAAAGTCTTAGGGGCGGGCATATTCCTGATTGCTGCCACCTTTTCCGGGTTGACTCGGAACCCGTCCTTGGACACTATTACTCCCAGGAACTTCCCTTCTTCAACCCCAAAAGAGCACTTTCCCGGGTTCAGCTTGATGTTATATTCTCGGAGAGTATCAAATGTTTCTTCGATATCTTTTAACATCATCTCTTCAGTCTTGCTTTTGATTACCAGATCATCCACGTATACTTCCAGGTTCCTGCCGATCTGGTGTTCGAACGCTTGATCCATCAGCCGTTGATACGTTGCCCCAGCATTCTTCAAGCCGAACGGCATTTTGGTGTAGCAGAATATACCAGCGTCCGTGTGGAAAGCTGTCTTCTCCTCATCCTCCTTAGCCATCTGAATCTGATGATACCCTTTGTATGCATCCAAGAAACACTTGTACTGGAAAGGAGCTAGGGAATCGACCTTGAGGTCTATCTCTGGAAGCGGGTATGCATCTTTAGGACATGCTTTATTCAGATCCTTATAGTCCACACACATCCTCCATGATCCGTCGTGCTTTCGAACCATGACAGGGTTGGCGACCCATGTGTGATACTTGGTTTTTCTGAGGATCCCGGCTTCTTCCAACTTTTTTACCTCTTGCACTACAGCCGCTCTTCTATCTGGAGCCATGCTTCTTCTCTTTTGTGTGACTGGTTTCACGTTTGGGTAGGTAGACAGCTTGTGTTCTGCCTTTCCCCGAGCAATTCCAGTCATGTCAGAATGTGAGAATGCAAAAACGTCCATGTTGCGCTTTAATAGCCGCTTCAATTTCTCCTGAGTGGCCGGGGCCTGCGAATCTCCAATGGTGACCGTTTGATCTGGGTGTTTCGTGCTCAACACCCATCTCTCCGGGCCCCGTATACCGGAAGGTGCCTGACGGCATGCTGCGCCCTCAGCTGCTGCGACAACTTTTTCCCCGGTCACCGTGGCTACTCCGTGTGGTGTTGGGAACATGAGAAAGCCCCTGGCTGTAGATACCAGGGCGTCTATTCGTCCCAACGTGTATCGGCCAATGATTAGATTGTACTGTGAGGTAGCTGGGATCACCAGAAAAGTAACAAGGATCGTTCGTTCCTTATAGCCATCGCCGAGTGTGACTGGGAACGTCAGTTGCCCCAACGGCTCTATACATTCTCCTGTGAACCCTTTTACCGGACCGTGGGCCGGTGCTAACATCTTCTGGTCCTCCATTGACATTCTTCTGAAACATGGCTCATAGATGATATCTTCTGAACTGCCCGTGTCCACCATGATTCTTTTCATACTGTAGTCACCTACAGCTGCTGAGATTACCAGCGCTTCCATTCGTAATGCTTTGTAGTACGGGGGTACAGTCATCACCGTTTCCATCCACGGCTCAATTGTTTCGAATCGTCTCTTGGAGCTGCCTCTTGCCTCCGGCCGTATTGTATTGATCTCCCTGGGCTTTTTTCCAGCCGCCCTGTCTTCCCAGGTTGTTGCTTCCGGTTTAGTGTCTTTAACCAGATGAGCTAGCTTCCCTGTTCTGACGAAGTACTCTATTTGCCTCTTCAGTTGGAAACAATCATTCGTGTCATGGCCGTTGCCTTTGTGGTAATCACAGAACTTTGACTTGTCCTTTGACGGAGAGTCCTTGACCGGCCGAGGAGTGTTCAGCCTTAGGTTCTCCGTTTCTAGTATCTGTGATGGCGTCTTGATCAGCTCCGGGTAATCCAGCTTGGGCTTGGAAGCCGTATCTCCTCTGCTGGAATAAGAGTCACGAGACTTTTCTGATCTTCGCCCCTGCTCGCGACGATCATCTCTCCGCTCCTCCCGGCGTTCGTCCCGCCGGTCATCTCTGGAATAAGGTTGACCCGACCGCCCCCTGTTTCTGGAGCCTCTGGAGTCCTGGTTGTCACTTGTTTTTGTAGTCTCTTGCTTCTTCCGTACTGCATGGTTCATGGCAATTGACTTCTCCTGCTTGACGTACGCCTTAGCTACTGTCATCATTTCGTCCATGGTCTGAGGATATCCATGGGGACCATGAAGCTTTCTTAACAATCCGTCGTCATTCACTCCCATGGTGAATGCAGTGCATGCTAATTCTTCAGTAAGACCCGGGATCTGAAGCCTTTCTTTGTTGAACCGTATTATGAAATTCTCCATTGGTTCATTGTCTCTTTGGCGGATATGCATTACCTCCTCCCTATACTTGGTGTGTCTGCGCTGTTGACTAAACTGCTGGGTGAATCCCTTATGGATGTCTCTCCAGTTTGAAATAGACCTGGGCGGCAAACTGTCCCACCAGACCCGTGATGCTCCCACTAGGGTCTGAACGAACATGTGACACCAGGCCTGCATTGGCCAGTCCTTGGATGAGGCTACAGATTCAAAGATGCTCAGATGGTCATCCGGGTCCCCAATCCCGTCATACTTACCCACTGTCGATGGGAGTTTCAGGTTCTGGGGTAACGGGGCATTGGCTATCCTTTCCGTGAACTTGGAGTATGTTGCCATCGTCGGAGGACGGTATGGCCGGGTAAGGTCTTCATCATCTCCCTGATCTTCACTCTCCTGTACTACCACCGCGTTCTGCTGTCGTTCCTGGGTAGGTCCCGTGGAAGCTCCCGGGCCCCCAGGAGTGGTTTCATAGTTGAGGCGCGTGCGTACTTCATTCAGTCTTTCGTTCGAGGGTATCCCTGTCTGAGGGTTCCACCCCGGGGGTGGTTGTACCGGGGGATACATGTAAGGATATGGGTATGTGTACGCACCACCAGTTGACGGTGCACACATGTACCCATATGGTGACATAGGATAGTAAGGCATGAACGGTTGATTCCCGGGAGTGACCGGTGTGTAAGGCGGCATGTTCGGCTGCATGAGAGTTGCTTGTGGTGATGAGGTCATGGCTGCTGAGATCGCAGCCGAGAAAAGTGGGAGACTTTGTGCTGCTGTAAACCAAGGCATCGATGATACGGGTGCCGAAACTCGAGGGGCTGAGAAACTTGTACTAACAATCGGTCGAGTGTATGTGGGTAATAGGACCGGTCCTCTTGCAGAAGAGAAACGTCCTTGGTGGCCCCCGGGTGACACCAAAGTCTGCGTGTTCCCCGGGAGTGGGGCCGATGTCCCTGGAGAAAACCCCGGAGCCACTCCGTCACCTTCCCCTTCCGAGTCGGAGGCTATTGTACCATCGATCCGCTCCGTTGTGGGAGTCAAATTCTGATCGCTTCTTGCCGGGTTGGCGGTAACCATGGCATTTTGATTTGAAGTCATCTCGGTCCTTCAGGTTATTTCAACCGATAGCTAGTTTCTTGTACGGGTCCCACGGATGGCGCCAATGAAGAAGTAAATACCTCTCCGAGTAGACAAGAAGTAATGCTCCAATTGTAAACAACCTAGTTAAGAGAGATCCGGATGCCTGCAAAACAAAGCACCGTTAGGACTCGTCACAGGAAAGGGGGGTTTCCTGTGACCACCCTCCGGCGTGAGAATAAGTATAGGTTTCTGAGGTGAAAGTAAAGCGATAGCTTTTTTTGAGTGAATGAATATTGACGTACCTTTTACCTGTATTTATAACCTTTCTCGTAACCGCCTTATTGAGCCTATCTCCAGGAACTAAGTCCACGGTTCTCATGGAGATAGGCCTTATCTCTTCTATTGAACCCTTCATCCCCTATTGTTCGGGGAAGAGGTTGGAGCTTATCAATAGCCCGGGAAATGACCACCTTGGCCCATCCGGCGTTATTCTGCCGTTGGACTAGCCTTAAGACAATGTGGGCCTTTAGTTGGAGTTGGGCCGATCCATCTGGAGTGGGCCTACCTCGTCACGTTCATAGCGGCGAAGATGTTGCCTACGGTTGTAGGTATAGCGTAGTGGTGGTTGGTCGGTAGGCGAAGAAAGGCGGTGAAGGAGAAGATTTAAGGACCAGAGAAATGATGAGTTTTAATAAAAAAAAGGTGTTGGAAATGGTGTGGGGAAAGAAGATGCACGAAAAACTGAAACTTTGTGTGAATATTAAAGGTATTTAGGAACCATACACCCTATAATTAGGATTCATACACCCTGGCCCACATCACAGACCAACAGGAAGCGAAACAAACATTAGTGTAAAAATGGAGAGAGGGAAAAGTAGAGTATTGATCAGACCGTTGTCCTTTAAGACTATGGGGTGTGCTTCCCCTTCCCCCTTCCTTCCCTTGTCCACATCAGCGCCACATCATTTTCCCCTTCCCATCCCCCAAACCAGGGAAATGGTTCCCCCTTCTTTCCCCTTCCCTTCTCCTTTATTTTAATATGTTTTAGGGGGAAAAAGACAAATATATATATATATATATATATATATATATAATATTAGAAGAAAAGACAAAGAGAATAATAATATTAAATAGATCGGGGAGAAGGGGAAGAATTCCCCGAGGACACCGAAGGGGAAATGAGGGGGGCGGTGTTCCCCTTGGGGCATCCCGTTTATCCCGAACCACACCCTTTAGTCTAATAATATATACTAATATTAGAATATCTACTTTTTTATTGTAACATTAAAAAAACAAAAAATAAATAAAAAACATTAAATGATGATGGGCCTCTCCACACCCCTAGGACCATCATCCTGTTGATGCTCCTACCCCACGCTGACGTGGCAGCTGAGGTGGAGGAGCATCATCCATGATGGGCCTCATCCACACCATATAGTCTTACTATTCACAAACAGGTTTGAGATGTACATAAAAACAAGCATGTGTCAATAATATACTCGGAATTCTATATATTACAATTTTTTTTAAATAATCCATTTCACTTTAATATATAAAAAAACAAATTACATCTGGATAATGGGTAACCGAGCAACAAGTTGCGCCGCTATCCCCTTTTGAATCGCAAATCCTATTCTACTAAATACAAAGCCTTGGTTCCTTGGGCTCTGCGAGTCACTGTGGACCACCTTCTGCACCCGCTCCAAAAAGTGAACCGCCTCAGGGGCTAGGGATCCAAATGTGTCAAAGGCAAACGGAATGAACACGTGTTGATTCTCTAAACATGTTGTCTCGTGCTTAGCAACCTTCGTAGCTTCCGCCTTCAAAATCGCCTGTCCTAAAACGAAACCACTGTCTCTCAGCCCCACCAATGGGTGAATGAACAATGGGTTAATTATAATAAAAATAAAACACTTACCAAAGGACACAACACATGGTAAGTAACTAAGCACGCAACAATGTTATAAGCAAAATTTATATAAGCATTATATGTAGAATTCTTGAAGTTATGAAACAACGAAAGGGAAAACGAAGTAAAAAAACAAACCATGAGGTAACTATAATAACATATACATTACCATTTACAACTTGATTTTGAATTAAAGTTAATTTAAGACTTACATAAAAATAAGCATGCCGCACGGGGAAAATAAAATATGTTGAATAAAAACTAAAATAATAATAAAATGAGGGTGAAGGGATAGGGAGCCTAATCCGAGAGGAGGCGTTCCTATCCCCATAAACAGGATCCCCGCACCAAGCTATGGCGCAAGGATCCATCTGTAACACCCCAACCGATGGCGGAAACATCGGGATGTCACGTATTAATGATTGTTCAGTAGCTCATGGTGAATAATAAATTTCATTAAATGATTTAAATAAATTACATACAATTGTTCTACAAGAATTCGTACATCAAATTGAATAAAACTATGCACACATCTTCAAGCATTAATTCGAATCTTCAAACAAGTAGAACCTGAAACATGTTAAGTTGAAAATATTTTGGGTCAACAAAAGTTAGTGAGAATTACATAGGTTTTGATAATCGAATAAAATTGTTGTGCAATTCATGTGTCATGGCAATCTAGTCCATATGTGAAAACATACTAGAAGTAAATCGAGTGCATAATCAACCTTGTGACTGTTGTATTGTGGTACATCCCATACGCTCATGGTTCACTCGTTTATATTGCAGTAACAAACACCCACGCAACCTTTGTAGGAGGCACGTATCCGGGTGGGATTGTCAGTCCAATAGATCTATCAATGTATACCGTTTGGCTGAAGAATGTTTATGCTAGAATTGTGCTTACCCTAGTCATGTTCAAGACATAATGCAACATAGAAATACACATAGACACATTGATGATTGAATTGCATAAATATTGTTGTAACATGTTTCACCCCAAAAATGGTGATAAATAGAAAAAGGGGCTATGTAAAACTCACCTTAGCAAAATGTTATGTCTCGTAAAAAAAAATAGAATATTGTATTGTGAATGTATGCGAGGCGAATCCCAAAGACTCAACAACGTAGCTAGTCCAAATTGAAGAAAACGAAAAAGAAAGAATATCAAGCTTCCAATTTGCCAATTACAAGAGCTTATAATCAAAGCTTCAATTGTAGAAGTAATAGACTATAGAAGAAAGGTATGAGGGAAAGTTTAATCGGATTGAAACAATCGAATTAGAGGTGCAAAGTATAATGGGTCATAGGTGGGTTTTTATACTAGTATTGGAGTCAATTAGCCATTAAAATTGGTCAACACCATAAAGTAAGGTTTTATGATGAATTGACTATTTGACTAAGACTTTGACTGTTTGACTAAGACTTTGACTAGGACTTTGACTATTTGACTCAAGGCTTTATTTAAAAAAAAAAATCTTGTATGTGAAAAAAAAAAGAATTTAGAATCATATTATTATTATTATTATTATTTATATACATTTATGTATGTATATAAGTTGTGAGTTAGGATAAATAAAGACTTAGGCACATTTGTATAATATTAATGATAAAGGTGTAATAAAATATATATATATATATATATATATATATATATATATATATATATATATAAGGGCTTTTTATGTATTAAAATTTTGGGGAAAATTTTGCGATGTTACAGTCTCCCCTACTTTTAGGAACTTCGTCCCGAAGTTAAAAGAAAAACACCAGGTATTAATTGGTCGACTACCGAAAACCTTGATAAAATTTCTCACTACCTTAACGTACCTGTAAATTCATGATTACGTTCCGGACCGTAATTATCAATTTACCTTACATTAGGGTTTTGCGTCCTTTTATGACTCTACCGATTGTTGAGCAGGTTCGATAGTCTCCACCAGTCGTTGAGCAGGTTGTAGGGCCTCTCCCGACTGTTGGAAAGACATGATGACCTCTACCAATCGTTGAGTAGGTTGTTTGGTAGTCAACTAATTGTTGTACAAGTAAGCAAGTATGATTATAGATATAGCAATTAGCTCACATTCAAACAAGCATGCACTCAGATGTTATGATAATACTTGAATTTATTACGTGAATCAAAAAGTGTCAATACATAGAATTAAAAAGTAGAATTAAAAAGTCCCTGGAAAACCAAACCACACCACACACTGTCGTCAAAAAACCCACTGCACGACTCGAGCAGCCGGATCTCGAGATCCGTGACCTAGGCTCGGACGACGACAGTGACGGCGGTTCTGAGGAAGACCCAGACCAGTGGCTCCTTCGTCAGAACGCCAAAAGCGCTGCAATATATCAACGCAAACTCTTGCAACAAGCCAAAAAGAAGGGTAAAGTCCTCACTTATGATACCCCGTCAAAAAAGGGGTACAAAAGAAAAGACTCGGCCACTCACGGTGATGGTCGTAGCGGGGAACTCGGCGGAGACGCCAGGGTTCGGGGCTGCGCGAAGTCACGTGACGAACCGGACGGCTATGAGTCGTCTAGCAGCGACTCTGACCACAACGGAAAGAAACATAGTCACCGTTCACGTCACAACGACGAGGACGATGACTTGGTCAAGCCATTCAGGCCAAAAGCTTTTGCCGAGAAATCAAAATTTGTCGCTCGCATAGCGACAGCCAAAATCCCAAGGAAAGCTAAGCTTCCTAGCAGCATCGGTAGATACGATGGCCTGCGTGACCCGGATGACCATGTGCACGACTTTGAGTGCGCAGGTATGTCGGTAGACTGGCCCGTTCAGGTCTGGTGCCATTTGTTTGCTCAGACTTTAACCGGCGCAGCCAGGGTCTGGTTCGACAACCTCCCCGCGGGGAGCGTCAAGGACTTTGACGACCTCACCGATAAATTTGGTAACCACTTTTCACACCTGCGCAAACACAAGAAAGACAAGGCGCATATTCTATTATGCCGCCGATATGACCCTGAATCCATCGAGGATTTTATAGTTAGATTCAACAAAGAGGCCTTGCAAATAGGCTGTGGGGAAGAACTTACCCGGGCAGCGTTCATACATAACGTGCGCAGCCCATAGCTAATGAAGTGCCTTACAGGCAAGGACGGTATTCCGGAGTCCTGGGATGAACTCATCCACTCCGCGAAAATATATGCCTCCTCCGAGAAATCTTTCAACCAGATGCACGACTTCCAACCACAACACCATAATAATAATAGCAATAAACACAAGAACAAGTCTGTTTGTAGCCGCATCTCGGGCACCGCCGACGAGGGAAAATACTCCTCCCGTGGGTGACGCCCGTCAACTCATCAGCAATAAACAATCGCGGGACCAACGTGGACACTCAAAGAAAAACCACGATTGGACCCCGCTGACAAAGACACCATCTCAGGTCCTGAAAACAGAACAGGTCACGTTGAAAGAAGCCAACCTGGGGAAACGAAGGAATGTGGACCGAAGCAAGTTCTGCGAGTATCACAACGACTTCGGTCACCTCACAGACAACTGTTATAGCCTGAAGATGGAGATTCGGGCCGCACTGAAGTTATCACACCACGACAATGGCGGAAACACGTGGCGCGACGGTTCAAGAGCATAAAGTCAAGGTTAACGCAAATCACAAGTAATTTAAGAAAATGGGTCATTTATTTAGGCGTCAAATCTTGTTCAACACATTACATAAAAAGTAAATTGTTTATAACACAAATGGTGAGGTTTCTCAAATATATCCCATAGCCTTGGGAAATAAAGGTGAAACCCCGCAAAATATTTAACGCCGCATCGGAGGATTCCATGACCCAGCTTGCCCAGATTGCCTTCATCTAATTACCTGAAAGATATGTTTAAAATTTCGTCAATATAAATATATTGGTGAGTTCACAGGTTTTTAGTTTCCAAAACTTGAATCCTTGGGAAATACCATGTTATGACAATATATAGGAGTTTCAAATTCCTATAATTCTACTTGAGACTATAATCAAACCAAGACGTATAATAATAATGCCCCGCTCCAAGTCGTTACTCGGTATCCTACGACTTAAGTTCAGAATATATGCACCCCAGGCATACACTAATGCATAATCGACGCTATCGATTAGGGGTGGGCCTTGTCAGGCACCAATAGTACTATTCAATATTCCACCGGTTTCATTTCCCTGAATAAATGATTATAGAGGCGAGGACTCAACCCCGAGTGGCGGTCACACCTCAAGTAATAAATCCGTCAAACATTTTCCCTAACATATCTTTCCCCCGAAAACGTAAAAATAGTTTAAAATGGGGCCGTGAAACTCACCTGTATCAACGTCCGGCTCACTAAGCAGATAGCAAAAGAGGTCTCGCACCTACAACGTCCTAGACGTATAAGTCACTATTCCTATAGTGCATGTGCCTTGGCAAGTTGTACACCCAACTCCCGACCACAAGTTATTCCAAATCCCGTTTAATTAAGCGCGTATCCTAGGTTTCGTTGGCGTTAGATTACCCCTTGTGTTACAAGTTATATATTACTCTTGTTAATATTTCCTTAACTTGTACCTTATTATTATCGACTCGACTTCACTTAACATATAATTATTTTCCCATTTAAATAATTATACTTAAGATCGCATCGCTCGATATAATATATTTCAACATTCGACCCGACTCACTTCGCCGCACATTTGTTTTCCCATTTAAACAAATATGCTAAGATCTTGTCGTTCGATTGTATATTCTCAACACCCGATTCAATTCACCATACCGTATATTTATTTTCCCATTCAAATAAATATACTAGGATCTTGTCGGCACGGCATACACATATATATATCTTTGTCTACTCGTCGCGGCTTTCCTTCCCACATATCTACTTTCCCATTAAGTAGATATACTAGAATTTTGCCGAGACGAGCGTACATATATATAAATGTGTAATTTTCTTGTTAAGTATATACGTTTGTTTAACGTCTTACTTGTTTACGTCATGTTTTTCTCCCACGAATAATCCCTTCAACACTTAGGAAAGTGTTTATTAGTTTTCACCCATGATGTATATATATATTTTACTTCCTAAAAATATATATTTTCTCATCTTGCCGCAATGGCATTTTTCTCATGTTTTGTCCGTGTATGGTTCGTTAACGCGTCTTAGTTCGATATCTTAGCTCGATTAGTCAATTTTTCCAAGTTTTTCCCAACATGTGTTTTATAGAAATATTATTCATATTTCTTCTTCCTAACACATGTTACTTGGAAGGTTTAAAATACTTATGTATTTTTAACCCAACTTGTTAACTTAACTACAAAAATGCTTCCAATACTTTTATATTCCCATTTATATAAAAGTATTCATTTTTGTATAAGTTTCTCAAGTTTTAACTTTTGTTTAACATTTTTATAAAATCTCTATTTTATAAAAAATCCTTATGTTAATACAATCCATATTTTTATAACTTTCACTTTTATAAAAATATACTTTTTATACAAAAATACCCAAGTATATCTACTAGTATTTACCAAATCAACCTTGGAAAATTATTACTTATACTTTTGACACCAAGCTTTCCATTATTGCATTTTTGGACTAATAGTTTCTAAAATGTTCATTTTAGTCCTCTAACTTTCAAAGTTACACTATTAGTCCCTTAACTTTCAAATGTTGCATTTTTCCACTCTAACTTCCAAAGTTAGCATTTTTCACTCAAAATAGTGGACTTTGAAGATCCATCTTTTTATTGGTAAGTTATTTTTGTATCAAAACACTTTTAATAGTCTTATATTTCATATACAAGGCTACTTGTATGTGTGTTTTATGTATTTGTCCATCATATCAAAATATCATTCTTCTAAGTAAGTAACTTTAATTTCTCAACTTCTTTATTCATGGCATTCTAATATATTCCATCATTTATTATGTCTTAGATGATCATTTTAAGATGATTAAAGTTACCTTTTTAACACATTCAAGTTTGTTCTACAAATCTTAATCAAATCATCATCCTACTTAGTGTATGTGTAGATTTTATACATTTTCAAGAACACTACTTTATCATCATCAAATCCATGATTCATTTACATATCTTTAACCATTTATTTTACTCATGTAAAACCTATTAAAGATTATGTTTCAAACCACATTTTAAACCCTTCATGTACAACTCGCTTCTAAGAACACATACATGAATATTAATAATCAAAACAAGGTTAAGAAGCTTACTACTAGCACAAGGCTAGGGAAGACAAAACCTTGGATTTTGAGAGGGGTTTAGTGTGTTCTTCCTTAATGGTTAAGCTCCAAGCTTGAAACACACAATAGGGGTTTGGATGATGGATTGTTTTGAGTGATTTGGAGATGTAAAAACTTGAAAGAAATATGTATTAGGGAGGGGTGAAGTTCACGGCTCAAAGAGAAGAAAAGGAAGAAGATTTTTGCTTTGTTATCTTATGCATGAACACATGTTATTTATACTATTATCACATGTAATCTTTCATGGATTGCACATGATCTTCCCAAAGATTTAAGAGATCCAAGAAGTACAAAAATGATCTTGAATGGATGTGTGAGGGGTGTGTGTGGCCGTGTATTTGTATGTATGAATGGATGGTTTCTTGCAAATCTTGCTAAATACTTGAGATTTACTTTGATCCTTCTTTAGATCCTTAAGGCATGTGTATGTACTTAGGTTATGATTACTAGCTTTGTGTCTTGGATTATTAGACAAGGGGGCCGAAAATTTTAAAAGAAAAGAACAAGTGGGAGCATGCTTTTGTACAATCACATCTTACATCTTTGTCTTTTGCTCTTGCATGCTTTACACCTAGGTTTAGTAGGTTATTATAAAAACACATTGCATGGACATAACAAGGCCATTTAGGCCGGCCCCTTTTGTGGTTTGGGTGGGGTCCACAACTCCAAATATTTACCCAATACTTGTTAAGTTTAATTCCTCGTCGTTCGGGTGTCGTTCGGGTATTTTTCGGGATTTAATCGCGCGTTATTCGGACATTAAAAATACCTTTAATAACCCTTAAATACATTCTAATTTAAGCATTGATTGGTTATTTAGGATTTTGCCGGGTGAAATTATGAGTTATACGCGTATCGGGTGCGGTACGTGCACTTTATTCGTTACCGGGAGATTTGTATGAGACGTTTCCACTTATGGTTTTGGAGTTCCAAAACTCATTATATTTTGTGAAAATACCCTTTATTTTATATCCTGGGTGTCCGGGATCCTTTTCGTTTATTTAATTATTACCGGGTAATTGCCAACGTCCATACCGGATAGTTTATTCGCACATGATCCAATCATGTTTTACCATTAAACGTATGCATTCCTGTGCATTATTTGGAAATTGCTATCTCCTAAGGCCTTGATAATTAAATCACACATAATTGCATTTAATTACGTTAATCATATATTAATTAATTTGTACGGAATTACCTTATTTTTGCCGGTTGTTACAGAAGTCGGGTCAGCTTGGTCACTTGGTAAAGAACGCCCACCGCACTGGCAAGGGTAACGCAGGTGACGAAAATCAAGGGGAGGGGTCGCAAAAGAAAATCCGTGACCTCAACACTCATGCCGCCACACTTATCCCTCGTCATCACTGCAACATGACTAGGCGTGGCAAAAACACCCAGCACGGGAAGCGCACCCGCATGCAACCGCTTGATGACTCATGGAAGGAGGCCGATGTCCTCATGCCAAAAGTCAGAGGCGGCGCCTCCTACACAGCCCCACTCGTCATAACCGCAGTCTTCGTACATTACCGCACGCGGTACATGTTCCTAGACGGCGGCAGCAGCACAGACATCATGTACGAGCAATGTTTCCAACAGCTGGATGCGGAAGACAAAGCGAAGCTCGGGCTTCATTCACGAGACCATCATGCCGCGGGGCATGCTCTCCTGCCAGTCACGTGGTCCGATGGCACCCATGAACGCACAGAGATATGCGACTTCATGGTTCTGCCAACCACCTCCAATCATGACATACTCTTGGGTCGGGAAGGCATCGCGCGCTTTAACGCCAACGCTTCAACGGCGCACGCGATGGTCGGCTTTCCAACCAAGACAGGCATCGCCTTCATCAGAGCCAACAAAGACTGCCACACCACTGAAACCGCCAAGCCTCCAAAAATGGTCAAGACAAATGCCTGCACTGAGCCGGAAAAATGGGCGCTAAACCCTAAATTTCCGGAGCAAACGGTGGTCATTGGCCATGAAATCTCCGAGACCATCCGCAATCACTTGAAACAGCTTTTAATCAGCAATATGGATGTCTTCGCGTGGCAACCAGCAGACATGGTCGGTGTCCCCCGCGAAATAGCGGAACACAGGCTAAATGTCTATCGCTCCGTAGAACCAATAGTACAAAAGAAGCGCAGTATGGGCCCGGAGAAAACAAAGGCCATGATTGAACAAGTCACCGAGCTGCTCAACGCGGGCATCCTTCACCCTATCAGATACCAAACCTGGGTAGCTAATCCCGTCATGGTCGCCAAAGCTAATGGAGGCTGGCGCATGTGCGTCGATTACAAGGATATTAACAAGGCGTGTCCCAAAGATTGCTATCCTTTGCCAGAAATCGATCTAAAGGTGGATTCCCTCGCCCCGTATCGGTTCAAGTGCTTCCTAGACGCATACAAAGGTTATCACCAGATCCAGATGGCTAAGGAAGATGAAGATAAAACAGCATTCCGCACAGACGCGGGCATCTTCTTTTACACCAAGATGCCTTTCGGTCTTAAAAATGCGGGCGCCACATACCAATGCTTAATGGACACGGCCTTCATCAATGAGATCGGCGTACGGCTTGAAGTGTACGTCGATGACCTGGTAATCAAGAGCAAGGAAGAAAGTGACATGCTTCGAGACATCCAACAAACGTTCAATCAATTACGCAAAGTGCGCATGAAGTTGAACCCGAGCAAATGTTCATTCGGGATGAAAGAAGGCAAATTTCTGGGTGTCATTGTAACGTGGGATGGTTTCCGCGCTAACCCAGACAAAGTACAAGCTATCGAGAGAATGCCTTCTCCCGCTTCCGTCAAAGAAGTACAGACACTAATGGGCCGCCTTGTGGCCCTAAACCGATTCTTGTCCAACTATGCTTCAAAGTTGTTCCCATTCGTGGACACTTTGAAGAACTGTTTAAAGAAGAGCAACTTCCGCTGGACCCCAGAGGCGGAATCAGCATTCCAGGAAATGAAGCAGTGCCTAATGAACCTTCCGACACTAACAGCGCCGCTTCCTAAAGAACCGCTCACACTTTACCTCTCCGTCACGGAGCGGGCGATAGGCGCAGTTCTAATGGTTGAACGTAAAGGAGTGCAAACACCAATCTATTACATCAGCCACACGCTGTTAGACGCAGAGACAAGGTATACAATAATGGAAAACCTGGTTCTCGCACTTGTTCATGCATCCAGAAGGCTGCGCAGGTACTTCCAGGGCCACCCAATAAACGTCCTCACGGACTATCGGATAAATGACATTCTCGCCAAACCCGAACTGTCTGGCCGTCTGGCAAAATGGGCCATTGAGCTGGGGGAACATACGATCAATTACAAACCCCGGCCCGCAATTAAAGGCCAGGTCCTCGTGGACATCGCCACGGAGATACCTACGGACCAAGTCCAAGAATGCAAAGCAGAAGAATCACCCGCACCGGCGCAGGACCCGTCGCAAAAATGGTCCCTATACACGGACGGGGCCTCTAACGACGACGGCGCCGGCGCAGGATTACGCCTCATCAGCCCAGATAAGGACGAGTTTACATACGCCATCCGCCTCGACTTCAAAAGCACAAACAACGAGGCAGAATACGAAGCGTTGCTGGCAGGCCTCTGCATAAAAATGGGGGCCAGGCACGTGGAGGCACACGTGGACTCATTACTTGTCGCGCGACAGATCAATGGATCCTATGACGCAAAAGATGAAATCATGGCTCTATACCTGGAGCAAGCCAAGCAACTCATGCGACGGTTCGACTCATGCACCGTCGAACACATCCGGCGCAGTGAAAACAAGCCAGCCGATGCGCTGAGTAAAATGGCATCCACGGTCTTTGCACATATGGCCAAAGAAGTACGAGTTGAGGTCCTTGAAAAACCATATGTCCCGCCGTGACAAGTCAACGTCATCCGAACAGGCAACGCGTACTGGATGACCCCAATCAAAGCTTTCTTATCCTCCGGCATCCTGTCTGACGAAAAGTCTGAGGCTCGGAAGATCCAGCACAAAGCTTTACAATATCAACTTTTAGACGGTACCTTGTACCGCTGCTGCACTGCATAGACTCCGCAGACGCCTCACTCCTCCTCAGAGACATACATGAGGGAACATGCGGGCTACACGCCGGCCCAAGGATGGTAGTAGCGAAATTGATGAATGCAGGGTACTATTGGCCGGGCATGCACGTGGACGCGGTCAACGAGTTGCACAAATGCGATAGTTGCCAGCGCCACGCTCCGAATACCTTGCGCCCCAAGAACAACTTGGTGCCCGTTACAGCGGCGTGACCATTTCAGAAATGGGCTATCGATTTGGTCGGACCATTTCCAACGGCCCCGGGTAACGTAAAATACTTAATCGTCGCCATCGACTACTTCACCAAGTGGATCGAGGCAAAGCCTCTAGCCATGATCGACGGCGCGCACGTCAAGAAATTCCTCTGGGAGTTCATTATCTGCCGATTCGGCCTGCCGATGCAACTGGTCAGCGACAATGGCACACAATTTGAAGACCAATCCCTCCAAGAATGGTTGGCTCAAATGGGTGTAAACCAAATATTCACATCAGTTGCGCATCCGCAAGGTAACGGTCAAGTGGAAAGGGCCAATCGCACAATAGTCGATGGCATCAAGACAAGGCTCGGAACCAAGAGGACAGGGTGGGTAGACGAACTGCCGCATGTTTAATGGGCCTACCGCACCCTCACAAAGACAAGCAACGGTGAAACGCCGTTCCGCTTAACATATGGTTCCGAGGCGGTGATTCCCGCAGAAATGACTTGCCCTAACGCGAGAGTATTGTTGGCCGAAACAACAGATAATGACAAAGAACTTCGCATGAACCTTGACCTGCTGGAAGAACGGCACGATCTTGCGACAATAAAAGAGGCCAGATACAAAACTTAGCTGGAACAATACTACAACAAGCGCGTCAAAGAACTCACGTTCAAGATTGGAGACTACGTTTTCCGCAACAACGAAGCTTCTAACGCTGAAAAGCCTGGGAAACTAGCTCCAACTTGGGAGGGTCCATACAAAATACAAGAAGTGTTAGGCAAAGGCGCCTACGCGTTGGAAAGACTAGACGGTACCCCCATCCCGCGATCTTGGAACGGTGCACAATTGCGACGCTGTTATTTGTAAACTTGTAACATGGCTACACATGCCATACCATCAATGAAAAATTTTCATATATCTGTGTTTCTACTTGTTTTTTCCGCGCCAGGGTCTTCAAGACTTAGGCAAAATCATGTCGGACCAGAACTGCGGACCAATTGTAACATTACGCATTTATACTTGTACGTTACGTATCATCATTAATAAAAACGTCAAGTTCCAGTATTATTGTTCGCATTTAATTATTTTTGTGGCATTTTGGGAACCCTAATACTATATTAATTATATATATATAGTTATATGTGGTGGAAAAATGTTTAAAAAAAATTGTGCTTGGGCTGGGACTCGAACCCGCGTCCCAAGCCGGTTCAATTATACACACCCACACAACCAACTGATCTAGCCATAATTCTTGTTTTAAACCCGGCTCATTATTAATATAACACTAACTTAAAAACTCTCACAGTTGACTTAGAAAGTCAACTGTGAAACGCGACTTACCAAAATCACCACCATTACTCGTAATTGATCTGTGATTGGCATTCCAACGCGATTACCGGCATGTTGTGACTCATACACACGACAATCGACAATCAATTGTTACCATTTTAATCATAAATGTGTCACACATTCAATTCAGGGTCAACGATTGCCAATTCGAACACCTAAGCCACTACACTATAAATTGAACCCTTCTGGACCTTCACAACTCGCCAATCTATCTTTCTCAACCCTCAATTCTTCATAATAATCCTCTATTCTTGGTATTCGATCGCATTTTGACTTATAAACGTTGACTGAGCAATCGTGCACGAAACGTAATTGTAAGTCTGTGATTTTTGGTGGGTTTTAATGTTCGGCATATACACAACATTAACCCTAATGTTAATTGGGTTAATGTTGTGTAAATCGTTCAATTGCAAAAATTAGGGTTTCGAACATCAATTTGTGAAAGAAACTGTTTTTGCATATGTTATATATATTAAATCAACTGAAACCAAACACAACCACTGGTCTAGACCAAGTGGTTGTGCTTGGTGCTTTCTGAACCGGCCACGCGGGTTCGAACCTGGGCAGCAACATCCTTTTTCCTTTCTTTTTGTTTTGCTTACAAACTTTAAATATAACTATTTTATATCTTATAAATTCATTTTAAAATACTAAAACACTTTTAAAAATTCTACAAAAACTATTATGTATTAATCTGATGAAAAAGTTTAACATATAATTTTTAGTTTTCAGAAATTTATTTATTTAATATATATATTAAATAAATCAAGTTTATTCTATTTAATTTATAAAATCTATAAAAATATCAAAACAATCTTATAAATTTCCACAAAAATTATTCTAAGTTTTTATAACAATAAACTTTTCTGAAATGATTTTTATTTCTGAAAAATCATTTATTTAATATTTTTAATCAATTTTTGTTAGTTTTAATCATAATTAAATTATAATAAATCCAATTTTTAATATTTTTGCACCAAAATTTTATATAAATTATTTCTGGTTGTTTGGAACAGAAATATAATTTTTAATCTAATAATTCTATAATTTTAGTATTTTTAAATATTAAAGTTAAATTTTAACAAATTGTAATAAATAGATTTAATATTCTATTTTAAAGAAAATAATTTTATAAAAATTATTTTTATACTTTAAACACATTATTGTGACCATCCTAAATTCAAATTTTATAAAAATACTTTCATTTATTTAATTATCAAATTTCCCTTTATTTATTAAAGCATTTTATTATTAATCCAACAAATGTTATCCCCAAATCGAAACCCTAGAATATACTTGTAGACTAGATAGACTTAGACTTATTTGTTACCTTATACATAGGGTAATACTTGGCAATCTTTTGGGCTACACACATACTATTCCTCAAGACTTAATACTATACTAAGGTGAGTTTACGTAACCATGTTTATGCGATTCTTTATACTTGCAACATTTTACTTAGGCAATTCTACATGCATGTCTAGTTGTAATCTTTAATGCCTCATGAATTAGACAACAACAACAGTTTTAACGAGTTTCAACGAGTTTCAACATTACATAATCATTAGCTATGGCCAAGCCGGCGATACTCAATAATAGATCTATTGGATTGACAATCCCACCCGGATACGTGTACCTCCTACATAGGTAGCGTGGGTGATTGTTATCGTTCCAACATATTATTAAGGTGAACCGTGGATGACGGGATGGACCTAAACTAGTCGGAGGTTTGATTATGTCGATTCAACATATTATGCTTATTCATGTAGACTTAAACTTACGATAGACATATGAATTGCTAAACTTTTATACTTAAACTATTTGCTTAACATGGATTATGTATTCTCACCAACTTCTAGTTGACCCCCCCCCCCCCCATTTTTACAACTCAACAGGAAATAATGATGCATGAAGGCTAGAGTATTTTCATTAGAAGACAATTTGAAGTCTATGCTTGTTTGATCTTTGTGATGTATTAGATTTCCACATTGAAACTCATTATGTATTTCTATTTTTGGATATTTGCACTTTAAATTTACTTCAATTAAAATTTGGTTACCATGTGCTACTGTATACTCATTCTTACGTGACACCTCGATGTTTCCGCCATCGGTTGGGGTGTTACAGATTGGTATCAGAGCCTTGGTTATAGGGAATTAGGTTATTAGAAAATAATCTAGACTATAACCTTAGGGACTTAAACAATACTTGCTTCTCTTACTTGTAACCCTAAATGCTTCCCTAATCTTATCCCTATCCTATACCTTATATAACCCTAAGCCTACATGTGACCTACTCTTATTCGTCTGCTGCAATCCTGATCCACCATTAGATTAATAGAACAAAATCCTCAGGTTTAACCTGAACCCCCTTGAGATCTCGTCGAAGTTCTAGATTTTAATAACGAACACATGCAATCTGGAAGGGTGAACGCCTGTATTCTGAGTCTTCTGTCTAGGCTGGCATTGCGCATATATCCCAATCAGATGAGGGACCCGGATGCCTACCTGGGAATTCTCGGGATGAGTGTTCACTTATAGGCTAAAGCATGTCTTCATATGTTATTAGAATTTAGAATCTTTGATAAGTCAACGTTTTCGTTTATTGATGTATTGTAAAATACGTCTATTTCCAGTGTAAAGTTTGTATAGTTTTCGAGTCATTTAGATAGTGTTTTTATTAGTTTTTGGCTTGTACTGGACTATTTTATTTACATTAAGTTTTTATAGATTTTTATTAGTTTTGAGTCATTTTTAGTACTTATTTATTTATTTTATATTTTGGTAGGTGTTCGTGTGGACATTGGAGCGTAAACGAGGAACTTTGGTTAAGCCAAGAACACCCGAGTATAGAGCACCGAGTTATAATAATAATAATAATAATAATAATAATAATAATAATAATAATAATAATAATAATAATAATATAACTAAAGAAAAAAATTAAAAACGTGACTAATGTGTCACTTTGGTCAGCTAAAGGCCCAAAAAGCCAAACAATATTGAGAGGGCCGAGCCCAATGTCAAAAGGCGGTGTGGTGCACGTTGGAGCATCTTATTTATGAGATTGTTATTATTCTTTTGGAGGGGATGACCACAGCAGCCGCCAGAAGGATCAAGAGCTTTGATCGACCAGAGGAGCTAAAGATTTTTGGAGACGGGGAAGGTTCGGGGAGCGTTGAAAAATATTATTTGAAGACCCGAGGGTTTGTTTTATCGTTTTTATTATTTAGAGACATGATGAAATTGTTTTTCATAGACTTTGAATTTATGTTTCTGATTATAACTATGAACTAGACTTCCATGGTTGCTTAGGTTTATGAACTAGACACGTTTTATGCAGTATTTAATGATTTTTGGTTTTTAACTTCGATGTGTAGAATTACATGATTTTAAGTTTATTGTTGGATTTGATATATGTGTGTTGGTGTTAATTTTATTTGAAGTTTGTTTATTGGTTTTGTGGAGCTAGGCATGTAGAGATACCCCCTAGGTCTTGAAATCAATCTAGTTCGTCAAATTAGGTTAGCGTGCTAGTATTTGGAGTTGGAGTACGACACAAGTATAACAAACTAATATAATAAATTAACTAAGACGTGCAGTCCATTCTTGAGGGTGAGAAATCTAACTCGAGTTTGCTAGGTAACAAACTAGGCATTGTTCGGTAGTTGGCAAGCGCTAGGGCGGGAGTCGCTACTTGTCCGTGTTTAGAGTTTTCCTAGGTCTTCTTCAGTAGAGTTTAAGTCTGCTTCATAGTTTGAGGGTTTTAATCCAGGAGAGGTTTTAATCTGATTTCTGTGGGATTTTAGTACGCTAGGGCGATCCAGATCCATCTTAGCATTTCTACACTTGTCCCGCCTTGAGTCTAGTGAGCTATCTTTGATCGGAGGTTTATTAGATAAGAATAGGGTCTCAAGTTAATTACCAGATTCAGGATTTATTGCTAGTGTCTAGGGATTTTACCTAAGTAACCAACCTTTCTCCTATCTGATTTCTCCAAGTTCCTAGGTTCGTTTAAGCAATTGAGGTTATTTAATTTATATTTAGTTTCTTCTAAGTTTATAATCATTAGTTTAACCCCCCACATAAGTGTATATTTATTTAGGCTAGTATTCGGTATAGGTTGTGATCTAGAGTTGCATTCGCGTCTTTGGGTTCGATACTCGGTCTTATCTGTTTACTGCTTTGCGACCGGTACACTTGCCGTGCGTGTGTAGTTTTTAGGTGAGTCGTTTTAATTAAAGCTTGTGTTATTTTTATATATACATTTACACACATCATTTATTCGTTTTAATTAATGAATAAATGATTACATTCCTTATATAACCTCATTCATTTCATTGTGTCTCTTACAGATCATGCCTCCACGTCGCAACACTCGCAATAGCAATGGTGAGAACCACGAGGAAGGTGGTGACAACCATAACCATAACCACGGCGCTAACCACAACAACAATGGTGTCGATGCTCAACTGGCTGCGATCATTTCTCAACAAATGGCGCAGCAAATCGCGACTCTGGTTCCCAATTTACTAGCTCAAGTCATCCAGATGAACGGCAACGGGAACGGTAATGGCAACGGGAACGGTAACGGCAATGGTAATGGAAATGGAAACCACAACGGAAACGGGAATGGTCTCCCAACATGTACCCTTAAGCACTTTAATTCTTGTAATCCCCCAAAGTTTAGTGGTGAAGGAGCTACAGGACTCCTACAATGGTTTGAGGGTATTGAGAATACCTTCATCAACAGTGAGTGCCCCGACAACTTTAAGGTTCGTTACGCCATGAGTGTTCTTCACAAACGAGCACTCACTTGGTGGAATGAAGAAAAATGCACTCGTGGGGCTGAAGTGGCTCTTGCTATGACATGGGATCAAGTCAAGGAGGTTATGAAGGATGAGTTTTGTCCTCGCAACGAGGTTAAGAAGCTAGAATATGAGTTCCACACCCTTGCTCAAGATTGTGGGGAAAACCTTGCCTACAATACCGGCTTTCATGAGCTTAGCTTATTGTTGCCTCACAAAGTCACTCCCCTGCCTGTAGCCATCGAGAAGTATATCGGTGGTCTACCCATGCAAATCCAGGACACGGTGTGGGAAGGAATCCTGCCACCTTGGAAGAAGCCAAACGTCTGGCGGCTACTCTTACTGATAATCATGTGAAGAATGGTACTCTCTTCCGCAAGGGCACTAAGAAGACTGTTGTTAAAGACACTCCTCAGCCCGCTATTGAGGTCAAGCCCGAGACTTCAAGCAACAAGAAGCGCAAGGCTAGGAACTACATGGTTGCTACCACTCCACCTGCTGCCCAAAACCCAGCCAAGAAGCCGTATGGCGGGAGTCACCCTCTCTGCAACACTTGTCAATACCATCATCTTCCTGGCAGACCATGCCGCCAATGCAATAACTGTAAGCGGTATGGACACTACACCAACGCTTGCCATGCCCAAAACAACCAAAACAACCCAGCCAGAAATGCCCCAGCTCCCAACCAACAAAACAACAGGCCTGCTCGTGGTCAATGCTACGAGTGTGGCAGCCCTGATCACTATATCAACAATTGCCCCAATCTTGACCAAAACCAGAACCAGAACCAAAACCGCAACCAAATCCAAAACCAGAACCGCAACCAGAACCAAGGTGCTCGAGGCCGCTCCTACAATCTCAATGCTAACCAGGCCCGTGACAACAACGAGGTGGTGAATGGTACGTTTCTCATTAATAACCACTATGCATCCATATTATTTGATTCGGGAGCTGATAAGTCATTTGTATCACTAAAGTTTGAACCTTTACTTAACTTACCCCAAACTAACCTAGAGGAACCTTTAGTGGTAGAGGTAGCTAATGGGAAGTCCATCTCGATCGATTCTATTATTCGTAACTGTGTGTTGAACCTCGACGATCATACTTTCTCTATCGATCTCATCCCTATGCATCTTGGAAGTTTTGATGTCATAGTAGGCATGGACTGGTTGTCAACTCATCGTGCTGAGATTCTGTGTTTTGAGAAAGTCATACGCATTCCTCTCGAATCTGGTGAGATTTTGAAGATCTATGGTGAGAAGCCTTGTGGCGAGCTTAAGCTCATGTCTTGTACTACTGCCCAAAAGTACTTACGAAAGGGGTATACAGCCTTCTTAGCTAACGTGATAGAGAAGAAGGACAAAGGCAAAAGTATCCAAGACATTCCAATCATTCGGGACTATCCTGAAGTCTTTCCAGAGGATTTACCTGGTTTGCCTCCTGCTCGACAAGTGGAATTTAGAATTGATCTTGTTCCTGGTGCTAATCCTGTCGCCAAAGCTCCTTATCGTCTTGCACCCTCTGAGATGCAAGAACTTGCTAGTCAACTACAGGAGCTTTCTGATAAAGGTTTCATTCGCCCCGGTTCTTCTCCATGGGGAGCCCCTGTCTTGTTCGTTAAGAAGAAGGATGGATCTCTTAGAATGTGTATCGACTATTGCGAACTTAACAAACTCACTATCAAGAATCGTTATCCATTGCCTAGGATTGACGATCTTTTCGATCAACTTCAAGGAGCAACCCACTTCTCGAAGATTGATCTTCGTTCTGGTTATCATCAGCTTAGAGTTCACGATGAAGATATTCCCAAGATAGCCTTTCGCAAACGTTATGGTCACTATGAATTCATGGTCATGCCTTTTGGATTGACCAACGCTCCCGCTGTGTTTATGGATTTAATGAATCGGGTTTGTAGACCCTACCTCGACAAATTCGTGATCGTCTTCATCGATGATATTTTGATTTACTCTAAATCAAAATCCGATCACGAACAACATCTTCACTCCATCTTGGGTCTCCTAAAGAAAGAACAACTGTATGCTAAGTTCTCGAAATGTGAATTTTGGCTTAAGGAAGTTCAATTTTTGGGACATGTCATTGATATGAACGGAATTCATGTTGATCCCGCAAAGATCGAAGCTGTGAAGAATTGGAGTGTTCCTAAAACTCCAACTGAAGTCCGTTCCTTCCTTGGTTTGGCTGGTTATTATCGTCGATTCATCGCCAACTTCTCCAAGATCGCTGTTCCTCTCACTACCTTAACTCATAAGGGTAAACCCTATGAGTGGGGACCAAATCAAGAGGAAGCATTTGAAACTCTTAAGCTGAAACTCTGTGAAGCTCCTATCCTGTCTCTACCTGATGGTAATGATGATTTTGTGGTCTATTGTGATGCATCAAACCAAGGTCTTGGTTGTGTTCTCATGCAACGAGGAAAGGTTATTGCTTATGCGTCTAGACAGCTAAAGACTCACGAAAAGAATTATACCACCCATGATCTTGAATTGGGCGCTGTTGTCTTTGCTCATAAGATTTGGAGACATTATCTTTATGGGACCAAATGTGTGGTGTCCACAGACCACAAAAGTCTTCAACATGTCTTCGACCAGAAAAATCTTAACATGAGGCAACAACGTTGGGTTGAGTTACTTAACGACTATGATTGCGAAATTCGCTACCATCCTGGCAAGGCGAATGTTGTGGCTGACGCACTTAGTCGCAAAGAGCGTATCAAACTTCATTGTGCGAGAGTTCGTACTGATCTTCAGGATCGCATCCTCCAAGCTCAACATACATCAGTCACCCAAGGTAACATGTACGACGAAATGTCTTGTGGTGCTGAGACTCAACTTGAAACCAAACCTGATGGGCTACTCTATTATCTTAATCGACTTTGAATTCCTGACCGTGATGATCTTCGTACCTTTCTCATGAATGAGGCTCATAAGTCTTGTTATTCTATTCATCCTGGAGCTGACAAGATGTACCAAGATCTCCGTTATTCATATTGGTGGCCTGGTATGAAGAAAGATATTGCTCTTTTCGTTGCAAAATGCCTCACTTGTTCAAAGGTCAAGGCTGAACATCAACGACCATTTGGTATGCTCGAACAACCAGAAATTCCTATATGGAAATGGGAGAGCATAGCTATGGACTTCATCACCAAACTTCCTCGTACACCCAAAGGTTTTGATAGTATTTGGGTAATCGTCGATCGTTTGACCAAGTCAGCCCACTTCTTACCTATTCGTGAGAAGTATTCTGTGGAAAGGTTGGCAAAGATGTACGTAGGTGAAATCGTATGTCGTTTCACCTCTCACTTTTGGGATTCTTTGCAAGATGCTTTGGGTACCAAGTTGAACCTGAGTACTGCTTATCACCCTCAAAAAGATGGTCAGACTGAACGGACCATCCAAACACTTGAGGATATGCTCAGGGCATGTGTCATCGATTTTGGTGGCGCATGGGATTCTCATCTCCCTTTGGTTGAGTTTTCATACAACAACAGTTATCACGCCAGCATTAACATGGCTCCTTTCGAGGCACTCTATGGTCATAAATGTCGTTCACCTGTCTGTTGGACTGAGGTTGGTGAAGCCCATATCACTGGACCAGAACTAATCCAGGAAACCACAGACAAAATCCAACTTATTCAGGAAAATCTTCTCAAGGCTAGAAGTCGTCAGAAGAGTTATGCTGACAAACGTCGTAAACCCTTGGAATTTCAAGTTGGGGACCTTGTACTTCTTAAGGTATCTCCTTGGAAAGGAGTGATTCAATTCGGTAGAAAAGGAAAACTAGCTCCTCGATACGTAGGCCCATTCAAAATTCTTGACAGGGTTGGAAAAGTGGCTTACAAACTTGATCTTCCACCTGAGCTAAGCAATGTTCACCCGACCTTTCATGTTTCGAATCTCAAGAAATCCTTAGCAGATGAGAACCTTCATGTTCCTCTTGATGATGTGCAAATCGATGAAACTATGCACATTATCGAGAAACCCGTTGAGATTGTTGATACTAGAGTCAAGAAACTCAAGCGCATTCGCATTCCGATCGTTAAGGTTCGTTGGGAATCTAAACGAGGGCCAGAGTTCACTTCGGAACGAAAAGACCAGATGAAGTCTAAGTACCCACATCTTTTTCCACCAGACTCTCCAACTCCAACTTCGGGACGAAGTTCCTAAAAGTAGGGGAGACTGTAACATTACGCATTTATACTTGTACGTTACGTATCATCATTAATAAAAACGTCAAGTTCCAGTATTATTGTTCGCATTTAATTATTTTTGTGGCATTTTGGGAACCCTAATACTATATTAATTATATATATATATAGTTATATGTGGTGGAAAAATGTTTAAAAAAAATTGTGCTTGGGCCGGGACTCGAACCCGCGTCCCAAGCCGGTTCAATTATACACACCCACACAACCAACTGATCTAGCCATAATTCTTGTTTTAAACCCGGCTCATTATTAATATAACACTAACTTAAAAACTCTCACAGTTGACTTAGAAAGTCAACTGTGAAACGCGACTTACCAAAATCACCACCATTACTCGTAATTGATCTGTGATTGGCATTCCAACGCGATTACCGGCCTATTGTGACTCATACACACGGCAATCGACAATCAATTGTTACCATTTTAATCATAAACGCGTCACACATTCAATTCAGGGTCAACGATTGCCAATTCGAACACCTAAGCCACTACACTATAAATTGAACCCTTCTGGACCTTCACAACTCGCCAATCTATCTTTCTCAACCCCCAATTCTTCATAATAATCCTCTGTTCATGGTATTCGATCGCATTTTGACTTATAAACGTTGACTGAGCAATCGTGCACGAAACGTAATTGTAAGTCTGTGATTTTTGGTGGGTTTTAATGTTCGGCATATACACAACATTAACCCTAATGTTAATTGGGTTAATGTTGTGTAAATCGTTCAATTTGGGTTTCGAACATCAATTTGGGGAAGAAACTGTTTTTGCATCTGTTATATATATTAAATCAACTGAAACCAAACACAACCACTGGTCTTGACCAAGTGGTTGTGCTTGGTGCTTTCTGAACTGGCCACGCGGGTTCGAACCTGGGCAGTAACATCCTTTTTCCTTTCTTTTTGTTTTGCTTACAAACTTTAAATATAATTATTTTATATCATATAAATTCATTTTAAAACACTAAAACACTTTTAAAAATTCTACAAAAACTATTTTGTATTAATCTGATGAAAAAGTTTAACATACAATTTTTAGTTTTCAGAAATTTATTTATTTAATATATATATTAAATAAATCAAGTTTATTCTATTTAATTTATAAAATTCTATAAAAATATCAAAACAATCTTATAAATTTCCACAAAAATTATTCTAAGTTTTTATAACAATAAACTTTTCTGAAATGATTTTTATTTCTGAAAAATCATTTATTTAATATTTTTAATCAATTTTTGTTAGTTTTAATCATAATTAAATCATAATAAATCCAATTTTTAATATTTTTGCACCAAAATTTTATATAAATTATTTCTAGTTATTTGGAACAGAAATATAATTTTTAATCTAATAATTCTTTAATTTTAGTATTTTTAAATATTAAAGTTAAATTTTAACAAATTGTAAGAAATAGATTTAATATTCTATTTTAAAGAAAATAATTTTATAAAAATTATTTTTATACTTTAAACACATTATTGTGACCATCCTAAATTCAAATTTTATAAAAAGACTTTCATTTATTTAATTATCAAATTTCCCTTTATTTATTAAAGCATTTTATTATTAATCCAACAAATGTTATCTCCAAATGGAATCCCTAGAATATACTTGTAGACTAGATAGACTTAGACTTATTTGTTACCTTATACATAGGGTAATACTTGGCAATCTTTTGGGCTACACACATACTATTCCTCAAGACTTAATACTATACTAAGGTGAGTTTACGTAACCATGTTTATGCGATTCTTTATACTTGCAACATTTTACTTAGGCAATTTTACATGCATGTCTAGTTGTAATCTTTAATGCCTCATGAATTAGACAACAACAACAGTTTCAACGAGTTTCAACATTACATAATCATTAGCTATGGCCAAGCCGGCGATCTCAATAATAGATCTATTGGATTGACAATCCCACCCGGATACGTGTACCTCCTACATAGGTAGCATGGGTGATTGTTATCGTTCCAACATATTATTAAGGTGAACCGTGGATGACGGGATGGACCTAAACTAGTCGGAGGTTTGATTATGTCGATTCAACATATTATGCTTATTCATGTAGACTTAAACTTACGATAGACATATGAATTGCTAAACTTTTATACTTAAACTATTTGCTTAACATGGATTATGTATTCTCACCAACTTCTAGTTGACCCCCCCTCCATTTTTACAACTCAACAGGAAATAATGATGCATGAAGGCTAGAGTATTTTCATGAGAAGACAATTTGAAGTCTATGCTTGTTTGATCTTTGTGATGTATTAGATTTCCACATTGAAACTCATTATGTATTTCTATTTTTGGATATTTGCACTTTAAATTTACTTCAATTAAAATTTGGTTACCATGTGCTACTGTATACTCATTCTTACGTGACACCTCAATGTTTCCGCCATCGGTTGGGGTGTTACACCAATGATGTAAAGCGAGCATTCAAGACGCGCCTCGGACGCGTCAGGCTTATACATCTTATACATGGACAGCGCATGATGATCTTCAAGACAGATTTACTTGTCGGACCTACCAGCCAGCAGAGCATGTGTGCGCGCACAAACCCTTGTCTTCTAGAGCTGTTAAACACAGCTCGGACAAGAGGAACACGCGCCACACAAAACGCGGCTAAAGGTCTTCTAGGCAAGGCTTCTACGCGCCTAACTCGGACTCAATGGCACAAGTCGCGCTTCGCTACAGTCTTCAAGGCAAAAGTACAACACTTAGATGCCGGACTGTCTAGCCCAGTGCGCGCCCTAACTTATACTTACACACCGGGTGACGACTTGGTTAAATAAGTAAGGTTAGAGCGAGAAAAAACGCGATATAACAAACTGACAATTTCATTAAAAGAAGGGACTTAAAAACCCTTTATATTTACAAGTAAATTACAAAGAAAAATACAACTACAGCGCCTACTCGTTATGCGCTCCGGAAGTGCCCCCGCCAGAAGCCCTTGCTAGCTCGTCAGATTTGTCGATAAAATACTTCAGGGCAGCAGGAGGATCCGCGTTGTTATTACAGTCAGCAATCACTTGGAGAATGGGGAAGTCAACCTTCTCAAACCTGACCAACTCCGCCTCATACTCCTCCTTCAGCGGCTTCCCATAGTGTTCCGCGTCCTCAATCCTCCCATCATTCTGAGCATGCAAGAAGCCATCTGCGTAACCCTCGCCGTACCCAAAAGCCTGGGCGACGACGGCTATGGAGGCAACTTGATCGCCCAGGGATGGCAAAAAGTTAGCAAATCAATTGGAAAAAGAAAGCAAAAAGTTAGCAAATCAATTGGAAAAAACAAGTATCAGCAACAAAGAGAGCATAAGAGCTTACCCCATTCATTCCATCCGTCATTAGCCAATGGATGGAATTCTGCATCTGGGTCTGGGCAGAGACCGCTTCCTCCAATAAGTGTTGGGCCGCCTGACATTCCTTGATGGCCGCAACACGCGCATGATCAGAAGAGTCAAGGTCGCGCTCCAGATCCTCCTTGGCGTTAAGGATTTGGATGCTCTCCTGCTCAAGAAAGGAGACGCGCTCAGTAGCTGCAACAAGAGCAGCATCCTTGGATTCAAGCTCCTTGCGCATCTCCACATACTTAGCGGTCCTTTCAGTAAGGGCCTTGCTCTTCTCTTCAAACTTGCGGGTCACCGCCCGCCTCTCTTCCTGTGCCTCGGCCAGAGTCTCCTTCAAACACATTGTTTCATCATTGGATTTCTTCCAAGACTCTGACCATCGGCGCCTCTCTGCAGCAGCATCCACCTCAAGTTTTGCCACCTTGGCTTCGGCCTCGTGAGCGCGGCGGCGATATTTCGAAATCTCAGCCTTGAAGGCAGCCTCCTTCTCAGCAAGGCCTGCCTTCTCCGCCTCCAACCGCTCAATATCTCGCCGGACCGCCGCATCCCGACGACGAAGCGAATCCATCAAGGACAGTTGAGTCGCCTGGTTTACACATAAAGCAGAAATGAGATCAGGACGACTCAACAAATCCTGGTGAGTACGCTCATAGGGAGGCACCACCTCGCTAACAAATTCCAGGGCGGCCAGGGAGTTAGAGAATAAGGTATTCTCCCTGATCGCCCAGCGAGGGCGCCAGATGGCGTCACCACCAGCCCAGCAGGAACCATCGTAAGTTCCCGATGGCTCCCCACCAACCCTAGAAGACTCACGCCGAGTTTGGCGCGAGCCCTCGCCAGCACCAGCAGCGCCCTGCTCCAAAAGCGCCCTCTCGAACCCATCAGATTCATGGGTCATCTCATAGGCCTCAGCATCAGCGCGCTCCCTCTCCTCGCGCTCCTTTACCAGCCGCGCCTTCTCTTCCAAGAACTGCTGCTCTTGGAGACGAAGACGCTCTACCTCCGCCCGCTTTTCTGCCTCAGCCTTTCGTTTGGCCTCATTGGCAGCAGCAATCTTCGCAGCCTCAGCCCTCTGAAGGGCTTCATCGACTTCCGCCTGCTTCCTCGCAGCAGCGGCTATCCTCTCAGCCTCAGCCCTTTGAAGGGCTTCATCGGCTTCCACCTGTTTCCTTGCTGCTTCTTGCTCCTTCCAGAGCCTCTCCTCCTCTACCCTAGCCGCCTCCGCAGATGCAGACGTAGGAGGAGGAGTAGGGATGATCTTGGGCGTAACTGGCAAAGGAAAGCAAAATATGTTAAAAGAAACTTGGGGAAAAAAAAAACTCTACAAGGCAATAAAGCGTTACTTACCAGCAGCTTTCTTCTTTATCAGCTTCTGAAACAGAGGATGTCGAGTCGGGGCAGCGCTAATCCCCACAGAAAAAACCGGGGCACTCCCTCCTTGATCACCAGCAAAGAGGGCGGCCTTCTGCTTACCTGCGTCCTCAACAACCGTCTCAGGAGCCGCCACTGAGTCAGGGATTTGGGTAACACCCTCACTCCCTTCCCCGCCAGTCAGAGCAGGGGACACCTCTTTCACAGCAGCCGCGCTACTAGACACGGCGCTGTCCGGACGCGCCTTCTTCCTCCTCTCCAGCTTGGAGGACTCCGCCTCATCTTCATCTTCTGAAGGCGGCCCGTCCTTTCGGTATCGGCGCCCCTTCACAACCTCTCCTACTGAAACGGAAGAACGCGAGTCAGAAAGAGCAACCTTTGCTCGATACTTATGTTTCCGCGGAGCGTGTTTCCAACGCCCACGCCCCGCGGATGGGTTCATGTGTGGGACAATCTCCACTGAAGAGTCAGTAGAGTCGTCTCCAAAAACGCTAGTGACGAAGGGATCCAAGGACTCATCAGTTGTATAGTAGGGTTTCGGTGCGCTGGAGAGGTCAGGGTAATAAAAGCGGTCAACAAACTCCTCCAAGCAGGAAGTTTGACCCTCCGCCACCGGCCTCCACTTAATGCCCTTCTCCTCGCGGGCGGCATAAAACTGGAACTTGTTCACACCTGCAACAATAAACAGTTAGAAAAATTGCACTAAAATCTAGAGAAAAAAGAAAGTACTTACCCTCTAGTGCAATGTAGGGCTCTTTGCCCGCGCGGATACCAAGGCGGCTCATCCCAGAAGGAAAAAGATACCCTCTGTTAAATTCTTGAACTCCAACCTGGTAGCGTTGGAGGTGAGGGTAATGAACCAGGCCTGCTGCTTGTAATCCTTCAGCACAGCCATGTCAGCCACGCGTTGTCCATCCCCAATAACCTTCCAGGGGAGACTAATGGGGATCACTCCCCTCTTCATAAAGAAAAACTTTTCCTTCGCCCAATGCAAGGACTTAGGATTATGGGTGGCCATTAGCGGCACCCTTGGGCGCGGCTTGAACGAGAACCACATCTCGTCACGCGCCATAAAGTAGAAGACATTGAACCGCTCAACGGTGGGCTCAATGTCCAAGGCGCGGCAGGAGGCCTCGAAATGTACTAACCTCAGAAGCCCGAAGGCGGTTAGTTGTGTGGGCCCAACGCCGTAGGCCACCATGGTATCAATCTGAAAGCGGGTACACGGCAAGCGAAACCCACACTTAGAGAAGTGGGCTTCATACAAGGCTAGCCGACCACTCCCCGTGGAGAGGACAGTGCTAGTTGGAGATGGAAGGGTAGGCTCCCACTCCAGAAGGATATTGTACATGGTGTAGATCTGGGTAAAGGATTCCTGACTCCAAACACAATATGTGTTGGACATCAGTTTCCTCTCCTTTACCTTGCCATGTTCGATAACCACCTCCTCCTCCACAACTTCCTCCACAGCCGGCTCCCTCCTAACATCTTCACCGGACAGAGATGGACTCACAGGCACGTCAGACATCTTGAAGATTAAAACAAAAAAGGAAGAAAAATATCAGAATCTGGAAAACCTGACCGGAAAACTTGAAGATTCGCCGGAATTTTCAAGGGAGTTTAAAGAACACAAGAAAACTTACAATGAAGAAGAAGGAACAGACAAACACAAAGAAATAGAAGAAAGGATGTTGAAGTTTCAACAATGAATCTTCAAGATCAAGAAGATCTATGAAGATTAAACGGAAACTTCAAAGAAGACGGTGGCCGGAAAATTGAGAGAGAAAGGAATGCAAAGAATAAACGAAAGAAGATTATGGAAATGTAACCGTTCACATAAGCCTCAACGAGACTTATATACCCACTGCATTAATGACAGTGGGACCCACGAAGGATGAATCAACCGTCACGCCTTTTCAAATTCAAAGGACAAGATGACGCCACGTGTCAATTCTGTCAACAGACGGACCAGATCATAAGTGGGAGACAGCTTTCCACTGAACACGCGTCGGATGAACGACACGTGTCAACAGATCTCACACTCTAAACAAATTGGGCGCGTGGAAGCACACGCGCCTGACAGGAAGCATGTGCCTACCGACACGTGGCACAATCTCAACCACGAAGACAAAACGTCAGACGCGTGACGTCACACGCGCCTGACACCAGACGAAAGGTTGGAAACTGCAACAATGATGTGACATGTCTCAGTCTGCACGACAGACAACAACCTGACACGTCAGCAACAAGTAAACTTCCATCAGAAGGAACTGATCATTCGACCTCCAGGCGCATTAACTTCAATTTATGAGAGACAAATTGAATGCCAATGATTTGAAATTTATTACAACTTTAGACCCGCATTAACCACCAGCAAGCACTCAATTCCATGGCGCAAATATGACGTAAAATTACAAAAGACGTTCCCCGCCTAACTCCTGCACAGGTACGGCGGAACACGTCCTTCCCAGCGTCAATCTGACGTAAAATTACAAAAGACGTTCCCCGCCCAACTCCTGCACCGGTGCGGCGGAGCACGTCTTCCTCGGCGTAACTCTGACGCAAAAATGAAAAAGACGTTCCCCGCCAAGCTTTCAACATCCCACGGCGCGGCACGTCCAATAAATTACAAGAACCACGAGCAGATGAGCTCTCATCCGCGACTACATATTTTGAGTCTAGCGCTCCACCTTCTCACTAACGAGTAGGGGAAGCCCTAGACTAGGGGGACTTGGAGGGATAGGGAGCCTAATCCGAGAGGAGGCGTCCCTATCCCCATAAACAGGATCCCCGCACCAAGCTATGGCGTAAGGATCCACCTGCGCGCGAACAACACAAAAAGCAGCATAGCGCACTAAGGCAGCTGATAAGTAGCAAGCTACATCTGATAAGCGCGTACTGCCACGCGCGGAATCTTCCCTTAACACTTTTAGTACGAGGTACAGAAGATAACAAAAGGAAGATTCATAAGGATCTGTGTTAGAGTACGCGCAAACAAGAGAAGAACATGTGGCAGATAGTACAACTACTGAACGGCTCCACTGTACCCATGTTGCCCACCACAGTGACAAACAGACATACCTCGCCAACTGTCAGACATCACATCAGACGCCGGAGGCAGGCCCAGCCACTACAGCAAGGACAGCATCACTGTTCACCACCCAGAACTTGCCACGTGTCCAGCTATAACAACGACCACACTGTAGCATGACGTCATCAACAGTGATTGGCCGTTTCCCGTCATTTTCAGGAAGAGCATGGACTTGGGCCTTGACTGGGCCCAAGCTGACGACATGTCCCATGGACCTCTTCATTCGGCCCACAACTATGCCTATAAATAGGGACATACTTCTTCTTGTAAAGGCATTCAGAAATTAGCCATTGTAACACATACCACTCTTGTAATATTCATCTCATAATAATATTCCGGCAGTTACAGTGGACGTAGGTCGATTCCGACCGAACCACTTACATCTCGTGTTTACACTCACTTCACACACATACTTCACACTCACTAAATTTCCTTACGGGTTAACCAACGAGGTTTGGGTAAAGGATTAACCTTGACGTAACATAAGTATAAACCACTCGGGGATTAGTCATAATCACCATGCTACTTATTGTTTCTTCAGAGGGGAAAGTGAATATGGGGCTGTTAGGCATGTAACTTGTATTCGAAACCTATTAAAACTACGTAGCTTTGATTTTTTTTTGAACGGCCAACGAATCAATTTCGAGCACTCTCGAGCACCCTTTTGGCGAATCAGGTACTCGAGAGTACCCAGGCCACTAATTGCCACCAATTTCCTGGAAAACCCGACCACTCACCCGCCCGAAGGCACGACAGTGAAATAATCGGTAAAACCAGTCGGGATCAGGACTCGAACCCAAGCCAATGGCCGGGTCATCCCTCATTTCCCCTCCACCGATGTCCTCTAGGGATGAGCATTGGTCCAGAACCGACCCGACCCGAGAACCGACTGGAGGGAAAAATCAGAACCGAATTACAACCCTATAAATAGGTTCGGTCCTCGGTCCAAGCAAATTCGGTTATGTCGGTCTTAGGAACAAGACCCGACCCGACCCGATATAACCAACTTGTAGCTTAAGATAACAAAATATAAACTTGAAGACTCACTATAACCAAATCTAAAAAATCTAGAAAACCAAAACAATAGGTGTGGTTATGTTGATTCAAGCATAAAACATCATAATTGTGGGTTCTAAGCACCGATTTCATGGAAAAACACATAATGGGTCAGCAAATTCTGAAGATTGCCAGCTTCTGTTCGCTGTTTGCTAAGCCGAATTTGACCTATCAAACAACTATAGAAAAAATTAAAATTTTTACCACCTATAGTTCTATGTCTTAGCTTTTCAGAATAGTATAAATCATTCCCTGATGCAATTTCTATGATTTTACACGAATTTTTTTGTACAGTGCTGTCAACTAGTGAAATTCTACAAACATGGCCTCTTTTGACGGTTTTAAACACATTATTAAGTACCAATCATGCAATAATCCTAATTTGCATATATTCAAGTGTTTCCGTATGAAATATCACGTGATTTTAATGAATCGTTTGTGAGTTACGGCCTTAAAAAGATAAATCAATTTTGCGACAGATTGGATACATATTCTTGCAAATCACTTTTGAGGTATGAAAACATAGTAAAAATTATGAAATTTGGTACACAATTGTAAAACTCAAAGTACTATATCATAGAGTAAAAAATTATTAAAAGACCTTCTGTTTTGATCGAATTATGGCCTGTTAAAGTGACTAGAATTTTCTGACAGCATTGAATGTTCAAATCTATGCATCAGGTTTATGAAAGTAACTATATTATGAAAGTAACTATCATGTTTCAAATCGGTCCATCGATTTTTATTCGGTTTTAATGATGTTCTGGACCGACCCGACCCGAGAACCGGTTGGAGAGAAATTCCTGGACCGATAACATAACCCACAAAATAGGGTTGGGTCGGTTTTGATGTGTTTTCGGGTCGGTCCTCGGTTTTTTCGGCCCGGACCAATTGTAATGTCCTCCAAATGTAGCTAGTGAGAATTGAATCTAATCCTTCTATAGAAAACTTTAGGCCATCAACCAATTGGGCTACAAGTGTTAGAATACGTAGCTTTGATTTAAACCAATAAAATAACAATTTGAACTACTCACCTTCCGTTCCAACCCAAGATTTGACTCCAATTTCCATAATATCCTCATGCACATCACCATTACCCATCTTCATGGTCATCTTTCATTGCTGCAGGACTTTGTTCCAATCCCATATTTGATTCCAAGTGGTAGCTTTTATTTGATTCCAACTATATGTAAAATCATTTAGCTTTAAAAAAAAGTAGATAAAGAGAATGGGAGTTAATCGTCTCGACCACATTCAAAAGTGTGATAAAGGTTTTATTAGAGAATGGGTACTTAACACTGGAAAATATTTCTTGTGATCAATTTTATTAGATGCCTAATTAATGATTGATGTGGGCTTAACTCTAGAATTGGTCATTGTTCATTAACTTTGTTTCTTTGTGTTTTTAGAACATTGCTATACATTGACTTTAGGTTGGTTCATCTATAAACATAAACTTTCGACCATTGTTGTGCTTTGTTTCAATACTACTTTCATCAATTTCATTGAATTAGATTTTTGAACAAATTACTCTTAATTAAACAAAAATCTAAATAACTTATAAAATAATGGTCAACAGTTATGCACCCATGCAATCAGGTAAAGTTTAATTCTTTTCTTGAGTTAAATATATAATAATTGGAGCAACTTACAAAAATGAACAAGGAATGATGACAATGAAGTTGGGTATTGGTGATCACGAAGAAGAAAGACGCGAAATTATGACAAGAAGAAAGAAGACAACTTAGAAAAAGATTTGCGATTAGAACAGAAGGTGAGAAATTAATGGAGATTGATGTTTCAAATTACTATTTGATGTTTCAAAATAAATAGTTGAACGATTCTTCGCCAATTTGATTACAAAAGAAAATAAGGAAAAATATGATTTGATTGTAGAGGAAAATAGTGAAACGATTATAGAATTTCAAAACAACCAATATGTCCTGAATCAAACTAGACCAAACACTAAAAACTGATTATTTGCATTTTCAAAACGTAATAACCTAAAAATCCATTTCAAAACGCAATAATCTAAAAATCCATTTCAAAACGTAACCCTGAACACCCCCTGAGTCACATGGCCCCACGTTTACGTATTTATTAATCAAGTATAAAGATACAATTTTACCCCAAAGTAAACTTTTTAATAAAATTGATAAGGAAGCACACAATGAAACATAAGGTTTGAGATTGCTTACTAAAACTACTTATTTGCTTCTTAATTTATAAAACTAGTGGGGAACCCGCGCGTTGCCGCGGAGTCAATAATATAATGCGGGAATATAATTCAAACCTTAATATGAATAAAAAAATAATGTAGAAGTTATATGTATGTATGCATGTATGTGTGTATCCTCTATTTTTTTAGGACTTTTAACCCCTACTTGTTAAAGATTTGCAACTAATTGAAAAAGACAATTGCTTTTCAACATTACTACTTATTTGGATAGGGAGGATTATACAAGTTGTATTAGTGACTTATAATGTGCCATCAAATATTGTACATAGGGGCACAATAAGAAGAAAATGGTAAAAGTTAGGGATTTATGCTTGTGCCTCTTGATATGCCATCTTAAAATGGTTGTGAAATTACTATCCTAGCCATCTCTCCTCCTTAATAAGATAACATAGATAAGTTGATATATTATCATGGACAACTTTCAATAACAAAGAAGCAGATAAACAGTTCATTTAAGCAAATCTCAAACGCCCTCAAAACATCATATAAGCTACCATGTATCAATGATTAATTAAGAAGGAAAAACTGCCTACCTAGCTAAAAACATCAAATAAACATGTTGGATGAAGTCAACAATTCACCTTTTACCACTTTGTAATCCATCTAGATCCAAACACAAAATTAAAAAAAAATGTCTTCAAACCTTTGCCTGTTTGATTTCACTAAGTCTAATAGTAACTACTTGTACCAGCAACACATTGAATTGTTTTAACTTTGGGATACATGGTTGAAAACAGCACCCCACTCTTGCTTGGTAGCAAGAGGTATAGTCCAGTCACCAATACTAGGAGACCAAACATCATCGCTTGCGTAGGTCAGGCACCAACTAACTTTTTCTGGTGGATTCTTGAAATCAAATGTGAAAGCCGCATGGACTTTTTTCCTTGCACTTGTCTTCTTTTTAGTTTGAGGCGTAGAACCCTTAGTGGCCCCAGGCGTAGAACCCTTAGCGGCCCCAGGCGTAGAACCCTTAGCAACCTTCGCGATCTGAAAAAAAAATAAGCGTCAAATCAACTGACTGGAATTATATAACGTAAACTCATAAAAGAAACATATTTTCAATTAAAGACTGAAAGGTGAAAGAGAACATCATTGAAACACACTCTGTTGTAAGTAACTGAATTTATTTTATAAAATGGGTAGATATGATATTTTAAATTTTTAATGTTTTGAAAGGGAAAATATGGTATTCTGAAATATAGAAGGATATGTATCTAACAATTTTTATATTTTAGGACATATACAAAGATATTTAATCCCAACAAAGACATAGAAATCAACTAAAAATACGTGTTTTTGCGTGTGCAAATTTTCTATAAGATCTAGATTTTTATTAGCTTACAGCATCATCAGAACTTGGAGTTGATGGCTTCTTTCGCTTGCTCCCTGTTGCGATAAAGTTCATCACTTCATTCTTTGACCGCAGACGTTGACCAGATGGTGCAATATAGTACTGCTCAAAGTGGACATGCACAACATTTTATTAGAATAAAACTATTAACTTAGTGATAACAGCAACGAACATACCTAGTAAAATCCCACTCATAGTAAAGCTATGAGTAGGGCTAAACTTAGTGATATAAGATGAATAAATGGAAAGATGAAAGCTAGAGTTGCAAGAGGAATTATTCCAATCCCTTTTCCTTAATCAATGAATCAGATTGGCATGAAGCAAACATATAAATCCAAATCATGTTCTTAAACTCTACCGAATTTGGTAATTGTTCACAAATTAAATTACAAACAGTTTATAATGTGTTATCAGGAACTACAAGCTGAATAATGTGGAATTATGCAATATAAACATGTTACCACTTTTACGAAGATCCTATAAAAACATATGTTAACTTTTTCAGACTTTAAGAAAGTCGTAACAGATATTTTGATTAGCATAATGAGTCAGATTCTGTTTTTCTTTCTAAATGTGATTTATTTCACCGTCATGTTTGTGTACCGAGATAACCTAAAATTTGGGTGATAAATTTTTTAAGTGTATAATACATTTTCTATCTTTAGCTTTAATCAACTGATTATCAGATTGTTTAAGTTGCAATAAACAGTTGAAATACTTTCCTAGAGCCTCATTCGGTCTTTTGGAGACAAAGAGGAATTGTTATCGTATAATCGTATATGTTGCTAATATCGCTAAAAAACAAAAGAAAAATAAAAAAGACTTTGACCCTTGAACTATAGAAAGCAAGGCCCACACACCATGCAACATTGACTGCATCCTTGAACTGCTGGCCACAAATGACAAAACTAGAAATCTAATCTAACTAGAACCGAACATGAATCTAACGCGTCGAAAAATAAACAATTAATCTAACTTTCTGGTTTTAGACCAGCATGACATATACATATGCACGTGCTAAACGCAACCCGAATCATTGATATTTTTAGAATATCAAATCTCAACATTTTTACATCATGCATGCATATCTTTGCAACATAGCCTTTGAGACATACAATTGCTATTACAATAAAACATGACTAAATTACTGTGACAAAAGTAATAAAATGTCTAAGTTATGCTGGAATGCCTGAATCTCTACTAATATAATACTCAATCAATATCAAACTAACATTTCAAGTAATCAATCAATATCAAACTAACATACCATATGGTGAACATATATATTAACGTTTCAAAGCAGCTATATATACAAGTTAAATACGAATATAAGATAACAGTGGGTTGACTTGTATCCTCTTATCATAACTTCCAAGTTAGGCATCACAATGACGGGAAATTTGATTATTTTCAATTTTGGAATACATACATGAAGTATAAAGTAGTAATTAAAATAAAGTATACCTTGAGTTCCACAGTACACACCATCTAGTAGTGCAGCAATTGAGTTCTCGTGTTAAGGTATTTAATATTTTAGTATTGAAATGTGTAACCAAGTAACGATAATTATTGTTAGAATTAATTATAAAACCGTCAACTAGCCAACTAGGTTCTAATTTCATTGATTCCTCCCCTTAACGACATAAGATTCACCTAGTCAAGTAACTTCAAGTGCCTTGCGCGTGATTATTTTCTGGTCATTCTCCCTTCGTCTTCAAGCTCTCAATGATAAAGTTCTCGACCCTCACCTCAACCTATACATCTTCAACATGACCATCTCCCTTCAATGACAACATCTCCTCTAGTTTCCCACATGATATACAGCCATTGCAGCCTAAAGCACAGATTCCTCCATTAAAGAACAGATTATCCCCTACGCGATTCACCATCACGTTTGGATCTGAGTACAAATAGGACTGTGATTTTGGTGACAATTAAGTTCTCCAATGGACCTGAGTTCGATGAGAGCCTCAACTAGCCAACTACCCCCAATGGTCCCAAGATTGATTGAATTGTGAACAATCTGGATTAGGGATAAGCTCGGTACAGGTACCAAAAAAATACCGGTAGTACCGATCCTGAAAATCGCCAAACTGGGAACCAGTAACAAAACTAATTGGTACCGTACCGGTACGTTATTTGAAGATAAAAATGGGTGAAATGCCGGTACCGTACCAAACCAGTACCGATCCAGAAATCATTCGGTACAAGAAATTTGGTACCATTTGCTCATCCCTAATCTCGGTTGAATTTATAGGTTTGGCATTAAAGTGTTAAACAACAATGTGTGTGTACACTACCATCATCTGAAACTAAACCAATATCTAGGTTGGCATTATAAAACACTTTATGGGTTTTCCAAAACAGTATTATCCAGTAATCAAGATGGAACATTTATTCAAGCCAGAAACAATCACTAAATAACATTTAAATATATGTATAGCAGTATATATAATAACGTCATCCACAAAAAAATAGCAAGAGTTTCCATTAAAAGCTTCTAAAAGTGTATATAAACCAACACCTTTCGGATTCAATTTATTGAGTTCTTAGAAATTTCACCTAACTTTGGTTGATCATGAAGTTACTTAACCGATGTCAGTCTATCTAGGTTAATGGGATAACTTAATGTTAATACAAAAAAGTAAATTAAGAACTATGCAGGTTTTGTAATCAACTGTTATCATTATCTTTTGTCATAGAAATAACAATGAAAGATACCTAAGTTGACCAAAAAAAAATCTCTAACCTAAACCTGAGAAAATCAGAAAAATTGATAGGTAGAAGGGTTAACTGTCTTATTGAGTTAATTTAAAGCCAGCGTTTGTTATACACCCATCATACTCGTTACGCCCCTAACCAACTAATATCAATCAATATAAAATCCTAGCAAATCCACACCATCGAAAAGATTAACATGATTAATTAATAGATGATGACTTTCTTTCGAAAAGCGCCGCACAATTGTTGCGTCAATAACAACATATGGTCCTTTTCATATAGCATTTTCTCCCTAGATTGTCTGCCTTTATTGCTAAACATAACGCTGCTATCTGTTTTGAAAGATTTTTATAAACGCCAACAAAATTCTATAAACGGATAACCTTCACTAAAAGATATAGAAACCAAATACAAAATCAAATTCCAGGTGATCGATCACTAACATCAAAAGCGAATAGTTTACGTACATCATCAACAGACTATAAACACAGATGTTACCAATGTAGCATATTAACCAACAAATAATCACCAAGTTATATAAAAAAATAATAAAAAAATAAAATAAAATAAAATAAAACCCTAAACAAACCCTAAGCCCTAAATCTGCACCCAACCCTTCTCATACACTATCTAAAAACAAAAATTACAAAAACAGGCTGAAATCAAGTAATCCTAGATTGTCTGCCTTTATTGCTAAACATAATGCTACTTTCTGTTTCGAAAGCTTTTTATAAACGCCAACAAAAAGATCTTTATCTATAGACTATATACATGCACATGCCACATCCTTAAACGAATTCCCGGTCCATCAATAAAGCTACCAAACTTAACAGGATTAGAGTAATTTCTTGGATTTTATCAATCACAAAAGATCCGCGCAACTGCGCAAGTTAGTTCTAAATGGCAACATTTACAATCTAACAAGTCCTACAAAATTCCATAAAAAGATAACCTTCAACTAAAAGATATAGAAACCAAATACGATATCAAATCCCAAGTGACCGCTGACTAACATCAAAAGCGTATAGTTTACGTATAACGTATATCATCAACACACTACAAACACAGATGTTACCAATGTAGCATATTAACCAACAAATAATCACCAAATTATAAAAAAAAAAATAAACCCTAAACCCTAAATCTGCACCCAACCCTTCTCATAAACAATCTAAAAACACAAATTACAAAAACAGGCTAAAATCAAGTAATCCTTTGCTAACTAAACCAATCTTAAACTATAACTACACATACCATATATCAGAAGCCTTAAAAAGTGTCTAAAACAAAGATACGAAAATACCCTAATAAAACTAAACAGTAAATGATAATGATAAATAAATAAAGATGACTGACCCTGTCAACAGTACCCTCAGTGGCACCAGAAGTACGTTTCTTTAAGGTCATTTGCCAATCGTCAGGCAGCCATGAAGGTCTGGGATATTTCTGAAGGAGATCATCAGGGTTGGTTGGTTCCTTAGAGGAAGTAAGAGGTTCTTTAGAGGCGCTATGGTCTGCTGCTCCGTTGGTTGGATCGATGAAAGATCCGGATCCAAGAAGTGGGTCGGGTGTAGCAGGCGGATCTTCGTGGTCCGGTGTGGTTACAGACGGCGGTGGTTGTTGGTGGTCGCCGTTGGCTGGAAGAGGGTCGGGATTGGACATGAAGGTGTCGAGTTACGAATACCGAGGGGATGCGATTGGAGGGTTGGGTTCTCTACTACTCTTCTAAAGAGTTTGTTTAAATATTATTATTACTGGCTAAAGACTTTATGGTTGATCTGAGTTGGCGACTTGTAAGTTGTAACTTGTTGTGAGTTTTGTTTTATTTTTTTAACTAGCTGATTACCCTGGGAGGGTCCCGAGGTTAAAAAATCTAATTTTACGTGATAACCTATTGCAAATGGCTCAAGTTAACTAACCGTAAAATCTCTCAATCATTGCATGTTCATAGTATTCTAATCAGTAATAACTCATATTTCTTAATCTAAAACCTAATCAGTATTCATCTAAAGAATCACTTATGTAAGCTGCAACTATTAAAAAAATTCATCACATCTCTCTAATTTCTCACATTCTAATGGCTCTTATAATTCCTTACCTAATCAACTAAACAAACACTTAAGTTGGAAGTTATAATCATTGCATCTCATTATGCCACGTGGCATAATCAAGAGATGGTTGAGGCCACCATTGAACGCCACGTCAACAACTATCAATTCTTTTCGGGAGCGTCTCGGGGTTGAAAAATATAACCATTCTAATAATACTAATACTAATACTAATAGTAATAATTATTACTCTTGAAATTAAATAAATAAAAAATAACCTTTCTATAAGGTGACACCATGTGTTGCAGTGTTGCGCGATTCTTTCTCCTAACTTCTCTTGATAAAGTATACCTAGTAGAATTTCAATGATAACATGGCGATTGGGCTGATTTTCAACATCGTAGATAAGAATTTGGTTTAAAAGAAAAAACATGATTAATGAATAACATTAACACTTTGTGTGTTTTTTTCCTGTATGAACGAAACCCCACAAAAAATAGTCGATTTTTCTCCGTTTTTTATATAGGACTATGGTACTCGTTGGAAAGATAATAAAGCGCTCGTTAATTTGGTGTAATTTTTTCTTTAAAAAATCCCGTATATAAAAGATATAAACGTTTAAAAATTATGGGAGGAAACATGAGAGAGAAAATTTTAAATTTATTTTTAAATTTTTTTTTTCCTAAAATAACTCAATTTAATTTAGGCTTTTATGTTTATCTTTTTTTTTAATTAAAAAAGGAAATAGTCAAAAACACTAAAATCTTTCAATTATGATACCACGTGGCACTCTCAATGGAAGGTTGAGGCCTCCATTGCACGCCACGTCAGCATATACGTTTTCTTTTATATATATAGATAGATGACCTTTTATAAAACAAAAAGTAAATTGCCAAATCCGTCCCCTAGTTTATAACTTTGAGAGAGGCTATTATATAAAGCCTCCTTAAAATACAAAGTGTAAGAAGACATCCTGACCATCCATCTGCGTTTTAATCAAGATCATCGTACATTAATTACAATCGCGTGTTTTTAATGGCAGTTAACAAGAGGAGGGCAAATTAGACAAATTATCACTATAATAATTTGAATTTTTTAATAATAGCGCTCAAATCATCTCATTTATGGACGGTTACATAATCAAACACTATAATCGTGGAATTCACACACATAAAACACACACAAAATCAATCTCTCTGTAACAAAAAAAAGAGCATTCCATCAACGAAGAAATAACAATCGATCAAAGCAGGATTATGGCTCCAAAACGCAAATCAAGTAAGTAAATGTTCATATTGTTATTTTCATTTTGATCGTATACGAAAATAAATTAAACAATTATGCCAGTTAATTCTAAAACCCTAAAAAAGGAACCGGGTAAAGGAAGATAACGAAGAAGCAAACTGAATCATGACAGGCCTTCGAAAGAGAACTAATACAGGTATGGTTTAGATCTGTTTTATGAAATTAGTAAAGGCGTTTTTGATGTTTTGAATGATGAACATCACGATTTAATGATTTTTTTGATGAAATTAGTAAATGCGTTTTAGATGTTTTGATGAAAGTTGTAAAGGCGTTTTAATGATTCTAATGATTAATAAGAATTTGTAAGTGCGTTTGTGGTAAATAATAAAGGCGTTTTATAGATTTTAATAATGAATGAGATGATTTGTTTATAATAAATTTGTTTATAAAAATCAGTGTAAAATATAGTAAAACGCATGCATAATGAGTAAAACGCATGTTATGTTTTCTACAGGTTTGGATGAAAAAATGGACAAAAACATTAAGATATCTACATATACAGGAGAAAATGGATGAAAATGGTTTGCTCATCAGAAGTTAGGCCATCAGTGGTTTGCTCATCAGGAAAAAGTGAAACGCATGTGTATCAATGTTCAAAAAAAGTAAAACGCATTTGTAAACCCATAAAACGCATGTGTATCAATGTTCATGAGTAGTTTGCTCATCAGAAGTTTGGCCATCAGTGGTTTGATTCAGCAGTAGTTATTAACTTCTTCTTCAGTAGTTACAAACACTTCATTAGAAGTTATCAATCAACAGTAATCAGTAGTTTCATTAATCAGATAAAACACATTTGTTATACTTAAAACACATTTGTTTATCCACATGCATTTGTTAATACTTAAAACGCATGTATTTATTTTTTGACAGTGTGTAAATGTCGAAGATGCTACATCAAACATACTTGATGAGGATGTTGCTGGGGACAATGTTATTGATGAAATTGTTGGAGACAATACATCAAATAGGGTTGACGAGAATGTTGCAGGGGATATATCAAGGTTGGTAAAGATGTTGGAAAATGCTTACACGAAGGTGCTAAAGCGAGTAGATAATATGAGCTGAAAGTTTTAAGATTGATAAGTTTGTTAATTTTGCATCTTTACACTGTTGAATGTTACAGTGTTAGACCTGCATGTCTCTTTTGGTATTAAAAATGCATGTTTCATTTGATGTTTTGTATGAATCATATTAAAACGCATTCAATAAATACTAAAACGTATTTGATATATGGAAATCTATTTAACTGGTGATATAAAACCAATACATAAAACACATTTAATATCACTTAAAACGCATGTATATTATTATTCATGCCACATTTTTTCATCATGAAAAACAAACAACACAAACACTACTTAAAACAAAATGATAATAAAGTAGCATAGAACATAGACACCAAAGACATTATGAAGGCTAGAAGGTTTAAAGTGATTTGAGAAACTTAATCTTCATTTCCATTGAGCACCTTAAAAGAGCTATGGATTTAGTAAGATCTTCAACAAGATTCATATCTCTTTGTTTTAAATCAATCATGAACATCAATGCCAATTCATGAAGACTAGAATTTGGCATCGTCTTGAGAATGTTACAAACTTCATCTTTTCTAGATATGCCTTCGTGGGCATTGTTCAAATCATTCATCAAAACACTTTCCTAAGAATGATCCTTGATGATTTGTTCCTCAATCCTCTTAATAAAAAGATATCTTGCAGATGATGATGATGATGGAGAAGACGTTGTTAGTGTAAATTATGTTTGTGGTGTAAAATAAGAATGTACATATTGATGATAATATAGGAAAAATAATAAACCACATGACAAAATAGAATCACATGTGTTACTATACAAGCAGTTGTTTTATTTTTGAAAAGAAAGCAGTAAAACGCATCATATAATAGGATAAAACGCATGTGTTAATATCAAATAATCATTGGTTGGGACAAACACTAAATGACATTACAGATTCACATGTTTTACTGTTTTTAGCATTTTTAATAATAAAAAATTAAATTTTAGGCAAAGAAATAAAAAAAAGTATGAAGACATCGTAAAAAGTAGAAAATTATTGTCAAATAGGTGAAATTATGTCAGAACTCTGTATAAACTTTAATCACGATAAATGAAAAAAATTATTGTATTTTACATGATTGATTATTTTTAATCTCTACATAAAAAGCAAAATCTTAAATACAAAACGCATTGAAGTCGATTAGAAAAATGTCAGATAAGTTTGAACATATTGGGTACTCTTCCTAGCCATAAATCCAGAAGCCTTCGTATATCGCTGATAAAACTCAAAAGCATGATCTATACTTGGAAAAACCATTCCAACTTCTGGTTTCATTGAAGATGCAACAGCAGGTTTGTATATTGGAGTTTGATCATCAATGGAAACATCTTTGTTATAGATCTGTCATAAAACACATAACATACAACTATAAAATCTAATTTTAAATAACAAATTGACATGGCCATACTATAAAAATGCACCTAATAGTAAGCATTCACATGCACGTGAAAAATGATTTATCAAAAAAACTCAAAACGCATGTTAAAACATCATAAAACGCCATTTGACTAAAAATCAATTACATAAAAACAACCAGTTACCTCAAAACGCATGTTAAACATAATAAAACACATTTGACCATTATCAATTACATAAAAACAACCAGTTACCTCAAAACGCATGTTAAACATAATAAAATGCATTTGACCATTATCAATTACATAAAAACCACCAGTTACCTCAAAACGCATGTTAAACATAATAAAACGCATTTGACCATTATCAATTACATAAAACCACGAGTTACATCAAAACACATGTTAAAAATCCTAAAACGCACTTGCTTATTATCATAGACATAAAACAACAATTACCTCCATCTTTCTGTGTTCAAACATGAAATCAAACCTTTCACCACCTTGTTCATCAGTGTTGTTAACATCTTCCTGTATAATATTTACATCCAAAATTAAACACTTATCGATCAACCTCTGTTCATCTCTGATTTTTGTGATCTGCTAATATACATCAAAACAGTAAAAACTAACCTTTAAAATTCAGATTATGAGCATCGAGAACATCATATTCTTCTCCGATTAAGATTTCAGGTTCGTTGTTTAGGTCTGATAAACAATTAAAAATCAAAATAAGATTAGGATTAAGTGAAATTAAAAAACAAAGTAACCTACCAAACATGATGATGAACTCTGTAATTGAGTATGATTCTGGTAAAATTTTGATCGACAGATGCAAACTGATTAGAGTTTTTGAATAAGGTAAGAATTGATGATCGATGATTGTGCAATCAGTTATAAAAATTTGAATTTTGATTTAACTATAAAACAGGGATTGTGAAATCATAATTATGAACGTGATTAATTGATTGATGTAAAAGTCTATAATACCCCTCTCATTATTGACATTAAGTTGTTATGTTATAACCGACATATTACACGTGGCAGATTTTTGTGGCTTCCTATACTTTGTAGGTTAAGGGACTTTGTACCCAATACTTTCTCTATAACTTTATACCAGAATTGCTAGATCCGTTAAAAAAAAATCTACCTGGGCCCTTCTCGTTAAGTATTTGGTGCCAAATCTATCTATTTCCCTAACCCAGTTAAAAACTAACATTAACTTAGGGGTATTTTGTCATTTAAATATTCATTTGTTTTTTTTCAATTTTATTTTGACATAAAAAATATATAAGTTTTTTTTTTTTAATTTGCACAGAACAATCCCAACCCAACCCCCCCCCCCCCCCCCCTCTTTCCCCACACTATAACTTAAGACCCATATTCATCTTAACTGGCTTCAACTTCAATAGCACGCATGGGGAAATGATAGTTTAATGGCCTAACGGTGTTGAGGTTCGATTCCGGGTCCAACGATGGTGATTTCTCTAATCTAGAAGGTTGGAGGTGTTGCAACGGGGGTTGTTCATTTATGGTGGAGGTGGTGCAGCGTTGATTATTCTGTTGTGGAGTTGGTGCGGCGTTGTTTGTCTTGTGGTGGGTTAGCATGGCGGTGATGGTTGTGGACTGTATAGTTGGATTTGTGGATGACTGTAACACCCCAACCGATGGCGGAATCATCGAGGTGCCGCGTAGTGACGATTGTTCAAAAGCTCATGGTACTAAAATGTAAATATATATGATTATTGAATATTGTTTTACAACATGTGAAATTAAATACAAGACAACAAAGATAAAGATAATTGATTGATTTATTCTAAGTCCAAAGTCCTATGTGAAGCGTCAAGCAGCTTATCCTGAAACATGCACGAAAATAATTTTGTCAACATATGAATGTTGGTGAGTACTACTTAGATTTGTACATATAGTATAAGTTTGAAAAGTAGTACAATTCATGTGTCTAGCATCACCAAGGCATTATGTAAACACGCAAGTAACCAAACAAGACAAAGATCACATGTAAAGTTGTACAATGAAATTGATAATGAGCACCTCAACACGTGTGAGTCTAAAAGAGCACCATAACACAAAGTTATGTCTAAATGAGCACCGTAACATAAGTTACGTCTAAATGTATGATTTTGTATGTAAGCTATGTTCATGTTCAAGCATAAGCACAAAGATAAACAAGACACGTATATGAATTGTAAATGAATAAAATGTATGTGTAAATGAATACGAAAGTTTTGTATACTTGTGCATGAATCACCCCAAAAGTTGTAAAAGCGGAAAAAGGGGATAAGTAATACTCATCTTAGCAAGGTGGTAAGTCTTGTGTAACTGAATAAGTATATTCCAACGTTGCCAAGTATCACCCTATGTATAATGTAACAAATAAGTCTAAGTCTATTTGGTCTATAAGTATTTTCTAGGGCTCGAATTGGGGATAAGCGTTCGTTTGATTAATAATTTAAACGTTTAATAAATAAGAGAAATTTGATAAATAAATGAACAAAAGTCTTTTTGTACATTTTAAATCAAAGATGATCACAATGTAAAGTGTTAAGTATGAAAATAATTTTTATAAAATTATTTTCTTGAAAATAGAATATTTAATCTATTTATTTCAAATTGTCAAAATATAACTTTAATATCTAAAAATATTAAAATTAAAGAATTTCTGAATTAAAAATTGTATTTCAGTTCCAAATGAATAGAAATAATTTATATAAAATTTTGGTACAAAAATGTTGAAAAATGAATTTATTATGAATTCTTTATGATTAAAACTAACAAAAATTGATTAAAATATAAAATGAACGGTTTTTCAGAAATAAAAATTATTTCTGAAATGTTTATTGTTGTACAAGTTTAGGATAATTTTTGTGAGATTTAATAAAATCGTTTAGATATTTTTATAGAATTTAATAAATATAAAAGAATAAACTTGTATTATTAATAATATATGTTAAATAAATTATTTTTGAAAAACTAAAAATTGGGTGATGAACTTTATCATTTGGAGATCATATAATAATTTTTGTGGAATTTATAAACCACTTTTAGTATTTAAAAACTATTTTAAAAGATTTAACATATATATATATATAAATGTAAAAAAATGTTTGTTGGTTATGGGAATCGAACCCGGGCCTCTGGCCGGTTCGAGCTTTATCACAAGTATGGCCACCAACTGAGCCACACCCTGAGAACGAATTGATTCCAGATTATAATAATTATATACTCACTAGAATTGATTTAAAAGAAAGGAATTAAAAAGGTTTGATGCGGGATTCGAACCCGCGTGGTATGGGTAAACGACATCAGACTTAACCAACTGATCTGTGGATCAGTTGGTTGACAGTTTCATTTTGAAATGTTTATAAGGGTTCGCGTAAACAGTTGTCTTCCTCAAATACACATTTGCGAGCCCTAGTTTCATCAATCACTAGAATCACGATGTTATAATGTAATTAACCATAGGGGTTTTGATGTTAAAGGGCCGATGAGTAAACCCCACTAAAAATTTAGAACTTACAATGAGTATTCGGGTATAAAGGCTCGGTCAAGGAAAAAGTCAACTGCGACTATGAAAAGCTTCGAAATCGGGTTGTTTACGAAAATTGAAGGTAGAGGGTTGATAATCGGCCAGTGTAGCAGGTTTGGGGATGTTTAATTTATAGTGTTGAGGGTCGGATCGATGAAAAGGAAAGTCTTGACCGGTTTTAAGTGTTTACGCGTGATTGGGCTCAAATCTGGAATGTGTTAATGATAATTGTTGGGTAATCGTATGCGTGCAGGTCAAATGTATTAATTACCTTCCATAACTGAGTCAATTAACATGTAAGGATTGTTGATGATAATGGTCGATGCTTACAGTTGACTTTGATAGTCAAACTGTTCGATTCTTAGTAATGTTATATAATTAATATGGTGGGTATCAAATCAGATAGAAGGGTGTAGCCCAGTTGGTTAGGTTTGTGGTGTGTGTGTTGCTTCTGCCCGGGTTCGAGTCCCGGCAGGTGCATTTCTATTCCTTTTTTTTAGCAGATAAGGAAAAGGGAAGGTGTTGGGCCTGCTTCTTGGGCTGGTCTGATGGGCCGAGTACTGGGCTCAGGTATGTGTAAGGGGGGTTTGGGTTGGTAGGTTAATGGATTAGGGTAATGGTTTGGGTTTAAGGGTTAGTCTAGACTAATATTATTTATTATTATTATTATTATTATTATTATTATTATAAAAATAAAATATAATGAAAAAGTGACGGATGTCACAGCATCCCCTACTTTTAGAAACTTCGTCCCGAAGTTATTGGAAACATAGGGTTATGAATGCTCGGGTATGAATTAAGATAACTGTGGTTTGGATAATTTGAATGATTTGGATAAGAGGTTTGATAGGTGTGAGTTAGGGAATGGGTTCGTCTCAAATAATAGGGAGAATAAGAATCTAGTAAATCAATAAATTTCAAGTCTTAGGAAATCCTAAAATAAATGTTCGAGTTGATTGACTATAGAAAGACTAAATAAACTAACAAGCAAACAGAGTTTGTTCCTGGTTCGACTCCCAGTCCCACTTTCAATGCATCATTAGTGTTTGTATACAGGGTGTACCGCAGCTAACCCACCACACCTTTGATACCTTGAAAATGTACTGGACGCCCAGTTGGTTAGGTTTGTGGTGTGTGTGTTGCTTCTGCCCGGGTTCGAGTCCCGGCAGGTGCATTTCTTTTCCTTTTTTTAGCAGATAAGGAAAAGGGAAGGTGTTGGGCCTGCTTCTTGGGCTGGTCTGATGGGCCGAGTACTGGGCTCAGGTATGTGTAAGGGGGGTTTGGGTTGGTAGGTTAATGGATTAGGGTAATGGTTTGGGTTTAAGGGTTAGTCTAGACTAATATTATTATTATTTATTATTATTATTATTATTATTATTATTATTATTATAAAAATAAAATATAATGAAAAAGTGACGGATGTCACAATGACGAAGGCGTGGATTGAGGTTTGATTTGGTGTTTTGGATGTAGTCGGTTAAGGTAGTTGTTTGATTTGGTGGTGACTGGAGGTGTTTGAGTTCGATCTCTATTGTTGTTTGAGTCGGTGGTGACTAAAGGTGGTGAACAGGGTTGGTTCAGGGTGTGTAAACGGTGGTGAACGGGTTAGTTTAGGATGGGTAAACGGTGGTGAACGGGTTTATGGTGGTGTTTGGTGGTCGGGCGGTAAGGGTGATGGAATAGAAGGTGAGCGGTGGTCAGCGGTCAAGTTGTAGGTGGCCGGAGGGTGTGGGCAGTCAAGTTCTTGTGGTGGTGTGGCTGTGGGCGGTCAAGTTCAGGTGGTGGTGGTGGTGTGCCTGTGAGTTGAGTTAGGGGAGAGGAAAACACTAAATGACCATATTGTCCCTACATTTAACGGCTTAACAAGGGTCAGATTTTGGATGGATTTGGTACTGAATGGTCAACGTGAAAGGCCCATGTGAGAAAAAAAAGTTTTTTAGGTAAATCTAGCAACTTTGATAATAACTCGGGGATGGATTTGGCTATTTACTCTAAAGACAAAAACAAACACAACTAGCAATTGCTAGAAACAACATACAACAAACATTATACGTCAAAAGTTCTCCATTTATGCCATTATATTCGTTGAAAGGTTTTTAACCCAAAGAAACTATAACTTTTGACTTCTCCATATACTTTCAATATTTATCGAAACATTGTTGAGTATCCAATTATTTCGGGCTTTTCATTAGCACCAACATGCACCTCGATAATGGATTTGATGCACTTTTTATTTATACCCAAGCCCTGAATAAACTCACCAATATTTAATAAGTGGGGTGAGGTGGATGGCTTTGGTTGGTTTGTTGAATTATGGATAATTATGATTGGTTGGTTGATTAAAAAAAACCCTCCACGCCACCACTACTCCGTGGTTTTTTTTGGGGGTTGGTGGGAAATTGAAGTGGTTGCTGCACGTCGCTCCATGCCCTTTTCACCCCATGACCACACCGTATAGTCTAAATATCATTTCAGAACACTAAATTATTACGAGAACAAAAGGAATAACTCTAAGGGGTTGTTTGGCAACCTCTGAATGGGTAAGTGCTGAACCAATAAGAGGTCTGAATTGGTAAGAGGCTCTGAACCAGTAAGTGCTGAACCAGTAAACTGTTATTTGGTTAAACATCTGAATAAATATCTGAAATGACTATTTTACCCTCACCCACCCCACCCCACCTACCTACCTCTTTTCTTTCTTTTTATTCTTTCACCAGTTTCTTTCTTTTTATTCTTTCTCTTCTCTCAAATATTCTATTTCACTTTTCTCTTTTCTCTTAACTCTCACATTCCAATCCCCTTTTCTTCCAATAATTCACCTACGTAAGTTTAAAACTTACAGAGAGGTGTGTCTGAGCTGCTGATGGTGTGGGTCCGGTGAAAGTGGTGAAAGTGAGGCTTCGGTTATGGTGGTCTAGGGCAGGAGGATCTGCTGTGAAGGAGGATGGCGGCGCAAGAGGAGCGGGAGGAGGGAAATGGGGTAGTGGTCGGCAGGGAGGAGATGGAGGAGGCGGCGGCGGCGCAGGAGGAAAGGGATGGAGGTAGGTGCGACGGTGGGAACCATTCAGAGGAGAGGGCAGAGGAGTCAATTTTTCATTCAGCATCTTCTTAAATTTGAACCATTCAGTCTTAATGGTTCAGTTCAGAGGGGCAAGTTTTTGCAACCAAACACCACTCACCTCTGACCGATTCAGAGGTTACCTCTGAATGGTGCCATTCAGAGGTAAACCAAACAGCCCCTAAATTATTTATTTTTCTGATTTAGTCTTTATGTTTTTTGATTTTTGTGTTTCTTAAATTCATATGTGTATATTATACAGATAAAAACCATATCTTTTTACAAACCTACATACATCTATATTATTTAACCTATATATATGTATGTATGATACATAAAAAAATGATTTTTTTCTCATATTTATTTTCAAAATCCAATGTAAGAAACAATAAGATTACATTTGTTTTTTACTTTTTGGTTGTTTAAGATTAAAAAAAAAAATGAATGATTCATTTTGTTACGTGGGTTCTCGCCATGGGTGGATTTACATGGACCCGAGGGGGTGGCGAGGCACCCCCTGAGATTCAAATCTATAGTAGAAATTTTTCAGTTTTTTCAGCCGCGCACCTTCAAAAACACTTTGGAGGCACCCGTGAAATTGAAATTTCAACAAGAAAAGAAAAAAAATTGTTATTTATTTGCAAGGGAAAAGGCAAGCAGGATATTGAGCTAAGCTTCATATGCATTTTTAACGGAGATTTGTTTGTGGAGAAGATGAACTTTGAAAAGATGAAGTGGAGAGAAGATGAATTTAATTGGTTAAAAAAAGTCAAAACAAGGAAAGCATATTTGTCAACTTTTTAATCAAGTTTTCACAATAAATCCCTTAAATTTAACTAAAATTACAAACCAAACCTTTTAAGTGTTGTTTTGAGTTTTAAATAAGTCTAGACATACATCTTATATTATTAGATAGTAATGAATAACTAAGTTGATTGATGATAAATGAGTTTTGGTGTTTGATTACTATGTTGATTTTTAATTGTTTACTATATACGTCAAATTCATCGCATAATTAAGCAAATAGTTACGTATAGTTTTACAATATCGTTAAATATATAAGTGTTTAACTATTTTTCTTTGACCTATTTTGATGCGACTAGATTTGAATGACCCATTTTGTGCACGGCCTCACAATAAACTTTGGATCCACAACTGGTTCTCGCAATATATAGTATTATGCGTAGATTCTTTCTCTAAAAGGCCTAAAATAATCTAAAGGAAGGATTGAATCTACTACATCCACGTGAGAAACTTTAAGTGTTTTCTTTTGTAAGCGTATGTCTATGTTTAAGTCAAAAGTTCATTTCTTTTGTTTGTTATTCTTTATGGTTAGGTTTTTTTTGAATGGTAAATTTCATTAAAACACGCCAAAACCCCAAGGCGGGGCGGCAACACAACTATACAAACTTACATAAAATTAAAGTTACACCAATCACCCCAAGATAACGACCCGAGATTGAGTCTATGCTTTGCCCAAAAAAAAAAAGAAATTGACTTCATATCACCTATAAGGGTTTCCATCCGCACCGTTTTGTTGTCGAAAATGAGCCTATTCCGAGCTTTCCAAATGCACCAACACGCACAAACAATAATACCATGCAGTAACTTCTTTTTTATCCCCTTCAAACATGAGTGTATATGCATCTCTAAAAGGTCGCGAAACGAAAACACAAAGAGCCTTTGAACCCTGCACCAAGAGCTTATATGCTGCCACAACGTTGATGCAAAGATGCAAGAGGTAAAAATATGATCGACCGATTCTTCTCCACAGCTACACAACGGGCAGGAACTGCCACCTACAAAGATATTACGCGCCCGCAAAGCCGTGATGGTAGGGATCCTACCCATTTCCGCCCTCCACGCGAACATGTTACACTTCTTCGGGATCCACTTACACCACTCCATAACATAATTATTGCTGAAATCATAGCTACCATACAGGCATGCCTTGACCGAAGCCACGGAAAAGGAACCAGGCCTATTACCCAACCACGACCATGAGTCATCGTTGTTCGACCGTGAAACCTCATCCAAGACAGCTGAAAGGTATCCCATTTCTTCCAATTCTGCGTGGGAACTCGGGACCGAACTCCAGTTCCAAAGCCGATCAGGCCCCCTGCAACGATCACTAACCCGACATCTTTTGTTTTCCTCAAGCGCAGATTGGGGCATGTATCCTTGAGAAGAGTAGTCCCGAACCATGGGTCCAGCCAAAAAGAAATCGAATCCCCATTCCTGTGACAACCTGCACCCGTCACTTTTCATAAATGTGCATAATTGGTCCCTCAACTATTTCAAAATTTTCATTTTTAACCCTCCTATTTTAATAGGACCAAAAGTCACAATTTAATAAAACTTATAATTTTTATATGTAAAAGTATTGCACGTTTTATACTCACATCTACACCCGACACGTATGTTTCAGACCTTGATACTCAAAACCCTTAATTTTCGGTCCTAAAACAACTTAGAAACCGAAGGAAACAAGTCCGGAACTTAAAATTGATTAAGTTAGAAAATTTTATTTTTTTTATTTCTCGCGGTCCGTGAAGACAGTCAGACAGTCAAACAGTCAAAGTCCTAGTCAAAGTCCCGGTCAAAGTCCTAGTCAAATAGTCAATTCATCATAAAACCTTACTTTATGGTGTTGACCAATTTTAATGGCTAATTGAATCCAAAACTAGTATAAAAACCCACCTATGACCCATTACACTGGGCACCTCTAAATCGATTGTTTCAATCCGATTAAACTTTCCCTCATACCTTTCTTCTATAGTCTATTACTTCTATAATTGAAGCTTTGGTTATAAGCTCTTGTAATTGGCGAATTGGAAGCTTGATATTCTTTCTTTTTCGGTTTTTATTTCTTAAAATTGGACTAGCTACGTTGTTGTGTCGTTGGGATTCGCCTCACATACATTCACAATGCTTAGAGGATAATTCAGCTTAGCGAATGTGAGTATATCTTTCCCCTTTTTCATGTTTACACTTTTAGGGTGACTCATGTATGCTTATTACTTCACTCACTTAATCATGCTTTAGTCTATATTCACAATCGCAATTCTTGTATGTGTTTTACTTGTTGATCGCTGATAGTGTGTACTTATGACCTTAATCATTAACCCGGTGTGGGCCTAGCATAACAATAAATAGTACTTGACTATTATTATGTGTAAACTACTTGCTTTGTCGCATACTATACATAATCATACTATTGGGTGACTACTATACATATATACTAGATATCCCATTATTCTTAGATATCATTTCTACTCTAAGGCTTGATTTTAGGTGACATTAGTACATAGCTTAAACACTAAATTGTAGACAGTGTAACACGTGAATTGCGAAACTCTTTTCCTACTATATTTATTCAAACAGGGTATGCTCACCAATACATTTTGTATTGACAAAATTATTTTCGTACATGTTTCAGGTTGTTATGAGATAACTGTTAAGCTTTTGGAACTTAGACTTAGACTTGAGATTTACTAAATTTTATTTTAGATTGTTAGTTCTTAAACGTTGTATTCTTGTAATTTCATTTCAATGTAATAAATTACTTAGTCAATGTATCAATATTTACATTTCTAGTCCATGAGCTATTGAACAATCGTTAACTCGTGACACCTCGATGTTTACGCCATCGGTTGGGGTGTTACAATTCCCCACTATACCTTTAAACAATCTCCGTATCGGAACACCAGAGATCAGCATGCTGGCCAACGTCTTCACAATATTACACCAAGTACCACCTCGACTTTTATTGAAAGGAATGAATTCCCAGGTCCGCTTACCCCGGTGCAAAGCGTCAATAACCTCCTTCCACATGGAGGGGTCGTCCGCTTTATATCGCCAACCCCATTTACATAAGAGAGCAATATTGGCTATCCTTAGTTTCGTGAGGCTGAGACCACCCACCTTTTTAGGGCAGGCGACTCGATCCCAAGACACCCAATGCAGTTTCCTCACATCCTCGGAACCACCCCATAAAAACCTTTTAATCATTTTTTCCAAATCGTTGACAACTCTGACCGGAGCTTTGTAGAGCGCAAAATAGTATGAAGGGAGACTCTCCAAAACCGCCTTGACCAGAGTAATTCTTCCTCCAATAGAAAGGGAAGCGGCCTTCCAACTCGAGAGACGAGCCTCAAAAACATCGCAAACCGGACGCCAATTAATGACCCTGTTCATGTTGGCCCCCACCTTAAGGCCCAAGTAAGTAAACGGGAGAGACCCGGCTTGACATCCTACCACCGAGGCTAGCGAGTTTACCTCCCCCATCGAAACACCCAATCCAAAGAGCATGGATTTTTGAACGTTAATTCTCAGTCCTGAGCATATGTAAAAGCACTTTAGAATACTTACAACCTTAGCCAAGTTGGATGGATACCACTCGCCTAGAATGATGGCGTCATCGGCAAAGAGAAGGTGGGATATGGAAGGGCCATTCCACGGACACTTGATACCATGAAACACCCCAACTTCAGTCGCCTTTTGGAACATACACGAGAGAGCTTCCATCACAACAAGGAAAAGAAACGGAGAACACGGATCCCCCTGCCTCATACCCCGGCCACATTGAAACTCAAAAGTGGGGGTACCGTTCACCAAAACCGAAGATCTCGCCGAGCTCAACACCCCTAGGACCCACGTACACCATCGGTCCCCAAACCCCATTTATCTCAAGGTGTTTATCACAAAGTTCCAATTGACGCAATCGTACGCCTTCTCAAAGTCAATCTTGAGAATAAAAACACGCACCTTATTCCGTCTTCCCTAGGAAATGACTTCATTAACGATCAAAGGGCCGTCTAAAATGTACTTCCCTTTGATAAAAGCCAATTGAGTACTAGAGACCACCTTTCCAATGACTTTGACAAGCCGGTTAGCCAGGATCTTAGAGATAGTCTTACTAATGATCCCGACTAGATTAATAGGCCTATACCCGTTTAGATCCACCTGGTCTTTAACTTTGGGGATAAGGGTAATAAAGGATGGGCTACTAACGATGCTTATCTTACCACCTTGGTGAAAGACTTCCAGAATGTTGCAGAAATCGCTTTCGAATAAGTGCCAGAATTTCTTTATAAACCGTATATTAAACCCATCGGGCCCCGGGGCCCGATCATCCCCGCAACCGAAAACCGCTTCTTTGATTTCAGATGCCGAAAAGGGGCACGTCAACCCCTCATTATCTTCTTCAGAAATCTTTTTAAAAATAGGGCATGAAAATAAAGGCCGAGTAGTATGGTTTTCGCCAAACTTCTTTCTGAAAAACGACAACACCTCTTTCTTTACCCTTGAAGGTTTCTCTTCCCATTTACCTTGGATCATGAGGTCCGAGATAGAATTAGCGGCTTTCCTGCTATTGATAACTCCATGGAAGAACTTCGAGTTTTCGTCTCCTTCCATGGCCCATCGGATACGCGATCTCTGTCGAAGATCCATGTTTTTTCTCACCTCTAGATCTTTAAGAACCTTTTTACTTTCCATATATATCCATTCGTCCTCCTCGGATAGTGTTCCAGAATCCATGACCACTTCCAACCTTTCGATCTCGGAACGGGCAGCCGACTGAGCCTCACATCTGTTTCTGATTAACTCATCTCTCCAAGATCTAATGGCTTTCCTGATGTGAGCGAATTTGCTAGTCAAAACTAAATCCGGTGAGCCCACAAACGCACTCTCAGCAGCAACGGATATAACCACCTCGTCAAACCCCGGTTCATCCAACCACGAGTTAAAAATGCGAAAAGGTCTTGAACCGTACTTAAGATCCCCAGTAGACAGAAGCAAAGGGCAGTGGTTTGAGAAGAGGCTCGGAAGGTCACGGAGGCAAGCCTCCGGCCACTTGTTAAAAACATCGGAACTCACCAAGAATCTGTCGATTTTGCTTTCCTTTGTGCCATTCTTACGGGTACAAGTGAATTGTCGGCCCCTTATATTATACCCTAGGAGACCATAGTTGAAAATAAAAGAATTAAAGTTAGTCGCACTAGAGACTTTAAAAGCAGAATTTTTCCTTTCCGAGGCCGTTCGAACAGCATTAAAATCCCCCGCTATCTTCCAAGAACCTGAAACGTTCCCCATCTCCGCCTCAATGCGATTCCAAAGAAGGCGTTTGGCCTCCGTGCCTTGAGGCGCATAAACATTTATAAAGTTCCACAATTCCCCACTACCTTTCAATCTCCCACGAACGGAAAGAAAATACCTGTCTTTAACCAAGGAGGGGCTTCAAAGACCGACTCATCCCAAAGACATAAGATACCTCCTGACTGGCCCACCGAACTGACCGCCTCCATACCGTACTTACTAGACCCCCATACTGGAACCAACCCAATCCTGATCCGTCTCCAATTTCGTCTCTTGGATGGCAATAAAATTAACATTAAATTCCTTCTTAATATCCCGAACCCAAGGGCATTTCTCTGTGCCCCTAAGGCCTCTAACATTTAAAGAAAGGAAATTCATAATTCCACCGCATTAATACCTATCTCGAGGACAGCCTCCTTTACTAGATCCTTGTTATTACTGAAATTGGCTCCAAGAACCGCCCCCATGTTAACCAGTGTATCCACTTCTTTTTCCATACTGGAACAAAATTCCGAGTCCGGTACCGGGATAGCCGTCGATGGCTCCGGCGATCCTTCATCATACTGCTCACAGCCCACGTTAAGGTCAAGCTCTGGACCTTCTTGACTTATCCTCTGCTGTTCTCCCACTTTACTCAACTCCCCTTGAGTCATTTCAATGAATCTATTAAGGTCATATGGGTCATCAGGGTCTAATCTAGATCTCTTTTTGGGCCTTTGGAACTCTGGGCTTTTGGATTTGGCTTTGGCCCTATTTGTAAGCTTTTTAAATTTGCCTTTATCCACTTTCCTAGTGGGCCTACCAACCTTATCCGAAGTAAATAAAGAATTGTTCTCTAGACTCACTACCTTTAGAGAATCCTCATTGGGGCCCATCGTATCTTCACCAACCAAGTCAACTCTGGACCCCACCTCAGGCTCCTGATCCGCCGACTTATCTGTTCCGACACAGTGCATGACATCATGAACAGTATCATGCGGCCCAACATGTGATGTGTCCCCTTCCTCTCCCTTGTCAACATCCACCGGAGACCGCGGTGGTTTGACCACAGGTCCGGCCACCACCCCGATACAATCTGGTTCCCAATCACGGTGTTCTTCCGAAGCCCAAATTTTGAATACTCTATCTTTCCACCTGAGGTCGACCTCCTCATGAATCTTGACTCCATCACTTTCCAAATAAACCGGATACACAATCAAAAGTTTCATTAGAGGCAATGTGAAGAGGAACTCCATGGATCTTAATCCAAGCCACTCGTTCGTAATGCACCACTTGTCCCATCCACACATCCAGAGACATGAACCACTCTTCCCAGCTCTCACACTTCAGCAAGAAAACATATGCTTCTTGGACTTCTTTGAACTTAATGATACACAACAGTCCCCCCATATACTGGATTTCCATACCATGGAACCCTTTGGCTACCAGCAACTTGTCAATGGTGACAACAGTTTCCAGGTTAATCACTCTCCCAATTAGAGCTTTTCCATATAGATCACTGAAAGCAACCGTGTTACTAGGGACATTCCACACTTTGGTTTTGGACACACCACTCGAGCCCACTGGGTCCCTCTCTGATCGTTTACCCCCATCGAACATCTCCCTAAAAGACTTCTCCCCATAGCAGAAACCATTCGACTTAGGAGCCGAATCATTGACTTCTTTGTACTGGTTACTAAGCTCTGGGAAGGATTCCGCATCATGGCTAAAATTCTCTTTCTCCTTCATCTTCTGTTCATCCGGCCCCAAAAATCCCACGTTCTCCACGGCAAACTTAGCAACATTCACACTCAGTTTGCAGTTTCCCATCTTGACCCCATTCAGTCTTTGTTCCAGATCCTTCACATTTCGAACGCCTCGGAATGTGATGAATCCGAATCTATTCCCGTTCTTATCTTTTTTCCTTGCCACATAAGACCTTACCACCTCCCCGAAGGCTCCGAAGACATACGATACATCTCCAGGAGTGCACCCATTAGGTAGATTGGAGATGAAGAATTTGACAGCATCCTTAATCTGTAGCCTCTCTCCGTTGTTGTTGGATCGTCTTCTTACCTTTGTTGGAACTTCTTGCCAGTCTTTGTCATCTTCTGGTCTACCCATGGAGAAGATTGAACAAACACACCACCTTATGGGTCCGCTTCGGCACAAACCTAACCATGTGTTGATTTTTTATGGTTAGGCGATTCGCTCAGTATTCCACTCATATATTTGTTTGAATAATTGTACCAAACATGTAAAACACAACATAGAGCGTATAGTTTTAAATAAAGGTAATGTTGGGTTAAGTTATTCTACACATATTCTTAAATCTTGCAAGTACTAGTTAAATATTTAAGAGAATGTATAGAATAGAAAGTATCCTTAACGTGAGAAGTGTAGGAAGTTACCATAACTTGCCACCTCTCAACTATGGTTAACCTAATTAAACTCAATTGTAGTCAATTAAACTTAATTACAATCAATTCATTGGGCAAATCAGACATTTTACCTATAATTGTTTTACGTAAATCACATTTCTATCTTCGGTAACGATTCTCGTAATTACGTTTTTTATTTTCAAATCTGAATTTGAATTATACAACATCGGTCGATCACATTGCGATTCAAACACATTACGATTTTCATAATCACAATCAATTGAAGTATTGCAGGATGTTCGGTACGTATTAGAAGTAGATTTTTAATCAATTTTCAGTAGAATTATGTTTAATTGTTGATTTTGTTTATCAGATTTAAACTTATCGGTTGATGGTCAGTGCGTTTCTGTTGAGAATTCGACTCCAGATCTCGATAATATTGTTTTTCACGGTATATATCATGATGCTCTATTTTTGTTTTAGTTTTTTAAGTATGATTTTCGTAAACAAGTTGTTTGTGTATTATTCAGAGCTGATTATAGAGGAGACTAATCAGGATGTGGATATTCATAGTTTGAACATCATCAACGAATACAGAAGGATTGAAGGTATTTGAATATTTGATGCGTTTAAATTATCAAGTGCGTTTATAAGGTTTCAAACATACATACTGAACATATGTGAGTTATAGTTCACACCCATGCTCCCAACACGATGTGAGGTTTGTTAGACCTAATAGCGCTATCAACTAATAACCCGCTTGCCCACCCGATAATTCATTCAGCATAGGAAGGACTTCAATGATAGATTTGGTTTAGTTCATCAAGGACATAAAGCATGAATTAGTAAAAGCAAATTCACCCCGTGAACCATAGCACCCCAAAACCCCGGGATGTGTAAAGGTAGTCCTTACCAGACTATGAAAAAGTAAGTAAGTTGTCTCCCCGAGACGCATGCTTTTCATAAAAGAGTAGTGAAACTCACCTTAGGATGCAAGCAAATAATCCAAACTTCACAAATTTGATGTGCTACCGACTCCGTATTACATGTGTCACTAAGTGAATATATGTGTACAATCAATACACCATATAACCCGTTTGTCCAAGACGTTTAAAAGTTCAAAACCGTGTAATGACACCTAATGATTCTAAATGCACAAGTAGATCCTACGGACCGTTGGTGAACACAATTATTAACATCATTTATGCACTTCATATACACCCCATATAAGTGCTCATACAAGTTCATGTCAAATACGAGTCATACAAGACTCCAAATAGCCACATAAGGGTACATTACATGATCTGCGTTTTTAGGACATATTATGCGTTGTGAAAACCAATTTATTAAAAATACTTATCCAATGAATTAGACTACCAAAATTTTACTGAATATTCCAGGGAGCCTACTGGACAAGTCCATATTTTAGTTCGTGACAAAGACATATACAAAAATTATGAAAAATCACACAATACAACTATGTTCAGAAAATACTCACAACATATCAGATTAGTAGAAAAATTCCCAAAAATCGTGTATTGATCCAAACGGGATGAATCTACTTGAAAAAGTCAAGTTTCATCAATGTAGACCTACTATCCAAATTTCATAATCTAACTCTTTGTAAAACTCAAGTTATGGTCGTTTAAAGTTGACCCGCTTTACTAATCCGAAAATCTGATATAACCTTTAATCAAAGAAAATTTCAAAACCTATCAAACGACGTCCAAAACAGATGATTTTGCCCATTATGAAAAGCTAGGACCATGTACAATGTTTTCATAAAAAGAAATCATCAAAATAAACACTTTAACATCATGTTACAGCCTATGCAAGTCTATCTAACCATTCTGTCAAGATTCTAAATCATGCGTAAACCCTAGTTTTAATTACTATCTTTGCATATTAACGATCAACAATACTCAACAAACATCATACAACATTAATAACACGTAACCTGATCAAGATCTAGCAAGATACATTTTAAACATCATTAATTATAAACCCTAGAAGTCTAAAACATCAAGAACATGCAAACTCATGTAATACATACAAAAATCATCGCATAACACCATATTTAACCCCATTAATCTTTATGAACAACAAGTTTTAATCTTTATAAAAGTGTTTTAGATCTGGACAAACTTGGTTATGATGTTTTAAAATACATTAAAGATAATCAAAACATATAGGGTTGAGTATTATACCAAAAGCACTTCAAAACCACCAACCGATTGCTCTCCAAGCTTCCCGAATGGTGTTCTTGAGCCTTAGCAGGTGTTTGGGGTTAATATTTTCGTAACTAGGCAGTAGGGGGCGATTAGGGTTAGGGTTATGAGGTACTTGGGGCTTAAGATTGCTTAAATAGGGGTATTAAGTCGGTTTTTACACATCAGGTGCCCGTGAGCGACCGCTCGGTCTGAGTGAGCGGCCGCGCACTCAGCCTCGGCTCGCTCCGGGTGCTCTGGTCTAGTGTATTGCGTGTTTTCATCGACGTTTTCGTTATTTTGGACCATATCAAGTGTAACCCCATGCGTTAAGACCCCAACCATCCTAACGGTTCATCCATTACGGTTTTTAATAACGCGTTCGGTTTAAGTTCACGTAATCACATACAGTTTGCACATAGTTTGACAGAAACACGTAATTGCACTCAATCTCAATCAATTAATTCACAATTATCTAATTTCACAACTCACCAACGTCCGGGGTTCACTACTCATGTATATAGTTTGGTAATTCCCCGAATTACCACTTCATGTAGTTATTAATCTATAACTGTGCAACATGTGACCTATCTAGCTAACCCTAGTTACGTAGAATGTAAGGAATGTAACTACAATTAACTAGAGTTTAGTTAAAGTGAGAACCTGAAATTGCGGGGTATCACAGTTTTGAGGCAGGTTTTGGGTGGTGGGTTTAGAGGTTGTGTGCAGGGCTGTTCCGGCAGTTTTCGCGGCATGAATGGCTTGATTTGCTTTACGGTTTTCATTCATACACAACTGAGAACGGATCTCATAAAACGATGGTTAAGGTTTTGTGCTAGTGAGTACCGTACCAATGTTTTCATACGCTTCAGTGAGGCTGGATAAGACTTGGAGGCTTAGATCTTGGTCGTCGACAGGAGCATCAACATTTGCTAATTGATCGGCAAGGGTCTTGAGCTCTTGACAGTAGGCTGACATGGACGTGAAGTTTTCGAGTCGAGTGTTGTTAAATTTTTGTTTCAGAAACAGGGCCCGGACCGCTTTATTGTCTTGAAAAAGATTTTCAATAGCGATCCAAGCTTCGTATGCGGTGGTTCCAGGTTTAAAGACGGTGTTGAGAATGCTTTGCGAGACGGTGCCGTACATACATTGGAGTACGATGCGCCAAGACGCTCCCAAGATTCGGTTGCAGAGGGTGGTGGAGGGGGAGGAGGCATGGTGGGTTTGGGTGTTTCGGTTCCAGCATGTTGTTTTTGGGCGTCAGAGGAAGATTGGGGTGTGGTTTGGTCGATGAGGCGAGACTGAAGATGGTTTGACACCATGTAAGCGCGGCAGTGGATGCGGAATAACTCCGACCACGTGGCGTACTAGGCTGATTCCATATCCAAAGTTATAGGGATAAGCGATTTGATGTTAGACACCGTTATCGCGGGATGAATTTTGGGTTCCATTGATATATGGTGAAGAGGCATATGTGTAGTGAAAGGGTAAATAAAGTATGATGAACATAGGAGGTTGATGAAGAAGGCAAGAAATTGACGGCAGAAAAGAAAAAAAGAAAAATACATGGAAGGTAGTATAGGGTAGAAGACTCGATACCATGATAGAGGGGAGATTAATGTAATTGAGTCATTGACTCTCTCAATGATATTGATGTGTTTAAATAGTACAATACATAGCTCAAAATCAGGAGCAATTATAGGCAAGATATCACAACTAATTACATAACAATACATCCTATAAATATGGTCTATTAGTATGACATGCTTTTTCTTCATAAAGTTATATCTTCGTAAAGTTATAATTACTTATATGTATCCAACAAGCTTATTCATTTTCTTTATTTTAAAAAAGTTGATTTATTACCACCCACCATTTGATGGAGTGAGCTATCGAGCAGCGGGTTTTCTCCGAATCGGTGACTTGGTAGACTTGGGCTACCGAGTGGGTAACCATTTCTCCGGTGCTAACCCACTAACAGTTTAGGTGGTAGTTTATTTTGATCGGCGTAGTTCACCCAGGTAAGTCGCTTGCCAACGAACCTACCCACCCCGGTTTGATCCCCGTGCATACAGGCTTTTCAACCCCTCGCCCGAAGGCTACGCATGTTTTGCATACCCCGTGGATCGAAATCGAGACCTCTCGGGCAAGAACCTTACTATTGTGGGTAAACCTTCCACATCCGTTGCAGCCACTTGGCTACAACATTATTGGCAGTTAGTTGACCGTTTAAAAAAATGTTGATTTATTGGTATTGAAAAGGCCATAATTGATGGAAATTTGTCTTTGACTTATGAGCTATGTATACATGTACATTAATAGCTACTCGGTTCTCATCATCACTAAGGCTATGTGTTGTGACTCAAGGTTAGCATATAAATATTATCCTATTATTTTAAGCTAGCTGGACGCTGACATGACAATGGATAAAGTTTGGGTTCAGTCACTTGACCTTGTTACGTTGTGGCTCAAGGTGAGCCTGCTCGCTAAAAAAACAAAAAAAAGAACAGAAAAAGGGATGGAAATCGGAACCGATTTGGCTCTGATACCATGAAAGTGATTGTGAATATTACTTCTGAATGAATAATAAGATACAAAACATCCCCTTATATAGGGTTACAACCCTAGCACTAAATAAGGAATGAATGAATGAATTGAAATAATCACTAATTACAATCATACTATAAACATAAAACTTGGAGAGCAAGCTGTGCAGTCCGAATGTCTCGGCTAATAATTCCCACCTGCAACTCCTCCTTTTATTCCCTCGTTAAGCCACGTGATTAGGCTCGCGTCTGCTAGCTCGCGGGACCGTTAACACGTGGGGGCCGTGGTGTTCGCAAGTCACGTGGCTTGTTGGCTCGCTCGCAGGCCACAATACAAAGTGTAAGGTTGGTTCATTTAGGCTAGGTAATGACGTCTAACAACACTCATTTGAATTCTATCTATCCCACTACGGTTAAAAGTTATCCGTTTTCCGTGTAGTCAATGTTTAACATTTTTTATATTTTCATAAACGTATATTTTATTCAAGTCAATGTTTAACATGAGTGTCAGATAAAGACATTTACCAGTTCATCCTATTGGTTAGATGATTCGTTCACTTTAATGATAAGGTATTGTTTTTATCTAGACGAAGTCGATTTTAGTTAGTTCTTTTATTGTTTGTAGGCGATATATGAAAAAGAAAGTGATGGAGAGTACGTACGTGAATAAAATGTTTATAACCACAACAATCAAACTATTTGAAACCAAAGGAATTACAAATCAAAGAGACATACACAACCGTATATGTATTCTTTAATTAAAACAAAACAGCTAGTGGTCTTTATTTATTATAACTAGTTATGCTTCCAAACATCCTAGCTTTTCCGTACAACAATATCCCAGATTCACATCCTCACTTCACCCTGCGAAAAATAAATAAAAAAATAAAAAAAACATTATCAGAGTAAATATTTAATACAAATTTTGGTATGGTTGCATACTTGCATGCAAGAATATACAAGTAGGCATGTACTTAGGTATGTTCATTATATTTGTTAAATGTGTCATTTACTTTAATTTGTACTTTTTATCCTTGCTAGAGTAGAGGTTTTATCAGAGCAGTCTCTCTATCTTATGTGATAAAAATACGGTTAGTTCTTGTCTCACCTTTTATGGACCATACTCTATGAGTGATATTTTACTAGCTACGTACTTTAGAATAATTTAAAGTAGTTTAAATAGAAGCATATATATGTGAAATTGCGAATTAACATACTTGGTGCAATCAGTGCTTGGGCTGATCTTGTAAGGGATGTTAACGCCACACTTGCCCGGGAGGCTGGCAGCATAGCCCGCATTGATGCTGGACGAAGCAGCACTCTTTAAGCAGTTACAAATAGCCTGACGATCAGGGGTTGTTTGTGCCAAGCTATTGAGCCCTTTTACCCCAGTGCAACATGCAGGCGGCACAACGCCACCTTTGGTTAGGTAGCCATAGCACTGCACCAATTTACTGGTCACCTGACCGCAGCTAATAGCCTCCACATAGGGGGCAGCCACCACCATGCAAGCCACCACTACTAACAAAACCATCATTACCTGCATCCTTGCCATTTTTTAAGCTGAAAGAAATTAAGTTATGTTTTTTTTTTTTATGATTGTAAGGTTGTTGGTGCTAGAAGATGTTGTCAATGGTTACACTTTATAGGGGTGTTTGTCCATGTCAATATGTGTATGAATGAATTAAAGGCAGTGGTTGGTTTGGAGCTTGTTAGTTGGAAGTTGCAATTAAGCAGGGTTTAACATCAATTAAGTGATCTAAGCTTGTTGATGTTAAATATGTAATGGACCAAGGTTTTAATTAAATTGCTAACAAACCAACTTTGTCACACACTCACAGCCGACCATGTTTGACATTTTCATCATCAATTTAGGCTCCTGTCTCTTAAATTAAAGAAATGAATTGATGAAATAACATTTTAAAGAGATTTATTCTAGAGTTCTTTTTTTTTTTAAATAATAATAATCTTACTCATAGTTTTTTTTTAAATAATTATAAAAATCCTCATTAAGACATGCTTAATACATCGAAATGGAAGACAAACGAGCAACAAGCTACACCAGCTACACCGCTAACTCCTTTTAAATAGAGTGGATTACAAAATACGGCTAAGTTATTAGATAACTGTTCCTTAATTCTTTATTTAACTGGCAAGCAAGGAATACATTATTAGGCGATTAGCACAGAACTAAGTTGCAAGGACAGTTCTATCAAGGTACTAGAGTCTAGAACACAAAGAACATAATCATAAATCCAAAAACAAAGTTGCACTACACTAGCTACTCCAATGGTCTATAGCGAAAAATCCAATGGGCTACCACAATAACTTAAAACGAGAAAAAAAAGCGGGTTCAACTAGAGTTTGGATTCATTAACTTAAATTTAATTTAGTTTCGTGGCCCAAGCAAAAGAGTTTACAAGGGCTGTACGCAGCAGCTTCTGGGAGCCTGTTATCAGGTGAGAAGAAAGCCCAACTCATGATCAGGGCCAGCTTTATATACAGAATTTTAAAGTACTAGTGGTATTATGACCGGTGCGTTGCGCCGGGATTTCCCATGTTACTTATAGTTTGTGTTAGTTCGTTACGGTATCGGCACACTTTATAGCAGTCACCAAAATCGTCTGACAGTTAACGTTTTTAAGAATCTACAAACTAAAATAAAAACCTTTATGTAAACCCATCCCGCGTCTTAAAGTGGAGTATTTAATTTTTTTTTGTTTTGTTGTAATTTTAGTAAATTTACACTACAGTTAACGTATTCTCACATGGTCAATTTTATGTCGCATTGTCAAGAGTTAAAAACAGGGCAGAGGTGAAATTAGTTATACTAGATGGTGATGGGAATGTCAAAACTAAAACAAAAAATGTGGTGTATAACGAAATATTTAGTGATATTTGAATAACATGTGTATTCATTACTTCTAAATTTTAATAAAATATTTCTACTATATTTTTTATAGGTTTTACCGCTTCAAATAATTGTTAATTGTTGAACCGCGTGTACACGCGAGCTTTCATCTAGTCTATACATCTAATATTTGAAAGCATTCTTGTACACTTGTCAATCTCTCACATCCCTAGCAATCCTCTCTCCTTCTCTCATTAAGCCACATGGCATGATAACAGAATTTATAAAATTTTCGATTTTTTTTTTAAATCAAAATTCCCTAAAATATATATAGGGTTGAAAAAGTTGACGGACATATCAATTCTCATTTTATCATCGCTATATTGAAGAAAACCCTAATCGTACATCGGCGATTCAAGGCTATTCAAGGCGATTCAACCTAAATCATCTATCCAATTCAAGGTAACTGTATTTTCATTCTTATTTCACTAAATCGATGTTCGTTGATCCTTTATTCTTTCTTTTTTTTTTTCACAGATTTTCAATGTATCTTTTTAAAGTTTCGATTAGTGTTAATCTTTTGCTCTGTTTTATGTATTAGTTATTGTTCTTATTTTTCGATTATTATTGTTCATTCTTATTAATGGTTTTGTATTTGATAGATGATTTAGGGTTGATGTTTTAAGGTTACGATTTATGATTTAGGTATCGATTTAGGGCTTTTTTTCTTCAATTGATGTTTTAAGGTTTGATTTATTAGCACTGATTATTGGTTTAAGTCATAGATTTCGAATTAGGGTTCATGTTTAAGATTACGATTTAAGGGTAAATCAAACTTTTAAGAAAGCTGCCAATGGATTCATATGGTTTTAGGTTTCAATTTAGGGCTTTATGATTTAGGCCATTTCGATTTAGTGATTCTTAGGGGCAATTGATGTTTTAAGGGTTGGTTTATCAAGAGTGATTAGTGGTTTAAGTGTTAGATTTAGAATTAGGGGTAATGTTTAAGTTTAGCATTTATGGTTACATTTATGTTTTAAGAAATCTACCAATGGATTGTTATGCATTTAGGTTTCAATTTCGGGCTTTATGATTTAGGTATCGATATAGTTATTTTTAGGGTCAATTGATGTTTTAAGGTTTGGTTTATTAAGACTGATGATTAGTGGTTTAAGTGTTAGATTTCGAATTAGGGGTAATGTTTAAGTTTATGATTTATGGTTAAATTGATGTTTTAATAAAGCTAACAATGGATTCTTATGCTTTTAGGTTTCAATTTAGTGCTTTATCATTTAGGTATCGATTTAGGGATTTTTAGGGTCAATTGATTTTTTAAGATTTAGTGATTCTTCTTTAATTTTCATTTATTATTATTCATATTGATTAAGGGTTTATGTTTTAGGTTACAACTTAGTGTTTATGTTTTAGGTTTCAACATATATTTTGAAATGTTTTTTCAAGCTTTAATTGAAACTGTGTGCATGTTTTTGGAAATTAGTTTGATCTATGCTTAAAGTTTTAATTTTTGTTTATGAAACAGTGACACAATGTTGTATGGCTTTTGGTTATATATAGAGGATAACGACGTGGCTGCTTTGGTAAGATATCTAACATGGTTTACTGTTTTGCCATAATATATGTTTTATACTATAATCTGTTTTTAATATCTTAAATTGTGTGTATTTTTTGATTCAGGCGTTACCTTCTGATTATGGTGAATGGATCAAGAAATATAATTATCCCACTGGTGTTACCAAGGTCCGCACATTAACCTCTGAGGTGTTTGAGGTTACAGTATCAAACATCAATGGAAAATGGTACTTTTACGACGGCTGGAGAAGCATGATCAATGAATTAAGGTACTCACCTGAATGTAACTTCATATTTCAATATGAAGAAAATCTTCTTTCATTCCGGATCATCAGTTTTCATCAGGATGCAGTATCGGCACCTAGTAACTTTTTTACTGCAGTTTGAAGGACCGTAAATCAACGCACAAACGTCTTGTAAGCTTAATGAACCGTGATTCAACTAAATTATGTAAATATTTTTTTACAAAGATATTTATTAATGTTTTATAAATAATTTTTTTTTACTTCTTAGCATATTAGTCCCTTCGTTGGACCGGATTACTAAATAAAAAGCTTCCAGTAAATCCAGTAGATTACAGATCTGTTCGGCGTTCATGCTTTGAGTTAGAGATTGTGCGTGAAGATGGTCATTTTTATGTTACTAGAGGATGGCCTTGGGTGCAGGATGCTCTTGGAATAACAAAGGAGCATTTAATTGTTTTTGAAATCTTTAAGCCGGTATTATTTTCTTCATTTGATACTTGTTTTTTCTATTTTTAATGATTATTTTACTGGATTTATTCTAATGCGTTTTAATTTTTCATTGTTTTGGATAAAAAAGAGGGTCTACAATTTGTCGTTGTTTTTGAAGAACAAGCTTACTCTTCCATGGGAGGAGTTTTGGGCAACAAGGGTTAAGGTGGAATATGAAGATGAAAATGAACTGGATGAAGATGTCATTATTCTTTCTGATGATGATGGACATGATGATGCTGAAGGTGAACCGGTCGAAGATGTTCAAGACAGTTCAATGGAGGTTGATGATGATGGAGCTGAAGCTGTGGATGATGAAGGTGTGCCAGTGGCGTTCATTGTTGACAATCACTTTGTAAGTGTTAGAAGTTATTTATTACAGTTTCCATTTATTTGCACATAAATCGATCAGGTTTTAAAAAGTGTGTTTATACTATATGTTGAAATATTAGACCTTATGTTTTAAGACTTTAGTGTTGCAAAAGTTAATTTTTAATATGTCTAGGTTTGTTGCAGTCAGTTGATGTTCATTCTAAAGATCTATAATATATAGTTAGTTAATAGGTCATTTGAATTATTGACATCTTGAAATGGTAATCAACTCAAATAATGAGTGTATGTGATTGTTATTGCTATTTCAAGCTTTATGATTTATGTTTCTTCTTAATTCAACTAATATGCAGGATGATTTGAATTAATTTTTAGTGTATAGACTTTGGTGTCGCAAAACTTAATTGTTAATCTGTCAAGGTTATTTGCAGTCATTATTTGTTTAGTATAAACGTAGATAATATATATTCAGTTATAGATATGTCAGATTGCATTAAATGGGTGACTAATATGTTTTGTGAAAGTTCGTTAATAGGTCAAGTAATGAGTAGTTGTGATTGTTATTACAATTTCAAGCCTTATCATTTATGTTTCTTCTTATGTAGCGTATGAAGCTTGAGTGGGCAAAGCAAAACGGTTTGACCCGTAAGAGGGCGTTAAGCGTATCTGATGGTGAGGGTCGGTCATGGGGAGTGTATGTGGGAATCGAGGGGTCAAGACGAAAACCTCGTTACAACATCAGAAGCATGCATGCTTTTGTCGATGCTAAGGGACTTCATACGGGTGATAAAATGCATTTTCTGTTTTTCAAAAACCAAGGTTCGTTCAGGCTTTCTAATTTGGTTAGAGGTCAAGGTAATTAGGTGGTTTTTATATGATGACGCTTTTTGGTAGGATGACAACTTTTGGTGGGTAACATAACAAAAAAATGGGTTGTGGTTTGCAGTGACTAACTTTTGCACGTTTACTACTTATGTGGTAATTCGTGAATTTTGGGGATTTTTGTGTTTAGCATCAGTAATATTTTGACTGATTATGTGGATTAGTTAACAACACTATATTTTGTATAGTATGTTATGGATAATAGTTGTCTATGTTAATGTTATTTGGTTGTTTAGGAAGTAAGATAGTAAACATAGTTTATAATGGTTTTAACAAAAAAAAAACTTTATAATTTAAAGATAATGTTATTTGTTTTTAGTAAATTGTTTGACTTTTTTAAAATTTTATATTAATCTCTTATTTATAAAATTTTCTTAATTATGGAAATCTGTTTTATAAACGTATTTTAGGTTACTAAATGGTTTGACTTTTTTTAAAAATCATATTAATTTCTTATTAATGCCAAATTATATAATTATGGAAATAGTTTATAATAAATCAACGATATGTGATTTCCAAAACAATGATATATTCTTCAAATTGTATATTGTTTGACCAGTTTTTAGAATTCATATTAATTCTTATTAATGCTAATTTTTGTTAATTATGAAATAATATATTATTTTTAACAAGCCATACTTCACGAACATTAAAATTATAACTTTTTTGTAAATTCAAACCGTCCAATTTTAGCAAATAAATAATCAAGGTTTGACTTTGTTTTTCTAAATGCAAACACATTCTTTAATGCAAAACAAATTCAGTTTTTTTTCCTTTTATAACAACTTATGCGTTTTTATTAAGTGGTATTCATGGTTTGAATTTTCCAATCAATAGATAGTAACAAACAATAAATTTTATTTATAAAAAATTAAAAAACATACCTATACAACGTAAAAATCCTATTCCTTATACATGTTTAATTTTATACCAGGTAGATTGAAATCTTTACATTTTATACCTATACATTTTAAAAATTGTCTAAATAGAAATTTAAATAAAAAATAGAAAAAAATTATTATAGCAACTTTTAATCTAAATTAATTTTCATTTCCATCGCATCTTTTTACCTTTTTTATATTACTCTAACATAAATAAATGTATTCATGGTTTCATTTATGTTTTTAACATATTATGTGCTTTCAACATTACATTTCGAAAATTCAACATTGATAAGCATCTTGATCGTTATGTTATACGCAAAGTTACAATCAGTCTTCAATAGTTGCTTCTCATGAAGAAATCTTCCTTGATATTAAGGTTATTATTATCATTCAGTTATTCCAATATTATTAATCTTATGAATATTTATTACATGTTTATTATTGTTTTTACTAATTTTATTTGTTTATAGCATAAACATTTCCTTTTTACGTATTACATGTTTATTTTTTCCTAGGTCGATCAACATCTTTTTGAAAACATCGATATATGTTAATCTTAAAAACAAAATGCATTGTCTTTGAACGTTGTTGTTTGACTTATTTATTTATATATTCAAATTCAGTTTTTAATGTAGTTTATTATAACAATTTTGACATTTCATTTAATATTGTAGGATTCTGTTGGAGCTAACATACGCAATGATGAGGAAGTGACACCTGAGATCTCCCTTTTAGCGCCTTAGCTTGAGAAATAGAAATAGTTAACAATTTATTTAAACATTTGTCTGTTATCTGGATTTTATTTAATGTTTGTGACAATTTGATTTTCTTTATGATTGGTTTGGATTTTTGGGACAAATTTCATCTAAATAAATTGTGTGTTTGCATTTTATGTTTCTTTTTTGTTAGTTTGTTAAAATTCAAAATGATGCAATATATTTATTTGATGTAATATTGTTATTAGAAGTTTGTTATTAATTAATTTTTTGAATTACATTAATAACTATACGAGTTACAAAAAAATTAATAAAACCAAATTAAGTGATTACCATAAAATAAGCAAGATGTTATAATTAGTTTCAATCATACATATTTATACTAAATATAATACAAATTTTTAAATTTTGAATCACATAACATTCAAAAATTTTCAAATTCAAATTTTTAAAACTTCTTTAATAATGGTAATTCATTAAACATATTAATTACAGTTTTAATTATACATTTAATACAATCCTCTATAAAAACCACATTTTGTTAACAAAATTTACATACAAACAATACCTCCTACTTTAAGACTTTGATCAAACAAAGTTTTAAAACAATCAAAACCTTCAAAATACTTCTGCTTTGCTATTGTATGTTTGCTCGGCTGTTCGTTTGTACAACTTGAATGCATGTCAATCTTTTCTTTCATTTGTGCATTTTTATAACTTAATAGTTGAATATCATGATTATTTGTTTTGATTTATATTGTGTTAAATTGTGATGAAACATTTTATGTAGACATTTGTTCCTTGTGGGTGAAATGGGACGTAAAAGGCTTTCTAACACTTCAAATGGTAATTTTTTGCTTATATCTACAATATATTCCTTTTTATATTACTTGTCTTTTTGTCATTTAACTTAGGTTTTTTTAAAGGTAATGACAAAGGAACACCGTTATCTAATATCTCTAACGGTAAACGAAATTTATATATTTTAAATCTTTAGTTATATGATAATTGTACTATGCAATTAATTTATTTTTCTTCACAGTTGTATCAAATGAAGAAAAAATTAAGAATGCGTCCGATTGTCGTAAATTTAGAAAATCACAACTAGATGCTAAGAGATGCAAGGTCAATAATCCAACAAATGATGGAATTCAAAATGTACCACCAAGTGGAGTATTTAACCACAACTCCATTGAATCTTCACACCATTTCAATGTGTCTACACCCGGTAAAGTTTTATTATAACACTTATTATTTTTATATCTTTGTATAGAGTATCAAATTCCAATGCATATTAATAATTATTTTTTATTTGAATTAATTTTTCTATTTTGTTAATGTGAAGTCCAACAAACACCAATGTCTAACATTTCAATCGGTATGTTTATTTTTTTTTGCCCGATATTTTATGTTAAGAAATATTAGCAATTTTCTTATTTATTTTCATATAAAAACTATTATTATTTAATCATTTGTTTCTATGGTTGAAGTCAAAAGTAACATTGCATGTGTTTGTCGCAAATTTCGAAAATTACAACTTGATGCTAAGAGACATAACATTGATTAACCTGGAGATACAAATCCGTCAACGTCCAGCAACAATGTATTTTCAATTGACCTATCTAGCATTACCTCAACCTTCAACACCCCATATACCGCATCTTTTTCCGGTAATAGTTATTGTTTCAATTTAATAATTTGTAACATTTTCTTAATTTCATAATCTTTCAATCTTAAGGTAATTTATTTATTTATTTATAAACAGGTTCAACAGAACGTACTTCTTTGTCTAATATTACAAATGGTATTATACTTCTATCTTGATTACGTTTGTATTTATATTATGATAACATTCTATAACTAAAACTTCATTTACTATCCAAACTTATTTTATTTTTATAAATAGTGTTAGTGGCTGATATCAAAAGACAACATTCTGCCGATTCTAGAAGTTTAAGAAAAGCACAACTTGATGCTAAAAGACGTAAAGTTAATTCCATTACAGGATTGCAGAGTCAATCCATCGTTACATCTGGTACCACTTTCTTTGAATAAATTACTTATATAAAGTTGTTACTCTTATTAATATTAAAATTTAACTTTTAATATTATATTTAGGTGAAGGTGTTAATTTTGATAGAGGTTCAAATGCAACAACTTCTGTTCAGACAGCAACCATGAATACATCAACTCATATTTCCATGTTAACACAAAGTTCAAGTTTACGTAACTTAGCAAAGTGCAACAATAGATTAAGAAGTAATCGACGCTGCGTGTCCCCTGTTCGCATGGTTACTTTGTCAGACGAAGAAGATATGAATCGTCAAACCATTGCAGATTCTCGATATAAGGGTGTCTCTAAAGGTAACTCTTATTTGTAGGTTTCAATTACGATTTTATATTTTTTTTATTTATGTTAATATCATCTCGATTTATTTTATTCACAAGATTATTTGGATCACGGTGATCAAATGGTTGTATGTGAGATGTGTAATGCGAAACTGTGGAAATCGGAAGATGGCAGAGGACAAAAAGTTAGTGGTAGAACATGTTACATGATATGTTGTGGTTATGGCAAGGTGCAACTTCCAGATTTCAAAGAGAGCAATATAGAGTATCAGAATCTTTTCAAGAACACAGACTTCCGAAGCAAATATTTCTTAAAGTACATTCGTCGCTTCAATTCTATGTTTTGTTTTACTTCAATGGGAGGCAAGGTCGACTCAAATATTAATAAAGGCAAGGCTCCGTTCATATACAGAATAAGTGGTGAAAATTATCATGCGCTAGGTGGTCTTATTCCTAACGATGGAAACACACCAAAATTTTCTCAGTTGTATATCTATGACACTGAAAATGAAGTCTCCAACAGGAAAAAAATTTTCAGGTAATATTATACAGATTATTAATATTAAGTTTTACTTAAACTTTATTTTTTAGGATTTTTGTAATATGTTAATTTTTTATTTTTTTATTTATTTCTTACAGTAAGGAAAAAGGAGAGTCTAAAGATTATGATGAAAAAGTTGATGTTGAAATCATTCAGTACCTCAAGTCGATGTTAGACTCCAAAAATCACCTTGTGCAAAGCTATAGGAGTGTACGTGATCGATTTCATGAAAATCCTGATGTTAGCCTTAAGTTACGTTTTATTGGGAGTAGAACTAAAGATGGCCGAGTATACAACTTACCAACTTCATCTGAAATCGCTGCCCTTATACTTACAGACCATGATGACAAGATTGACAATCGTGATATTCACTACTAAAAAAATGGGCTATTGTCACCAAAAGTTGCTACCTGGAAAAATGGTAGCAAATTTAGCAACCGATTTTACACCAAAATATGTATTATAAGATAAGGTAACTAATCGGTTGCAAATTTTGACACCATTTATTATTGGTGGTAAATTCGTGAGAAAAATAATAAGAAAGAATTAAAAAATAATAATTTATAAAAAAACAACAAACCTATTAAATTGTGACCACCTTAGCGGTAGCAAATTTAGGGACCTATTTCTTAAAGTGTAATGCATATATATATGGTAGCTAATCAGTGGTAAATTCTTAGACTAAATTGCTACCATATTAGCCACGATAAAACTAGGCTATTGTCACTAAAAGTTGCTACTGTAACACCCCAACCGATGGCGGAAACATCGGGATGTCACGTATTGATGATTGTTCAGTAGCTCATGGTGAATAATAAATTTCATTAAATGATTTAAAAAAATTACATACAATTGATCTACAAGAATTCGTACATCAAAATGAATAATTCTATGCACACATCTTCAAGCATTAACTCAAACCTTCAAGCAAGTAGAACCTGAAACATGTTAAGTTTGAAAATATTTTTGGGTCAACAAAAGTTGGTGAGAATACACAGGTTTTTGAATATAATTGATAACAATAGTTTGTACAACAATCACAGTTGTTTGATGATAGAGTATGAGTCCGACATGTAACAATGCGTCTTTGTACAATCAAACCTTGTGTCGACTGATGACTAACTCGCAAGTTAGTTAAATGTTGTTACTGTTATCGATCATCCCTGAATTTATGCGGGGGGGGGGGGGGGTGGGTTTGTCAGACCTATAGCGCTATAATCTAAACAGGCGGCTTGATCATTGTTAATGATTGTACTGTGTCTTTTTGTTACAGTCAAATGATAGAATGATAGTGTAATTGAATCACAAGTAAGTATGAGTAAATGATAGTATAAAATGTTTAAACATGTTTCACCCCAAAAATGTAAAAGAGAAAAGGGGCTATGTAAACTCACCTTAGCAAAATGTTAAGTCTTGTGAAATAGAATATGTGTTGCCCAACGATGGCAAGTATTACCCTATAATTAAGGTAATAAATATGTCTAAGTCTTTCTAGTCTGCAAATATATTCTAGGGTTTCGAATTGGGGATAAGTGTTCGTTTGATTAATAAATAAAATGTTTAATAAATAAGAGAAATTTGATAAATAAATAAACAAGAATCTTTTTGTAAATTTTAAATTAAAGATGGTCACAATATAAAGTTTTAAGTATGAAAATAATTTTTATAAAATTATTTTCTTAAAAATAGAATATTAAATCTATTTATTTCAAATTGTCAAATTATAACTTTAATATTTAAAAATATTAAAATTAAAGAATTATTAAATTAAAAATTGTATTTCTGTTCCAAATAAATAGAAATAATTTATATAAAATTGTGGTGCAAAAATATTGAAAATGAATTTATTATGCTTTATTTATGATTAAAACTAACAAAAATTGATTAAAAATATTAATGAAATGATTTTTCAGACACAAAAATTATTTCAGAAAAGTTTAATGTTATAATAACTCAGAATAAATTTTGTGGAAATTTATATAATTGTTTTGATATTTTTATAGAATTTTATAAATAAAATAGAATAAACTTGAATTATTTATTATATATATATTTAATAAATAAATTTTTGAAAACTAAAAATTGTATGTTAAACTCCACTACTAGAATGACATAAAATAATTTTTTTGTAGAATTTATAAAGTAGTTTTAGCATTTTAAAACGAATTTTAAAAATATATAAGAGAATATATATATATATATATATAAGTTTAAATAAAAAAAAATGTTTGTTGATGTCAAGAATCGAACCCGCGTCAAACCCGGGTCGGGGTTTTAAATCACAAGCCCAGACCAGTTGGTCTGGACCCTGAGAACGAATAAACTTGATTAGAATTAATTATATAATTATGCTTGAATATGTTTTGTACCCTTTTTAAAAGAAAGAAGAAAAAATGGTGCATTGTGGGACTCAAACCCGGGCCGTCTGGCCGGTTCATGTTTTAAAATCACCGTGTATTACCAACTGATCTGTTGATCAGTTGGTGTTAGTTTCCGTTTTGTATTTTATATATACAGATATGTTTCCAGATCGTCTTCCCCAATTCATAAGGGCCGAACCCTAATTCTTACTTCCAAAGAAAACGGATTTGCGAGTCAATTAACCATAGGGTTATTGACTGGAACCCGACAACAATTGTCACAAAGCGTTTAATTGCGACTTACCGAGTGCTAATCCTTGAAGATGCACGAGTCAACCAAAAAGTCAACGACTTTTATTTGAGCACGAATGCGGTACAATCAGAGGGATGTGAGGATGAAGATGTGTTTTTCGGTCAAGTTAACGTGTAATGGTGAGGTATATTTATACTGTGGGCGTGTACTTGGAAGGTCTTGATTTCTTGACTAAGATACGGTCAAGCGCGTCACCAAAGGGATTGACTGAGTCGTTTACGCGTATTAGCAATTCATTAAGCTTCAATCACGTCAGCGACTTGATTTTTTTCCATTTATCCTTCAATTGTCGCGGTCAAAGAGGTTGACCGAGTCAAACCTCTTGTCTGCGTAAAAAAGAAGCAGCAAGGAGAAGAAGGGATGTTTGGTGGGATATGGGGCTGTTGGGCCGGCTTCTTGGGCTCAGTAGGGTGGGCTCTGAAAATTTTAAAGAAAAGAAAAAGGATGGTTGGGTTTGGGCTTTGTTGGGTGTTAAGGAAACTTGGACACTTTATGTTTTATAAAAAAAAATCATCAAGGTTTTTAGTAGTTTATAAAATTATTTTTATTATTATTAATACTATTATTATTAAAATGTTTTGAAATAAGTATGATTTAGACATGGCTAGTCAAGAAGTTTAATATAATTAAGGTGACGATTTACTAAAAAAAATAAATATATATATATACGCGATGTTACAGTCACCCCTACTTTTAGGAACTTCGTCCCAAAGTTATTTAAAACGTAGAAGTTAGGACAAGTGTGGTCTGGAAGCTTTTGTGTTAAGGCACAACATGAATAGAACAATCTGAATAATTTGGATAAGGGGTTTGTTATCTGTGAGTTTTAAGGGTATGTGTGTATTGAAATCGTAAGGAAAATAAGAATCTAGAAAACACTAAACTTAAAGTTTTAGGAATCCTAAAATAAATGCTTGAGTTGATTGATTATAGAAAGACTAAATGAACTACTAAGTAACTAGAGTTTTATAATTGGTTATTTACCGAAAACCTTGATAGAATTCCACACTACCTTAATGTACCTGTAAATTCATGATTACGTTCCGGACCGCAATCACCAATTTACCTTACATTAAAGTTTTGCGTCCTTCTATGACTCCACCGATTGTTGAGCAGGTTCGATAGCCTCCACCAGTCGTGGAGCAGGTTGTAGGGCCTCTCCCGACTATTGAAAAGGCTTAATGACCTATACCAATCGTTGAATAGGTTCGATAGCCTCCACCAGTCGTGGAGCAGGTTGTAGGGCCTCTCCCGACTATTGAAAAGGCATGATGACCTCTAATACACATAGATTGTAAATTGATAACATGTTTATGTAAGCAAGTTTATAAGTATAACAAGCACAGTATATGAGTTGTAGTTGTATAGATTTAGATAATTAGTTCACATTCAAACAAGCATGCATCCAGGTGTTATGAACAAATTCTCAGACAAAATTTTCAATACTAGAATTTTATTACTTGAGTCGAATAGCGTCAATACATAGAATAAAAGCAAACAACATTCGAATGGTGGGACATGTTGTTAAGTAGCTGGAGGGTCTTGATCTCTGTTTAGTTTAGGGCATCGGTTACGGAAGTGATTTGGGTCTCCACATTCATAGCACTGACCATAGTTGTATCGATTAGGATTAGCAGCCTGAGCAGGGTTGGTGGGTTGGTTGACATTAGGATTTGGGGTCTCGCGACATGTGTTGAATAGATGTCCATACTTACCACATTTGGTGCACAAGCGACACGTTGAAGCAGTGGGATGATGTCGTTTGCATGTGTTACACAATGGATAGTTTCCTATATAGGGTTTCTTGTTAGAAGCTTGTGTAGTGAGGTTGGCATCAGGATCCCTGGCCTTACGCTTCTGGTTCTCAGTAGTTACTGCGGCTATTATAACATTACGCAATTATACTTGTACGTTACACATCGTAAAACGTCAAGTTCTATCATTATTGTTCGCATTTTATTATTTTTGTGGCATTTTGGGAACCTAATACTATATTAATTAATTATATATATATATATATATATATATATATATGGATATATCATGGAAAAGTGTTTAAAAAAATGGTGCTTGGGCCGGGACTCGAACCCGCGCCAAGCCGGTTCAATAAACACAACACACACAAACCAGTTGATCTAGCCATAATCTTTGTTTTAAACCCGGTTTATTATTAATATAACATTAGCCTAAAGACTCTCACAGTTGACTTAGAAAGTCAACTGTGAAGACGGGACTTACCAAAAAACATCACCATTACTCGTGATTAATCTAAGATTGGCATCACTACGCAATTACCGGCCTATTATGACTCAGACACACGACAATTGACAACCAATTGATACCAATTTGATCATATACGCGTCCCAAATTCAATTCGTGGTCAATTCGTGGTCAACGATTGACATTTCGAACATCCGAGCCATTATACTATAAATTGAACCTTGCTAGACGATCACAACTCGCCAATTCATCTTTCTCAACCCCCAATTCTTCATAATAATCCTCTGTTCTTGGCATTCAATCGCGTTTTGACTTTTAAGGTTGACTGAACAATCGTGCACGATACGTAATTGTAAGTCTAATGTTTTTGATGGGTTTTGATCTTCGGCATCCACACATCAATAGCCCTAAGGTTAATTGGGTTATTGATGTGTGAATTGTACGATTGGAAAATTAGGGCTCGTATGTTTAACATTGGGGAAGAACACGAATTGCATATTATATTTATTTTAATTAAACAGAAACCAACACAACCACTGGTCTGGACCAAGTGGTTGTGTCTGGTGCCATCTTCCTGAGCCATGCGGGTTCGAGTCCCGGCTGTGGCAAAACCCTTAATCCTTTATTTTGTTTTTAATCAAACAAACAAATTAATTATATATAATACTTATAATTTTATAAATTCGTTTTAAAATATTAAAACTCTTTTATAAATTCTAAAAAAATTATTTTAAGATAATCTGATGAAAAAGTTTCACAGTTTTTAGTTTTCAAAAATTAATTTATTTAATATATATAATAATTAAATCAATTTTATTCTATTATATTTATAAAATTCAATTAAAATATCAAAACAATTTTATAAATGTCCACAAAAATTATTCTGAGTTTATATAATGATAAACTTTTCTAAAATGATTTTTAATTCTGAAAAATCATTTATTTAATATTTTTAATCAATTTTTGTTAGTTTTAATCATAATTAAATCATAATAAATCCAATTTTTAATATTTTTGCACCAAAATTTTATACAAATTATTTCTGAATATTTAGAACAGAAATATAAATTTTAAACTAATAATTCTTTAATTTTAGTATTTTTAAATATTAAAGTTAAATCTTGATAATTTGTTATAAATAGAATTAATATTCTATTTTAAAGAAAATAATTTTGTAAAAATTATTTTTATACTTTAAACACATTTTTGTGACCATCTTAAATTTAAATTTTATAAAAAGATTTTTGTCTATTTAATTACTAAATTTCTCTCAATTATCAAACATTTTTAATATTAATCAAACAAGCATTTATCCCCAATTCGAAGCCCTAGAACATATACATTTGTAGACTAGATAGACTTAGACATATTTATTACCTTATTATAGGGTGATATTTGGCATTGTTTGGGCAACACCACTATTCAATCTTTTCAAGAAGTATAACATTTTGCTAAGGTGAGTTTTACATAGCCCCTTTTCTATTTATCACCATTTTTAGGGTGAAACATGTTACAACATTATTCATGCAATTCAATCATCAATGTGTATATGTGTTTTTCTATGTTGCATTATGTCTTGAACATGACTAGGGTAAGCACAATTCTAGCATAATCATTAACATTGATCAGCCGACGATATACATTGATAGATCTATTGGACTGACAATCCCACCCGGATACGTGCCTCCTACAAAGGCAGCGTGGGTGTTTGTTATCGCATAACATATTCGAGTGAACCATGAGCGTATGGGATGTACCACATTATAACAGTCACAAGGGTTGATTATGCACTCGATTTACTTCTAGTATGTTTTCACATATGGACTAGATTGCCATGACACATGAATTGCACAACATTTTTATTCGATTATCAAAGCCTATGTAATTCTCACCAACTTTTGTTGACCCAAAAATATTTTCAAAATTAACATGTTTTAGGTAACAATGAAGCTGAGGCTTGAGTTTGCATATGGATTATACATGAAGTTATTATTTGGAGCTATTTGAAGTTTTGTTATTTGATATTATGTATTGAATTTCTAGACAATCATTTCATTTTTGGATTATTATGTTTTGAATAAATTATTTAAAATTTAATTTATACCATGTGCTACTGAAACAATCATCAATACGTGACATCCCGATGTTTCCGCCATCGGTTGGGGTGTTACAGATTGGTATCAGAGCCTTGGTTATAGGGAATTAGGTTATTAGAAAATAATCTAGACTATAACCTTAGGGACTTAAACAGTACTTACTCCTCTTACTTGTAACCCTAATTGCTTCCCTAATTTTATCCTTATCCTATACCTTATATAACCCTAAGCCTACGTATGACTACTCTTATTCGTCTGCTGCAATCCTGATCCACCATTAGATTAATAGGACAAAATCCTCAGGTTTAACCTGAACCCCCTTGAGATCTCGTCGAAGTTCTAGATTTTAATAACGAACACGTGCAATCTGGAAGGGTGAACGCCTGTATTCTGAGTCTTCTGTCTAGGCTGACATTGCGCATATATCCCAATCAGACGAGGGACCCGGATGCCTACCTGGGAATTCTCGGGATGAGTGTTCACTTATAGGCTAAAGCATGTCTTCATATGTTATTAAAATTTAGAATCTTTGATAAGTCAACGTTTTCGTTTATTCGTTTTAATTAATGAATAAATGATTACATTCCTTATATAATCTCATTCATTTCATTGTGTCTATTACAGATCATGCCTCCACGTCGCAGCACTCGCAACAGCAGTGGTGAGAACCACGATGAAGGTGGTGACAACCATAACCATAACCACGGTCGTAACCACAACAACAATGGTGTCGATGCCCAACTGGCTGCGATCATTTCTCAACAAATGGCGCAGCAAATCGCAACTCTGGTTCCCAATTTACTAGCTCAAGTCATCCAAATGAATGGCAACGGGAACGGGAACGGGAACGGCAATGGTAATGGAAATGGAAACCATAACGGGAATGGAAATGGTCTCCCAGCCTGTACCCTTAAGCACTTCAATTCTTGTAACCCCCCAAAGTTTAGTGGAGAAGAAGGAGCTACAGGACTCCTCCAATGGTTTGAGGGTATTGAGAATACCTTCATCAACAGTGAATGCCCCGACAACTTCAAGGTTCGTTACGCCATGAGTGTTCCCCACAAACGAGCACTCACTTGGTGGAATGAAGAAAAACGCACCCGTGGGGCCAAAGTTGCTCTTGCTATGACATGGGACCAAGTCAAGGAGGTTATGAAGGAAGAGTTTTGTCCTCGCAACGAGGTTAAGAAGCTTGAAGATGAGTTCCACACCCTAGCTCAAGATAGTGGGGAAAACCTTGCCTACAACACCCGCTTTCACGAGCTTAGCTTATTGTTGCCTCACAAAGTCACTCCCCTGCCGGTAGCCATCGAGAAGTACATCGGTGGTCTGCCCATGCAAATCCAGGACACCGTTTGGGGAAGAAATCCTGCAACTTTGGAAGAAGCCAAACGTCTAGCGGCCACTCTTACTGATAATCACGTGAAGAACGGTACTCTCTTCCGCAAGGGCACTAAGAAGACTGTTACCAAAGACACTCCTCAGCCCGCTATTGAAGTCAAGCCTGAGACCTCAAGCAACAAGAAGCGTAAGGCTAGGAACTACATGGTTGCTACTACCCTACCTGCAGCACAAAACCCAGCCAAGAAACCATACACCAGACCTCACCCCTTGTGCAATACTTGCAAATACCACCATCCAGCACAGGTGCCATGTCGCTTTTGTACTAAGTGTCAAAGGTATGGTCATCTTGTGAACATCTGCCGAGCCCCTCCTGCTACCCAAAACAACAATGCCCCAGCTCCCAACCAACAAAACAACCGGCCTGCTCGTGGTCAGTGCTACGAGTGTGGCAGCCCTGATCACTATATCAACAATTGCCCCAATCGTAACCAAAACCAAAACAAGAACCAAAACCGCAACCAAAACCAGAACCGCAACCAGAACCAAGGTGCTCGAGGTCACGCCTACAATCTCAATGCTAACCAGGCTCGTGACAACAAAGAACTGGTGAATGGTACGTTCCTCATTAATAACCACTATGCGTCCATATTATTTGATTCGGGAGCTGATAAGTCATTTGTATCACTGAAGTTTGAACCTTTACTTAACTCACCCCAAACTAATCTAGAGGAACCTTTAGTGGTAGAGGTAGCTAATGGGAAGTCTATTTCGATCGACTCTATTATTCGTAACTGTGTGTTGAACCTCGACGATCATACTTTCTCTATCGATCTCATCCCCATGCATCTTGGAAGTTTTGATGTTATAGTAGGCATGGACTGGTTGTCAACCCATCGTGCCGAAATTCTGTGCTTTGAGAAAGTCATACGCATCCCTCTCGAATCTGGTGAGATTTTGAAGATCTATGGTGAGAAGCCCTGTGGCGAGCTTAAGCTCATGTCTTGTACTACTGCCCAAAAGTACTTGCAAAAGGGGTATACAGCCTTCTTAGCTAACGTGATAGGGAAGAAGGACAAAGGCAAAAGTATCCAAGATATTCCAATTATTCGAGACTATCCTGAAGTCTTCCCAGAGGATTTACCTGGTTTGCCTCCTGCTCGACAAGTGGAATTTAGAATTGTTCTTGTTCCTGGTGCTAATCCTGTCGCTAAAGCTCCTTATCGTCTTGCACCCTCTGAGATGCAAGAACTTGCCAGTCAATTACAGGAACTTTCTGATTGTCACACCCTCAAAATCCACTTGCGGAGTTTTACCGCGAGGCGCATGACAAACCAGGATCCAAACCAACGATCACAATAAACAAGTCTAAAATGAACATAATGCAATTTCAAAACAATGTTTAAAATCCCCGTTTACAGCGGAAGCTTATTCAAAACAATTATTCAATAATAAACCAATGTTCAACGTTTGTAAAACCATGCAACTCTAACTAGACGCCGTGCAGACGCGTGCGCCCTAGTTCCATTGTGCTACCTTAGCGACCTGAGAAAACATGTAAAAGTTTACGTCAGCACAAAAATGCTGGTGAGTTTACAGGTTTTGTATCCAAGTACCAAGTCCACCTGTCCATACTATAACAAATCGAAAACCAGTGTACGCTAGCTAGGCGTATGTTTTGTTACTACCACGATTGGAAAACCATTACTAACTCGAATACCAGATGTTGTGCCTGAAAAGTAAACCAGTTGTTCCTGTTGTTCCTGTTTGAGACAATATGCACTCGCCCGGCCCTCCAAGCCGACGAGTGGGGTTGGTCACTCCCAATAGCGCTATTCACATTTCCCCGTTGTGCAAACCCGCACATTCATGGTTCCCCCCGGGACTTCCAAAGATCGTGTAGTACACAATATAAACCCATAGTATGACAGTAGTTACCAAATGATAGTTTTAACACATGTTTTCTCCCCCGAAATATGAAACCAGTTTAAAAGAGGGGCCGTAAACTCACCTTAACGTGCAAGCAAAGAATCCGAACAGCAAGCAATATATGCTACCGACACCCTAATAACAGTGTCGCTCAGTGAGTATAGGCGTAATATCATTACCCATATAACTCGTTTGTCCAAGGCGTTTTAAATGTTCAAAAGTGTGTATGCGACGCCTAGTGATTCTGCATGCAATAGTAAACCCTACGGACCCGTTGGTGAATACGTTGGTTACAATTAGTTTCTACATTCCGTATGTGTCTCAGACAAGTGTACTTCAGTTACATGTCAATTCCATACCAACTAAGACCTTAATTAATCACAGAAGCACATAATACACAATCTGTGTTTTCAGGACAGATTGTGCGCCATCAAAACGAATTTATTTAAAATAGCAAATCAGTGAGTTAACCTCCCAAATTTTTACTGAATTTTCCTTGGGATTCACTCGACAATACCTATTTTTTTCTTGTCTTAATTCCAAACAAAAAAATTATGAAAATTCGTACAACACAGCTATGTCCAGAAAATCTCCTCAACAGGTCCGTTTAGTAGGAAAATTCTTAAAAATTGTGTATTCATCTAAACGAGATGAATCCACTTGGAAAAGCTCTATTTTTCCAGTATTGACCTACTGTAAAAATTTCATAACCTAACTCCTTGTAAATCTCAAGTTATGACCATTTAAAGTTAGCCCAATTTACAAATCCGAAAATCTGATATGACCCCTAATCAATTAAAATTCCAAAAACGACTCAAACGATGTCCAAATTCGATGGTTTTGCCCATTATGAAAAGCTAAGACCTTGTACGTTACAATCATGCAAAGAATCGATCAAACCAATGATTTTCAAGCCACGAAACAGACCCTACAAGTCGACATTCAGAATCTGTCCAGATTCTAATCATGCAATATTATCAATTATATCAAACCCTAGTTGCATATTATCAATCAATAACACCTAATAATCATCATACAACTTTAGTAAGAACCACATCTGATCAAAACCCTAATTATACATCACAATCATCATTATTCCCAAACCCTAGAAGTCTAAAACATCAAGAACATGCATAATTATGCAAAACATATAACATTCCTTATGTAACAATGTGGTTGACCCTTTTAATCTTCGTAATCATCATGTTTTAACTTTTATAAAATACTTTCAGACCTGGACAAACTTGTTATATGATTTTTATAGTAAAAACATAAGGTAAAAGCGTAAGAAATCATGAGTTATACCCTTAGCTCTTCAAATCAATCAATCGTGCACCTTGGAGCCTCCCAATTGATGATCTTGAGCCTTAGCAGGAGTTTTTGGAGTGAAATATTCGTGTGGGGCAGTAAGGGGGCGATTAGGGTTGAGTATGAGGGCTGCATGGGGGTTAAGGATGCTTAAATACGAGTTTGAGGCGGTTTAAACCCGTCAGATAGGTTCGAGCGGCCGCTCGGAGCCTGTGAGCGGCCGCTCACAGGTCCGGGGCGCGCGTTTTTGCTTCGTTTAGCCTCCCGACGCGTTATCCATCGACGTTTTCGTTATTTCGGACCGTAACAAGTGTAACCCCATGCGTTAAGACCCTAATCAACCTCACGCTCCACTTTTAATAATTTTTATTAACGTGTTCGGTTTAGGTTCACATAATCATGTATGGTTTTCACATAAGTTTGTCAGATATCATCGAGACACATAAGTTTATTATTCACCAACGTCCGAGGTTCACTAATCATGTAATCACATATTAACCACACAAGGAGTCAAAACCCGACCCACACAAGGAGTCAAAGCATCTCATAACCCGAGATGTGAAAGTAGTCCCAACCCGGACTAGAAAACGTTTTGTAAGTTGTCTCAAACCCGAGACGCATGCTTTTGAGAAAAGAGTAGTGAAACTCACAACAATGCACGTATGTCCTATCTAGCTATCTAGCTAACCCTCGTTAAGTATAACATACGCGTGACTCGCTAAGGTAGACTTTAATCTAGACAACGTTGTTAACCAGAATTTGTCGGGTGTCACATCATCCCCACGTTAAAAGAATTTTCGTCCCGAAAATTGCACAAGTACCAAAAGAACAAAAGAAATAACGAAGGGAACAAACAAAAGATAGAAACCAAAAGAGAGATTTACCCGAGTTGTCACGCTCTGATACCATCTGTAACACCCCGCCTCTCTTATCACCAATATTGTCCGCTTTGCCCATCCAGAGCTCACGGATTTGTTTTTGGTTGCCCAAGTGGAGACTTCCCAGGAGGTCACCCATCCTGAAATTTCTCCCACCTGAGCACGCTTAACTGTGGAGTTCTCCTCTCATCCACTAACATTAAGCCCCAAAACGCGTTGGTGATTTAAGAGGCAAGACATTACTTATGAACCAAGGATCTCTCCTGGCCACGGCCGATGTGGGATTTTCCTGGGGTGTCACACTGATAAAGGGTTCATTCGCCCTAGTTCTTCTCCATGGGGAGCCCATGTCTTGTTCGTTAAGAAGAAAGATGGATCTCTTAGAATGTGTATTGACTATCGTGAACTCAACAAACTCACCATCAAGAATCGTTATCCATTGCCTAGGATTGACGATCTTTTCGATCAACTTCAAGGAGCAACCCACTTCTCGAAGATTGATCTTCGATCTGGTTATCATCAGCTTAGAGTCTACGATGAAGATATTCCCAAGACAGCCTTTCGCACACGTTATGGTCACTATGAATTCATGGTCATGCCTTTTGGATTGACCAATGCTCCCGCAGTGTTTATGGATTTAATGAATCGGGTTTGTAGACCCTACCTCGACAAATTCGTGATCATCTTCATCGATGATATTTTGATTTACTCTAAATCAAAATCCGATCACGAGCAACATCTTCACTCCATCTTGGGTCTCCTAAAGAAAGAACAACTGTATGCTAAGTTCTCGAAATGTGAATTTTGGCTTAAGGAAGTTCAATTTTTGGGACATGTCATTGATATGAACGGAATTCATGTTGATCCTGCAAAGATCGAAGCTGTGAAGAATTGGAGTGTTCCTAAAACCCCAACAGAAGTTTGTTCTTTCCTTGGTTTGGCTGGTTATTATTGTCGATTCATCGCCAACTTCTCTAAGATCGCTGTTCCTCTCACTGCCTTAACTCACAAGGGTAAACCCTATGAGTGGGGACCAAAGCAAGAGGAAGCATTTGAAACTCTCAAGCTGAAACTCTGTGAAGCTCCTATCTTGTCTCTACCTGATGGTAATGATGATTTCTTGGTCTATTGTGATGCATCAAACCAAGGTCTTGGTTGTGTTCTCATGCAACGAGGAAAGGTTATTGCTTATGCGTCTAGACAGCTCAAGACTCACGAAAAGAATTATACCACCCATGATCTTGAATTGGGCGCTGTTGTCTTTGCTCTCAAGATTTGGAGACATTATCTTTATGGGACCAAATGTGTGGTGTTCACAGACCACAAGAGTCTCCAACATGTCTTTGACCAGAAAAATCTTAACATGAGGCAACGACGTTGGGTTGAGTTACTTAACGACTATGATTGCGAAATTCGCTACCATCCTGGCAAGGCGAATGTTGTGGCTGACGCACTTAGTCGTAAAGAGCGTATCAAACTTCAATGTGCGAGAGTTCGTACTGATCTTCAGGATCGCATTCTTCAGGCTCATCATACATCAGTCACCCAAGGTAACATGTACGATGAAATGTCTTGTGGTGCTGAGACTCAACTTGAAACCAAACCCGATGGTCTTCTCTATTTTCTTAACCGACTGTGGATTCCCGAACGTGATGATCTTCGTACCTTTCTCATGAACGAGGCTCATAAGTCTCGTTATTCTATTCATCCTGGAGCTGACAAGATGTACCAAGATCTCCGTTATTCTTATTGGTGGCCTGGTATGAAGAAAGATATTGCTCTTTTCGTTGCAAAATGCCTCACTTGTTCAAAGGTCAAGGCTGAACACCAACGACCATCTGGTATGCTCGAACAACCAGAAATTCCTGTATGGAAATGGGAGAGCATAGCTATGGACTTCATCACCAAACTCCCTCGTACACCCAAAGGTTTTGACAGTATTTGGGTAATCGTCGATCGTTTAACCAAGCCAGCCCACTTTTTACCTATTCGTGAGAAGTATTCTGTGGAAAGGTTGGCAAAGATGTACGTAAGTGAAATTGTATGTCGTCATGGTATACCTTTGGACATTATCTCTGATCGCGATGGTCGTTTCACCTCTCACTTTTGGGATTCTTTACAAGATGCTTTGGGTACCAAGTTGAACCTGAGTACTGCTTATCACCCTCAAACAGATGGTCAGACTTAACGGACCATCCAAACACTTGAGGATATGCTCAGGGCATGTGTCATCGATTTTGGTGGTGCATGGGATTCTCATCTCCCTTTGGTTGAGTTTTCATACAACAACAGTTATCATGCCAGCATTAACATGGCTCCATTCGAGGCACTCTATGGTCGTAAATGCCGTTCACCTGTCTGTTGGACTGAGGTTGGTGAAGCCCGTATCACTGGACCCGAACTAATCCAGGAAACCACAGACAAAATCCAACTCATTCAGGATAATCTTCTCAAGGCTAGAAGTCGTCAGAAGAGTTATGCTGATAAACGTCGTAAACCCTTGGAATTTCAAGTTGGGGACCTTGTACTACTTAAGGTATCCCCTTGGAAAGGAGTAATTCGTTTCGGTAGAAAGGGAAAACTAGCTCCTCGATACGTAGGCCCATTCAAAATTCTTGACAGAGTTGGAAAAGTGGCTTACAAACTTGATCTTCCACCTGAGCTAAGCAATGTTCACCCGACCTTCCATGTTTCGAATCTCAAGAAATGCTTAGCAGATGAGAACCTTCATGTTCCTCTTGAGGATGTGCAAATTGATGAAAGCATGCACATTATTGAGAAACCCGTTGAGATTGTTGATACAAGAGTCAAGAAACTCAAGCGCAGTCGCATTACGATCGTTAAGGTTCGTTGGGAATCTAAACGAGGTCCAGAGTTCACTTGGGAACGTAAAGACCAGATGAAGTCTAAGTACCCACATCTTTTTCCACCAGACTCTCCAACTCCAACTTCGGGTCGAAGTTCCTAAAAGTAGGGGAGACTGTAACATTACGCAATTATACTTGTACGTTACACATCGTTATTAATAAAAACGTCAAGTTCTATCATTATTGTTCGCATTTTATTATTTTTGTGGCATTTTGGGAACCCTAATACTATATTAATTATATATATATATATGGATATATCATGGAAAAGTGTTTAAAAAAATGGTGCTTGGGCCGGGACTCGAACCCGCGCCCAAGCCGGTTCAATAAACACAACACACACAAACCAGTTGATCTAGCCATAATCTTTGTTTTAAACCCGGTTTATTATTAATATAACATTAGCCTAAAGACTCTCACAGTTGACTTAGAAAGTCAACTGTGAAGACGGGACTTACCAAAAAACATCACCATTACTCGTGATTAATCTACGATTGGCATCACTACGCAATTACCGGCCTATTATGACTCAGACACACGACAATTGACAACCAATTGATACCAATTTGATCATATACGCGTCCCACATTCAATTCGTGGTCAACGATTGCCATTTCGAACATCCGAGCCATTATACTATAAATTGAACCTTGTTGGACGATCACAACTCGCCAATTCATCTTTCTCAACCCCCAATTCTTCATAATAATCCTCTGTTCTTGGCATTCAATCGCGTTTTGACTTTTAAGGTTTGCAATCGAAGGCGAAAGCGGGAAAAAGACGACGAAAGCCTTTCTTCTCTTTTTTATTTTCTTAACGTAATTGTAAGTCTAATGTTTTTGATGGGTTTTGATCGGCATCCACACATCAATAGCCCTAAGGTTAATTGGGTTATTGATGTGTGAATTGTACGATTGGAAAATTAGGGCTCGTATGTTTAACATTGGGGAAGAACACGAATTGCATATTATATTTATTTTAATTAAACAGAAACTAACACAACCACTGGTCTGGACCAAGTGGCTGTGTCTGGTGCCATCTTCCTGAGCCACGCGGGTTCGAGTCCCGGCTGTGGCAAAACCCTTTTTCCTTTATTTTGTTTTTAATCAAACAAACAAATTAATTATATATAATACTTATAATTTTATAAATTCGTTTTAAAATATTAAAACTCTTTTATAAATTCTAAAAAAATTATTTTAAGATAATCTGATGAAAACGTTTCACTCACAGTTTTTAGTTTTCAAAAATTAATTTATTTAATATATATAATAATTAAATCAATTTTATTCTATTATATTTATAAAATTCCATTAAAATATCAAAACAATTTTATAAATGTCCACAAAAATTATTCTGAGTTTATATAATGATAAACTTTTCTAAAATGATTTTTAATTCTGAAAAATCATTTATTTAATATTTTTAATCAATTTTTGTTAGTTTTAATCATAATTAAATCATAATAAATCCAATTTTTAATATTTTTGCACCAAAATTTTATACAAATTATTTCTGAATATTTAGAACAGAAATATAAATTTTAAACTAATAATTCTTTAATTTTAGTATTTTTAAATATTAAAGTTAAATCTTGATAATTTGTTATAAATAGAATTAATATTCTATTTTAAAGAAAATAATTTTGTAAAAATTATTTTTATACTTTAAACACATTTTGTGACCATCTTAAATTTAAATTTTATAAAAAGATATTTGTCTATTTACTTACTAAATTTCTCTCAATTATCAAACATTTTTAATATTAATCAAACAAGCATTTATCCCCAATTCGAAGCCCTAGAACATATACATTTGTAGACTAGATAGACTTAGACATATTTATTACCTTATTATAGGATGATATTTGGCATTGTTTGGGCAACACCACTATTCAATCTTTTCAAGAAGTATAACATTTTGCTAAGGTGAGTTTTACATAGCCCCTTTTGTAACACCCCGCCCCTCTCATCAACAATATTGTCCGCTTTGCCCATCCAGAGCTCACGGATTTGTTTTTGGTTGCCCAAGTGGAGACTTCCCAGGAGGTCACCCATCCTGAAATTTCTCCCACCTGAGCACGCTTAACTGTGGAGTTCTCCTCTCATCCACTAACATTAAGCCCCAAAACGCGTTGGTGATTTAAGAGGCAAGACATTACTTATGAACCAAGGATCTCTCCTGGCCACGGCCGATGTGGGATTTTCCTGGGGTGTCACATTCACCCCCTGTTAGAGTCTCATCGTCCCTGATGAGGTGTGTTCCTGGGGTGTCACATTCACCCCCTGTTAGAGCCTCATCGTCCCTGATGAGGTGTGCACCCACCATCCCGAACGGCACAGGAGTGGCTCTGATACCAATCTGTCACACCCTCAAATTCCACTTGCGGGGTTTTACCGCGAGGCGCATGACAAACCAGGATTCAAGTCAACGGTCACAATAAACAACACTATATGCATAACACAATATTCAGAAGATATAGTTATAAAGACATAAACTGTAGCGGAAGCTTTAATTGTTTACAACTCAAAAGACATAATTCGAATGTTTAATGAAAACCGTGCTCTAAACCCTAGACGCCCGTGCCGACTCGTGCGCCTAGATCCAATTGTTGCTACCTTAGCGACCTGAGAAAAACATGCCAAAGAGACGTCAACATATAATGCTGGTGAGTTCACAGGTTTGTTCAAAAGAGTTACCAAGTGTTACCATGTCCATACTATATCAATGTTACCAAGTACGCTAGCTAGGCGTATGTTTGTTACTACTACGATTGGAAACCATTACTGGACACGTTTAGCAATGTTTAGCATGTTTAGCAGCCCGTAATGTTCAGCACGATAATGTTCCTGTTCGAGACAATATGCACCCGCCCGGCCCTCCAAGCCGACGAGTGGGGCAGGTCACGCCCAATAGATCTATCCACATTTTCCCCGTTGTGCAACCCCGCACATTCATGGTTTCCCCCGGGACTTTCAAAAGATCGCATAGTACACAAGTTCAAAACCATAGTATGACATATATTACCAAAACAGTTTAGCGCATGTTTTCTCCCCCAAAAGTTAAAGCAGTAAAAGTGGGGCCGTGAACTCACCTTAGATAGCGTTCCTCAAATATATGTAAAGATGTTTAGCCCTTGATAATCCCTCTACCGGAGATCTATCAAAATGTTCACATAAGTGTTCCGACTAATAACCATAAGGTTATCTAGTCCCCGATTGTCCAGATCATAACCAAGTATGTTTTAAAACGTGTTTTAAATGTTCAACCGACACACTAGACCGACCCGACATCCCGTTGGTGACCCATTACCCTAACTAATCAAGTACACATAGATTACACGCAAGGTTCAAGCATAAAACACTTAGTTTGTATCAAAAATCTCATTTTTGTTAACGTAGGGTCGAATGTGGCTGTAAGTGGTCGAAGGTGTCCCCAAAAGGTCGAATGTGGCTTTGAACTTCCACCTTCGCCCCTTTTCTTCCCACCTTCGCCCATTTATGGCACCTTCGCCCCTTTAGCTTCCAGGTTCGACCCCTGGAATCCACCTTCGCCCGTTCGACTGGCCGAAGGTGTTCCAGGTTCGACCCTGCTGTGTTGTTTACTCAAAAACGCGTCCAAAAACATCCGAAAACATCACGAAACATCATGAGTTACAGCAGTCAAGCATCATTAATATATTCCTACGAAACCCTACCAATTTTACCCTAAAATCTATCCGTTTTACAAGTTTCCTAAAATAGTAAATTATGGAGATGTCACATCATCATGCATGAAAATATTACCCAATTAGGAAACTTTCTGAAATCAATCAATAATCAGCTCATCATACTTGAATCATCATGAACAAGAAACCCCTATCATAACCTTATCATAACCATCCAAAAACAAGCCCTAAATCTAACTAAAACCCCTTTAATCGTCAAAACACCATCAACAATCAAAGGTAACATGTTTCAATCATAACCCATCATTAATAACAGCCCTAGGTTGTTATCATATCATCTATACAACAAGTAATCATCAAACAATGCTTAATATCATATTAACACATGTTTAGTTTGCATAAAAACTCATTGTTTATGAATAGGTTTTATTTAGAAAGATATTAGGAAGGTTTTTACCCATAAAACATGTTGATATCAGATCTGGACCCTTGGGGTTTAGATGAAAACAAGTTAAAATTGTTTAAAAAGGATTTGGAATGAAGAACACACCTTAGATTTTCACTTGTAATGATTTAGAGAGTTAGGTTATGAAAAACAAGCTCAAAAACTCCTTCCCCAATGATAATAGCTGATAGAGAGTGTTTGGAGGCGTTTAGGGTTTGTGAAATGGTGAAAAATGGCTAAGGATGGTATTTATACCAGGTCCAGGTTCGCCCATTTTATGTGGTCGAATGTGGAACTTTTCCACATTCGCCCATTTGTAATGGTCGAGTGTGGAATCTTTCCACATTCGCCCACTTTGTTTCTACATTCGCCCATTTCTCAAGTTCCATTTCCACATTCGCCCACTATTTCCACATTCAGGTCATCAGCACTTTTTAACACATGTTAACAGCACTCTTTAACACATGTTAACCTTTTTCCAGTTTGTCGTGTTTAACGCATTCTAACACATCTTAACACGTAAGCATGCATCCATAGTCTATACTTAGCATGTTTAGGCACGTATAATCATTTGTACATCGTTTAAGCAAGTATAAGTATACAATCCACCACACGACCCATAATCTACACATATACTTAATTAGTTCATGTAATGTCACCAACAACGGAACCCGGTACTAATGTATTCCCAAAACGACTCCCAATGATCCTCCAGATCATTGAACCCTGGACAATCCTAATTTGACCCGACTCAACTAACCCAGTTAAGTTTGTTTATAAACGTTTCTCGCTAAGGTAGACTTAGATGTTACTATTATGTTTAAGCCGAACATGCCGGGTGTCACACCTTTTCTATTTATCACCATTTTTGGGGTGAAACATGTTACAACATTATTCATGCAATTCAATCATCAATGTGTCTATGTGTTTTTCTATGTTGCATTATGTCTTGAACATGACTAGGGTAAGCACAATTCTAGCATAATCATTAACATTGATCAGCCGACGGTATACATTGATAGATCTATTGGACTGACAATCCCACCCGGATACGTGCCTCCTACAAAGGCAGCGTGGGTGTTTGTTATCGCATAACATATTCGAGTGAACCATGAGTGTATGGGATGTACCACATTATAACAGTCACAAGGGTTTATTATGCACTCGATTTACTTCTAGTATGTTTTCACATATGGACTAGATTGCCATGACACATGAATTGCACAACATTTGGTGGGATATGGGGCTGTTGGGCCGGCTTCTTGGGCTCAGTAGGGTGGGCTCCGAAAATTTTAAAGAAAAGAAAAAGGATGGTTGGGTTTGGGCTTTGTTGGGTGTTAAGGAAACTTGGACACTTTATGTTTTATAAAAAAAAATCATCAAGGTTTTTAGTAGTTTATAAAATTATTTTTATTATTATTAATACTATTATTATTAAAATGTTTTGAAATAAGTATGATTTAGACATGGCTAGTCAAGAAGTTTAATATAATTAAGGTGACGATTTACTAAAAAAAATAAATATATATATATATATATATACGCGATGTTACAGCTACCTAGAAAAATGGTAGCAAATTTAGCAACCGATTTTACACCAAAACATGTCTTATAATAAGGTACCTAATCGGTTGCACATTTTGACACCGTTTATTTTTTATGATGAATTCATGGGAATATAATAATTTATAAAAAAAACAACAAATAAAATAAACAAACACACATCCTTTGGATTTTTTATTCATGTGACCAAGAACATATTTTTGGAAACCTTTAGCCACATTTTACAAAAAAAATGTGTCATTTAGTAGCCACACTTAATGAAAGAAACAAACTAGTAACTATAAATATTTTATCGTCAATTAGATCCAATGATGGTCACTTGGATCTAATGATGGTCAGTTAGATTCAATCATTGTCACTTAGACCCAATGAAGGTCATTTAGACCCAATGCTGGTCAATTAGACCCAATGCTGGTCAATTAGACCCGATGATGGCTGGCAATGGGTAACCTGTATAAGACACGATTAGACCTATTAACTGAAAATTACACCATTCCATTTTTTACTTCTTTAAAATAATTAGAATTAAGAGGCAAATATGCATCATTTCTCTTTTTTGGTACATAAAACATATAACTGTGTTACAAACATGGGATAAAAAGTAGTTAAACGAGTCGTGTTCATGTTTAGAACTTGTGTTGTTCGCGTCGTCAGTAACTTGTTAAACCTGCTAAGACACGATTTACCAGCCCTACGATGATGGTCAATTAGGCTTGTTGATGGTCAATTAGAACCAATGATCGTCAATTAGATCCAATTATGGTAAATTAGATCCAATGATGGTTAATTACACCAATGATGGTTAATTACACCAATAATGGTCAGCTGGATCCAATGATGGTCAATTACAACCAATGATCGTCATTTAGATCCATTGATGGTCAATTAGATTAAATGATGGGTAATTACACCACTGATGGTCAGTTGGATCTAGTGATGGTCAGTTAGGCCCAATGATGATCGTTAGATCCAATGATTGTCAGTTACACCCAATGATGACTAATTAGATCCAATGATGGTCGTTTAGCCTAATGATGGTCAGGTAGATCCAATCATTGTCACTTAGACCGAATGATGGTCATCTAGAACCGATGATGGTCAATTAGACCTGATGATGGTCAATTAGATCCAATGATGGTTAATTAGAACCAAAGATCGTCAATTAGATCCAATGATGGTCAATTAGATCCAATGATGGTTAATTAGAACCAAAGATCGTCAATTAGATCCAATGATGGTCATTTAGATCCAATGATTGGTAATTAAACCAATGATTAATGGTCAATTGAATCCAATGATGGTTAGTAAGCTCAATGAAGGTTAGTTACATCCAACGATGGTCAGTTAGGCCCAATGATGGTTAGGTAGACCCAATAATTATCATTTATACCCATTGATGGTCAATTAGGCCCAATGATGAATAATTAGTTAGATATTGATAGACACAAACACAAACACACATACACAAAAATTATTGTGATATTACTAAATCGTTGTCATCAATTAAATTATAGATTCTAAAATTTTAATTCTAAATAAATATCAAACTCTCTTTTACTTGAAGAGGATGGAGAGGATATGCCTGTTCTTATTGAATTTAAACCACAAAGTATAACATATGAGATATGGAAACAAATGATCACTACAAACAAAAAGTCATTTAGTGACATACATTTTTAGTGACATTTTGTCTTTGTGCTACTAAATCTAGAACCGATATTTCGTATAAATCTAGAACCGGAAACCGATCCATATATTTAAAAAGGTTCAGGTCCATGGTTCTCGCGGGTCGTATCTAAGGTTCTCGTGGATCCGAACCACGAAACGCTTACCCCTATATTTGCTTGCTATACGTTTTTAATGACAATTAATTTTTATTCCACTAAATTAGCTTTTTAACAACATTTTAAGTATGCCACTAAGGTGGTGTTTGTTTTTCTCCCAGAAGTGCTTCTGACCACTTCTGTTTGCGCCGCGCAGACGCGGGCAGACGTTTGGGGCGGGCAGACTGTTTGTTTTTCAGAAGACCTTTCACTCCAAAAGCTCTTCCTGGTCTCTTCTTGGCGCAGACTTGCACCCATGTCTTCCCACATCTTCTCCTCCTCCTCTTCTCTTCTTCATCATCAGTTTCCTCCATCCCTTCTCCTCATTCCTCCTCTCCCCTCCCCACCTCTGCCACCTATCTCCTACTTCAGCCAGTCGCCGCCCTCCCTCCTCCTCCCTCAGTCCGTCGCCGCCCCTCTTCCTCTTCCTCCTTCAGCCTGTCGCCACCCTCCCTCCTCCTCCCTCAGCCCGTCGCCCCCTCCTCCTCCCTCATCCTGTTGCCGCCCTCCCTCCTCCTCCCTCAACTTGTCGCCGCCCTCCCCTTCCCGGGTCACTTCCCCCTCCTCCCCCCTCAGCCTGTTTTATTTGTTTGAGAGAGAGAGAGAGATAGGGGAGAAGAAGAAAAAAGGTAGAAGTATGGTGTTGGTGAGTGGTGACTGGTGTGTGTGTTTAGAAAGAGATAGGAAGATCAGAGTGTTGAAACAATAATAATATATCTTTCATAAAAAGAAACAATAATAATATCACATAAAGATTCCATGTACAAACAATGCTTTTTGTTATACACATTTTGTAAATATTATTATTTCTTAATTGTTAATTTGTTTATGATTATGTTTGGTTTTGGGTTATGGTGCAGACGTTAAAAAACAAACAGTCTTTCTCTTGCAGACTGCAAACCTTTGGTCCACCTCTTCTCCTGCAGATGTCTGCAGATGTGGTCCGCAGAGTGCAGACCTTTTGCTTCAGAAAAAACAAACAACACCTAAAAATTTGTACCAATTCTTTTTATACTTTCACTCTTTCCGGCTTCACAACTTGTAATCAAATTTCCTCTAAAATGATTTCCCGCTCCCTAAAATTTATTCCTATCTAAAATTTCCCTACTTCACCCCCTACCATAATTTCTACAGGTATTTGCGTCTAATATGCTCCCAAAGGTATACGCGCCTGCCTCTCCAAACAAAAGCTATTGCGTCTGATCCTTATAATGTGTCTCTTTCGCTTAGCATCGCATCAGTGGTGGTGAAATAGGTACTCTCCTCGAAATTCCTTCTCAAAATCTACTGGTTTTAATTTGATGTTTACATATAAATGGTTATAGTTCTGATTCAGGTTCTCTTCTATTAAAAACGAAAGTGTAGTTAGAGATTTGGGGCATTGAGATCAATGCGTTGTTTTTGTTGTTTAATATCTTCGTTTTCAGTTTATATTTCGTTTCGTGCATTGCAATCTTGATACTAATAGATGAAGAATTATAATCAATTAGTGATATTAAAGCCTACAATTTTTTTTTGCCTCTGTTGGTTTCTGAGTCTAGTTATGAATGGATGAAAAAAATATAATTATTTATGTATATAAAAGCCTACGAAATATATGTTTTACCAGATGTTTAAAGTGGGTATGCAATTAAATAATGAAAATCACTTTTTTACACCTTAGTTTGATAACATATACAATGATGTAGTAATGAAAAATAATTGCAATGGGCTACCTTTATAGAACAATTATACATTCTATACCTTATGATTTCTTAATTATAAGCCACTTTTTTTAAATTATGTAACAGCTTAATTGTTATTGTGTGTACAAATATTTAGTCAACAGTTGCAGACTAAGATGGATAAATTTGTTTTAATCATGAAGAACTTGCAGACTATGATGATAAAGCTGCTCTTATGGTAATGACTAATCTTATATTAAACAGTGGGTACCATTGAAATATTATTATGAATCTGTTTCCATAAGTTAATTAGTTTTACTGCAACATTTTGAATTTGTGGTTTTTTTTTTGCTATGTATTTCCTGTTTAACAGCTACATATCCTCTTAGCAAACACGGCCATGTTCCAAATGTCGGTGTTCTGCCACTCCCAACACAGATGTTGCGTCAGCATCAAACAGCCCCTTTCAGGCAGCATTGCCTTCATGCCACCAAACATATTATACAAGTCATGTAATACAGGATTTTGGCTGCGGTATGTGAGTTTTGTGGTGCACTCTTCTGGTTGACAGGTCCTTTGTTTGTAGAGTGCTTCAACTATTGCACATGTCATATTTTATTTTCTTGAATGCGGGCTGACTCCATGTATACAGGTACAAAATTTCACCTACAATCTCAGACAAGACAGGAATCATCAACGCTACAATCTTCGGCCGTGCAGTGAACCAACTACTACAAGTGACATGTGCAGAAACTGTTAACAAATAAGCTCTTCGGCGTTTACTCTGGGATATCAAGAACAGGGAGGCAAGGTATTAAATTCAGTTGTAAATTACTTCTACCTTATTACGATTGTGTGGGATCTTTTTAACGTTTTCTAGCCATGAATCTCTATCATGTGGATGTTAGCTGTGCATAAAAAATAGAAGTATATTGATAAAATAAAGCACAATGCACAACTTATACTTGTTAGAAAAATTATCAAGCTTTTTTTTTTTTTTTTTGTTAGAATATTGATGAACCAGTTATATGTAACCTCACGAATTTTCCCATTTATTTTGCATTAAAGTATTTCCCGATCCATGATATAAAGTCTAATTTATTTCTAAGTATTCTTATCTTTATCCGTGCACTCTATTTTTCTAAGTTCCTTTTATCATTGTACTTAAAAAAAAAATCTTCAATCATGACATATGTCGTATCCTAATTCTATTTATAAAATCGTCATTTTATAAGACGGTGTTTTTTTATTTTCTAATTCAAACTAATGATTTTTTTTTTATTTCTTAAATAAAGCCTTGAGTCAAATAGTCAAAGTCTTAGTCAAACAGTCAAAGTCTTAGTCAAATAGTCAATTCATCATAAAACCTTACTTTATGGTGTTGACCAATTTTAATGGCTAATTGAATCCGAAACTAGTATAAAAACCCACCTATGACCCATTATACGTTGCACCTCTAAATCGATTGTTTCAATCCGATTAAACTTTCCCTCATACCTTTCTTCTATAGTCTATTACTTCTACAATTGAAGCTTTGATTATAAGCTCCTGTAATTGGCAACTTTGGGGCTACACATATTCTATTTCTCGAGACTTAATACTTTGCTAAGGTGAGTTTACGTAACCATGTTTATGCAATTCTTCATACTTGCAACATTATACTTAAGCAATTCTACAAGCATGTCTAGTTGTAAACTTTAATGCCTCATGATTTAGACAACAGCAACAGTTTCAACGAGTTTCAACATTACATAATCATTAGCTATGGCCAAGCCGGCGATACTCAATAATAGATCTATTGGATTGACAATCGCACCCGGATACGTGTACCTCCTACATAGGTAGCGTGGGTGATTGTTATCGTTCCAACATATTATTAAGGTGAACCGTGGATGACGGGATGGACCTAAACTAGTCGGAGGTTTGATTATGTCGATTCAACATATCATGTTTATTCATGTAGACTTAAACTTACGATAGACATATGAATTGCTAAACTTTTATACTTAAACTATTTGCTTGACATGGCTTATGTATTCTCACCAACTTCTAGTTGACCCCCCCCCCCCCATTTTTCCAAACTCAACAGGAAATAATGATGCATGAATACTAGAGTATTTACATGAGAAGGCAAACTGAAGTCTATGCTTGTTTGGTTTTGTGATGTATTAGATTTCCATTTAAAACTCATTATGTATTTTCATTTTTGGATATTTGCACTTTAAATTAATTTCAATTAAAATTTGATTACCATGTGCTACTGTATACTCATTCTTACGTGACACCTCGATGTTTCCGCCATCGGTTGGGGTGTTACGGATTGGTATCAGAGCCATGGTTATAGGGAATTAGGTTATTAGAAAAAAAAAAATCTAGTCTATAACCATAGGATTTTAATCAGTACTTGCTCCTTTTACTTGCAACCTTACTTGTTTATATTCTCTATCCCACTTCTTATCCCTACTTCAATCCCTACAAGAAGATTGCTCTCCATCACAAGATCTACTCTTAGACTAATAGGACAATTCTTAGGTTTAGCCTGAACCACCTTGAGATCTCGTCGAAGTTCTAGATTTTAATAACGAACACGTGCAATCTGGAAGGGTGAACGCCTGTATTCTGAGTTTTCTGTCTAGGACTGGCATTGCGCATAAATCCCAATCAGACGAGGGACCTGGATGCCTACCTGGGAATTCTCGGGATGAGTGTTCACTTATAGGCTAAAGCATGTCTTCACTATGTTATTAGAATCTAGAAGTTTTGATAAGTCAACGTTTTCGTTTATTCGTTTTAATTAATGAATAAAGGATTACACTCACTTTCCTTAAACTAAGCTCTAAAATCTCAAAATTTTACAGCTTAAATCAATCTCATTTCATAACCATCTATGGATTTCACAATCACACTTCACCTTACCATCTTAGCCACTTTTTAAATATTCAACACCCTACCCAAATCATATTATTTCATTTCTCCACATGTTACTTATTTTTAAAAAACTATAACCTCATACCTTAGCACAAACTAAAGATTTCTAAATCTTGTTGTATTTTCATTACCTAGTAACTTTACAAAGTACATATTTTTTTGTCAAAAGATGTCCTCGAACTTAAATTCAATTGTTTATTTATTGACGTAACAAACGATTTTCTATATAATGCTTTAAACTATTAAAAATCACTAATAGAACCTTGATCTTCAAAACCTAATGTTATGTTTGAAATCTCCAACTAACGGGAATATTTTAATCAAAGCCCACTTAGCTTGTACTATTTAACAACTTTTGCTTTATGTATAAAACCAATTTTGAAAATAAGATTTTTTTTATCCATAGGAATAATATCTAGTCTCTAAATTCTCCATCGACACTCACTCATTTTCAACTTGTTCAAATTTTTACAATATTTGGTATATACCACAATCATGTTTTCTTATACACTTGATTATAACCTTTGATCCAAACCCCAAAATTTACACTGCTACATAATCTCCTTACTATAAAATAAACTCTTTATCAACTATCTTCACATTCACTATCTCTCACAACCTTGTTTCTGCTTCGAGATTTTTCATCATCCTCTCAAGAACTAAATTCATATCCTTCACCTTCTCACACATGAGCTAGTTACCCATGATAACCAAACTATTGAAACTTGATTGTGTGTTGCATCAAACATAATCCTTAGTTGTACATGAGGATTCGACTATCTACCATATTTAAACATTTGAAACTAGAATTCATGGAATATAAACTATTTGCTATAGACACACCTAGAGTCATTAACCTTGTCTAGGGCAACTCTATTACAACTCGTATGCTATACTTGATACTTGATTGCTTACATGTACATATTATCAATTTGCAATTTATGTGTGTGTGTAAATTGGTACACTTAATCAAACAACTGATAGAGGATGAAGTACTTGCTCAACAGTTAGTAGAGTACCAAATAACCTACTCAACGATTAGTAGAGGTCATCATGCCTGCTCAACAGTCGGTAGAGGCCCTACAACCTGCTCAACGACTGGTAGAGGCTATTGTACCTGCTCAACAATCGGTAGAGGTTCTTACTCACTGACTGGTAGAAGCCTTTTTCCTGCTCAACAGTTGGACTTATTTTTGGATACATTGTATACAATTCAATCACAAGGTTATTTTGCATTACTTACATGTGTGTTTAGAGTCATAGAAGGACACAAAACCCTAATGTAAGGTAAATTGGTGATTGCGGTCCGGAACGTAATCATGAATTTACAGGTACGTTAAGGTGGTGTGAAATTCTATCAAGGTTTTCGGTAGAGAAACTAATTATAAACTCTAGTTACCTGGTAGTTCATTTAGCCTTTCTATAGTCCATCAACTCATGCATTTCTTTTAGGATTTCTAAAACTTAAGATTCTTATTCGCCTTGCGATTCCAAGACACACCTAATCCTACCCTTAAAACTCACAGATAACAAACCTCTTATCCAAATTATTCGAAAGCAGATTGTTCTATAAATTCATGTCGTGCCTTAACCCAAAATTTTCAAAACCACGGCTGCCTTAATTTCTACCCAACCATCCTCAAACCTGTGTTTTTAAATAACTTCGGGACGAAGTTTCCAAAAGTAGGGGAGACTGTAACCTCACGAATTTTCCCATTTATTTTGCATTAAAGTATTTCCCGATCCATGATATAAAGTCTAATTTATTTCTAAGTATTCTTATCTTTATCCGTGCACTCTATTTTTCTAAGTTCCTTTTATCATTGTACTTAAAAAAAAAAATCTTCAATCATGACATATGTCGTATCCTAATTCTATTTATAAAATCGTCATTTTATAAGACGGTGTTTTTTTATTTTCTAATTCAAACTAATGATTTTTTTTATTTCTTAAATAAAGCCTTGAGTCAAATAGTCAAAGTCTTAGTCAAACAGTCAAAGTCTTAGTCAAATAGTCAATTCATCATAAAACCTTACTTTATGGTGTTGACCAATTTTAATGGCTAATTGAATCCAAAACTAGTATAAAAACCCACCTATGACCCATTATACTTTGCACCTCTAAATCGATTGTTTCAATCCGATTAAACTTTCCCTCATACCTTTCTTCTATAGTCTATTACTTCTACAATTGAAGCTTTGATTATAAGCTCCTGTAATTGGCAACTTTGGGGCTACACATATTCTATTTCTCGAGACTTAATACTTTGCTAAGGTGAGTTTACGTAACCATGTTTATGCAATTCTTCATACTTGCAACATTATACTTAAGCAATTCTACAAGCATGTCTAGTTGTAAACTTTAATGCCTCATGATTTAGACAACAGCAACAGTTTCAACGAGTTTCAACATTACATAATCATTAGCTATGGCCAAGCCGGCGATACTCAATAATAGATCTATTGGATTGACAATCGCACCCGGATACGTGTACCTCCTACATAGGTAGCGTGGGTGATTGTTATCGTTCCAACATATTATTAAGGTGAACCGTGGATGACGGGATGGACCTAAACTAGTCGGAGGTTTGATTATGTCGATTCAACATATCATGTTTATTCATGTAGACTTAAACTTACGATAGACATATGAATTGCTAAACTTTTATACTTAAACTATTTGCTTGACATGGCTTATGTATTCTCACCAACTTCTAGTTGACCCCCCATTTTTCCAAACTCAACAGGAAATAATGATGCATGAAGACTAGAGTATTTACATGAGAAGGCAAACTGAAGTCTATGCTTGTTTGGTTTTGTGATGTATTAGATTTCCACTTAAAACTCATTATGTATTTTCATTTTTGGATATTTGCACTTTAAATTAATTTCAATTAAAATTTGATTACCATGTGCTACTGTATACTCATTCTTACGTGACACCTCGTTGTTTCCGCCATCGGTTGGGGTGTTACATTATACCTATGCAGTTATTTATTGTTCTTAAGAAAATTGGAGAGAGTAGTAGAGAGCGACGAAGATTGTCCTCCTGGTGGTCGAAGGAAGGCGACGAAAGCCGTGGCTAACTAGGTAGTAGAGAATTGTTCTTTTTTATAATTGCGTAACCACACCTTTGGCTAGCTGTTGTTGCTGCTGCTGCTGCAATGAAGTTACCGTCTGCTGGTCTGCTCTGGACGCTTAAGGTACTTTGTTTCTGTATTTAATATTAGTTGTCTTTTTGGTTGAGGGTTGTTTAGATATGTTTTTATACGTTTAGAATTATGAAGATAGTGTGAAACTTGTTATTTGACCTTAAACAATGCAAGCAGAAGTAACAGGTTATTTCCACAGTAGCCTGAGACGAAATCGAATATGTGGGAAGACCTGAGAACTGTACCATAAATGGGTGGGTCAGTATCAGGTTACTGCAGATGGCGGGTTAGGTTAGTAATAGTATGTAAATATATCAGAACATGTTATTTGGCTTCTAGCACTAGAATTGTAACTCACAATTGGATTATGTTATTGTGCAACTCACTTGATCCGTTATTAGTTTTTGTTAATTCCGATTCTATTCATTGCTTGTTTTGTAGATTGAGAAGTTGAACTTGATTATCAAAGAGCTTTTTAAGGAAAAATATGAAGATAAAGAAAGGTTCCCAGGAATTTTTATGGGCTTGGTGGAGGAAAAAGAAAAAGACAATGCGAATAAAGTGGCTATACTCAATAGAATGGTACAAATTGAAGCTACGTTTATAGCTATGGGTCGAAAATATGATATAAACACTTAGACATGAATGTTTGAAGTTTTTCATGGATAATTTCGGTTGATGTTTTAGTTGGTGTTTGTATTAAAATCTTTTATAAGATTTCAAAATTGGAAAAACTGTAATGAATTTGTTTTATATAATTTGAGAATTTGTATTATTTGATTGTTTTATATAATATAGTTTTCTTGAAATGTAATTGAATTAATAAAGCAGAAATAAACCTGTAGCAAAGCTAAATGGTAGCAAATTTTCAATGAAAGTGGTGGCTAAAAGGTAGCAAATTTCAATGAAAGTGGTGGCGAAATGGTTGCAAATTTTCAATGAAAGTGGTGGCTAAATGGTAGCAATTTTTCAATGATAATGGTTGCTAAATGGTAGTAAATTCTCAATGAAAGCGGTGACTAAATGGTTATAGACTAAATGGTACCAAAACGGTTACAAAAAAATGTGTAAATTTTCAATAAAAATGGTGTCTAAATGGTGGCAATATCGGTGACTAAATGGTACCAAAACGGTAGCAAAAGACCTTCCTACAACATTGTACGAGCGGTAGCAATAATTTTAACCGTTTTTATGGTGACAAAAATATGGTAGCAAAATACAAAAGCGGTAGCTATTTGGTGGCATTAGGGCAACAGACATGGGTGTTTTTGCTACCCGCATTTTCGGTTGCAAAATGGTGAATACAGAGCAATTGCTATTGTTATGTGACTGAAATATGGTGACAAAAGCCCAATTTTCTAGTAGTGATTATTGTGGAATCGAGAAAAGACGGTCTTAAGCGGATAAGTGAGCTTCATCCAAAATATTTAGCTCTCCAGTATCCATTGCTTATTCCATTTGGAGAAGATTGTTATAGGGTTGATATACCACATCGGGAAGAAAGGAAATCTAAAAAGAAAGTAGATTCAAAGTGTTCAATGAGAGAGTATTTTGCATATCATATTCAAGACAGAGTTGGTAATTTCTCATTGATTTTGAATGCAAGGCGCCTCTACAAAAGTTTTTGGTTGACGTTTATACTATGATAGAGAGTGAACGGTTGTTTTATGTACGTCATCAGCAACAAAAACTTAGGCGTGACTCTTATACCAGTCTTCAAAACTTGCATCAAAATGGACGTACAGATCTGGCAACGGTAGGTACACCTATAATATTACCCTCTTCTTTTACTGGTGGTGCATGTTACATGAGGGAAAATTATCTTGATGCAATGGCTATTTGTAAAAAACATGGATACCCTGATTTTTTTTTTTTATCACAATCACGTGTAATCCAAAATGGCCTGAAGTTAGAAGGTTTCTGAAGGATAAGAAGACAAATCCTGAAGATAGACCAGACATTTTAGCCAGATTATTCAAAGTTAAGCTAGAATCAATGATGAAAGATTTACGTGAAAAAGCACTATTGGGGAAGACTTCAGCAGGTAAAATACATTAATAACGAAAAATAATTCTTTATATATATCTATATACACACTATAACCCAAATAAAGTAATAAATGTATTCAATATATTTTTTTGTTTTATTTTAAATCATGTTTTTATTTATTTCTTTTATATTTTAATTTTATTACCATTTATTTCTACTGCGGTTTATACTATAGAGTTCCAAAAGCGTGGTCTTCCGCACGCTCATATCTGTCTGTTTCTTAAAGATGATAGCAAGCTTCCCACGATTGAGCATGTTGACAGTTTCGTGTCTGCTGAAATCCCAGATAAGAATTTAGATCCTGAGTTGTTTAGTCTTGTGAGTGACTTTATGATTCATGGTCTCTATGAACGTGAATATCCAAACTGCCCGTGCATGATTGACAGTAAGTGCTCGAAGAAATTTCCAAAGAAGTTTTCTCCTGCGTCAATGATAGATTCAAATGGATATCCGGTTTATAAAAGAAGAGACTCTGGAGTATTTGTTGAAAAAGGAACTGCTCAGTTAGACAACAGACATGTGGTTCCTTATAACCCAACACTATTGAGACGTTATCAAGCTCATATTAATGTTGAATGGTGTAACCAGGCCGCTTCAATCAAGTATTTATTCAAATACATTAACAAGGGACCGGACATGGCTAAAATTGCTTTTGTAGAAGATGATGGAGAAGGTGAACAAGTTTTGCAAAGAGATGAAATCAAAAAACATTATGATTGCAGGTTCCTTTCAGCATGTGAAGCTTCATGGAGGATATTTAAACACGATGTGCATTTCAGATACCCTCCAGTGATTAGGCTTCCTTTTCATCTACCTGGTGAGCAAACTGTTGTATACGGTCCACAAGAGAAGCTTCAAAATATACTCAACAAACCATCAGTGTCTTGTACAATGTTTCTACAGTGGATGAAACTAAACGAAACTGAAGCTGTGGCACGTGAACTTAGTTATATCGAAATCCCAAGTAAATTTGTTTGGAAAGGTGATGAAAAAAAGTGGGACTTTCGGAAAACAGGTAAGGCAATTGGTTGTGTTCACATGGTTACCCCTTCAATGGGTGAGGCTTATTTCTTGAGGATTCTTCTCAATAAGGTAAAAGGTCCTAAATCTTTTGCTGATATAAGAACGGTGAATGGAGAAGTTTTACCAACATATCGAGATGCATGTTACGCTCTTGGCCTGTTGGAAGATGACAAGGAATATCTAGAAGCTATTGAGGAAGCTCATTATACAGGCTCAGGATACTCTCTTCGTAATTTGTTTGCGATGATGTTGTTGTCTAACAGCTTATCTAGGCCTGACCATGTTTGGGAAAGACATGGAAGTAATTGTTAGACAGTATTATGCGTAGACACGAAGACGTATTCCAAATTGAAGGTAAAAAACTTATAATTAAAAATTTATTTTTTTATTTATTGTTATTATTTGTTCTTTGAATATTAATTAGAATGTTTTTCATTATCAGGTTTGTCACTTCCTGATGATCAAATCAAGAACCTTACATTGCTTGAAATTGAGAAACAGTTGCTTCGGAATAACTCCAGCCTACGTAGGTTTCCATCTATGCCTTATCCTAATAATGATTCAATTGCATCTGCAAATTATCGTTTGATATTTGATGAACTGAATTATCAAGTAAGTACGCTAGCTAAAGAATTTCATAGCAACGCACCTTCTTTAACAGATGAGCAACGTTTAATTTTTGATGAAATAATTGATGCGGTTGATTGTTACAAAGGTGGCCTATTTTTTGTTTATGGTTTTGGAGGCACTGGTAAAACCTTTTTATGGAAAACGTTGTCTGCTGCCATTAGATCTAAAGGGCAAATTGTTTTGAACGTTGCATCCAGTGGTATTGCTTCTCTGCTGTTATCAGGTGGAAGGACGGCGCATTCTAGGTTCCGTATACCTTTGAATGTTACTGAATCATCAATGTGTTCTATGAAGGCGAATAGCGATGAGGCAGATTTATTGAAGCAAACTAAGTTAATTATTTGGGATGTAGCTCCAATGATTCATAAACATGCTTTTGAAGCTCTTGGTCGCACAATGAAAGACATCTTGAAATCAAAGGATTCTGTTAATTCTGAGCTGCCTTTTGGAGGTAAGGTTATGGTTTTGGGTGGTGATTTTAGACAAATCCTTCCTGTTGTTCCCAATGGTAGTAAAAGAGATATTATGAATGCCTCAATAACTTCGTCCAAGATTTGGAATAGTTGCAAAGTCCGTACATTAACCAAAAACATGAGGTTAACAATTGGTAACAACGCATCTGAATCAGAAGAAATAAAGAAATTTGCAGACTGGCTTCTAGAGTTAGGTGAGGGTAAAGTTGGTGATTCATTTGATGGAGATGAGGCAGATGTAGAAATTCCAAATGATCTTCTTATTAAGCATTCATCAGATCCTATTTGTAGCTTAATTGACTTCGTCTACCCTTCACTTCTTCAGCTTTACAAGGATAAAGATTATTTTGGAGAACGAGCAATACTTGCACCAAAAAAAGAAGTGGTACATGAAATTAATGATAGGTTGCTTGCATTGTTTCCTGGAGATGAAGTCGAGTATTTGAGCTCTGATAGTATATGCCAGACTGAGAATGCTAATAACCGTTCACAGGAAGATTTATATTCTCCTGATGTCCTTAATGGTCTAAAAATTTCTGGATTGCCTAATCATCGCTTAGCACTAAAGATTGGTGTTCCTTTTATGTTGTTGAGAAACATAGATCAACAAAATGACTTGTGTAACGGCATGAGACTACGAATCACCAAACTTTCAAAGCGTGTTATTGAAGCCGAAATCATATCAGGTGGAAACATTGGTACCAAAACTCTTATTCCTAGAATAAATATGATACCATCTGATAACAGGATTCCAGTCAAGTTCCAAAGGCGTCAATTCCCAATAAGCGTATGTTTCGCAATGACCATCAATAAAAGCCAAGGACAGTCTCTATCGAAGGTTGGATTGTATTTAAGAGACCCTGTATTCTCACATGGCCAGCTTTATGTCGCCCTTTCAAGAGTTAAAAACAGGGCAGGTGTGAAGTTACTTATACTTGATTCTGATGGGAAGGTGCAGACTAAAACAAAAAATGTCGTGTATAAAGAAATATTTAGTGATATTTGAATAAAATGTATGTTGTCTTCTTTTAAATTTTAATAAAATATTTCTACTATATTTTTTTACATCTTACCACTCAAATAATTGTACGTTGGTGAACCGCGTGTAAACGCGGGCAAAAGTCTAGTATATTAATATTTCCAAGCACTAAATCCTATATGGCATTCAAAGAAGCCATCCCCCCTAGTGTGCCACGTGGCATCGTTCACTTTATTTCAATCCAAAAGTCTCTGTTTCTCTTTCATGTTTCCCTCACAAATTTAAAACATTGATAACTTTTATATATGATATTTTTTTTATAAAAAAATAATCCAAATTAACAACGTCTTATTACCTTTCCAACGACCTTGGTGTGCCACGTGGCATCCTCAACTTTATTTCCATCCAAAAGCCTTTTTCTCTCTCATGTTTCCCCTATAAATTTAAAACATGGATAACTTTTATATATGATAATTTTTTTATAAAAAATTAAACCAAGTTAAAGTCTTATTATCTTTCCAACGAGTACCATAGTGCTATATAAAAAACGAAAAAAATAACTTTTTTGTGGGTTTTTGTTCATGCAGGAAAAAACACAATGTGTTCAGGTAATTCATTAATCATGTCTAGGCAAGTTATGACTAATGATGTTCAAACTTGGAATTCTATTTTATCAAGAGCAGAATAGGTTAAAACCACTCATTTACAACAAAAAAAGTCACACATTCAAGACCATCGTCTCAATCACACCCTGCAATATGGTTGTTTGCTCTGCCCCTCATCCAAACATACATCTTCTTTTTAATATACATTTTCATTCTTATTCACATGATTAATATTGTTGTTTTCTCATATTATAGTATATTAATTTCTATGTTATATCATAACACATATTTTATAACTTCATATTAAATTTATCTATTCCGGAAAGCTTCTGGGATATGATCTAGTTGTTACTATATAGAATTACACATCTTTATTTTTGTACTTAGTAATAACCAAGGTTTTGAAGATGGGATTGGACCGGCCAGTCCGATCGGTTAAACCGGAGTTCGTCTAGCTTAGCGGTCCGGTCACAGCAAATCGCTAGCATTACAAAAAACCGGACGGTCCGTTCATTTTTTTGTTCGGCGAATCTGCCAGTCGGGCTGGTAACTGAGCCTTCTCTTTTGTTTTTTTGCCTAAAATTCCAAAAATCAAGAACAAATTCTAAGATCCTGATTTCAAATTACAGGCGCCGGATTTAAAGGCTCTGGATTTCGTCAATAACCGACAGTGGTGGCGTGGAGCTGAGAAGAAACTTGAGAGTATACAGAGAAGGAACGTGAAACGTTAAAGTCGGAGTATGGTTGATTGTTAAGAAGATGGTGGTGGCTGAAAATAAATTTGCAGGTTTGGTTTTAGGTTGATTGGGAAGAAGAAAAAAGTGGGGAAAAGGAAATTTGAATATGGTTTTGTGAAGTTTCAGATCCAACTTGTATTTAATGTAATAGTCAAAATCATTTAATCAAATATAAATTACTTTTGACATTTGATAGAAAATATAATTATTTAGTTTCTATAGCAAATATAACTTAAAAGATATTTATATATTTTTAAATCTTATCCGGTTCTCAAATCCGGTTAAACCGGTCCGACCGGTCCAACCAGTGATATGTAGGGAGACCGATTCGATGGCCGGTTCAGTTTTAAAAACATTGGTAATAACTAACTAGTAAATATTCATGTTGGTTTAATTCTAGGTTTAAGTGAAAAGTAAATGGAGTCAAAAGTTGAAGGGGCGTTATAATAATTATTAGTGAATTAAATTAGAGATAAATATTTTAGTTTTACTAGTATAAGAGCATTCGCAGTAGCTTCTGCATATTTTCTCTATAATTACTCTAAAAACACTTTTTTTTTCAAACTTCTTTCAATTAAATAATATTTACCCTATACTTTTATCATTACTTTTTCTTTCTCCTTTACTCACAACCATTTTAAAAAATATTAAAAATTATGGAGGATGAACAGTTCCATATCAAATATAGAGATGAACAGTAACTTCTCTATATCCTTCACACACAACCATTTACTACCACATATCAAAATATGGAGGTTTCTCTCACATAAATATGCATAATCTACTGTGAATGCTCTAAATAGATTGGTATGATTAATGTTTTATCTGTGGTTTTGATTTGTCGGTGAAAAAGACTTTATGCCTAATATTGTTTTTCGTTTTTATCATGATTGATCCAATTGGTTCCAACAATTAAGGGTTATGGGTTCTGCAGTTTTCATTCCTCATGACTTGGTTCTTTTCTCAATAAGGCCGATTTTAATTAATTCTTTTGTTTATTGTTGGCAACGAAAAAAGCCAATGTCTAGATCAATATAGAGTACGGGAAGGAAACAATTATACTATGTATTAATAAAGACTTACGATGAACAGTTAGTGTCAATTACGTTATAACCAAGCTGCGTGCAACATAGCTATATAACAACAACACTACTTGAAACCGAAGGCCTTACAAATCAAAAAGACATACACAACCATATATACTTCTTGAAAAGAGAATAGCGTTCTTTATTTATTGTAATATATTATGCTTCTAAACTTCCAACCCATACATCATTCTGAATACTCATTGCACACTGAAAAAAAAAAAAAAAAAGCCACCATTTAGTCAGCACAGTAAATGAATTAAGGGAAAATTGCCAAAATAAACATTTGACCAAGCCTATTTGCCAAAATAAACATATGATATGACGCGTCTAAACAATAGGGACGAAACACCCTTTTGCGTCTATCAATCAGATGATTACACGTGTAAAACCTTCAGACGCCTTAATTTTTACGGTCCTTGCGTGTAAACTTTAGACGCGAGGCTGTTCTTTAGACGCAAAGGGGCTAACATATTCTTTAGACGATATTCCACTACATCCTTTTGCGTCTAAAGAATAGTCTCGCATCTAAAGTTTATACGCATGGACCTTAAAAATTAAAGCGTCTGAAGGCTTTACACGTACATGTAATCATCTGATTGGTAGACGCAAAAGAGTGTTTCGTCCCTAATGTTTAGACGAATCAGATGTTTATTTTGGCAAATAGGCTTGGTCAAATGTTTATTTTGGCAATTTTCCCATGAATTAATTACAAAGTTTGGTATCGCTTCATGCAAGATATAAACATATAATAGAGATATGTACATAAATTATACATAAAGGGGCTGTTTGGTTGATTAAGTGCTGAATCATTAAGATGATCTGAATGGTTAAGAGGCTCTGAATGGCTAAGGGGCTGTTTGGTTGATTAAGTGCTGAATCATTAAGATGGTCTGAATGATTAAGAGGCTCTGAATGGTTAAGAGCTGAATTATTCAGCATCACTTATTAGCTTAATGGTTCAGCACTTAATCATTCCATTCAGATGCTGAAACAAACAGTCTGAATGCTGAATGATTCAGACCTGAATGATTAAGAGGCTGATTAAGAGGCTACCAAACAGCCCCTAAAAGAGTTGAATCATTCAGCATCCCTTATTAGCTTAATGGTTCAGCACTTAATCATTCCATTCAGATGCTGAAACAAACAGTCTGAATGCTGAATGATTCAGAGCTGAATGGTTAAAAGGCTACCAAACAGCCCCAAAGTGTTAAATCACTTTAGGTACAGAAGTAGAATACTTTCCAACACGTATGTAAATTTGTGCAAAGTCAATTAATAAGTTAATATGCAAAGAAAATGTAAGTTTCATAAATTGCAAGTAGTTTGTCAAAGCCAAATAAAAAAGAAAAGAGGGTACATAGATAGAAGCATACTTGGAGCAAGTAGTGCTTGCGCTGATCCTGAAAGGGATGCTGACACCACACGCGCCCGGGAGGCTTGCGGCAATGCTTAAATTGAGGTTCGAACCTGCGCCAGAGATCAGATAATTTATTACACAGTTGCAGGCAGCCTGACGATCAGCTGTTGTTGTTGCTGAGGCAGTGAGTGCTGCTATGCCACTGCAACATGGAGGTGCCACAACACTGCCACCACCATTGGTTAGGAAGGTAACGCATGGCCTTAAGTTAGTGACCACTTCAGCACAGGTAACTACAGCCTTTGCAAAGGGAGCAGTCACAACCATGCAAGTCACGACTACACATAAAACCATCATAACCTTCATTATCATTTTCTTAATTGTAGGAAACTACTATGCCTTTTTTTTTTTTTTTTTTTATGATTTTATGATTGTTGGTGCTAGAAACAACTATACAAGACTACTATTTATAGGGGTGTTAATTTGCCCACGTCCATATGTATGAATGAAGTTATAGGATGGCCGGGGTCGGGTCGGGTTGATTAAATGTTGTTTGACATTCATTAACTGAACCCTAACTTCTTGTAGCTATATAGGAATAGGGTAAGAAAAAAGCAAAGGTTTTATTAAGCTCATTATTACAGGTGCCGACCATAGCATTTTTTATCACCTAACTTCGCCTCTTTTTTTAACACCAATGAACGACGTCCCAATCATCGTGACACTGAATTAATCGGTAAAACCTCGCCTCCCATTTTAGTTGAACCGGCGCCACCTGTATTTTCTCTTCACCTGGATGCCGCAGAAAATAATAGGGAAAGTGAGAATTGAACCCGAGTCACAAGGAACACCAAGTGTTTCCCCATCCCTTAGCTCATTTGTCTTAAAACAAGGAATTAAATGTAGCTTTTTTTTTTTTTTTTTTTTTTTTTTACCATAGTAAACAAAAATAATTAAACAAAACAAGTTACATTTAGATGGTGGGTAACTAAGAAAGAAGCGATGGCGAAAGAAGGTGTTCCTAGGGTTTCAATTCCGGCATCAATCCAAAGGCGGTTAACGAAGTTTTTTGTTACTAATCTTCCAGATCGATGTAGTGGCAATGATTTGGCGGGGTTTGTAAGGATCCATGCAGAGATTTATGATTTATATATTGCCAAGAAACGTGATAAGATGGGCAATAGATTCGGCTTTATATCTCTTCCGGATGTTAAGAACGTTGCAGAGATGGAAAAAACGTTGTCTAGTATCAGGATGGGAGATACTAAGATTCTGGCTAATGTTGCTCGGTTTTCGCTAGAAGAAGGGGAGATCAAGGTTACTAAAAAGGCACCAGAAAGAGTCGACGCAGCGGTTAAGGATGCTGGCAAGACAAGTAATGCTTTTGAAGTCAAGAATAATGCGTTTGTTGGATCGTCGTCGTTCAAGGACGTGTTCCTTGGTAAATCGGAGGCGATCGTTCAAGAGAAGCTTATTGTTATTTCAGACGAGTTCTTGGCGGAGGATCATGTGGCTGTCAAAGCTGTAGTGGTCAGGATGTTCGATTTTAAATCACTTAAAAGTGTTGGGGAACATGTTAGGTTGATGATTAAAGGAAATGGCACGGTGCAATATCTTGGCAGGATGTATGTTTTGGTATCGTTTACTTATGAAGAACAGTTGCAAAGGTTTTACACGGCTGCTAAAAATAGTCACAACATCTTCACTTCGGTAGACAGGTGGGTGGGACAATCCTTGCCATTCGAACGTGTTGCTTGGCTAAAGGTGCAAGGAATTCCACTCCATTTGTTGGACAACCAAGTTATTAATCGTACAGGGGAAAGGTTTGGCAAAGTTTTACATGAAGGAAATCATGGGAAGATGGATGTTGATTTATCTTTTGATTATCTTGGAGTGTTACTCACCGACGGTAAAAGAATCCAAGGGGAAGTTGTGTTACAATGGAAAGGGCGGCGGTATCGAGTCTGGGTGGCTGAGGAGATTGGGTATTGGGATGCGTCGACAATGCTGCGTCCTAATGGTGGTACCGATCAGTCTCATGTTCCAGCTAGGGTGGCTGACCCGGTGAACCTGGCAGTTGAACCGGTTGTGGTACCGGGTCCTTTGAATTCTGAAGCAGTTATGGAAGACGTTGAAGTTTCTAAAGAGCCGATGGAAGTTATTAATGATAGGTTAATGTTTCAGGAGGCAAATATGGGAAGTACTAATGGTAATAAAGGTGATGAGAATTCTTTGCCGAAGATTGATAATAATAATAATAACAAACATGGCTTTAAGGTGAGTGGTTTGAAATTTAAAAAAAAAAAAAGATAATACGGTTGGGCCCCAGGCGTCTTCTTAGTTTGTAACTATGGATAGGCCCAAATGTAATAAAAGGCCCAGATTGGATGTCCATCCAGAAAATCAGGACATGTTTGGGCTGGACCAATTTTTGGGTATTGGGGTGGACGGAAATTGTAAGGATTTTGTGGAGGCCCAAAAGGAAGCTGATGGTTGGGGTTCTGTAGAGCTAGTGGAGTAACAGGAACAATAAAGTTTTCAATGATAAAAATATGTCGAAACAAAAGCTAGTGGAAGAAATACAGGAGGAATCGTTCGATTGGATCCGACTGATAATGAAGTTTACAAGAGTACTGTCATGGAGTGATCGGAGAACATTCAATTTTAGCTCTTTGTATTTGATGTAATTGTTGACGTTGTGCTGCATGATGGGTCTGCATAGCTCCTTGTTGTGAGATCAAGTAGTAGTAACTAATAAGTATAGGGCAAAACTATCGTTTTGCCCTCTGTTCACACTCTAAATTACAAGTATGCCATTTGGTACTGTTGCACCAACCGTTTGAAATTAATATATATAGTAATAAGGATCGTTTTGTTGTTAAAAAGTATAAACGTGCCAATTATATAAAATTAATGTCTCATAAATAGAACAATAACTAAATTTATTGACTTTTACTCACCTATCCGTCACAAACTAGAGAGCATATCTTTAATCCTGTGATATTTGAGGTGACATGTAGCCACAAAAAAATGGTTTCTCCACTTATGTTGGTTGCCAATATCTATCTAATTGGGAAATACTAGCCGATTATGTTCAAAACGACTTGGTGTACCGAAGCCACAAGATTGACAACGGACGAGCAGGGTCCATGGTTGATGGACCCAATCAAGGAGAAATGTAACGAAAACTATTTATAAAACAGAACCTATAGATCGCCATAAAAGGAGAGATCGAAGCAGAACCATTCCACGTTGATGAATAGTCGCTCGCTGCATACTAGGATAACTGTAAATCGGCATTCCCTTGGCTAAGGTTGTCAAAGCGAAGCCTTTATTTAAGGTGTTGCGATGGACGTGCAACTATGTTTAAACGAAAACAGTCTTATTTTAAGCAAATATTATTGATATATATCAACCATACCATAGAAAGTATTTAGATACTTATAACCCATGTTTCTATGGTTTGATCATTTGCTTATACATAATAGACAACATAATTTAACTGAAAGACTCCCACTATTCCTATCTTCTCCACCCCTATACATGTAACTACATAACCCTCCTACATAGTTATTCAGATTCAACTAAGCTCACGCTTCACGACTCGAAATTAACACGTTATTGAAAACTAGCATAAAAGAACACGGTCTCCATCTTTACCCTGAGTGTCGTCGCGTGTCGTTTTAAGAACTTCCCACCAAGAAACAATTGCTACTGCCTGAGCTACCCGTAGTAAAAGTAGCATCACGAACGAGAAATTTCACTGTGCGGGTTCCAAGAAAATCCAAAATTTCAAGACACTCGTTCCAGTCGGATTCGCACACTAACAAAACCCATTCCTCTTCATCATCCCTGTATTTGAGCTGAAAAGTGCCTGTTTGTATCTTAAACCTTTTGGCAACTTCTTCGTAAAGCTGGAACCAACCGGAAGTTGGTTCAAATTTAAATCTAACCGTATCTTCTTTGTATGTAGCTTTTACAGTGAGTTTAGATCCTTGATCACACGATAACATCTTCGACTTGGGGTTCTTACGACCACTGAAACCTGGAGAACTTGATGAACTTCCATTCATCAATGAGCCGTTTGATGATTCTGTCCTGCCTGAAGAAGACGACTCGTTATGATCATGATCATGATCGTCATTCATTAACGTATCCATATCATCACCATTGGCCATGGAGCTCAAGCTTTGTGAGAGGGAAAGGAGGTTTGCCTTCTTTACTTTCATCTGATCGTTAATTGGACTCTGATATTCATCCGTCGAAGTTGTAATCGGGAGGCTTTTAGACATCCTTAACTTGCCTACCCCCATGTAAGATTCATTTTCAAGTTTAACGATCTGGTTTTCGGTATTAAAACATGATGATGGTGATGTACCTTCAGGGGTATTATTATATGAAAGATTTCGACTTTTTTGTACATCAAGATCTTGGATGACACCACTTGCAGCCACAAGACCACATGTTGTTGGGTCAAACTTCAACCCTCCTTCTACACCCTGGACGGAATCAAGAACCGTTTGTATTTTTTTTAAAGAACGGTTTACCTTATTTATCTTTCTTGATGGCCATCTAGATATACCATGTTGTCTGCATATCCTTTTTAGTGTAGTAGGACAAACTACAAACAAAATAGTAAATAAAATGAAACCAACTACTGCATATCAATTTTTAAACGTAAAACGGTATATAATTTTATAACAATTATGAAGGTAGGAATATACCTCCAATGGCTTTAGCAGCATCCTTAAGGCTTCCGGAAAAGTATTGTTGTAGAACACTTAAGCTAACGTTTTTCTCTGAAGTACTTCGTTTTTTCTCCATTTGCCGTCTTGACCCATTAACCGGCTGCAAGGTTACAAAAAGATGAGGGTCGTGTTTACTTTGATCAACTACAAGCACATGTTTTGCTACCAAAGGGTCCCGTTTTGAGCCAAAGAGAGCACGATTAGTTCATAGAAAGCTCAGGTACCCCAAATCTTCAATAAGAGGCCGTTTTTGTAGAGGTGGCAATATTTTACATTTTCATATACAAAAGGATACCATTTCGGTTATGATTTTTATAAGTGGGTCAGATGGTAAGCTACAACATTTAACTTATAAGCGACATATGTAAAATGAGATGAAAGTCGTGGTATTCGACTGCATAAAACCTACTGAAATGCTGTACAAAAAAGCTCAGAATATTATTATGATAACACAGTTTACTAATCATATTGCACATTATTTATTTATTATTGAAAAAAGGAACAGAAAAGTGTTTGTGAGTCGGCTCAACACCTAATCTGCCCCTATTTGCGCCCCTATTTATAGGAACAAGTCACTCTTACTTTTTTAAAGGGAACATAGAGAAAGATGAAAGTTCCTGAGTCCATATTGTACTTGAAATTCATCTCAAATTTACTCAAATTCAGGCATCCTAATTCATAGAGTTGCAATGCCTGCAGACGGCAGCCAGCATCTGCATATTTATGATGCATGATTATTTTAGTGCTACCCTGTCCCCAGGGGCAAAGCTTGGTTCTCGAATCGGAGGTGGGGGGGGGTGACTCAATTTTTTTCGATCGGTAGTGGCAAATCGGCGGGGGCCGGACTCAATCTATCTACGAAAATTGCAAATTTCCAGTACTACGCCAAAAAACAGGGGGGGGGGGGGGGGACCCCTGGCCCTTTAAATCCTTCGCCACTGCCTGTCCCCCAAAAAGGTTCACCTCTTAGTTTAATAAATCAGAACTCGTATAATTATCTGATGATGTATACAGTGGAAGAGCTTGCAAAAGCTGGACTTCTTCATTATGTTTTAGAAGTCCAGGGTTCTAATCTCGCAAAAATAAAATACAGGGAGTTGGAGTTATATGCAGATTCAGCGAAAGTCTATAGGGGTTTTCGGTATAAGTGCTCAATTAGAAACACACTAATATGCAAAATAAAGATAATTAAAATAATTATTACCTGGTCAGGTGCACGCACTCCTGTCCAAGCATCAGTGGACTCGGTTGCATTTACAGAAAGTTGATCAGCAGTCAACTGGCTTTTATCAAAACCTTTATAGAACCCAACATCAGGCCCCGCTACACCTGATACCTCCGCATCGGAAACAGTTCTCAAGCTCTTACAAATCCTCTGCATTGTACTGGATAAATTATTCAACAAAAGTTGTTGTTCTGTTGACCCCTTCATGCTGACCGGAAGAAAAAACTCCAATATATAATCGTCATCGTCCGTATAGGTGCTCCTTAACCTAATCGCAATAGCAGCATTTAAACCATATTTTCTAGCATGGTGAACAAGCGGGTACTGACTTATATGATATTCTTTCACATCAGGGAAGAAAAAAGGATGATTTGACTGAAGTGCTTTTCCGACAATACCCTGTGATTCTTCAAGATGATGCTCACTACAAGCTTGCACAAAACCTTGCATTTCTCTATCATTAACATAACAGGTATCTGTTTGAATACATAAAATGGATTTCTCTGTTGAATTACTATTACGTCCTCCCGCTTGTGCTTTTATTTCATCGCCAACTTGTCTATTTAAACTACATGGTATCCATGTTAGAGCAATGGGTAAGCTATGTGCATGGCATACAGCTCGAAGTACATCTGCGATTTCTGCTAAAGCAGCCATTTGATTTTTTGAGAGGCACTGCAAAACAATGATTCCAAAGAAAAGGAATTAAAATTTTGTATTTTACTTACTTAATAATAATTATCATCTCTGGAAATCTAGTTAACATTGTAATGAAAATTTATTAAGGGGTTGTTTGGTTGATTAAGTGCTGAATCATTAAGAAGTCTGAATGGTTAAGAGGCTCTGAATGATTAAGACCATGCGTAGTGGGGCGTTAAAAGGGGCTTTAAATCGAATTTAGAGCCCTTTAGCGCCCCCAACACCATTACATAGGGGCGCTAAAGATCAAAAAAAGGGAGGGGCTTTAAAATTTTAACGCTGCGGCATATACAAACCAAACCAATCCCCTCTTGACACATCATCTCCCTCAATGATATTTATTTTAATTTAAAAATAATAATAATAATAATAATAATAAGGTAATGGGGCCTTAAATTTAAAGCCCCCCACTACACCCAATTTCATTTTAAGGCCCCCATGCTGATTCATGTGCCACGTGTCCCAATCATTGGATGGGGCCTTAAATTTTAAGCCCCCCACTACACATGGTCTAAATGTTGAATGATTTAGCTATGCACCAAGTCTGAATGGTTCAGCTCTTAACCATTTCATTCAGAGCCTTTTTTAAGTTGAAACAAACAGTCTAAATGCTGAACCATTCAGAGCTGAATGGTTCAGAGCCTCATTAAGAGGCTACCAAACACCAGCCCTATTGATTAAATACCCGTTTACGAAGTCGAGGAGGCGCAACACTTTTCAGGTTTACAGTCTGCAAGAATATAAAAGAACAGCAAATAGATAAGGATCAGCTCCAGATAAATATATACAACAATAGATTTAGAAATTTGCAGGAAACATGAAATTAAGAATGTGATACACAATT